>JANBXA010000141.1:24822500-25422500 GCA_030556225.1 Cricetiscus sungorus
ACGTAGTAGAAATTTCAGTGGGTGAGGATACTTGTCCAAAGCACATCACTAATGACAGGCAGAGCTGGCTTGGAACACTTCCCCAAGTCTCTGGCAGGACAAAGTCATTGCAGCAACAGGAAATGTGCAGAAAAACTTCCTCTCTCACCCTGCTGGGAGACAGCACATTCCAGACAGATAGCCCTCAAAGCCTTTACTTACTGGCCACACGCACATCAGGAACAGCATTTCGCCCACGAGTCTGGCCTTTTACTAATTCATTATCAATCTATGTCAGTCTCTCCAGCATTTGGTTGATTTACAATTCTGTCTTAGCTTCTTAATTCATTTCAATTCTAACATCATCTCCTTTCTCTCTAATTTTTTTGTTTTGGACTGCAGATAAACCCCACAAGGAGCTTTGGCAGGGACTTTTAGTGGGCTTGAGCATAGCAGGAAGACTCTGATAACCTAAGCTAATGTAAAATTCTGTTAGAAAGAAGTGTTAGTATTCCCTTAACTAAGAACTGTATGGAGTATGTGTATGTGCATGTGTGTTGTATGTAAATGTGTGTATTGCACACAGGTGTATGTGTGTGTGTGTTTATGACTGTATGTGTGCATGTGTACATGTATTCATTTTCATGTGTATGTTTGTGTGTCTTGAAGTCTATAACGAGGCAAAGCCAACCCAGCTTTTTAGAGCAGAACCATCTCTGGGCAAATCATACCTCAGTTATGAGCTATTATTTTCTTTGTCTTCTACTACAAAACTCACCAAAAGTCCTTGCAGATTTCTCAAACTCCCTTTTTTTCCCATCCCTCCTCAAAGTCCCCTGCTAGCCTATAATCATCCACCATAGAACATGCCCATTCGCCCTACCTGGGACAACAGAACAGGCCACTCTTCCATGGCTTCCTTTGTAGTGAGTAGGTCCTAGTGGCTTCCTCTGGAGTGACATGGTTCTGGTATTAGGGTCAGAAGAGACCAGCAGATCCTGCACAGAGGTCTTTCTTGGTCATGCAAGAAGGTTTTAAGGACCAAAGCCATGGCAAACTCCAGGGGGAACATCTGGAATCTCTTGAGGCTTCTCTAGGCCTACAGAGCAGCTCATGGGGACAACCTGGACAAAAGCGTTAGTGGCTAGGACCCCAACACTATGCTCTCTTCCCACAACCGTCCCTAACAGCAGCTCTCCAAGCAGGCCCGAGTGATATATACTCATGTGATATAACAAGGCCAGAATTCTAGAGTCAGACTTCCAGCAGGGGTGACAGGCAGGATTACCTGACTGACTGTCAGGAACAAGTCTTCATGTAGCCTTTTTAAGAGTTATCTTTGGGCCTGGGAATGTAGCCCAGTGGGTAGAGTGCTCGCCAGAGTGCATAAGGCCCTGGGTTTGAGCCTCAGCATGGCAAAAACCGGGTGTGGTGGTTCATGCCTGAAATCTCGGCAGCTCAGAACTTGAGGCAGGGGGATTAGAAATTCAAGGTCATCCTTGGCTCCATAGTCAATTCAAGCCCAGCCTGTATAAGATCCTCTCCCAAAAGTCTACCTTCAAGTTACTGTTAGCTTGCTTCAGAGAGAGACCAAAGGCTTCCCAAAAAGTAGTTCCTCATTAATTCTTAGCACCATTTAGAATCCATTGGCCTATGCATCATTCATTTCTTCTCTTTTTGTACTCTCCTCATTTGTAAAATAATGTCCAGAATTATAAAGGATACCATATAGGCCCTTGATGAATCTTCAACTTAAAGACAGACCTTTTGGCCTCACTCTGCCAATGACCTCCCTTTCTGAGCTCTTCCGCCATCTTGTCTTCTTCCTGGAGGAGGAATCTCCTCCGTTCTAGTGATAAGTAGGTCCCTCATCCCTACTTCACCCAGACACTCTCTTAGCCATTTCACAATTTCTTAATGGCTTATATAATCACAACAACGTGATTGAGTAACCAGTAGCTATTTACTCTCCACTCCTGGGTGTCTGCTCCAAGAGGGCAGAGATCTGCTATCTTAACCCCGGGAGCTCAGAACTGTGTCTTGCATATGTAATAAGTACATAATAAATAAAGAATAGGGGTCACCGCAGGGCAGACTGTCTGGACAATCACACACTGAATATGGGGTAGGGGCAGCCAAATGATGCAGCCTGGGTGGTTTATGAGAGCATCCAGAGGACAGGCTGGCAGGCCAACTCAACAGGGAGGTTCAGGCATGGTGTACACGAAAGATCTCAGACAGCCCTGTAGGCTGGGCTTCTCCCGAGCTGAGTGAAAACTCCAGCTTTCTTGGAGTGACTTGTGATTAGAAGAAAAGCAGTTTAGCAAGAAATACAGGGCTTGGGTAATAGCTAAGTCAGTGAAGACACACTCCCTGTCACTCTCCAAAAGGCACTTTTTAAAAACATAAAAACCAATAGTGGCATTGTGTGCTTGTCACCCCAGCTTTGGGAGGGAGAGACAGACAATTCCTTGAGAGCCCCTTGACAGGCCAGCCTAGTCTCCACTATATACCAGTGAGAGACACTGTCTCAAAAAGCAAAGGAGTGACCCTTAGGAACAACAGGCCATGTCGTCCTCTAGTCTCTATGTGTATATACACACACCTGCACATATATGTGCAAAGCTGCATGTGCACCCCCCACACACACACAGGGGGGTGGGGGACACCATTCATTTAGTCCCTATGTTCTTTGTCATCCCCATGAAGCTCTTTGGAGAGGTGGAATTTATCCTTTATGCCGCACAGCCCAGGGGCCTCTGGCATCCTGGGAGCTTTAGGGGATTTGCATCTCCTCTGAAGGGGTTCTGATGGTTGTGGAGTCACAAAGACACATGTTCACAGCGATTTCTTACTTACCTGCTGAGAAAACACCGGCATAACCTTTCCTTGAGCTCCAAAAGCATCTTTGGTGACAGGGTGTAGTTGCTGGGTTAGTAGGGCATTAGCTGACCCGTAGGAAATGCTGTGCTAGGGCATATGAATGAGTAACAGCTAAAGTCGCTGGTGGTTTGTAACTCAGTTCCTAGAGTAATGTTGACTTTGGTCCTGTACACTCTATGCCGTGTCAACCCATTGTGAAGCAGGGGTTTCAGTGGTCCAAAAGATTGTTTCTCATTTACTGGGGAGCAGAGAGGGCTTGGAGTTGAACAGCCCTCCAATCAGCTCAATGTTGTTATGGCACTGATTCAGAATCTTTATGGCTGTGATTACCTCCTATAATTGCTACTGCCTCTCCTCCACAGGAAGGGAGTCTGTCCCTCATTCTTCTGCCCACAGGAAAAACCGCCCTCAGGTGTGTGAGATCAATTGCCAGGTACAGTTAGAACACACACAGACGTGCATTCCTGAGCCCTGAGCGCGGGCGTTGTTTGTCCTCTCCTTATAAGGAGTGAGTTAGCTTCAGCCTTGCAGGAAGGCCCTGGCTGTTTCTCTCTCCTCAAGTGGCTGAAATCGTCATTTTCCTCAGAGGGGTGGGGTAGTGATTAAGCAGGCTAACCATGCCAGTGCTTCAGGTATTCAAGTGTGTGGATGTTTGCAGACCTTGGGACAGAGGTGGGAATTTTGTCTGAGGGTACACTTGGGAGTCTCCCCTTGTCCTCTAGTGGAAGATCAGCCAGGAAAGCCATGTCTCCAGCCTGTGGCCATGTAGTGGAGGCTGGAGCCATAAAATCGTGGTTAAGGGTTGAGAGTTGAGGGTTATGCCTAGTTCTGGGCCTCATCCTTAGTATCTTAAAGCACACAGCCTCTGCCACTGGCTCTCACTGCCTGGATGCTTCACTTCATTATGGACAAAGCCACAAAGCCTTCTTAAAGTATGGCTAAAATAAAGCCTGTCTCCTTTAGGGTGTTTACGGCAAGGGTTTGTTTTTGTCACACTGTTGGAGAAAAAGTTTATTAATACTGACTATCTTGTCTCTTGGGGGGGCATTTATTATTCGTTGATGCAGAAGCAAATAAAGACAACAGGCCTGGGGACACTGTTATGAGTTCAGGCATTGGATGGGGATTGTCTTGCAACCCCACACCCCGCGCTGAGCCCCAGTACAAACATACTAAGAAGTGGTAGGTCATGGGGCTTAGTGGATTAGAGCTCTTGGAAGCAGAGTATCTTCTACAGGAATGAATTGCTGTCCAGAGGCAAGTGTGGTCCCTACATGATCTCTTGCTGTGTTTCTCACGGCATGATCTCTACCGCATGGACTACTGCTACTCTTAGACACACTTCTAACCTGGTAAGCCACCTACTATGCTGTAACTTAGCCACCTACCTAAGTGCCGTGACTTAGCCAGAAGACCCTCCTTAGAGGCAAACACATAGAACTGCTTCATCTTGGACTTCCGGCCTTTAGATGCTCAGTTAAATATACTTCTTTCCCTTTTAAAGATACTCAGTGTCAGGCAATTTGTTATAGCTGCACAAAACAAGACTATGGCATTTCCAAATCCTGGCTTTTCTCCCCTGCAGATGAGAGCTGAATCAGGGCAACTTGTCTGAGTAGCAAATTGGTGTCTTCCTTATGTTAGTGCTTTTAATATAGCGATGGCTCCTTGCCTTTCTTCTGGTCCTTTGAGATCTGAGGAAGACAGGAAGATCATCGGGCAGAGCCTGTGCACTTCCAACCACAAGGGAGTGCTCCCCGGGGGACCTTGTAGTGGTGTCCCAGTAGAGCCCAGCTGAGAGCTGTGAGGTACTGAAGGCTGCCGGTGCCAGGGTCGGGCTGATGCTCCCTACACTGCCTGAGACACTGGCAACTAAGAGATAACAGTATCTGAAAACCCACTTTCAAAAATTACATCTTTTGTCGTAACATCGAGAATCATTCCACCGAAGTTCCTAGAAAAAAAAGAGTAAAACAGATTTCTAACTGAACCACTGAGGATATGCTAGAAGTTAAGAAATCTTTAAAATTGTTCTTCACATAAATAGAACAGTTGGACAAGTTGGAAATGCCTCCTCACCCCGCATATGCGTGGTTATTCAAAAACATTCCTGGACTACACTATTTCCAGGAAAGTGTCTTATCTAAGAAATGTGAATCTCGAAAGAAATTACAGCCATTTCTGTCTTTAAAAAGCTACATAATGTACTCACTAACAAAACTAGGTAGGGCACATTCACGTGGAAGCATCGCAAGGCTAATGTGGCCTGCTGGGAGTTGAGAGTCATCGTGAACATGGGTTCTGCTGTAGATGGGATTCATATAGTTACACGTTATATGTTTGAAGGATGGCTGGATCTTAACTTATACAAAACAGTTTGTTTTGTATAAAAAAAAAAGCAAGACATGATTTATTACAAGGCACCACAATAAATAATCATTAGTGATGCATGTGCATATATGTTACTGGGGATTAAACCTAGGACATCACACATGAGGGTTAAGTCAAGGGTTCCATCACTGAGCTATGTTCCTAGCCTTTAGAGATATTTTGCATAATTTTTAATTGTGTGTCTGTGTGTGTATGGCTGTGTCTGTCTGTGTGTGTGTATGTGTATCTGTGTGTATGTATGTGTATGTATGTGTGTGTATGGCTGTGTCTGTATGTGTGTGTATGTATGTGTATGGCTGTGTCTGTATGTGTGTGTATGTGTGTGTATGGCTGTGTCTGTATGTGTGTGTATGTGTATCTGTGTGTATGTATGTGTATGTGTGTGTGTATGGCTGTGTCTGTATGTGTGTGTATGTGTATCTCTGTGTGTGTGTGTGTGCATATGTATCTGTGTGTGTGTGTGTGTGTGTGTGTATGGCTGTGTGTGTGTGTGTGTGTGTGTGTGTGTGTATGGCTGTGTGTGTATGTGTGTGTATGACTGTATCTGTCTGTGTGTATGTATATCTCTGTATATGTGTATGTGTGTGTGTGTATGATTGTGTGTGTGTGTATATCTGTATGTGTGTGTGTACGTGTATCTGTGTGTATGTATGTGTATGTGTGTGTATGGCTGTGTCTGTATGTGTGTATGTGTATCTCTGTGTGTGTGTGTATATGTGTGTGTATGTGTGTATCTGTGTGTATGTGTGTGTGTGTATGGCTGTGTCTGTACGTGTGTGTATGTGTGTGTATGGCTGTGTCTGTATGTGTGTGTACGTGTATCTGTGTGTATGTATGTGTATGTGTGTGTATGGCTGTGTCTGTATGTGTGTATGTGTATCTCTGTGTGTGTGTGTATATGTGTGTGTATGTGTATGTGTGTATCTGTGTGTATGTGTGTGTGTGTGTGTATGGCTGTGTCTGTACGTGTGTGTATGGCTGTGTCTGTATGTGTGTGTATGTGTATCTGTGTGTATGTATGTGTATGAGTGTGTATGTGTGTATATGTATCTGTGTGTGTATATGTATCTGTGTGTGTGTGTATATGTATCTGTGTGTGTGTGTGTGTATGTATCTGTGTGTGTGTGTGTGTGTGTGTGTTCATGCATACAGTGTAGGCACACACGTACTCCATGGTTCCTTTGAGGTCAGAAGACAACTTTGGGTTGCTGTCCTTGCCTTCCACGCTGTTTGTGGCCGTCTATGTTGCTTGTACTCTGTGCTCCAGGCTGACTGTCTCATGTGCTGCCGGGGCTTCTCTTATCTCTACCCCCTCCATGGCACAGGAGCATTAGGGTTACAGTTGTGTGTGACTGCACCCTCTTTTGCATAGATTCTGGGATTAAAACCCATATCCTCACATTCCCATGGAAGAGCCTTTTAACCACTGAGCCTTCTCCCCACCACAGTCTTTTTAATTCATCAGCATGTGTAGAGATGTTATTCCTCTGCAAAGCACAAAGATGAATGAATGTGTATGTGTATGGATGGTTAACTTATTTATTTTATCCATTCTTTGTGGGGAGTGTGTGGGTGTGTATGCCACTGCACATATGTGGAAACCAGAGGACAACAGCCAGGGTACATACGTGGAAATTCGGAGACCGCCTTCAGCAATCAATTCTTTCCTACCACCGTGGGGGATGTGGGTATCGAACCGAGGTCTTCAGGCTTGGGGCAAGTGTCATTTATTTATTTATATATTAAAGAAAAAAGAACAATTACTATTTTTAAAATGTTGAAAATAACTTGAGGGTTTTTAATGATATCAGAAAATACTTAAAATATGGTAGATGAAAATGATAAACACAGTCATCCGCTTGTCTGTGTAACTGTGTATGGACTCTGCTAATAGAGAAAGAACACACGCGATGCTTTCCGAGTGTTGATAACACAGGCAGGCCTTCTTTTTCTTTTGTTTTCTAATTTAAAAAATAAAAATTATCTACAGTCATAGTTTTCTACATGACCGGGAGACAATTTCACAGGAAGGGGTGGGGGAGGGGGCCCTTAGAGAAGTTGTTTGTGCCCAATTAGGGGCAGCAGAGAGCTACTGCAGGTGGGTGTTTCCATGGGGTCCTCACAGCCGTGCAGGGAGGTGGGGGTTAGTGCTCCTGCTCTGCACACAGACAGACTCCCAAGGGTTAGGTGTTCAGCCCAACATTTTGTCCCGGCTTCCTGGACCAACCTCTGGCATCACACCTGACTGATGAGAGCAGAGGCTCAGTGCAGCCAGAGCATCTTGGGTGTGCGTTTCCTTGTTGTATTGGTCACCACTACAGCCGCAGCATTAGTAGCAGAAGTGTGGGTGTGGGTTCCAAGGCTCTGACGGGCATGTGGTGGTTTTAGCTGTGACATGTGACTGAGGTACACACAAAGCCTTTTTAAAAAAACCCTAAATCCTCACCTCTTTCCAATAAAAAGTCTGTGTTGGGAGACACGGGAAATCTTGTTAGAAGCTGCCTGTACTAATATGAGGCAACCTGACTGTGCGTGGGGAAACGTTATTCACTTAAGAATGGAATTCTTGACTAGCACCCAATCTTTTATAATAATCCATTTAAGGAAAGGGAAATACTCCCTCATGGGATCAGTTTATAAAGTCTTGAGTAACCTGCAACTGAGTTTATTTAACAAAGGGTCCATGCCTGACTCAGCCTATTAAAGTCAGGAGTCTTACAGGAATGCAGAGAGCTCACTAGACAGATCACACGCTCTTGTTTCATCATAGAAGCATCTTTCTAACAACAGGCAGCACTGAGTTCTGAGATGCAGACAGGCTTGGACACACTCTTTTTCTTTCTTTCTTTCTTTCTTTCTTTCTTTCTTTCTTCCTTCCTTCCTTCCTTCCTTCCTTCCTTCCTTCCTTCCTTTCTTTCTTTCTTTTTCTGAGACAGGTTTCTTTGTGGCTTTGGAGGCTTTCCTGGAACGAGCTCTTGTAGACCAGGCTGGCCTCCAACTCACAGAGATCCACCTGCCTCTGCCTCCTGAGTGCTGGGATTAAAGGTGTGTACCACCACCACCTGGCTGGACACACTCCTTGAGGTATAAGCTGCCCAGAGTGATGTCTCTCTGTTCACATCTTTCCCTGGTGGTACCCTCCTCTCTCCCTCATCACAGTCATCCCTTCAGCCTCAACCTATTTCTGAAAGGGTCTGAAGTCTCTTTGATGAAGACTGTTTTTCACTGATGCTTGGTGAGACAGTCTAAATGTGTATGCACACTCCGTGTTAGGCTTCAGCTTGATTGTCTAAATTGTCTAATACTTTCCTGACCGCAGAGTGGCAAGGAGGGAAATCACAGGGTGGGGTAATAATCCAGGGAAGAGCAAAGGGCCCCAAGCCGGAAACCTGGGATCACAAAGCTGCCTCACTGTAGAACTGGGTCAAGGGTCAGCTCTAGCTCCAAGTAACTGAGGCCTGTCTTAATCTTGATCTCTCCTTCTGCATAAGGTACCTTTGATCACTGCCTGCTCTTCAGCCTGGATAGACATGGAGATGGTCTGACAGAAGACACAGAGTCCTGATTTTCCTTCTATCTGTGAATGTCATGGGCTTGAGGCCAACACAGTGCTATGGTGAATGAGGCCATAAAGTAGGCATCACTCATCTTTTCCTTTTAACGTACTTGTGCTTCTTAGAGTGTGTGTGTGTGTGTGATGTGGTGTGCAGGAGAGTACCATGGCACACGTGTAGGAGTCAGAGGGCAGCTTTGAGTCAGTTCTCGCTTCCTACCCTATGGGGCCCAGGGTGAATTCAGATCTTTGGACTTAGTTACAAGCACTTTTACCACCAAGCCACCGTTCCAGTCCAGCTTCGAATCGCTGTTATCTTCCTGTGTCTGTGCTCCCTCCTTAGGAAAACCAAAGCAGTCACAATGGGAGCATCCCGGGTTTCTTTCTGGTCTAAAAGTTTCCCCCAAATAGCTTGCTCCATGTGGATTTAATAGAACACCAGAGACTGTTTCTTTTATCCTCCAGGGATGAAGCAAGGATAACTAAGGTGTCATTTGAGACTTTCCCTGCCTGCATTTGATCACCTGGGAGTAACAGTGGCACCAGAGTCTACCTGGGCAGTTGGTCTTTGCTGCTGTCCTGTCTGTGTGTGGGTGTGGGTGTGGGTGTGGGTGTGTGGGTGTATGTGTGTGACCTTAGGTAATCTCTGCCCCTCTTCTTTATCACTCAAAGTTAGTGACAACTGCTGCCTAGCAACGTGCGTGGGCGGTCAGAGCTGTAGAATAATGCCTGGCTCATAGCAGTTTTAACTTCCTTTGTGCTGGCTGAGTCATACAAGGTTACATGTGTTAAGAAGAGGGAATCCCTGAGTTTCTCTAGACAGTTATGGGGCTCTGGGCTCAACTACTATGTCAAAGTCTCCCAAGACTCCCCAATAAAAATGTGTTCAAAGAGCAGTCAGAAAGGATGGTTGACTGGCTGGTTACCCACACTTTTCTATTCCAGTCTTTACGAACATTAGCTCAGGGCCCACCACCCTTGGAAGATCTAAATCTTTCTCAACAACCAGATCACACAGGGTCACAGCCCTCACTAAGGAGACATGGTGCTTGGTCACTTCAGATAGGAAGTGATTCTTTCGCTATATTAGGAGACATTCAAGTGTCATGTCTTCCGCTCTTCACCCATCCCCTCCCCCAAATGGTGCCAGAAAAAAAAAAATCACACAGCTGGATTCACAGAAAGCTCTGAAAGCAATTTGGATGTGACTGAATTCATTCCTGGAGAGTCAGTCATCCGAGAGCCCCAAAGCCGGGGAACTGGCTTTAGTTGATGTCACCTTGCATATTTTTTCAACTTCATCACCATGTGATTTCTTTAGATGTTTCAATAAGTGGAAGAAAAAAAAATGTGACTTTGGAAGTATGTGTAAAATTTAACTCTTACAAAATTCTTCTGCCCACCACAGAACCCAAAAGAAATTGCTTTGAACCCATAGACACAGGGAGTCCTTTCCCAGTCATGAACAAGTTATGAGATCTTGGGTAGAAGAAATGACTAGCGAGCCCCATGGAGTGAATATTTGTAAATTTTATAGAATTAAATTTCTTAATGGAAAACTTTCTTCAGTCATGAGTTTTGGTAACTGTCACAGATTTCATTGCTTACAATTATTAGTCTGGAATAGCGATGTAATTCAGTCATCTACTGAGATGCATATTTCACAATTAGTTACTTGATGGGAAAATCACGCTGCTCAAGTGAGTTTGTGACAGCTCATTAAGATTTTATAGCTCTCATGAAGAGCAGCATATGGCTTCAGTTGCTTTGAAGTTTTTCTGATAGAGCCAGCTCCAAATTCTTACTAAAGAACATTTGTAGGGAGCTTTTCATAGCTATAACAAAATAGCAGAGATAATCAACTTTAAAAAGAAGAAAGGTTTTGGCTCACAATTTCAGAGGTTTGTTTCTTGGTTTTGAATCCATGTTTAGCTGAAATTGGCCCTGTTGCTTTTGAGTCTGTGGTAAGGCAATAAATACACCATAGTTAGAGTGCTTGGTGAAGGAAGCTGCTCACATCATGGTGGCTAGTAAAAGAGGAAGAGGAAATGTCTAAGTGGCAATATCTCCTTATAGCATGTCCCACTGGCTTAACCTTTTCCCACTAAGCCACACGCCTTGGAGGTTCTGTCACCTTTCAATAGTGACATGCTGGGAACCAAGCTTTAACGTGTGAGCCTTCAGAGGCATTTAAGATCCAAACTGCAGCCAGTCTCTGCTCTCTGCTGCAGTTATCCATACTCGATCCGGAAGGGCTGCATAGTTGCATGAGTTCTGCACTGTGTTCCTCTAAGACACACCATCAGCATGGACCACAGTAGCAAGTCCAAGGCCCTACTGACCCAGCTTCTACAATGCACCAGCAGAGCCTCGGCCCCACAGATGACCGGTCAACTTCCCAGCAACTGTGCAGGTCACTACGCAAATGAACATCAGCAATCCACTATTCAGCACTCAGCAAAGGCTTCTCTGAGGACAGTAGACAGGAGGGACTGACTCCTGCCTGTTGTCCTCTGACTTTATCATGAGCATCATGACACATGTGAACCCCATACATAAATAAATACTGTTTTAAAAGCCTACCTAGGAGATGAAGTACAACATCCAAAAAAACTTATCTGTTCCTCTGTCAGTTTTCAGATCTGTCCAGGCTCAGAAAGCTGTGTCTCGGGCCCCCATGGTTCTGGCTGGATGCAATTGCTTCTACATAATCATACCTTGTGTGTGGTATCAAACACATTGCATATGGTACTGTGGACCACTGGTCCTTATTGCTTCAGTTCTCAGATGCTGTGATCAAGGGCAGGTTCCCAGCATGGCCGCTTCTGTAGAGCAGCTCCTCATTGAAACTCCTCTCCAGTCTTAGTATTGGGAAGAGCGTATCAAAGAGAGTGGTGTATTTCCTAGACAAGCAGATGGGGCCTGACTGTGTGTGATGGATGGGCACTATGACTCAGTGCTTTTATGTCTGCACCTAGTGAGCACTGGAAAGCTGGGAGGTGCATTAGTTCCACACCAACTTTTAAAAGCTTGCCAAATTGGCTTTATCTACGTCCCATCTCATTCCTAGCTTCATCTGCACTGATTAATGAAAAAGGTAGGTACTGAGTGCATGCTATGTGCCAAGTCTGATCGCAGACACCACCCTGAATAGATGAGGAGGTTCCTCCACAGAAAGCTTACAGCCCAGTGTGGAAATGCACAGCAATCTGTGAGTTTATACTCAATACCACCGACCATAGTGATAGTAATAGTTGGAAAATAAACTAGAGAGAATAGGGTATGAAGGAGTGTTACAGGGAGGACTAGGGAGGACTCACAGAGAAAGTACCATTTGAGCAAAGCCTAAAAAAGTAAGAACAGCTGCACTATGTGGGTCCTGGCAAGCAAAACAAAACAAGAAGACATAACATTCTAGGGAAATCAGAGTCCTTAGGCAGGAGTGTGCCCAGCATGTTGAAATAACAGGGGGAGACTGCTGTGGCTGGAACAGGGTCAGAGATTAAAGTGAGCCATGGGAGCCAGGCCGTGGTGTCACAGGCCTTTAATCCCAGCAGCAGAGGGCACAGGCAGGCAGATATCTGAGTTCAAGGCCAGCCCGGTCTACAGAGTGAGTTCCAGGACCGCTAAGGCTGCACAGAGAAACCCTGATTTGAAAAACAAACAAACAAACAAACAAAAAAACAAATGAAGTGAGACATGGCTGCACGTGGCGCCGGTGATGTCCTCGTAGCTGTCTGCTGTAGAAGAGGAGAGGCGGTAGCAGGTTCTGAGCAGAGGTACTTAACTTGGAAAGATCACTCTTGCTCCAGGATCCAGTTCAGTCAGAGTGCTTACTTGGAACACACCAAGACCTCAGTTAATCCCCAGTGCCACATAAGCCAGGTGTGGGTGCACGCCTGTATTCCCAGCACTCAGGAGGTAGAGGGCAAGGATCAAAAGTTCAAGGTCATGCTCAGCTACGTAGTAAGTTAGAGGCAGCCTGCTACATGTATCCTATCTCAAAACAAACCAAAGAAAAGATCACTTTTTAGTAAACCCAGGCGCCAAAAGTAGAATATAAGCGAGGAGACAAACCCGGAAACAACTCGCAAGTCAGCTTGTAGCAGGGGTGGGGTGGAAAGGTTCCCAGTCTATAAGAGAACCTGTTGACAGACACAATGGGGCATGTGAAAGCTGGGAGGGGTGAAAAGATTTCAGATTGAAAGCTTGGCAGACTAGAGTGTCCAAAGATGCTCTCACAGGACAGAGAGTGCAGATGGGGGATCTCGACATTCTAAGTGAGAGGGACTGACTGGCCAGGCCCTCAGTGGAGAGAAAACTTTGGTTTTGGGCCGAAGCAGAGTAGATAGACATGCTGATGGATTCTCAAGACAGCACTGTAGGGATGACTAAGCATGGGCACAGTAGAGACACACTTGGGGAACCTGTACAGCTACAAAGCAAGCTTTGTTTTTCTTCATTAATTTTCTAGGCTGGTATTTGTAAATCTATCTTATATTCAACTGAATATAAGCCTCCTTAAACTCTTTTCAGAACAAGTTATGTACAGTGGCATGCACGCAGCAATCACCATATAGATTTGACTGTTTAAGAAATGGTGGGTTGGGGCTGTGGGTGGCTCAGTGGGTAGCCTGTCACACTGCATGAATACCTGAGTTCAATCCCCAGAACCCACACAAAAAGCCGAGCATGGTGGTATGTATTTATAATCCCAACACCAGGAAGGCATAAATGGGATGATCCTTGGTGATTGCCGGCTAGACAGCCTAGACAAATTGACAGGTTCTACTGAGAGACCCTCTTAAAAAAAAAGGTAGCTAGTTCCTGAGGAGTGACATCCAGGGTGACTTCTGCTTCACACACACACACGCACGCACGCACCTGCACACACCTGCACACAGGAATGCACAAGCATGTACACAGACACAAAAGTTAGAGTTGAGCTACCAACAATGTGCCCAGCAGTAGGAGCCAGTGAGGACAGACAAAGTCCCTTTCCGTGAGGAACTTGGAGGGGAAATGACAAGTATTTGGTGTGTGAACAAACATGTGATAAAGACAACTTGGGATAGTCACAGAGTGGAGAGAAGCTGGGGGTGGGGGGGAGGTAGCTCCCATGAGGCTGTGCTCACAGAACGGAAACTAAAGCAATGAAAGGAGCTGAGTTGCTACGCAGGAAGCGCCTCCATGCTGGGGCGAGCAGCTTGCAAAGGGAGGAGATGGCAGCCCTTGGCCCTCAGAGTGAAGGAAAGTGAAGGAAGGCAAGGGTGGGAGGGGAAAGCGAAGGGCGAGGTTGTGTTGAGCCTTGGCTGCATGGAAAGCACGCTGGCTCTTGCTTTAAGGCCACCAGGAAGCCACTGTAATGTCCCAGCAGGAGAATGTTGCATTTTGTACTGTGATTTGTACTGTCTGCCTAGTGCAGAGGGGTCTTGGAGGAGGAAGGGGGCAGATCTAGAGGGTAGTTGAGCAGGAAGGCAGATGATGGAAGGGCACAAGTAGGAGAGGGCTCAGGCATCCTTCGGACGCATAGGTTGTGGACTGAGGCTAGGAATAGAGATGTCAAAGATGGCACCAGGGCTTGGGCTTAAGCAACCAGATGGCTGTTAGTGCTCTACATGGGATGGGCCAATTAGAAGAAATAACTGTTAGTCTCTTTTCAATTCCGTATGTTCTCTCATTAAAGAAAGTCACAGTGTCACTAAATGACCATTGAGTGAGGGGGTAGGGGCCATTTTGGACAAGGAAGTCCAGAGTTTGAAGAGGGGAGATTAAGGATGATGGCAGCAACACCAGTGCCCTGGGAGGTTGTTTCAATCCATCAGCTCAATCACCTACAGAGGCCTCGTCCAGACACCACCATCTCTACGCTACAGTGAAGAATGTGAGGCTCAGAGGCCACGTGACTTACCAATGTGCCCACTCCCAGGGGCAGATGCAGGGCCAGAGCCCATGTTTCCTCACCCACCACCCTGCACTAACCTCTGCCTGGGTGCCCCTGTTAGCAGAGAGATCCACTTTGGAAGGGCCCATGAGAGATATGGAACTGCCTGTGGCCCTTGTGGGCGTGGCAGATGGTCAGTCTGTAGATGTGAGACATAAAGTCAGTGTGAAAGAGGCCATCGGTAGGCAAAGAGAAGCCAGCTGGCACCTGCAATCACGCCAGCTCAAGTTCTGTAAGAGAAGCAGTGTCACCACCAAACCCTTTCCTTGTCCTAGGGAAACAGAAGCTTCGTAGAGAAAGGGTGGGTCAGCTTTGAGAAGAGTCCAGGCAGGTGGCGTCCTCGGCTGTAGCCTCTTTTCTGGGTGGATTGCATCACGGTTGATAAACCAAAGGACAGGGAGGGGAGTGTGTGGCATCTTTCCAAAGGGTGTATGCTTTCAATGTCCCAGTTTCCAATTTCAATTTCACAACTGGCTTGGTACATTATTCTTAAAAAAAATTATTTTTAAATTTCCACATCAAAGATAGAAATGTAGATATCATTTTTGCAAGCATAAGTGGTATTTTAATAAAAACAGCAATAGTTAGATTGGGTATGAGAAGAATCATTGGGGAGAAGATGAATACACAGTCGTTAAGACATTGCAGAAGGAAGCTAGACTGCCTGCATGTGACTCTTGGCTGGACATTTGCTGTTTGTGTAGACTTGGAACAGTTTCTGTGTCATCCAACACCTCTGTTTATTCATCTATATAATGGAGATAAGGGCAGTACTAGTTAGAGCATTACCAAAGGATTGATGAGTGTCGTAGTCAGTGTTCCTATTGCTGTAAAGAAATACCATGACCAAAAAGCAAGTTGAGGAGAAAAGGGTTTATTAGGCTTATATTTCAGCTTTGCTGTTCATCACTCAAGGAAGTCAGGACAGGAACTCAAGCAGGGCAGGATCCTGGAGGCAGGAGCTGATAAAGAGGTCATGGAGGGGAGCTGCTTACTGGCTTGCTTCCCATGGCTTGTTCAACCTACCTTCTTATAGAACCCAGGATCTACTGCCCAGAGATGGCACCATCTACCATGGGATGGGCCCGCCCACATTGATCACTAAATGAGAAAATGCCTCACAGCTGCATCTCATGGAGGCGTTTCCTCAGCTGAGGCTCCTTCCTCTGATGACTCTAGATTGTGTCAGGTTGACACACAAACCCATCCAGTTCAATGAGTTTATGTAAAGCAGTTGGAATGTGCAAAATATAGATATAGGTAAAAGCTAGCATCAACTTGTAATAGTATTATTTTTTTAGCTGAATGTCTAGTTGGAAATGCCAAATCCAAAATTATACACAGAGTTCCTGTTTCAGTGGATCTGGAGTTAAGACTCAAGAACAAGTCAAAAATACAAGGATACATCAGGGTTGACGTGACGCTTGGATAAACCCTGTCTACAGGGCATCAATGCGTGCTGAAGTATATTTTAAGTCAAATTTGCACACAATGTGAAGTAAAAACAACTTTATCCTTTTGCATATATATTTACTTTTTATCTTTCATAATTTTATGAAAATATCCATCCCTCAAATCCTCAGATCAAAGGTGTGTGAAAATTGGAACTGAATTTTCACAAATAGAACAGACTTACATGTGACTAGAGTACCCAGATCACAGACTCCCAGAGGCCCTCTTGGGACCACTTCTATTTCTCATCCCCTACATAAGTAACTACTATCTTGACTTTTATTCATTTCTTAACTTTGAGACAAGGTTTCACTGTGAAGCCAGGGTTGGCTTTGAACTTGGTGTTGCCTACCACAGAGCCACAAATGCAGGGGCTGAACGGCATGCCACCTATCTTGGCTCAATGTTGACTTTTGTCTGATGAGTCTTGTCTGTTTTTGAACTTTGTAGAGATGAGATCATAGAGTCTTGTGCTTGCTTCTCCCACTAAACATTTTGTGTGCAATCATGGTGGTTCACATAGGGTTCTTTTGTGATCACAGCTGTGGAAGTTTCCCTCATATACACATTGCAGTTCCTGTGTGCATTCTACCACTAACAGATGTTTGAGCTGATTTTAGGTTAGGGTTTTCAAATAGCACTCCTACATACATTTCTCCACATATATTCCTGTATGCACATTTCTACGTAGGATTGCCAGGTCCCACTGGTGGTCACACTCCCATCAAAAGCGTTTGAAAATTTCAGTTGCTTCATAGCCTTATCAGTATTATCTGTTTGCTTATCACTGTAAGAAGGTGGTGGCAGAACACTGGGATTTTTAATGTGTTGTCCTGTCTCAGTCTTTCTGAGCTGCCATGGCAATAAAACAGAAGTTTATAAACAAGAGACATTTGTCTCATGGATCTAGTGGGAGAGCAACAGCAAACACAGTGTCTGCTTACGGCCAACGTTCTGATTCATAGACGTCTTCCTGCGTTTTTACAGGGGCACAGAGGTCGCTCCAGGGTCTGACCCCACGACCTGGCCAGCTTCCCAAAAGTCTAGGTCCTGATACTATCACTCCCCGAGTGGGGAATAGGATTTCAGTGTGTAAATTTAGGGGAGATCTGAACACCACATAACAGTAAGTTCTTTGGTGACTTGAAGTTGAGCACCTTTTCTATTTTATCAATTTATATTTTCTTTATATGAAGTATGCCACTGGTTCTCGATCTTTTTTTAATCCTGGTATTTTATATATTGTATTTCTCTTATTATCCATAGCTCATATTTCCCTCTATTTCTTTGCTAGGTAGGTATCTTTCCTTTTCAATTTCTGATTATGTTTTGACATTCTGTTCTTGCTGGATGGTGGTGACAACATTCACTAGGATGGAAAATAAGACAGAATGAATGGGTACTTCCTCCTTTCTGAGTAGAGCAGACTTCCTCAGCAAGGAGCAAGGAGAAGTGTCAGGAAAAACATCTGCACTCTGGATCCCTTTCCACAGACATGTCCCCTCCGCTCCATCTATTCTGACACATTCCCTATGTCACATTTGTCTGCCATTCTCCAATTGTTCATGTTTATGTGCTTTGTTTCCAGAATACCAGTGCATTTCCTAAAGTCAAGGATGTCGCCTTCTCCCTCTGAAATCTCCTTTTTTTTTTTTTTTTTTTTTTTTTTATTCAAAACACCTAGAGGACAAACAGCAAGACTTCCCATATCTCTAAGATCCTGGTAAGTCTGAGAACGTAGAATTCTGAGTGTCTTATACTAAAACTATGAGACTGACCTTCCTATGACCTTAATGTTATGCTTTTTAAGTTAGAGGAAGCCTGTGATACTGAGAACCGTGTGCCCTGCCATCACTTAGCAGTCATCCCTATCATCAGGGCCTTGGGTCCAGAGGCTGGGATCAGTGGCATGTTTGGATTCAGATCCCACCCATGACTCTTCATCAAGCTTGAAAGAAACCATGTTTTCTTCAGGGTTTTCTTCAGGAGAGAGCAATCATTATCTACGTTTTCTAGGATAGACAACGGCTTTTGCTAGAGAGAAACAAGCAAAAGAAATGAGCTAGAAGCCGTCTCAAAATTGTTTTCATGCAGTAAGCAAAGTGGCTTTAAAACATAAACTCGTATGAATAAGGATTGGAGCTGAGTGTGGAAGGCTTTGCTCTACCCCTGGGAGTTGGAAGGCTAAGGCAGAAGGGTCAGTTTGAAGCTAACTTGGGCTCCCCAGGGAGCCTTTTTGTGTGTGGGGGGGAGCTGTTATTATTTAAGCACTTTATATGTATTTTAAGTGAAATCCAGTCACCCCCTCACCCTTGAGTGGCAGGCAGACCAGGAACAATGCCTAGACCTTTAGTCTTCCTGTAAAAAGCCCATAGAGAGGGGTGCTTTCTCAGAACTGGAATGTAAACCTCCTTCAGAGATCTCAGAACTCCCAAGGCTGGGTCTCGATGCTAGGAGGGGTTACTTGGAATTCTCAGCAGAATTTCAGTGTGTCTCCAGGTACTAGTTTGGGAGTTAAGGGGCTAAGTTTCTAGGGTCTGAGGAAATGGAGTATATTAGTAAGAATGTCTAAACCTAAACTTGTTCAGAAGTGGATTTGGTTTATGCATCTAGAGTAACTGGGGAATTTCCTGGGAATGAGGTCATTAATCCAGGGGGAATCCTCCTGAGGGTATTCTGGGAGGCACCAAACCGCAGAACTTTGGGAAATCTGATTACAAACTTGAATTTCTCTCCTTTGTGCGTGTTCTATGTCCTGTGGTCAAGAATCCCGATAAATTTATTCTGCTTCTTTATGGCTCATGAAGTAGAAATCTAAAACCAATACAGACTGAAAAGAAAGAGGAAGAAAAGGAGGAGAAGAAGTTGAAGAGGAGGAGGAGAGGAGGAAGGGAAGGAGGAGGAGGAAGAGGAGGAAGAGGGGGAAGAGGAGGAAGAGGAAGAAGAAGAGGAAGGAGGAGGAGGAGAAGAAGAAGAAGAAGAAGAAGAAGAAGAAGAAGAAGAAGAAGAAGAAGAAGAAGAAGAAGAAGAAGAAGAAGAAGAAGAAGAAGAAGAAGAAGAAGAAGAAGAAGAAGAAGAAGAAGAAGAAGAAGAAGAAGAAGAAGAAGGAAGCTTGTAACTACTCACAAGATATTTTCATCCCAGAGGGACTTCTGTCAGATCTTGGCTGGTAAATGGCTGTGTCCATCTGGAAGGCAGCTAGCTAGAGTAACATGGTGGCCGGGTATGAGGCACTGAGGGAAGCAGAGTGTAGCCAACTGCTGGGTGTGCCAGTCAAATACTTTGTAGAGGTCTGGGCTTAACCACCTACTGGATCGGGGTGGATTAATTTCCGTGAACCCTATTTCTTCATCTGATAAACCCAAGATAAAGACACTTACTCTAAGAGGCAGATCTGAAGTCCACAATGAGCTGAAGATACCCGATAAACAGTGAAGGGATACACGAAGTAGGGCTCTCATTTCCTGGTCCTCTTCTCAGTTCTCTAGAGCTCTGCTTTCCTCCCAAGCCCAGGGAATAGCTCCAGGCAGGCATTCAGTAAACTTTGTTCTTATCTAGATGAACACAACCTTGAACATATGAATGAATTCTGTCCTTTACTAAAGTACCTAACCCTAACCCATAGCCTTCAGGCCAAATGTGCCTCAGGCTAGCTAGGAATATGACCCATCACAAAATTATAAGCTTACTTTTAAAACAACAAAACATGATTTGTGTGTGTGTGTGTGTGTGTGTGTGTGTGTGTGTTCTTAACTGTGCTGCTCTTGTGTGTGAACTCTGTAAAAAACTTTACGTCCCAACATCAAAAGGTTTAACATGCCTGTTTGAGACTGTGAACAAAACAGACAATGTCTGGCAAGGGGACACCAGATAGGGGAGGGACCCTGCGCAAGAGCATCGACACACACAGAGGAGGTTGTCTGTCAGGCAGGAATGCAGGGAAGGAGGATTCCTGACTGAAGTGTGAAGCTTTAAAAGCCACGGGCCAGGTCCTGAGAATTCCTTAGGTGTGACCTGGCTTTCTAAGGTCCTCACTAAAAATGCATCATCTTCCTCCCTGATCAGTCATCACTCTGGTCTCAAGCACCCGGCAGCCAGGCTCTAGTCAGAAGACTAGCAGCAGCTACAAGGGAAAGCAGTGAGCCTGCAAAGAGGAGCCAGCGAGCGCAACATCATCATCTAGTCTAGATCAACCTGAGGAGGACCCCCACCCCCGCCCCGCTAAGCTCACTGCCATGTTTCTGGAGCAAAGTTGGACCGAGGCCAATGTCATGCACTTCAAAGTTCATCCTTGTTGGTACATGAATGACATATTCCTGTCCAAACTCACCTAGACTAACCGCTGCCAATTTCCTAGCAACTTTGCTCTGGTGTTGCTTGTGTGGGGTGGAATTAATCCTGGCATGAAACACACGTTTCTGTCCCATAAAAGAATGTTGGCTTTTCTTTTTCCTCCAGAATTTTGTCCTCCCCTGCTATTCAATGTCTACTTGAACATCCTTGACCAAGCTTAGTAAGAATCCCACGGAGTCACAGCAGTGGCATTGAAAGTGGGCCACATAAGTCAGCGAGTTCGCCACGGCCAACACAAGCTCTCTCCTGACTCTATGGAATCATTGGTTCTCCACCTCATCAACACTGTAACTGACAGATCTGCGAGTGATATGGACTCCTGTAAGGCCCAAGCAAAAAGTGCTGTATAAAATTGTATAATCAAAGACGGCAGGTTGTATCGGCCAGACCCATTAGAATTGAGGCCTGTGAGGGAGACACAGGGCCACAGGTTGAGGAGAGAAGCAGAGATTGACAGTCTCTGCTGTGCACAGCGACTGTGATAGGGGACTTTCTCTGGTATATTTAATGACCCAGTTCTACCCTTTCTTCAACTGATCAACAGCTGGACATTGTGGATACTCTATCCAGATTCTACAGCCACTGAGAAGTTATGGGATCTGGAATTCAGTCCTTGAGATTTCCACCTGAGCATTATTCCAACACCAGCTGTTTTTTTTTGTTTGTTTGTTTTGTTTTGTTTTTGTTTTTGTTTTTGTTTTTTTTGTGCTCTCATTCCTAAGGTTTAGGAGGGGGATGGGTCTATGGGGTGGGGAGAGGTTAGTGACGCAGTAGGCTCTGTGTAATGCCTCACAGCTCATGGTCATCAGCTGCCCCTAAGTTCCCAGGCCGGGTCCAGTTCTCTACCCTTCCCAGCTGGTCTCATATCTGAAGAATGAGGGTCCTGCCCACCCATAGAGAGGCGCAGGGTCATGGCCTCCTCCCGATCCTCACCCTGAAGTCACCTCCTTCTCCCTGCCATCATCGTGCCCTCTCAATTCTTATCTGTCCACTTTTGGCAGGCTTAAACTTGTGATGCTATGTACAGAATTGCTTATGTTTTTCTTCTAGAGTGATGTTGACATCAATGGCATTTATTTCTATTTTAAAACATAGTCTTCTTAGCTAAACTGATTTGTTGGGTAGAAGAAGACATTCACATATGGTTATGACTAGAAGTGTCAACAGATTGTCTTTGGGTTTTAAAGATGACATAAATCCTGGCTTGGCTTGTGTGTTTACTATTTCTCTGGGACTAAGACCCAGAAGAAGCAAAGGCTTCATGGCGGCCAGACTTCCTCCTGGGAGCCTCCAGCCCCTGCTTCCATTAAACCAGTTGCTTCCCTTAACTGTGTCGAGTCCTCCTACAACTTGGGGGTATGAGCAGAAAACTTACTTTGTCCAACACTTCCTAAGAGACTAATGTATCAGGGTCTGGATGCAGCACTTGGGAAAAGAGACCATAAATTAGAAAATGGGCAAGAAGGGGCATATGGGAGGGCTTGGAGGGAGAAAGAAAAAAAGAAATGTACTTGTATTATAATCTCAAAAACAAAAATAGAGACCAGGCTGGAGAGATGGCTCAGTGGTTAGGAATATTGGCTGCTCTTCCAGAGGACCCAGGCTTGATTCCCAGGAGCCACATGCAGCTTCCCACACTGTCTGGAACTACAGACAGAGATCCAATGATGTCTTCCCAGGTCTGTAGGTACCAGGCATGCAAGTGTTGTATAGACATACATGTAGATAAAACACCAGCCCCATACAATAATAAGAGTATTTTAAAAAAGGATAAACAATGCAATGATGCAATGAGCCAAAAGAAGGCGACACCGAGCCTTGTGCCTTACGGTCCACCCATCTCAATCCTCACCGTGCTCATGGGTTGATTTTTCTCCACTCCATCTGCTGTGCCAAGTACATAGCCTGCCACCCGGAGCCTGGGGAGGGCCTTTGGCAGACTAAAGAACTGATTTCTTTACAACCACCCTACAAGGTAGGGGTCATTTGTTTCCCTTTCAACAGGAAAAGAGTGGATGGTGACAGACAGGAGCCGAGGAATCTTCCAAGGCCTCAGAATGAAGAGGACCTGGGAAATGTGTTTCCCAACCTTGTGCTCTTTCTCCTCTGTAGCCCAGCAGGTCACTGAACGTCTCTGGACTCGCTTATTTTATCTATAAGTTCAGAGGGGCAGGCTGAATGATTCTGGGTCTGTTCAAACTCTAAATGTCATAACCAGTGCCTAAGATGACCTGAAAACACATTTTAATCATTATGCCAGGGAGGGTCCCTATGGTGTTTTTAACCATGTGTTTCATGTGCCATCATTATAGTGGCAGCCAAGCTCTTTATTATCTGTGTGTACTGTCCCCAGGTCTATGTTCTGAGCTTTAACACTGCCCAGGTATTTTAAAAATCTGTGACTTTCTATAAACCTACCTTCCCTCCCCAACACCCAACCTCTAACTCCAGCTCCAGGAAATGTGATACCCTCTGGCCTCTGGGGTTATCACACACAACACACCAAAACTCATGTGGACACACACACAAAAAGACATAATTTTCAATTACATCACAAAGTATAAAATGCTCAGAAATAAATATAACCAAAGAAATGTAAGACTTGTACACATTGAAAATGATAAAATATTATTGAAAATGGAAGGTCTAGACATAAAAAATCTTATGTTTACAAACTAAAAAGTTAATATTGTTAAGATGGTCACACTCTTCAAACTGAACTGTGCATACAGCAAAACCCTGATTGAAATCCAAGCTAACTCATTTTGAGGAAATCGATAAGCTAATCTTAAGAATCACATGGAAATTCAAGAAACCTAGAATAGCCAAACTCATCTGCAAAAAGAACAGGTTTTTGAAGATTGTTACTTCCTAGTTTCAAAATTAAATGCAAAAATCTACCTGATCAAGACAGTGTGGTTCTGGCACAAGGATAAGCACAAACAACAGTGGGAGGGAATTTAAAGAAGCAAACCTTCACACTGATCGTCAGTTAATAGTTGATTTTACAAAGGGGAAGTTCTTGAGGAAAGTCATGTATTTTCTGGAAGGGTGAGGTCATGCTAATGTGACCAGAAGCTGTGTGAGCAGAAGTAATTTCTCATCTAGAACGTGTTATCACTACTAAAACACAGCCGAGCAAAAGTGGTTGTATAGGCATCAACGATATTCAGCCCAGGCAAGAGAGCCCAGGGAAAGGACATGCTTTCCATTCAAGAGAAGAAGCAAGATTAGAGAGTGACAGGTCAGAGTGGCAAGGCTACCCCAGTTCCTACAGCCTCAGCAGGCCCTGAATCTGTGAAGCAGGATAGAAAGATGGGGAAAGTGTAGGGAATGGGAAGGGAAATGAACCCCTCATCTACTCCAGAGACTGGATGGAGTCTCTCAACAGCTGACAGTCAGCAAGCCCCGCAAAATAACAGCACTGGCTATAAAGGTTGTTGGCATAGGAATAATGTTCGTTTTATAGAGAGAGATTTTCTACTAAGATTATTAAAATAGCAATGAAGCATCCAACGAAGCATGGTAAACTTGTGTGTGGTCTTAATTGTCTCCAAGATGCTTTCCAGAAATCTCACAAACAAGACTATTAACTTTAGTTTACAGTGAAGACTTTTTAACTCCTCCCACAACTCGTGATCTAGAACTCTACCTCATCAGCTGTAATCCTGTCCATTTCAGCCCAGACACCATCCTATGATTTCATTTGGCTTCCTCTGCAAGGCTTTAACGATGTCACTCTAGAAGCCGCCAAAATTGCACACAAAATACCATAAAGCAGGAATTCTTAACCTGTGGGTTAAGATCCCTTGAAGGTCAAACAAACCTTTCACATGGGTCCCATATCAGATATTTACATTAGAACTCGTAACAGTTGCAAAATTATAGTTGTGAAGAAGCAATGAAAATAATGTTACACCACAACACGAGGAACTGTACTAAAGGGTTGCATGCAGCATTGGGAAGGTTGAGGACCGCTGCTATAAAGACACCTGAGCAGACTCTCTAGAGAAGCTCTCACCTTCACTTAATGCCTCTCCCCCACTCTCTGTTTACCCCGGTGCTCAAATTCCTGTTCTAATGTCTTAGTAATAATCCAACTTTGCTTTATATGGGTTCTTATTTGTATTCTTAGCAGCAAAGTCAAGAATCCCAGCTATTCCTGTAGCGGTGGTTATAGAAAAGAGCACCCAGGATGCTCCAGGTGGCAGCTGTGTCTCCATCCCACCCCTCATTGTCACTGACAGCTCTGGAGCCCCAGCATAGTCTGTGACACTAGCTAAGGCTGCCTATGTGACTCCCTGGCTGGCAATGTGCAGGATTGATTTCTCCTGAAGCTAGAGGAAGTCTCGGCTTGCTGCTTGTCTCGTCACTCCACCAGGTATGCAGTGGTGTCCTGTTGTCTAGGGCATCCCTTGAACTCTCTGCCTGGGGGCATCTGAGCCTTGGAGCAGGAACACACTCTGCTACCATCACCAGAATCACTAAAACGTCGGGGATTCGCAGGGCCAGGGGATGATGAGTCTGGTCTTGTGCAGCCCCTGACCCACTTACCCTTGTCCTCACCCCACTCTGCTCTCACAGTATCCTGATAGGTGGGCAGGTGGAGAGGGATGCATGTCTCTATCCCCTGAGAAATCAAGAACAGGAGGCTTGAAGTCATGTAAGCAACAGGGAAGGGCTGGGCCCTAGCACCAGGACTTCTGATAGCCCAGGGTACTTTTGGGGTAGGAACCATCATGTCCATCATTGTTGGTACACTATGAATATACACTATGATCAAAAGCAACTTGGGGAGGAAAGGCTTTATCAGCTTACACATCCTGATCAGAGTCCACCCCTGAGAGAACCTCAGCCTTGGAGGAACACTGTCCACTGGCTTGTTCATCTACCTTTCTTATATAAGCCAGGACCACCTACCTGCCAAGAGTGACCTCACCATAGTGGGCTGCCCCCCATATCAACCGTTACTCATTATTAGACCTTGCATATTTACTTACAAGCCAATCTCATGGAGGTAGTTTCTCAGCTGAGGTTCCTTCTTCCTGGATGAGGCTAACGTGTGTCGAGTTGACAGACACTAACCAATTCGTTTCCCTATGCACTTCTCCCTGAAATGCTGTGAAAATGCTGCTGTGTCAGGTTACAAGCTATCAGAATGCTTGAACACCAGAGACTGCTCCTCTTCCTTGGAAGTGTATCCGCTGGCTTGCTATCTAAATGCAAACACAGATGGCTGCTTTTCTATTACGAGGGCAGCAGTGCTTGAAACGGAAAATGCAGTGACAGTGGATGTGTGAAATTCTGTGCTTCAGAAGGAAGGCCTTGAGTCCATCTTCACGGAGAGGTGACCTCATCCTAAATGAATGACTATTTGGGGGTCTAGGTCATGGTGTGTGGTGTTTCTGAGGGAGGATGGCACTTTTCCTCCAAAAAAGTAAAGGTCATTGAACTCTTAAGTTGTTTGGGTTCTGCCTTAACAGGCCATCATGTCCCGTCCAAAAGAACATTGAGCCTTATTGTGTAAGGATAGAAACAGAATGAGAGCTTTTATGCAGAACAGCTGGCAGGGTCCTCTGCCAGAGCAAAGGGACAGCTACATCTGAGTGTCTCCATGACTGTAGGTGGGCTGCTGGCAGGGCTGCTGGCTTGAGTTGTCCCAGTAGTGGGTCTTGGAGAAGGAATACTATAGGGAAACAGCCAATGGCCAAGGGCTGTGCTGGACCAAATGCTTGCCCTTGTCCCATATAGGGCAACCCAACCTGAAAATGGATTAGCACTCTGGTTGAGGTGAGAAGTCTCAGCCCCATGGAAGCCTTGCTTTTTATCCCAGCTCAGCTTAGTTCATCTTCCAGGAACACACATGAAGTCCAGTGTGCTAGATCTAGCATGGGATGTGCACAATCCCACTTACATATGTAGGGGCCAGTCAACAACTGTTAACACACCCTGAGTCAGAAACAGACGACTAGACACCAGTATTCCAAAATAGACACATTGCGAGAATGCTGGTGTGCATCTCTCATCCCAGGCATACAACGTTGAGTGCTGGGACCTAATCTCAGCTAGCCCTCCATATCCACTCCTCTCTGCAGGGAGGAGGAGTGAGCTCCATCTCTCCTTCCAACAGAGGCTGTCACACTCTTGCAAATACAGATTTTTCTCCTCAGGTTTCCAGCAAAGAGAAAGATGTACCTTGCCACTGAGCAAACCATGACAGGGACTTCATTATCTTTCTTGTCTCCTAATTGGTAAGAACTTGCCACACCTGAAACTCCCTATAGCCACCTGGGATTCTGAAATCCAGGTACCTGCAATAGAAGATGCTTATCAGTTCAGAAGATGAGGCCTTGGTGTCAGCAGAGCATGTGACTCTGATGAGGGTAGTGGGGGTGGGGGCGGTGAAGCTGCTGGGAGGAGGCTGGGCTTGGGTCTCTTTGCCTCTAGAGGTGAGATGGTTGTATGACCTGCAGCCACCTTGTTTGTGGCCCCAGTGGGGTTGAATAGCCTTTGTTTGGTCTTCCAGATGTGAACAAAGCCCTGTGATAACCTCGTGGCTTCTGCTTGGTTATCATATGAGGCTCATACGCATTTTTATAAAGCGAGTCGAATGCAGTAATAGAAGCTATATGTGATGAGAGAGTAAAGACCCTCCAATGTTGCCTGCCATGAATATGGCAGGTTGTATGGAAGAGGGGAAATAAGTTTACAGGTGAAATTAAGGTTGCTAAACAGCTGACTTTAGAAGGAGCCACCTATGACCTGAACCTCACTAGATATAGATTCTGCTTGGCCTCCAGAACGAATAAGCCATCCTGTCTATTTTGCTATCACAGACAGATGGGCTCAGATGATAAATGGGATAAAGTAGAATAGGAAGAAGCCAGACTACCTGCGCTGCAAGAGTCATGGGAACGAGTCCTCATCTCTCCCTAAGCACCTGGTTGCTAGGAAACTGGCTCTGGTTCTGGGTGGATGGAGTTGGACAGGAAAGAGGGGGCTTCTGGGAACTCAGCTCCTCAACTTTACTGAGCCAGCTTCATGCCTACCTGAAGGACTCCCACCCAGAGCTCGTCTCCTAGCACTGGTAATCTGTCTATGTCTCCAGACAGCTCCGTGCATTTGGAAGACCCTGGTGGGTAGCATGCTGGATGCTGCTGCCATGAACCAGAACACCCCTTCTCCCAGCATTCTCTAGAGAAAGGTCCCATCACACCCAAAGGGCCCCAGTGCCCCGAGTCTCACCAACACTTGGGGTATGTGGTGGGTGGTTAATTCATGCTAATTGTCAACTTGACATGATCTAGAATCACGTGAGACAAACTTGTAGGGCATGCCTGTGAGGCAGTTTTCAAGTTGAGTTAGTTGAGGTATAGAGACCCACCTTGCAGGTAGGTAGCACCATTCCTCGGGTTGAGGTTCCAAAGGCAAGGTGAACGCAAACATCCCCTCTTTGTGTTTCCTCACCGTGGACACGGCGTAACCAGCTGTCTCACACTTGGGCTGCATGGTATGTCCCAAACTTGACAGACTGTGCCTTCAAACTGGGAGCCAGCTGGGAGCTCTCGTCACGTATTCTGTCACAGCAACGGAAAAACAACTAATACAGGATGTCACTCACTTGACTAGCACTTTCATTATTCCAAGAGGAATCAACACATGGGCTACTCTTGTCTCAGCTTTGTAGCAACTCTGTGAGGTGAGGACCACGGATGCTTTGTGTGACGGTGACAGAGACATAGATAGGTCATTAGCCAAAGTCACTCAATGAACTTTGGGACAAGGCTGGGATTTTAAAGAAATGTTTTGAGATGTATATGTATATATAACATATATATATAACAAAACAAACTGTATCTCAAATATTTTCATGTATACAATATATATATAACAAAAGCAAATGCCATATAATATATACAGTTTTATATATATGTTTTAACAAGACAAACTACATAAGTATTTTTATATATGCAATATATAACAAAACCAAACTACATATAATGTATAGTTTTATACATAATACATATCAAAAAAACTATACATATACACACATGTAAGTTTTACTTGTGATATTTTCTTCCCTGGGCCTCAGACAATGGGTGGCTCTGCCTGAGGTAGTCGATGGGGCATAAGTAATTCCTGCCTGTTTCCAACACATACACTTTTTTTCCCAGCCTGGTCCAATGCCTGGCTCTCTCTGGAATGAATTCCTTTTCAGAAGGCTCTGGGGCCTTTCTAAGAAGCTCTCAGATGGGCAGCATAACTACTTTATCAAAGAATCCCACACCACATGAAGCAGAGGAAAAATTCACAGAAACAGGGTAGGTGCATGTTCGTGCTGTCCCTGTGGTCAGAGACCGGCTTCGGATTCAATCCCAATTGCTCGCTTTTCAGGCAAGGTCTTCTGGGAATGGCCACTTTGTTCTGGCGGGCTGCTGCTCCCTTTTCATATCCAGGACCCATGTTTGTCTAAAGAAGACACACGAGATGACCGGGGCTGAGCAGAGCCACTCAGCATTTCTGAGCCCATGGAGACTCATCCCAGAAAGGGCCCTGGGCTCCACCACCTGCTCAGAAAACTGGAGTTCAACCTCTGTCAAGAAGGAAGAAAGCTACTTTCCTCCTGCTCTCTGAGTCAAGGGAATTGAAAAGACTCCCTCGGGCCTTCCAGCTGCTTAGGGAGAGCCACCACCACCATAGTAGAACCCAGGGGTAGGTTGCTGGGCTGAGTCCTACTCCCCCTTCCAGCTCTCAGTCCTGGTGTGGTGAGGGCATCACAAACTCCACAAACAGGAGGTGGCTGACCAAGCACCAAACTATTCAGACACACACACTGCAGAGCAAAGGCAGCCTTCCCTCCCCTGCCCTGCCCTGCCATGCCCTGTCCTGTTCTCCTGCCAGGGCTCCCGCTTTCTCCAATGCTAACGAACAGCTCATAAGTACCACAAACTCTGGCACCTGAAGACCAGGCAGATTAACTTCCAACACGAACAGAGCCCAAGTTTAGACCCTGATGCAGGATCTGAGCTAGACTTGGCTAGCCCTGCTGCGTCTGGGTGCAGTTGAGACATGCAGATGGTTTGGGCTGGCTCATTGTAACCAACCTAGGCCTCCTACAGACAGCCCCTTTCTAGGTCAACGATACTTCCACTTGCCTGGGAGGCATGTCGTGGAAACCTAACCTGATCTGCAGTGTCATGCAGGCACAGAAGGTCCCCAGATCCTTCTTCCCTGGTCCTAGAGAAGCAGACGGAAGAGGCTTCCTTGTCCAGCGCCTACCTGTGCCACCAGCTATACCATTGTGTATAGTGCGAAAGTCACTCTCACAGCTTGCCCTGAGACCATCTATGGAGCAATAAATGTTATCACAGAAGCGTAAGGTAATTGGAATCCAGTTCTCAGAGCACTTATAGCTCTGCAGGGAAACTGCTCACAGAAAGTGTTGTAAGAAGCAACATCTCAGGCCGAGGTGCAGGCTCTGCAGGTAAAATGTCTGCCACAGAAGTACGGGGACCTGAGCTTGATCCCATAACTCACCTTAAAGGAAGAAAAAAAGTCAGTTGTAGTGTCCTGTGCTTGTCCCAGAGCTAGAGAGGCAGAGATGGGTGGAGCTCACAGGCCCATGAGCCCAATGGGCAAGCCCCAGGCCAATTGAAGAAAGAACCTGTATCCCAGTCAAATACTATCCAGGGCTGACCCTGCTTAACTTCTAAGATCCGATGAGATAGGCCCATTCAGGTGTTACGTCCATAGAGGAGGCCTTGTCTCAAAAAACAAAGTGGACAGAGACTGCAAGACAATACCACAGGCTATGCTCTGGCCTCCATACACCCATGCACACACATACGTAAATATGATGATATAGTATATATAATTTGTAATAAATATTATATATAATATTCATAGAATGTAACATGAGAGAACATACTACCATAGTAGCCTGCCCTGCCTGCTCACCTTACTTCCTCAGGAGGTCAAGAGGCTGTGGTTCCTGGGTCTGCTGTCCCCTCAGCCTTTTAGGGATTAACACTGCCATTGTCACCAGCCTGATGTTTCTTTCTATCTCTTGGCCTTCTCCTGAAAGCTGTATGCAGTCTGGGGGATTTCTCTGTCTGTAAGGACATGCTGGGCCCACAGCCAGGGCCAGCCATGCTTATCAGGGAGTAAACGCCAATGACTGACAGGCAGCAAACGTGGACACATTCCCCAGCCTCAACAACTGTTGGGTGGACAAGGAGAGGCGCGTTCTATTCCACCTCCCTGAGGTCCTCAGTGGGATGACTGAGGTGATGTACAAGGGAATCTGCCCATTCCACATACCATGTACTCACCCTTTCCTCATCAGCCCACATAAACCCTCACCATATGAAGAATCAGAAGCAGGAACATTCAAGCAAGAGTAACTCCTTCAGTGTTGTCTTAGGTTTAAATCCAGGAGAAAAATCAGGGTGGAGCAAATAATTAGAGTGGGCAGAGTCCTGTTATCGCTGTGCTTGGGTAGATAATTATCAATTGTTTCATGCCAGGAGGCCAAGAATGGAAAATTTGCCTTACTTATCCTTATTTGTTCAATGCCTAGAACCTCTGGGAAACTAGTAGGGTCTCAATAAATGATAACCCAGGGCACTCAGCTGCACAGTGATGGAGGATGACTCCCGCTGCTCCCTCTTCTGTCTACCTGAAGCTCCCTTCCACTAGCTGAGCAGTAATTGCAGTATTGAACCAGCACCTGGGAGGTGGAGGCAGGAGGATCGTCAGGACTTCAAGATCACCCTCAGCTACCTAGTAAGTTGAAGGCCAGTCTGAGCTAAAAAAAAAAAAAAAAAATCTGTCTCAAAAAAATCAAAACAAAAGTTTTGGAATTGTTACATGGCATTTTCTCTAATATTGGAAGATTCGGCTTCAAGTTAAGGCTGGCAAGCCACTTTAAGGGCTCCTAAGGTAAGAATGATGTATTCACTGTACACAATTGAGAGAAGCCTAGAGCTGAGGCTACCCCCTCCCCCACCCCAGTCCAGCTGAGTATTGCTGGTTTCTGGGAATGGTGACCAAGTTACTTTGTGTCACTTTGGAAGCCATTTCTGCAAGCCCCACTCACTCTAGAGTCTAGACTCTGTTCCCAGTATCTGGTACTATCTCACTACGGCATTGATTGTTCATAACAAAGACGATGTCGAAGGATTCCGAGTGTGTCTGAGCCGAGGATTATCTTTCAGGGATAATCTGAAAAATCACCCAATAAAAACAATCATTTAATTGTTCAAAGAAAAAGTTGCTGGCACCAACCATCAGGTCATATTTGTCACCATTGGTCTTAGGTGGTTGGACCCTGCGGGGGTCACTACCTTGGTTTCAGTGTCTGTTCACATTGTCTGGGTTAGTAGTCTTAGACAAGACCTAGAAGGACTCTGTGGGCCAGATGTGTCTGGCTTGCTACTTCCTTGGCAGGAATCACGTCAGGCACTCTCGGCTCCCCCCAGCAGTGCGCTGACCCCCTCAGAGGAGCACAGGGGAGCAACAGATCTGGGACTGCGGTCTTCTGGGACTGAGTCAGTCTCTATCTCCATCTTCCTTGGCTGCAAAACAGGTTGGCCAACTCATATAGGTAGCGTCCTTTTTCCCTGGCAAAGGAAACTAAAATGGAAGGAAGGGTGGGGTGGAGGAACGGGAGATGGAAACTTTTTTCCAGGTTCTTCTGCCAGGGAGCTAAAGTTTTCCTGGGAAATGCCTCTGATAACTCTCATATGGCTGATGATCAATTCTAGGAGGGACCCAGACACCCAGACAACACTGGACTTGCCTCTCTCTGCTTTTTTTTTTTTTTTTGCCCCAATACTCAGCATCCTTGCTTGCATACATGGATACCTTCAGTTGAGCCCAGGAAATTGAATGGCTTAACAGGGCCCCAGACCTTAGCACAACTGACATGATGGAAGTACTCTTCAGGCCATAAAACTTTGCAAGCAGACAATATCACCTGCCAAAATAAGAACAAAGACCTAGCCATCGAAGTCCATAGTTCTGGGAAAGTCTCTAAATGTACTAGCCTTGCTTTTTTGGCTTCTGGAGTTCCACATCTGGCTAACTGTTCTTGCTAACTGAAGTTTGTCAACACAGAACATAGTTTTTTGTGCTTAAAAGCTCACCCTAAGAAAGGCCTGGTGCTAAACTCAAACACCCAGTGTAGTTGCCAGCTGACAAATAAAGACTTTCTGTAGGCTTAAACCCATGTCCCAGCAGTCTTCTCTGATGCACATCCCACAACAATTGGACCTCTGGATTGAAATTTAAAAGCAAATCCATGAACAAATTAAAGAGTAGATATATTCACATGTACATTCAGTTTGATCTCAGGACCAGGGTCTTCAATAGAGCTCAAAGGTCCACTTCAACATTCAAGGGCAGGCCCAGCCCCAGGCGTGTCATCTCAGGAGGAATCGCCATGGTATTCTTACGCAAGCACTTACATGTATGAGCTCTTGAACTTAAAGCTGGCTCTCCACTACTACAGGTAAAGCTGCTGGAGAAACCTAGGTCCAAGACCTCGCTCTCCACTTTGGCAGCTTTGAGTGGTTAGCTCCTCCTTCCATCACCAGTTGGTTGGGGTGCCACACCCTCTCTGAAGACAGGTTCTTGGCCTCATTTAATCCCAGCTGTTGAGAAGGGCCAAAAAGCATCAGAGGAGGGTCAGCCTTGACCACAAACACAGTACTGCCCAGGTCAGGGGACTCATCTTGTACAAGATATTATTGGGGATTCGCTAGGAATGGGCAGCCTTGTAGTCACACGGAAGTGATTTAAACAGTGGAACCCACCAGCCATAAAGCATATTAGCTGTGTGCATCACAGCATAGCAGTGTGTTGTCAGCTATGACCTTCACCACCATTGTGACCTTGGGCAAGACAAACACATCCCTGGGCTTTCCAGGCTTCTAACTTTAGTGCCTTCCCACTAAACCCTGCAGAAGCACAAAATGAGTCCACAGGCAGACACAGAGCCTCAGTGTTCAATGTCTGGCAGCCATTGTGATCTACAACTAAATTATAAGACTATTGTTCCACCTTAAGGACTTTACTCAAAGTTTGGTTTTTGTACACGAGGAAAGGTACCGCCCAACAGAAAATGGTTTTTATTCTACAGGAGAATTTCCTTCAAGAAAGAAAAAAAAACAAAAACAAAAAAAAAACCCAAAAAAACCAAAAAACAATCAGTGTGGTTTTGAGAGTTGGTATAAATTTTGGAGAAATTACTCTTTAAAATAGCACTTCCTTAAATGATTTTTTATTCATATTTTAAAATAATTAGCTACAATGAGTATACCTGTAGTTCCTTCTGGGATGTTTCCATAAGAATAATAGGTGAAACAAACTAAATATAATTAAGGGAAAACTTCCATAAGTAAACAACATGTTTGGATTGGTCTTTGGAGGTACAAGCATAATGATGGAACCTTCAGGAAAGGAACTTCACCCCTGGATCTGTGCTGTCAATCAGAGCTGTCTGGCTACACCCCACCTCTGCAGATGAACTTGCTTCTGTTAAGTCCTGCATGCCCCTGGTTAGGTGCGGTGACCAGGGAAAGCAGGTGATCTGTGCCATTCTACTCACCTGGACAGCTAGACTCTTTACTGCCATAGCAGTTAAGCAAGAGGCCCTTTTCTGGGCTGAAAGGCCTCCCTGAATGCCCCGTTTAGCTGCTGTGTAGTGGGAAGACTTGGGGAGAAGCTGAGGTAGGCAGCATCCGTGTCCAGTTCTGGCATTCCTTGGCTGTGTAGTGGTGGTGGCTGACAACCTTTCAGTCTCATTCAGAAGCTTTATCAATGGAAGCATCTGTTACCCACAGGCTCCATCCCAAGAGTGGAGAGTCAGTTAAACCTCTAACTCCTGGTGTCTTCTGGGATGCAGAGAGTGAGGCGGAGGGCAGGTTGTGAAGCTATTGACAGCATGGCAGGTACATCTGGGGTATGGAGCTCATTCAGAGGCCGTTTCCTGATTCTATTGCACCCCAGGGCTTACACCCGGGGCTGCAAGATGGCTGTGTAATAAGCTGGCATTTGCTGAGGACCTTCCACAGGACAGTGGGCTGAAGGGCCATGTTGTAGAGGGTACAGAAATGGACCCTTGTGCTCAAGAAGGTCAGAGAGCAAATAGCAGCTCTGTCTGCAGCAAGCCTTGTGTGTATACCTGCCTTCCCATAGCAGAGATGATCAAATCTGCCCAGCTTAATACAGGAGCGCAATGCAATATGCATTAAGCTTACTACGTTTTTTGTTTTGTTTTTTTAATCACCGATTGGATTGTTGTTAAATAATATGTATGATATGCTCAGTTCTTGGCACACATTTTCTTTTAGAGGGAAATTAGTAGTACCCAACAGAATGTTAGATGTGTATGTATACTTTTGATTCCAATGCTCTTCTAAAGGAACACTGTCGTATATCCATGTATGTGTATGCAGCCACCCAGAACAGTGCCATTTACTTAAGTGTTCATTAACTGTGTGATGATTAGAGCAACCATGCACACAGCCATTTAAAATAATTAAGCAGAGCTGGGTGGTGGTGGTGCCTGTCTTTAATCCCAGCACTAGGGAGGCAGAAGCAGGTGGATCTCCGTGAGTTCGAGGCCAGCTTGGTCTACAGAGTGAGTTCTAGCACAGCCAGGGCTACACAGAGAAACCCTGTTTCAAAAAAACAAAACAAAAATAATAATAAATTAAATAAATCAATAAATAATAAAAATCAAATAGATTTAAAAAACTTCTTAGCATCAAGCATGACATCTAACACATAGCAGCTATTGAATGACTGGTTAAGGCAGTCAGGTCCAGTGGAAACTCCATTTCCCCAAATTCTGATGGTTAGAGGAAAGCCAGCACTCCTCAGAAACTTGTGAAGCTGGTTCCCCTCTACCAAAGGAGCCATTTTCCTTATCACTGGCGGAAGGGACAAACTGATCTGAGGTAATGCCAGCCATGTCCAGTCTACTGCTTTCTATTCCAGATGTCCTCATACCTACCATAAAAACCTTCCCCTTAACCATACCATGGAGTGGTTGGGTTGTCAATTCATACAACAACTATTACTACTAATTCATCACTAATATTAGTAATATTATTAGCTATTAATATAAAAGCATCATTAGCTTCTGTTAGCCAGTGTTCAGATGCATCGGAAATGAACACAAACGGAGGACAGAAACGTGGAACCCATCATGGGACTTGTGTGTGTGTGTGTGTGTGTGTGTGTGTGTGTGCTACTTATAGATCTCTGCAGAATCCTCAGACGCATTCACAGGGGCTCTGGAACAGGAAATACAGGCCTTGGGAATATGGGTTTGTTTTTGTTTGTTTTTGCTTTTTGATTGAGGTTAATCACTCATTGCAAAGCACACAGCCTCAGGATTTGCTTTTAATGGGCTCTCTGCAGAGGCAAGCCTAGGTTTGTAAGGATGCAGCAGACAGCATGGCAGGAGCTCTGAGTTCCTTTGCTAAGTGAGAGGCTTTGAAGGGGTGCCCTCAAATGGGGCTGCAGAAGAAGGCCCCTTTACCACCACTCCCAGAAGAATTCCAGGCATCTTTTTGATCTCTAAGACTCCAGATTAGCAGGCCTTCTTGGTGGGCAAGGAGACCCACTCTGAACTCCTGTGTCTTAAATACTTTGAATTTTTACTTCTGGAATATATTCCATTTATTTACTCCACATGTCACCCTGTGTAAGTTTTTGGATGATTTCTTCCTGCAGCTGTTGTCTTCTGAAGTCTTGACATTAAAAGGTGGGATGTGTTAATAAATCCGTAATAGTAGAATAGACTTCTACTGTTTCTGCTTCCCAAAACTCTGTTACCCAGAAAGATTTTGATTTTTAACAAGTGGCTGTTCTGGTTTCTGGAGGAAAACAATCATTGCATCGTAATAATTATAATCTAGCAAGTACTTACTGCATGCCAAGAATGAACAAACTTCTCCCTGGATTTCATGTAATGCTCTCAGCAATCCCCATTACTGACAAGCCATGTCAGTAATGGATTATCCTGCTTTATGGCTGAGCATCCAGAAGGTAGAAGATTATCTGTCTTGTCAAAAGTCTCCTGTGTGCCTGGTAGGGTTGTTAGAACTTCTTTCCAGAATGTCGTGGCTGTTCTGCTGTTCCTGATGATACTCCACTTTTCTCATAGTAGTAGTCCAGATGTTTATCTTTCCAAGGGCTGAAGAATTACAGCATTTTGGATCAACTATTGTTGCCATGGAAGCAGTCACAAGCCACCAGGAAGTCACTGTCCAGACTCAGCAGCCTACCTTGCCTTTCTGATCTATGAACACTTAAAATGGAAGTCAGCTGCTGGCTGGATGGCTTTGTGCTTTTCGTAGCAAGGGAAGGGGCAATGCTCCCTTACAGATATTTTGAAGACTACAGCCTCATGCTTGGGATGGAAAACTATGCCAGGGAGTTAGTTCTACACATAACACCCACACACAAACAAACCAAGTTTTGTCATCTGTCTCAAAACTCCTTATACTGTTTTCCTTAAAAATACTGAGCCTAGTTATGAAAGATGACCAGTGCTCAGACCCACGGCCAGCCAGAAATAAAAGAGCACAATTGCAGGCAGCAGAGGTGGGGAAGAGAGTTGTTGAGCAGGGAAGCCTGGGCTAATGTGAGAGGCCAGGAGTTAGACAAACTCCCTGCTAGGCAGACAGATAGGGAGGGAGACCATGGCTCAGCAGTAAAGTTGGCAAACTTCAAAGATGGCGGGCCTCTTCCTCACCCTCCAGACTGAAGACAAAAGCCTGGCAACTTAAAGCAACGTTTTTGCATGCTGTTTGCTCCTGCCAGGAGGAGGCCCTGCTGATTGATGACTGGGCTCTGCAAGTTAGAGACCAGATCAGTACATGGTACACAGCAGCTGGGGGCCAATCAACCATCTAATATTTACCAACCCCTAAACAGGGGGAGAGAACCTGCTCAGACTTAAAAACCACAGCCCCCAAGAAAAGACTGGATTCTTCTGATTCCCTAGTGCCCCCTCTGCTTTGCAAGGGGCTCTCCCTCTGTCTGCAGTATACAGGCCTCCTCCCCCCGATAAACACCCTTCTCCAGCTGCTGGCTCCGTCTGCTGCTGTGTGCAGTGTTTGAGATTTTCTCCGCTGCTGCCTGTGACACTCAAGAGTTTTCCTGTCTTTCAGTTCTTTAACTGACAGAGAAAACGAATGGGATCATGATGGGGGGATGTCCTTCTGTGTATCTGTTTCTCTTATTGGTTGATGAATAAAACACCGATTGGCCAGTAGCCAGGCAGAAAGTATAGGCGGGGCTACCTACCAGAGGAGGGGAATTCTGGGAAGAGGATGTAGAGAGAAGCCATGTAGCCTATGAAAGAGTTACATGCTGGAGCATTCTCCAGTAAGCCAAGATCACATGGAAATACACAGTTTAATAGAAAGTGGTTAATAATTATGGAGAGCTAGCCAGTAAGAAGCCTAAGCTATCGGCAGAATAGATTATAATTAATGTAACTCTCTGTTTGTTTATTTGGAGCGAAACAGCTGTGGGACCAGGCGGAACAAAAACTCCATCTACAGGATCAAGCCCCCTAAACTGTATCTAGAGAACAGAAGAAAAGCAAGTGTGAGGATGAGAACAGGAGCTGAGAGAGCACCTTTCCATCCGGACTTGACACCCACTGAAGAAGGTCTCAAGCCACATGTGCCCCCAAGGAGGAGCTACCTTTGTAGTGTCCACACAGCTCCACAGCTCCCCATGCTTCTGAATATCCACATCCCTTAGCTGTAATGCACCAGCTCTACCGTACCTGCGTGCAGTTTGGTAGAAAATTCTGGGCTAGAAGGTGTTCGTCAGCATCATATCCCCAAGCGTCAGTTATCTATATTTGAGAACAATCAGGCATGAAAGTAGTGCCCCCTGGCAGACACGGGGCAGTTACATTGAGAAGATCTCAGCTGTAGAAGGTTTCCTTGACAGACATAAAGGGGCTGTCCTCGAGTGGCTTGTCCCCTATGGAGGGGGAGGTGGTTACAGCGGGAGTTTGGAATATGGTAGGGGCTATGGGGAACTTGGCTAACAAAGGCTGGTAGCATCATCACCACTCTCAACAAATGTAACGAGAACCAGGGACATGGACGATGAATGCTGCCTATGGGAATGTGTTAAAGTCAAATGGACTCAGGGACAACACCGTGGGTCTGTTGTAATCATCCAGGACACTTGTGTTTAACTCAGAAATGCACCAAGTCTTCCAGCTTGTCTCTTCTTGCCTATATAAATAGAGGTTAGCCCGTGATGCCCATGCCAGGGAGATAAAACAATCCTTACATAGAAGTTTCCATCAGCCGTTACATATCAGTGTAGAATCTGCCCCTGTGATGTGCTTTCCAGCCTACAGACCTCTCAAAAATATTTACTCACAGAAGGTTGACAGCAAGGCTCTGTCTGCTCTGACGTGGTATTTCAGCCTTTGGGATGATATACTGTGTTGTTTTGATTCCAAACTTAGCCTGTTGAATGACATGTGAAAAACACTCCCATCTCAGACAGTCCAAAACTGTTTTCAAAGTGAAAATTACTATGATCAGACTTGCTGAAGGCAAATTTCTCTAGTAACGATGAACTTCAAAATAATATGAATAACTATGAAGATGCTCCATTCCAGAAAATTCTGTCAGACTTTTTTTCCCCTCAGACAGCACTGGACTAAGCAAATTAAGCAACACAGCAGGCTGCCAGCCCTTTCTCCCTGTCCCCGGGGTGTTACGCGTGCACTTATAGCCTTGGGCAATGCTTTCCCCCCCCCCCCCCCGATGTCGCCTTTCACTTACATGTGTATCACCTGCAGCTGTAGTCTCACTTCTGACCTCTCACCAAATGCCTGCACGTTAATTTTGCACAAAGGTCCCGTCTTCTTCCCAACAGTCTCAGAAAAGCTACTTTCCCTTCGCCAGTTCTCACAGCTCATCTGCCCTTCCCACCAAGAAAGGCTGGTGAAGGGGCGGGGGCGGGGGAGAATACAGGTTAGTCCACAGCGATGCCTTTTACCTGGTGGTACAGTCATTGCTGTATCACACCACTCCATTGAAGAGTTTTAAAGAGCTCTGGGGTTGGATCCCGACGATGAGGCACTAACTTCAGTTTAACTTTCTTTCAAAGTGGGGACTTTGAACCAAATAAAGAGACAGAAACCAACTCAAACTCGCTTAAGCCTTGTCGGATTTATGAGCTCCATGGACTGAGAAGTCCAGGAAAACCTGGTTTTGACACTGCTGGACGTGTGTGCCCAAACCTTGCGCCAGAGCCCCGCCTTAGTCCTTCTTCTCCAGGTCCCCATTTCTCGGCATCAGTCCACGCTCACCCCAACTTAGGCAAGTGTGCTTGCCAGAGAGCAGCCACCAGGTTCTCATCCCTGGGGCGAACCTTTTGGAGCTCATTTGCTTTGATTGGCCAGCTTAGTCATGTGTTCACCCCTCAACCCAATCACACATCAGGCGCTGTCTTGGACTGAATTGTTCCTTGTAATCTCTTACAATGGTACCTACCCAGATCAGTGTGGTCAGCGTTAAATGGCAAGAATTCAAGAATGTCGAAAACTATAAAACAATTATAGCTCGCTATTGTTTTTATTGTTGAGCACACGATGCTACTTTTCTACCCAAGAAGATTGCACCAATGTTTCAATGCAAAGCCAGAGCCGTCACCTGTGCCACCACTGGTGGTGAGAATCTTAGTGGCAGAGGGGTCAGTCTAGGTTTTGCTGAGTATCTGGTATGGCAGAAGGACTTGGTTGTCACCTTCCACGTAGATGCAGATGTCTGCTCCTACTGCAGCTCTTCTTGGCTGTGTGAACTGGTATGTGGCTCGATTTTGTGAACCTCACTTCCTCCACACATGAAAAGAGATGAAGTTGTCCTCCCAGCAGCAGCTCAAATGACAATTATATTTTCTCATAATTCAGGGGGCTAGAAGTTGAAGATGCTAACAGTATTGACCTGTTTTCCTGGCTTACAGATGGTGCATCCTCACTGTCTTTATGGCACCTTTTGTCTCATCACAGTGAGACAGAAAGATAGAGTCCCTTTCCTTGACACCCTGTTCCTGTGCCAGCTAAGGCATCAGGTGTCAAGTGTGTCAAGGCTGGTTCACTGTGCAGTCACAGCCATGGCTGACCAATCAAGTCAGTTTTCTTTAGTGTTGCTTTTAGATATTTTGTAAATATCCTAATCGTTAGAAGAAAAAGAGAACAAACAGACCTGGAAACGGACCTGGACCTTTGCCCTAGAATATCCACTAGCCTGAACCTTAAACTTTGGCTCCAAATCTCTTAATTCTCGTTACCATGGACATGCAACTCAAACAGTGCACAGGCAGACCCAGGTAGCACTCCCTCCTGGGTTACAAAATTGTCTTTGCATGGTTTGCAGACTTTAGTCTGGGAGGAGTGAGCGTCAGCAGGAAAGACTAGGAGGGCACGCTTGTCCTCTGTGAGTTGTGTTAACAGATGGCATCAGGATGATGCAGGAGCTTTCTTCCTTAAGGAGCTTGGGAGGTTACCTCAGCAAATGCTCTCCCACACCCATTCCTGGTGAGCTCTTCTTTCCTACTTCAAATCCCTTCCTGAAAGAGCATTTACTCATTGTCCTCTTCGCTGCCATATCGGTGCCTATTACCACATGCCTGAGCTCAGGGAAACATCCTTTCACGGCTTTGCCTACACAGGGTTCTGTCCATGGAGGCTCCATGATTCGGCCAGGCTCGTCTATTTATAAAAGCTGTCATAGAAGAAATTCCACGGACCCTTCAGCTTTGCCACAGTATAAACAGGCTTCATGCTGGCTGGCTCACCATCTTCCTGGGTTTCCACAACTGACACAAATGAGCCATTTCCCCTCAGCTCCAGATGTCTCTCACTCTACCTCACACCCACCTACTCCGAGCCTCCCGTGCCCCCCACACAGCCTGACACAAGTAGCTTCCTGAGCCTGCAAGGAAAGGCAGCCACGTGGCTGTAGGTTTTATGAATTGGTTTTTGGACCCACTGAGAGGTCCTGGGCTAATGAACTGGAAGCTTCTGGAAGGCAGGGTCCTCACCTGGCTTCTTTTGCCTCTGCTATACTCAGCAACCAGCTGGAAAGAAACGAGTTTATTAGTTGGTTATCACTGAAACATTGACAGCTAAGGTCTAACTGTGAGTGAATGTTTAACTTTCAAGACTCCTGGGACCAAGCACACGTCCAAAGCTATTGAAGGTTGTACTGACCAGGCAGATCCAAACACAGACTGGTTGGCCACTGCTTGCAGAGCCCTCTGCCCCCAGCTTTCAACAAACAATGTGTCTAAAGGAATAAGAAGGCTAGACATTCCAGAGAGGAGGAAGGGATAACAAGAAAGGAGGACAGAGGCAGAGGCACTGGGGGATTAGAGCCGGAGATAGGAGGAATCGGAACAAGAGAGTTAGACAGCCCAGAGGAACTTCCAAAGGACGGTAACTATCTCATGGCAGATAGGGCAGGTGGCCGGGGGGGGGGGGAGTGTTAAGGGGGTGGGGGTGAGGGGGTGAGGGGGTGAGGGGGTAGGGGGTAAGGAGGTGAGGGGGTGAGGAGGTGGGGGGATGAGAGGATGGTGGGAGAGGCGGGGGGGGGGGGGATGGGGGGTAGGGCGGTTACTTTCCTGTGCTCAGTTGCTTATCACCTGCTCTCTCGGTAGGAATGACTTCAGGTGGCACCAGGTCACCTCTGTGATCTGATTCCTCTGGTTTAATAACCTAAAACAATGCAGCGGGTAAAAAAGAGCATCCAAGAGGTTGCCATGGGCCAGGCCACCCATCACCTCTGCACACCCTCCTTGGGCCAGAACAGTCTCAAAGTTGCAGGAGTATCTCAGCTGATAGAGTGCTTACCTAGCAGGTTTGGATATCTGGATTCCACCCTCAGTACCATGTGAGCCAGACATGGTGGTGTAGACCTGTGATCCCAGTACTAGGGAGGTGGGAACAGGCAGATCTGAAGTTCAACAGTTCAAGGTCAATCCTTGGCTACATGTAAGGAATTCTAGGTCAACCTTGGGCTACATGAGACCCTGTCTAGGAAAAAAAGCAACGCTAACTGCCAGGGAGAGTGAGAGATCTGTGTGGCCAGGAAGGAGGAAAAGGGTGGATGATGTTGGTTGTCATAGCAAGCCACCTTTGTTACACGAGCATCTCATATGCCGCCCTCTCTCCATCCAAGGTCCCTCTCTGTTGTGGTGGTTCCTGAATCTGTAGGAAGCATATACTTTCTCACACCTTGCTCTGGGGCCCCTCTGTGTTCCCACTAAAGGCACTGCCCAATACTGGCCATGCATCACACATACAACTGTCATGGTCTTACCAGTCCCCAATATACCACCTTAGAGTCCAACAGAAGGAGCTGTCTTCGGTCTCTCAATCCTCGAAGCCTAGTTTGACACAGTCATTGGTAGAAATTGTCTATTGAATAAAGGTTGGCTATGGCTAGCTTCTAAACTGCCAGGACCCTTGGTGTGGCCCTGAACGGCCATTTCAACTAAAAAAAAGGAAAATACCCAGAGAGTTTACCAGTAACTCTGGAGTTTAGCTGGACACCCTCCCCTGGGTCAGGTCTCTCATCAGGACCTCTAAGAGGAGCAGCCAGTATTAGAGACTTGGGGATAGTGCCAATGACTTATTTAGAGCTCTGCCACTAGCTGTCTTAAAGACCCTGGTTAGACTTTCAAGAGAAGGAAGGAGTCTGGTCACAGCACGCTGCAGATGAGGAAGAGGGAAACATGTCCAGTGTATTACTGGGCTGTGCTTGGACCAGCTTGGGCCTCCTGGGATAGCTCCTATTTGCTTGCCATTTCAGCATGTAACAATTACACAGTGATGCTCTGGTACAGCGTCTAGGATCCCACTCTGCTCTGAGCTACTTTGAGTCAGGATTGAAGACAGTAAAACCCTCAACACAGGAGAGAAGAGTTGAGTCACCTCCAGGCCCGGCTCATAGCCAGGATCATTACCAACCCCGAGAGTGAGAATGTGGCAGGCTCTTTTTATGTGAAGTGATTGGCTAGAGTCTCATCGTTACAGCTTTTGAGAAGAAATTATATGGCTCACACACCCAAGAACAAACAAAATGGGAAGGTTAGCTCATGAAGGATGAGTAACTAGCAATATGACCAAACCCTCAGGTTCAGGGGGGCAGATCAGTCACCCACACTTCCTGCAGTCTAGGAGGTTGAAAAGGGTCTGGAGCAGGTAGATGCCCACAGTTCGGGGACCTCCCAGGGTCTCTCTCTGCTTCCAGTCCTCGAGTTGGCAGCTCCTCAGGGCCAAATGATGAATGTAAGCAGATTTTATAACCTTAGCGGTAGACTGGACTTCTGTATCATGAACCACACTTTTTGAATCATGCCCTCACTTAGTCTGATGTTTCTCTTCCTACTTGGTTTACTTCTTATTCAAGTCTTTGGAAGCCTTTGAAGGGTGCCTGAGGGCACAAGAACAGGCTGCTTAGGGGTATAATAGCCGAAGGATAGTGTTTCCTAAAGGCCTCTGGGAAACGGGAGCTATCCTCACGAGAGTGGAGAGGAGCTGAGGTCTCTCCTGAACATGGCTGTAGGCAAGGGCATCAGTAATGCTAGAAGTTTGCACAGCTCTGATGATCATGGTAACAATGACAGCTAACATCTATTAAAACTTAGAATGCCTTAGGCCTAAATTAGAGGGCCAACATATAGGATCTCCTCGCTGTCACCTCGTAACATACATATTTTTGTGGGGAGAAGCTAAGAGATTCATTTCCAGAATGGAATAAGACAGAAAACTTCCCAACAGTTTCCACAAATCTATGGCCCTGGGTTCCATCCACCACAGCAGCTCTGCCCTCGGGCGCGAGAACAGATCGTTCATCAACTTTTATTTTGGTTTTCTGCACTTATCACCCCACCACACCACTAATCCTTCTACCAAGCTACGATCATCTCTCACCTTAGCCACAGTGATCATGAATGCTACTGAATGTTTCCCAATGCTTAAACTATTTCCCAATGTTTAAACCATTCCATGTGGCAAAACAGAGAGGCAGGGATCACAAAGGGATCCAAGTGGTACCACTGCCTCTGGGATCACTTGAGTTACTCCTCATGGCAACCCTCCTAGTATACCTCCATTCACAGAACAGTGATTTAATTAGCATGAGCTCATATTGCCCAACAATGGCAGAGGCGTGCTTCAAACCTGGCAGTTACCCCACCCAGAGCCTTAACCTCTCTTACCCCTTTTATTAGCTTCCAGACTGACCACTTGCCCTCCTGGGATCTTCAGTAGTCAATGATCTTTTTTTTATATAGCATGATTGAAAAATCTTCAACAACTCCCCATCAAACCCAGCACTCCTTAGGGGCACAGAAAGCCCCATAAGATCCAGCTATCCTGACCCTTTTGGTTTCCTAAGATCTTGCTGAGTTTGTCACCTCAGGACCTTCGCCCATGCCGTTACCTCTGCCTCTGCCATATGCTTTCTCTGGATCTGTCATGAGTCTATCCCTCAACTCATTTAATGAGTGTCAGCAACATGCCACCTTCTACAGAGAGTTTTCTGTGAACTTTCCATGATAAATAACCACCAACCCTCACCTGCACTTCGTTCCTTTATCTTCCTTTGTCCTTCCTTGTCGAACTTAAAATTATAATTCCTACTCATTAACATCTAGGTACACAGAACTCTTGGACATAGACTGGAACTTTTTCCTCCTCAGTGGTGAGAGCCTCCAGGGTGAGAAGAGCATGTCACCTGTCACTTAGTGAGAGCTCAATAAATACCAGTTGAGTAAATGGATGTGCACCAGCCTGTTCTTAGCACTTGGTCAGAACGCAGGATAAGGGAAGAAGTGTGGCAAAAGCATTTGGAAGAAGGTCACTCTTTGTATTTCTAACCAACAAGGTTTATTTAGTGATTTGGAGTATGAGGTACATGGCACATATCTCCTCCAGTTCCCACATTCTGTGAAGCAGGTAATGACCCAAGAAAGGAAGCGATGAACCCACTCATATCAGCTCCCTGACTTGCTCTTGGTAGCAGATACACCTTATTATCAAAGACACAAACGGAATTGCTTATCACTGTGTAGCTTGAACCACAAGACTTCTGTGTTTACCATTTATGACTCAGTTGCTCTGTACTATGGACTCTTTAATTTGTGATGCTTTTGCTGTATCTTCCAGATAAAAGGCTTACTTTTGCTGTCCACCATTTCCTCAATTCAGCCTTTGAAATCTCCTTAGTGTATTGGTATGATTCACTGAACCCCTGTGGCTTTCCTCTGCAAATGGCTCTGTTTTTGTGGGAAGGATCCTGAGTTTTTGTAAAGGCGGTTTTCTAAAACATCTTTAGAAACTAGAAAATCATTATGTAACACCAACAAACAACACTTCAGCCACCGGATCATTTAAACACAGGCTGGAGCAGCGGGCCAACTGCTCCAAGGCTTAAATCCTCCATTTTGTGCCAGTAAGAAATTCCCAAGGTCCTTATCCCAAAGTTTTTAAAAGGGCCTCCTTCTGTGCTGAGAAAGCATGCACGTTTTACTAGAATAAACCTTTCCTTGGTTCCTTGTACAGTAAGACACAGGCCATTTGGTTGGTTTGTGGTTAACCTGAATTTACACAATGAGGATGTGGCTCCCACTGTAAGTGTATGCCTAGCAGGGAAGTCTGACCAAGACTAGACTGAGCAGGACACCAGCTTATATACAAGCTGCAGGCTAACAACTCACGCTTATGCAGACAGGCAGGTGTGAGCCTGGGGGGTCCCTCTATGTCTTATCTGCTGTTCCAGTGTAAGCCCCTAAATCAGGTCTGAAGCTCCATTGGAATCCTAGGCCATGCATTGAAGTTGAATGCCTCTAATCTGAACATTGCAGAAGAGGGGCCAAAGAGAGGACTCAGCAGTTAGGAGCACTTGTTCTTCTTACAGAGGACCCAGGTTTGATTCCCAGCAACCCCATGACAGTTCACAACTGTCCATAATTTCAGTTGGAGACCCGGCACCTTTATCTAACCTCTGAAGGCACCAAGAGTGAATGTGGTACAGAAAGACAAGTGAGCAAAGCACTCGCATACACGAAATAAATAAATCTAAAACAACAACTTTTTAAAAAAGATACTGCATAAGGCTGGGGGGGGGGTGACTCTGCTTGCCTTGCAAGCATGAAGACACAGAACTAATGTCAAAGAAAGAAGAAAAGGAAAGGAAAAGAAAGATAGGAAAAAAGAAAGCTGAGCGTGTTCGTAATCCCAGCATTGGGGAGGCAGGGACAGACAGGTCTCCTGACTTGCTGGATGCCAACCAGCCAGTTCTGTGAGACCAGGTCCAGGGGAGAGACAGTGTCTCAAAAACAAGGCGGACATTGCCTGAGGAACAACTCGCAAGGCTGTCCTTTGTTCTCCTCTCTCTCTCTCTCTCTCTCTCTCTCTCTCTCTCTCTCTCTCTCTCTCTCTCTCTCACACACATATCCACCAAAAGACACACAAATTAAATTTTTATTATTTAAGATCATCTATAAATTATGCTTTTAAGAGCTATATGAAACATTTATGAATTTTTATGTCCAGAATTGGGACTCAAGTAATCTGTCAGAAACAGAAAATAAATGTCAACTGAAACAATTCTGTGCTCAAGGGAGGCCTGAGTGGAGTAGTCAGACTCACTTAGTGCTGTGGCATCTTGGGGGCTATTTACCAGAAGAATCCAGATCATCAAAGGCTAATAGCACTGAGCAGCACAGCCCTAGCCAGAGACACTTGATTTCTAGAACCAACCACACTTCTGGAAAATACTTTGGGCATTTATTTCTCCTAAAAGGGAAGGGAATTTGTGCATATTCCTGGACCTCAGTTCTTATCCCCACAATGTCCTGGGAGAATTCTTTCCCTTGGGACCCCAGATACTGACTTGTCCAAGGCCACACAGAGAATGCAAGGAAGAAAGAATCTGAAGTCTAATCTTTTGAGTTTACATTTGAAGGGAGCGAGACTAATCAAGGCAAGAATAAGCAAAGCCTACCCTTTCTGAGGTCCAGACTTCTACCATCAGCACTAGATGTGAGTATCACAGTGGACGAGATTCCTCAGGCCTGTGCAAGACACTATTGGAGAAGGACTAGGAGGCACCGGAGGATGGCTCAGCAGTTGAAAGTCCTTGTTTGCTACTTTCCCACAGAACTCATTTGGTTCCCAGAATCTACATCAGACAGCTCACAATTGCCTCTAACTCCTGCCCCAGTGAATCTAATGCCATCAGTAGTCACAACACACACACACACACACACACACACACACACACTGCCATAAACACACACGTTACACATTACCAAAACACCAAATAATCCAATTACAAAGTGGGGTACAGAACTAAATAGAGAATTCTCAATAGAGGAATCTAAAATGGCCGAAAGACACTTAAGAAAGTGCCCAACATCCTTAGCCATTAGGGAAATGCAAATCAAGGCAACTCTGAGATACCATCTTACTACTCTCAAAATGGCTAAAATCAAAGATACCAAAGACAGTTCATGCTGGAGAGGATGTGGAGAAAGGGGAACACTCCTCCATTGCTGGTGGGAGTGCAAACTCGTACAGCCACTTTGGAAATCTGTATGGCGGTTCCTCAGGAAAATGGGAATCAGTCTACCTCAAGATCCAGCTATTCCACTCTTAGGCATATCCCCAAAAGATGCACATTCATACAACAAGGGCATCTGTTCAACTATGTTCATAGCAGTATTATTTGTAATAGCCAGAACCTGGAAGCCACCTTAATGGCCCTCAACTGAAGAATGGATGGAGAAAATGTGGTACATTTACACAATGGAGTACTACTCAGAGGGGAAACAAACAAACAAACAATGGAACCTTGAAATTCGCAGGCAAATGGATGGAACTGGAAGAAAGCATCCTGAGTGAGGTAACCCAGTGGCAAAAAGACAAACACGGTATGTACTCACTCATATATGGTTTTTAGACGTAGAGCAAAGGATTACCAGCCTACAATCCACACTGCCAGAAAAGCTAGGAAACAAGGAGGACCCTAAAAGAGACATGCATGGTCCCCCTGAGAAGGGGAAAGGGACAAAATTTCCCAAGCAAAATAGAAGCATGGGGGGAGGGGAGAGGGAGCTCGGAGAAAGAGGAAGGGAGAGGCGGGTATGAGAAGCAAGAGTATTCAGTCAGGGAAGGAATAGAGGAGACCAAGAAAAGAGACACCATAATAGAGGGACCCATTATAGGTTTGAAGAGAAATCTGACACTAGGGAAATGTCCAAAGATCTACAAGGATGACCCCAACTAACAATCTAAGCGATAGTGGAGAGGCTACCTTAAATGCCCTTCCCAGATAATGCAATTGATGATTACTTTATATGCCATCCTAGAGCCTTCATCTAGTAACTGATGGAAACAGAAGCAGACACCCACAGCTAAACACTGAGCTGAACTCCTGGAATCCAGTTGCAGGAAGGGAGGAGTGATGAGCAAAGGGGTCAAGACCAAGCTGGAGAAGCTCACAGAAACTGCTGACCATGAACTCCAGTCTGATAGCTGGGAAACCAGCATAGGTCCCACCCAGATTCCCTGAATGTAGTGTTAGTTGTTGGGAGGACTGGGAAGTCTGTGGGGCCTCTGGTACTGGATCAGTATTTATCCCTAGTATACAAATGGACTTTGGAAGCCCAATCCACATAGAAGGATGCTCTCTCAGCCTAGACACATGGGGGAGGGCCTGGGCCTGGTTCCAAATGATATGACAGACTTTGAAAACTCCCCATGGAAGGCCTTGCTCTCCCTGGGGAGCAGAAAGGGGATGGGATGGGGATTAGTGGGGGGAACAGGGTGGGTGGGAGGGTGTGGGAACTGGGATTGACATGTAAAACAAGCTTGCTTCAAATTTAAATAAAAAATATTTAAAAAGTCAAAAACCAAACTTTGCTGGTGGAACTAAAGCAAGCACGTGGGTCACTGAGGGAGGGATGAGGGAATGGCAGCCTCAGAGAGCAAGGCTGAGCTCAGGTCACCCGACAACGGTCTTCACAGCGGTGCCCTGAATGGGCACAGCCACTGGGACCGGACAGGCACTTGTGTGTGCTTCATAAGGCACGGACACCCAAGGGGCCTGGGCAAATCTAAAGTGTTTCTCACGGTCTTGAGTCCCTCAGTGAATATGACTTACATCAGCAGTTCTCAATTCGTGTGCCATGACATTCAGAAAACACATATTTCCGACGGTCTTAGGAACCCACAACCATAACTTCATTTTTGTTGCTACTTCATAACTATAATTTTGCCACTGAGCGGTGTCTCATCTCAGTTCCTAAGAGAACCACTGAATTAGATACTCGACTATTCTATTCTTCTGAAATGACTCACCCCCTGATGGTCCCAGACAAATGGACAAATGGAAAAAAAATATATATATATATATATATATATATATTTATATTTATATATAAAACTATATATATATATATATATATATATATATATATTGTGAATGAAAACACCTAAGGCTGAGGTTGCCAGTTGTTTGGGACAGTATCCATCTTCCACTCCTTCAGTATTAGAGATCCCAGTGGGGTAATGGTCAGTCAGAATAAAGACAGTGCTGTCCATTTCCCCTGTAGCTAGGTCTAGCTCCATGACATTATGACTTTTAGACTTCAAGCAGCGGCCCACAGATCATGAGTAAAACCTCATATTCAGTGTTTAGTGACCTTCTGCTCCAGGATATCTATATTCTTTCAAACCGAGGTTCCAGAGCAGTGTTCAAAGTTACTGATTCAGAACAGCTGCTTTAAGTGGGCTGTGGTGGCACACACTTCTAAATACAGCACTTGGAAGACTGAGGCAGGAAACATCTTCAGTTCGAGGCCAGCCTGGGCTACGTAAAAAGAGTCTTCACAAAGGGTGAGGGAAGAGCTCTAAAACCGTTGCTTCAGACAGCAAGAGACTTCAGAGTAAAATGTAGTCAGAAGTATATTGTTGCAGTCAATGAAATGAAATTGTCTTTACTCAATGGTGTCTAAAATTCTCAAGTCATTGGTAGCAGATGAAACCTTGTGTGACTTACTGCATTCATACACACACAGCACCGTTTTATTCTTTTTCAGTTTTCCACGAATCGGGTTGTCAGTGAATACCAAACGAGATAGGACATTTTCAGTAGTAAAATGAAGTGTGTCCCCAGTGTATTCTGCGTCCCTGGTTCAGCTGGTGAAACACTAATGACGGTAAGAAAAGTGGCCTGAGCGATGTTGCCTGTCTGCCGGCCAGGTACCCCAGCGCCCCACTTCATCTCTGCAGAAGAGGTCAGCTGAGTGATGATTCTGGCTCGCCCCAGGTGGCCTCCTTTCCAGCCAGCCAGAGCTGCCCTGCTCCAGGATAGCGGAAGGTTAGCAGGCTTTGCTGTACAGGTCTCTAGAGCCTCCTCCCAAGCCACTTTAACCACAGCTAAGCCAATCAGAGACCAACAAAGTCCTTGTTACCTGCTCAGTCTCCTGTTGGGAAGGAACAGAATGTTTCTTTGGAGGCTAGCAATGCCTCTAGGCTATCTCCATTAATGACTTCTCATAGGCTGTTTCTTACAGGATGACGACCATTTAATATTATTTGTTTGTTTGTTTTAAATAGGGCAGAAGTGGAAATCTATTGTGTCATTCTCTTTCAGAATGTTCCCTTGACTCCCTGCTTTCTCCACAGTACAGCCTGGGACTCTTATTGTAGCCCAAAAATTCTGCTAACAGCTACCTTCCCATCCTTCTCTACCCACTCCAACCAACTTCCATGTCAGCTTTATCCTTCACGCACATGCGCAGACAGTTTCCCAGATTTCCAAAGGCTCTAAGCTTCCGTTCACAGGCATGGACCAATGCTTGTAGTCTGAAAGGCATGGAGCTAGACCTATCTGCAAGGGAAAAATGGGCGGCACAGTCTTTATTCTGAGCGACCATTACCACACTGGGATCTCTAATACCGAGGGAATGGAAGATGGCTACTGGCCTAAACAACTGGCAACCTCCGCCTTAGGTGTTCAGTAACAAGTCCACAGATGATTCCACGTAGTGTCTGCAGCAGAGTAAAAGAGTAAGGACCGGGAGGTGGGCTGGAAGCCTCGTATGTTGTCCACGTTGAGATATGGGAGCTGGCTCTGAGTCTCCAGCTTGCTTTATTGCAGTTTTGTTTGCTTTACCCGGAACCTGACAGATGGGCTAACATGCCAAATTTTTACTGCCCCCTGGCTTTTGTGGATGGGCACTGGCATGGATGTCTGCAGGGCAGAGCAGACAAGAAAACTGCCCAAGTCGGGGTTGAAATGGCTAGCTGTGCAATTTCCATTTCCTTCCAGCTTCCCGCCTCATGGTTTCTTTAAGAATGCAGGACGTGAGGTCGCACTTGAGTTCAGCTAATATTTAGTGACCTTTTGCCCCAGGCAGCCCCAGACAGAGCTTGGAGGGTGCAGAGTGGCGTGAACATGGTCCTGTGTTTCAGGATCGCAGAAGGTCAGACGGGTCACTCTGAGGACTGGCTCAGGAGAGGGAAAGTGAGGTGAGGGTAGAGTAAGACAGTTGAGAAAGAGGAAGCATTTGAGCTGGGTTTTGAGGAGTGGTTAGAATAATGATTTGAGTAACTTGAGGAAATGGCCAAAGGCCACCCTAAAGAGAGCCCAAGTGTGTGTGCAAGAAAGGGCAGAGAGAATGTGAGACAAAGTCATCAGCTTAGAGTCTTTGGAGCGCAGGGAGACGACTGTGCGCGTGTGTGGAGAAAGACAGACTGTGTGCGCATGTGTGGAAAAAAACAGACTGTGCGCATGTGTGGAGCTGTCATCATGCAATACCTTCTAAGCTCTGGAGTTTTTGTGGCCACACTTCTTTCCTATGACAGAGAACTGCAATTTCTGTCACAGGCATCCACATCGAAGCCAGAGAGAGAGAGACTTCTCACCCAAGTTCTTTCTGTGAAACCACTGACGTCATAGCATTCTTTAGAAAGACTCTGAAGTCCTCACCTTGAAACATGGAAAGACGGGGTGTACCAGTATCTACCCCTCGACCACCTCTTTTGCAGCTCAGCTCAAGAGGTTTGGCTGGAATTGTGACTCGGGTCCTTTAGTGTGTGTGTTCCCTTCCAAGTTCTTGCCGCTGGAAGACAAACATCTGGTGGGGTTCAAATGGAAAGTTCTATTTCTGATGGAGAATTTGCTAAGTGCCACTCACTGCATATAGCCCCTTTATGTCTAAGGCCCCATCTCAATGTGACGGGGTACAATGTAAGGTCACAGCCTCTTTGCTGTGCTGAAAGAAGCCCGGGGTTCAAGAAAGTGACATGCTTGCCCAAGGTGACATAGCTTCTCAGTCGTAATGCTGGATCCACATTCAGGTTGGCCTGGCTCTGGGGTCCATGCCCTTGGTCACCAATGAAAGAGCACAAGCCGAGTTACAGAAGCATTTCTTTGCAAAGGGTGGAAATGAAACTGAGTGGTAAAGCGTTCCCCTAGCCAACACATGGAAAGAAGGAGGGAGGGAGGGAGGGAGGGAGGGAGGGAGGGAGGGAGGGAGGGAGGGAGGGAGGGGTGAAATGCCTGGCTCACACCTTTGTAATCCCAAGACTTGGAAATCTAAGGCAGGAGAATTTTCATGAGCTTAAGCCTGAGCTGTGTAGTGAAAGTGTCTCAAAAAACCGAAACGAGCTGGAAAGATGACTCAGTGGGTAAAAATGCTTCCTGTGCAAGCCTAATGGCCTGAGTTCCATCCCTAGCATACCTGTCTGGAATCTCAGCTGCCCCTTCAGGAGATGAGGGATGGAGACAGGAGAATCACTGAAGGCTCCCCAGCCTGGAGTATGCAACAGGTAGAAACAAGACAAACCCTCCCTGAACAGGTGGAAGGCAAGAACAGACTGTAGAAAGTTGTCCCCTGTCCTCCACATGCATTCACCGTACATACTCCTGCATACACATGCACACACACATATACCACATACTCATGCACACACACATACATCATATACATATGAACACACATGCACATACATACTTTACACACACATGTACACACATGCTACATCACATACTCATACACACACATGCACATACATACAGCACATACTCATGCATACACTCATGCACACACATACATCATGCACACATGGACACACACATACATCACACATGCACACACATACAATGTGTCATATATACATGCACATATATATGTACATACATATAGTACAAACTCATGCACACACATACAATTTGTCATGTACACATACATATGCACATACACATGCACACACATCAAATAAAGTTTTTATTTTTCAAGACAGGGCGTACCTTTGTAGACCAGGCTGGCCTCGAACTCATAGAGATCCTCCCGCCTCTGCCTCCCCAGTGCTGGGATTAAAGGCATGTGCCATCACCACTTGGCCAAATAAACTTTTGAGAAACAAAAACAAAAACTTTTTAAAGGCTGAGAAGATGACTCAATCAGTAAATACTCAGATCTCAAGCATAGTGATAGATTTTAATCCCCAGAACACAGACTAACAGCAACGAAAATAAACCACCAGAAAATAAAACTGGGCATGGTGGGAAGCTCTCAGAACCGGGGAGCTGGTTCCTGGGGCTCCATCCAGCATGGACAGCGCTAAAGCACGCCACCAGAGCTTGTCCTTCGGCCTCCACATGCGTGTGTGCATGAAACACGTGTACCTGCACACAGGAAGTGGAAAAGATGGAGGTGGGGTGGAGGCAGAGAAGGAAGGAAATGGGAAAATTCCTCGGCTATTCATCCCATGTTCGTCCCTGCCGTCCTCCAAAGCAGCATAAGAACCCTTTTCTGGGCCTTCCCCTCTTCACTCCCCGGAAGAGAGAGGAGTGGTCATGAACTTCTCAAGTTGTGTAAGCAGCATGGGAAAAATGCTTCCCCCCACAGGTGAGGCTGGGTGTCTGCCATCTTTCTGATTTTTATCTTCAGGTAAACACACACTGAGCTGTGTGGTTTGTCTTAAGTAACTAGACGTTATTGGGGTGTGCATATCAGCAACGGAGCTGTAAGCAATATCCATAAACTGTAACAGGCATTGCAGTGACACTGGCTAGACGCCCAACTCAGTCTGTCTGTGACTTCTCAGAGAAGTGACATTTCCAGGTGTGTTTCAAAGGCAACTTCAGAGACCGAGTCTCAGGACTTTTGAGCCTGCTCACCACACAGGAATCTAAAGAGAGTCTAGAGACGGAGGAGGAAAGAAAATTACGTGGGGCAGCCTTAGGTGGATAGTGCCACGTGGTGCCCACCTGTGCTGCATCCTTTCATTCCAAAGGGTGCTGTTTATGAGTCCTACATGTGGGGACCTGTGTCTAACCCAAATGACCTTTCTTTATGCCTTCTCTACCCTTTCATGACTTTTGTTCTTTTTCTGAGGTGTCCTGTGGCCATTTTCTTGTCATTTCCCTCCAGGGTACACACAGAGGGAGAGCTTGGCCAACGTGTTTTGGAAGCTGTTGTTGTGTGGCTGGGCTGCCCAGCACCGCCAGCTTGTTGGGCATGAGGGCTAAGTACCATTGTTTCAATGGACCGTGGGAATAGAGAAGTGTTGGATTATCATGGATTGTGTCCTAAAGGTCACTGGGTGTGTCTAGCAGCAAGAAGTTGGGTACACATGCCTGGTAACCGAAGAAGAAATGACAGCTACCTCCAAACAGAGCTGCCCTACACTGTAACTAAAACCACTGTGGGTACTAGCCACTTAGGAGCCTATAAACGCAGCCCAAGGCACCAAGAGCCAGCTTTAGGGTATGACTAGGGTATGACTTCCAGCTGAAGTGGGACTTTTCTTCCTTCTTCATGCACTGCTAAGAAGAGAGCCAGGCCACTGCCCAGCTCTCCAGGGCTAGCAGCCAGCTGGAATGAGGATGCATTCTACACCTTTCCAAGTTCAGAGGTTGGGTTTCGCTCTTGGACTGGATATTCTGATTGCTGATTAAGTCAGCTTTTGCTGTTTAAAAGATTCCAGGGTTGCCCATTACACAAGAGTAAGCAAACCATGGTGCCGTGTGGTTTCCGGTGGTCTTACCCACAAGCGGGGAAGGGTCAAAACTAGTAAGCAGAAGATAAAGGGACCTTGAGAATCTCCAAACTAGTATGCATTCTGTTTAAGAGTTGACTTGTGCTCACTTGTGACTGTTTAGACGGTGGTGTTCATACAAACATAGCTGGCTGCACCACACAGAAAGGTCTGGTGGATCACATGAGAGGGGACCCCCACTCTGAGCTTGATATGACATGAGTCAATAGGGGAAGCATACCCTCTGTGTGGAGAGGAGCCTTGTTCTCAGTGTTTCTTTGGATTAAGGGTTCCAATCCACAAAGAAGGCTACCAACAAACTCTGGCCACACTTCTCACCGGACCTAGGCTGGATCAAAAGTGTAACTCTGGCCAATAATATAAAAGACATTGGTATAATAATGTCAAAGCAGCTTAGGCAATGACATGAGACCCTCAGGGGATTCTGGAACCCCACAAACAGTTGCTTATTTCTTCATTTTCTGTGAGTACAACTTTATCCCTTCCTTGGAGAAGAGAACCCAATCCTCTGAAATGGCTTCAGGGAATGAATTCTGGGCTTCCCAGGTTCCTCAGCTTGTTATCTCTCTGCCTCAACTCGCTATGACATTTCCTCCATCAAGGAAAACAACATGGCTGCTGACAGGTTGTCCCTGGGGCTCACCTAGCTAGGTATTTGAGTGGCACACTCTCAAACCCGATACAGTACTTTTAAAATTGGGTTAATACCTAAACAAACTAAAAGAAAAGTCATTTATATTTGGAAGGAGTTTCAGCATACAGGGTCCTCGTATTCTGGAATCATTCTCTCAGGCCACATATTGGGGGTGCTGCTGGCACAGATTCTACCCCTAGCTTCTCACTGCATTTCACTAGTTTCTAAGGACCAACACTACACAGCTTGACTTTGTATGAGTGAGAGCAGATTGAAGGGAGGAAGAAGGAGTTCATGCTACTCTTAGCTGGGTAATGGACGTTCCTCAAGGGGGATAACAGGAAGGCCACTTCTCCAGGGAATGCAATATTATGATAATAGCCAAAAGATATTGAGGCATCCTATTTACAGATATGAAGATGACTGACTCTCGACATGTCAAGTCAGGTTACTGAACAAATAAAAAATGTCTTCCCTGACAGAGTTCACATTCTAACAAGCGAGGTCTATGGTACAACGGGCTCCTTGGGAAGCAGACTCTGAGAAAGAATTGGTGAGCACCCAGGCTGTCCTTGAGAACAATGCTATGGGAGGTAGGAGGAAGCAGGGCAAACAGAGATGCTAAATTGTGGCGCAGGCCTGACGATGGCCTCAGGAACATCAAAGGAAACTCTAGCCCTATAGAGTTGGCCCAAGTTGGTCCAAGACAGACTTTACACTCTGTGCTCTTTGACTTGAGCAACTGGTACAATCCTTAATAAGTTTCTAGTTAATGGTGTTCTAGCCACACAGTTTCTACCATTAAATGAATGCCTGAGTGGGGGACTCCATGGCATACAGAGTGCTCTGAGAGGGAGCAGTAGACAGCTGTGAAGAATCGTGGCATTTCTGAGAAGCATCTTGGAGGATGCAAAGTGGTTTCTAGGCAGCAACGGAGGTACATATGCTGCATATAGACCATTGTCTGGTGGACTTGGGGATGGGGGGCGGTATTAGAGGAATCAGGAGAATGTAGTTCTCCTGCTACTCCCTGCTACTAGGAAGATATGACTTCATTCTCTCTTCATCCTTTCTGTGTTGGGCCAGGCATACCACAAGCAGAATAAGAGCATACCATTCACGTTAAGTTACTTTGTCCAGGAAGAAAGCAAATCGTGATCACCCGGTGAGCAATTCGACTGGAGTTTTAAATTAGCAAATATTTAGTTATTCACAGACACTCTTGCTTGTGCAGCTGGCCAGCTCACTTCCCGTATCCAACAGAAATCTGGCAGCTTCTGCAGTGGGGAAGTAGGCTGAAAGCTGTACACCGTGCAGCGCCAGGACCCAGCCTTGACTCAGCTGCTTATTTTCGCTGAGATTTCGGCCCAGGCACTTCACCTGTCTGAGTTCTGTGTCTGATATCCGTAAACAAAGCTAATCTACTGTCTGGGACTGTTATACAATTTAAACAGATTGAAGTGGTGCTGGGCATAGTGGTGACCTCACACCCATTTGCCAACCCTCTTGGACAATTTGAGCTACAGGAGGTGAATGGTGAATGCAGCCTACTTTAAGGCCATTATTATCTTCTCCCTCTGTCTTGAGATACATCACAACCATTTCAGTATATCTGGGGACACTTTTGTATACCCACAGTCGGCTCAGATAAAGCCATGAGCCAGTAACGGGCAAAGACTGAGAAATTAGTGGCCTCCTTCTTTGTCATCTTGCTAGATCTGGACTGCAGTTAGAAATGGTTGCTTAGTGACAGTATTAATTCACCAGCCGGGGAACAACAAGCCCAAAGTTCCCCCTTCTCATTAGGGAGGAATGCCATCCTGACAGTCAGAACTCTTGTTCCTAAGATTACTTGGATGCCTTACCCAAAGCGGGGAGGGGAGCTATTCTGAGGTAAACTGGGGACATGTCTCTGCTGGGGACTGTCTCTAGGATGAAAGGGGAACAGAGAGATGTGAGGATGGGGGTGGGGAATGGGAACTGCATTGCAGGGGCTCCTGCCCACTCTCTTCCTAAAGCCGATTATTCCGGAACAGAACCAGGATGACCAAAAGGGAGCTGCACAAGTGGGCTTCTGTTTCACACTTGGCAGGGAGAGCACGTGATGGGCCCTTTTACTATTTTAAGTAGCAGCCCTTATCCTCCCACAGCAACGGGAACTAGGCTCCTGAGTTCCAAGAGTGGCACTGGGTAGGAAAGATGAACTACAGCATCTCTGATCACGATGGCACCACAGGGCCCTGTGGGCTGGAGTTTCTGAACTGCTTCCATTGCTATGTGGCCCACTCCATGCTCCAGAGAGAACGTTATCGATTAATCCTTCAGCGGCCTACTGCCTGGATCCCAACGGCTTCTGCAAGCCTTCACAGTCAGTTTTTCCACAAAAGAGACTGGAAGAAATGAGCCGTGACGTTTTAAGAAAAATACGATTTCCTCAGCAAGCAATTTCAAATACTTTTCAAGGTGGAACAAAAGAGGCAGCCGGTTCAGCCTGCTTGTCTTAAAATTGACTCACAAAGCAGGTTTTCCGTAAGAGAATTCTTTTTAAAATGAGAAAATGGAGGAAACCAACTTTCAATGAATTCTACATGGAAAAAACTCAACTAACCATAAAGCATTCAACTGTGCAAGGAAGACAGAGCAAAAGCCTCCCCCCCCCACCCCCGCCAGGCATTGTTGGGGTTAATGGCTCTGACCCTGGACTGAGTGCCCTCGGCAAGCATGAGCACACACACTTTTGTCACCTTCCACACAGGGACAGAACTTCCATTCGCAATGATATGCCAGGCAAGCTGGAACCACCCTAAAGTTCGGGGTTATTTGCTGAGACATTTTTCTTTTAATTGTTATTACAGTTATTTCTTGGAGGGGGTGTTCACATCCCTGCAGGATGAGAGGAGGCCAGAGGACAATTTCCAGAAATCAGCTCTCTTCTACTCTGTGGGTCCCCAAGACTGAACTCAGGCCATCAGGTTTGGTGACAAGCACCTTTACCCACTGTGTCATCTTGCTGGGCCGATTTTCTTGGTTCTAATACCTAGTAGCCGGCCAGCAGAATCAAAGTCTACAGGGTTTTCTTCCTTTTTTTTTTTTTTTTCTTTTTTCTTTTGGTCAGTCATATTCCAGACTCCTCCTCCTTCTTTAAAAACATATTGCTTGTACTTTTATCTTAGGTGTATGAGTGTTTTGCTTGCATGTATGCCTGTGCACCATGCAGAGCCTTGCAGGCCAGGAGAGGATATCAGACTCCTGGATCTGCAGTTACAGACAGTTGTGAGATGCCATGTGGCTGCTGGGAACTGAACATGTGTCCGCTGGAAGAGCAGTGAGTGCCCTTAACCTCTAAGCCATCTCTTATGTCACCCAAGGTCAGCAGGGCACTCCAGGTCACTTTCTGTGCATCAGATACGGCTCAGGGTGGTCCTTCCAGCAGAAGCATTTGAAGATTCAATGTTTAAAATATGTAAAGCCTTGGCTCTGGCTAAGCAAGACAGTCTTGTCAATCTGATTTGTTGTTATTTCACTTTGCATGAAATTGTTCTATGTTCCAATGAAATAAGCACAGACAAACTGAGAAGTGTTTTCAGTATTCAGCGAGCTTTAGGATTTTGTGAAGGACAAAGAGCTGGTTTGGGGACAATAAACAGGCTTCACAGACTCTCAACTTTTGAGCCAGAAGTCCTGGCTGTACAGGAAGGAACCTTTATGTTTGCTAGAAAATTACTCAACGTTAACGAAGAGGGGTCGTTTCCTCAAAGCCGGGAGTCTCGCCGCACTGCTGTGAGCTGTGAGCGAGTTGAGTAGTAGCTTGAGGCTCCCAGACTCTCAACTCCTATCCACTCATGTAGGTGCCTTCATCTGCTTCTGAAGGGGGGGTATTAGCAGGTTTTAGAAAAGTCACATTTGAGGACTTTAATTCTCAGACTCTTCGTAACAGTTACACTCTTGTAAATTGTACCATGACTAAGATGTTTTGTGCTTCTTGGAGGATGTGTGAGGGAGGAAGGAGTGGTGGTGGTGGTGGTGGTGGTGGTGGTGGTGGGTGTGTGTGTGTGTGTGTGTGTGTGTGTGTGTGTGTGTATGTGTGTGTGTGTATGTGTGTATGTGTGTGTGTGAGTGTGTGTGTGTGTGTGTGAGAGAGAGAGGGGGGGGACTGTAAGACCATTACTGCTGAAGTTCCTAAAGCCAGTGACTGTCCTTGGGATGCTGGCCCTGGAGCTGGCCCAAACCAACTCTAGAAGGGAAGTGTGCTTTTGTGCAGAACGCTGGTTAACCACAAGTCCTGCTGCTTTGTACATCAACTTTAAAAACAGACAGCCAGGAGAACATGTGGGACCAGGAAGATTGAGTCAGGAGGGGTCCAATAGATGAAAGCAAAAAAAAAAAAAAAAAAAAAAAAAAATAGATAGCATAATAGAGGGAGCTGTTATAGGTTTGAAGAGAAAACTGACTCTAGAGAAATGTCCAGAGACCTACAAGGATGACCCCAGCTGACAATCTGAACAACAGCAGAAAGGCTACCTTAAATGCCCTTTGATAACTAACTTATATGCCATCATGAGGCTTCATCTAGTAGCTGATGGAAACAGAAGAGACACTCAAAGCTAAACACTGAGCCGAACTCCTGGAATCCAGTTGCAGAGAGGAGGAGTGGTAAGAAAAGGGGCCAAGACCAGGCTACAGAACCCCACAGAGACAGCTGACCTGAACAAGGGGAGCTCATGGTCCCCAGACTGGGAAACCAGCATTGTACCGAATCAGACCCCCTGAACGTGGGTCTCAGCAGTCTAAGGGACCTCTGACAGTAGAACCAGGATGTATCCCTGGTGCATGAAAGGACTTTGGGAGCACATTCCCCAGGGAGGGATATTCCCTTAGCCTAGAGGCAGGAGGGAGGCCTAGTCCCTACTCCAAATGACTTGACAGATTTTGATGATCCCTCCTGGAAGGCATCACCCTCCCTGTGGAGTGGGGATGGGGAATGGAACAGGAGGAGGAATCAGAGGGCATGGAAGGGAGGGAGGGAGGGAGCGGGAACTGGAATCGATATGTAAAATAAGAAAATAATAAATATATGGAAAAAATTAAAAATTAAAAAAAGGACGCCTTCTTCATTTATAAATTCTTTCCATTTTATGGCTTTGCTATTATTTTGGCACTTGTAATGTATGCATTTTTAGAAATGTAAAGTATACACACATATGAGAAGCACAGATGTACTAGCTATGAGGACTGCCCCTGGGGAGCAGTATTTGGGAGGAGAGGAAGGTGGAGTAAAGGGGGTATTTTTTTAAAATATTTTATCAATTCTTTGAGCATTTCATGGATGTATTTTTATCATTTTTACCCCTCATTCCTTCTTTCATCCTCTGAGATCCCGCCTCACCTGACTTTCCACTTGGGACCCAGGAATCCGTCTCAAATCCTTGTGATTTTGAGGCAAGCATTTTCCTGACTGAGCATCTCCTTGGCCTCACAATGTGTATTTTTAAAGATTCAAGCATTTAAAAACTATCTTAAGATTGCCTTTTTGATGATGTTAGGCGAGGTCCAGGTTCCATCATCACTTTTAAACCCAGTTTTGTCCCCTCATTAAACAAACATGAAGATGAACTAAGGCACTCAATTGCTTTCTTTTCTTCCTTAATAATCTCTAGAGTTCAGAAGTCAACCAACCTGCAGAAAAATAAAAAGCAGCCTTCAAACACTGCTGGCATGGAGAGAGAGGCTTGAAAGGTCTTCTTGTGGCCTTGCCGTGTCACACTGCTACTCCCCCCTCCCTGTAACATCAGGCAACTGTGAGGACTCTCATATCACTAAAGTACACAGTGCCCATGCTGGCCCATGACGACCTCAGTGGTCTGGCTGTAGAAGAGCATGGCCTTTTCTGATTCGTTAACACGAAGGACATGGTTTAGCTGTTGGCTCACAGGATCCCAGCAAGAACAGTCCATTTCTTGAGACGTTCATAACAACATGCTGTTATCAGCATCTAAATTAATAGAACAGACATCTGGAAGTCACCAGGCTTAATAAATGGCTAACCCTTGATTATGCTTATCAGGGATATCATTATGGAACATTTCTAAGAGTCTTGTGTGGCTATTGCCCGACATCAATCACTAAATGCAGAAAGGATGAAGTGATAAGCAGGCGATATCAAGCAACCGTCTGAAGGGTCTTGGGCCAGTGGGTCACTGGCTTTCCACAAATCATTTTTTAAAACGGTTTTGGATGAAGTGAGATATGTATAATTAGTTGTTTTTTTTTTTTTGTTTTTTTTTTTTTTTTTAACAGAGAACACAGTTGTCTATTCAGCACCCAGAATAAAAGACCATAAAGCTACCAGCACTCCAGAAGATCCAGATGGGAGTCTTCCTCTAGATTCCTTTTCTTTTTTCTGGTTTTTATATAACAAAATCATATAGTGATCATCCTTCTCTGCCTGGCTTCTTTTGTTACTTTTTTATATTTATTTTTTCAGACAGGGTTTTTCTTTGTAGCTCTGGATATCCTAGAACTCACTCTGTAGACCAGGCAGGCTTCAAACCCTCAGAGACCCGCCTGCCTCTGCCTCCAGAGTACTGGGATTAAAGGTGTGTGCCACCACGGCCCAGCTCTGCCTGGTTTCTTTTACTCAGCCATGTTTATGAGAGTCACCCTCACTGTCCTATTACCAGAATGCTCTTCACTCTAATCACCATAACGCATTCCACTGTGGTGAGTTTGCCCCTGGAATATTCTATTGCGGCTGCGTATTTTGGCTTACATGGTCTGAAGCAAAATTTACTCTCTGATTTTGGAAAGTCAAAAATAGTTTCATTTTGGAGTTGTGCTCTGAGATGGAAGAAGAGAATAAATGGATTGCTTCTTTTGTCCAGACCTTTTTGGTCTGCTTTGCTCTCTTCCTCCCAGCCTAGGGGAGATGCTTGCTAGAGCAGAACTGTAATGGAGATGAGGTCTAGACTCTTGGAGAGTTAAGGAGAACCCATGTGTGTCTGTGGAAGTCTCTGGAAGGGGTAGTGACAGAAAGCTGACTGTGTGTAAACACCAGTGTTCTCTCGGAATTCCCTGTAAATACTTCAAAGTGGCTAAGACCCTGGTTCAGCCCCTGATGCTCATGGCTCCAATCTAGTTACCCAGCAAACAAGGATGCCTGGCTACTTCTTATCTCCAAAATTCTTAAGAAAAAGACTGTGGCTAGAGATTAGATCCCAGGAATTTTAGGTCCTAGATTTGTCTTCCTATCTTAAGCACAATTTAGGCCAAACCTTTCTTTGCTGCTTAGCTCATTTTTATTCCTTCTTCCAAGAATACAATAATTATTCTGCTTAAAACTGCCCTTGGGATCCTCAAATATAAATAAGTTCCCAATAACTTGAGGCAAAGCAATCTTAATGCTAGTCTATGTTTATCGTGGTATAATGAGTTACAATTTAAGCCAGGCCTGATGGTGTTCCTTGTAATCCCAGCTACTTGAGAGAATGACATGATAGGATTGCAAATTCAAGGCCTGCTTAGACTATAGAGGAAGCTCAAAGCCAACCCAAATAATTTAGTATCTCAGTGCAAAAGTAAAAGGAGGCTGGTGGGTGCCACTGATGGTAGAGCACGTGACTAGCATGGACGGTAGAGCACGTGACTAACATGGACAAGGCTCTAGGTTCAGTCTCCAGTATTGGAATAAGTGTGTGTGTGTGCGTGTGTGTGTGTGTGTGTGTGTGAGAGAGAGAGAGAGAGAGAGAGAGACAGAGACAGAGACATAGACAGAGACAAACAGAGACAGAGACAGAGAGACAGAGATACACAGGCAGAGAGAAACAGACAGACAGACAGACAAAGACAAAGGGAGACAGAAAGACTTGTTTTTCTCTCTGACTGCCAGTATATGAAATCAAGTACCATTGGCCTATTAGAGAGGGGAGGGAGAGGGAGAGGGAGGGAGGGAGGGAGACAGAGAGAGAGAGAGAGAGAGAGAGAGAGAGAGAGAGAGAGAGAGAGAGATTGTTCATTTGATGGAGGAGACTGAGAAAAATAGAAGATAGAGCAGTGTTTGGATTCACTGGTTTGAAAAGACTTTGAAAACATGTCCATGTTGAGGGTTTGTTTATGCTTAGCTTCTCGGCAAGGCTTTGAAGAAGTTGTGTGTGTATTCTCAAAGATTTTAAACATCTCACTAAAAGTATGCTACTGTCTATACAAACAAATATATAAGACTACAGCAATTTTTTTAAAAAGACTTAAGGCTGGGAATTTAGTCTTTGAAATTGCTCTTGTCTCTCTTTGGCTGCATATTTCTTCTCACTGTTTCCTCCTGGCTTTGTAAGCATCGCAACAATATGAAATAGCAGTCTACAGCATGTTGCTAAAAGGACATGGGGAAAATGATTAACAGCATCTCAGGGTGAACAAGTACGCATGCTGAGGTCTATGGTCCAGAAGCATCCTCACTCCTACTCTACAGGCTTAAAGAACACTAAAAGAAATCAGCTCTGCTGTGTGGATGGCAGGGAAAGAAAAGAAATGGAATATTCTCTTTCTAGTTCATCACTACCAACAATTCTAGCTACTACTTTCTGTAGTTTAACTTTAGTGGCAATCACTTTATACTTTAATACATTTGAAAAATTAGACATTTCCACAATGACCGTATGAGGTAAGTAGTGGTGTCATCTTCCTTTTACAGATTTGGAAAGTAGACTTGAAGAGGTTAGCACTTGGAAAAGTGACATGGCTGTGAGTAACAGAACCAGAATTTGAAATCAAGCTCTTGCCAAAAGCCCAGTAACGTACAAGCTTCCTTATACGTGCAAGCGTTCACGGGACTGATACCAACTGGACACAGGGACACCATGAGGGCCTAGAGAGCTGAAGGCTTAAGTTGCTACCTCCAAAGAGAGGATAGCTTCTATTGAATTCATTTAAAGTACTGAAATGTAGCTCTCTAACAATTAAGGGGAGAAAGACAGTATCAAATTTGGGTTGAGTTTTGGCCCTCTGTTAAAGTAGATGACACAAGGAAGGTTTCATTCAGAGATTAAGAGCCATGACATCCATTGAATACTCAGAACTGCTAGAAATAGGAATGCTAACAAAACACATCAGTGAGTCTGTTCCCTGGGCAAATGATAGCCGTTAATATCTGCATTAACCATCATTTCCTTCGAAAGTGGATAGAATAGAAACTCTGAGTAGATAAACACCATGCCCATGGTTACAGAGGAATGACACTTTCATGACTCGAACATAGTACTTTCTTTGCTCCAAATCTGCCCTTTATGCTCAGTTCAAGTCCTGTGGTCAAAGAGTCCCGTGATGTGAGCCCCAGCCACCATTTGCACAGTGCTTGGGGCAGGGGCTGGATTAGCACCAAAGGTCAATTGAGTAAACATCCAGGAAGGAGCTCTCAGCTCCTGCTCCTCCCATGGATACCTCCCTCCCTCGTTACATGTCGCCATCCTTCTTGAGCTAAACTATCCACCATTGCAAATGCCAGTCCCACGTCAGCAGCGACAACAACTCCAGAAGATATCTGGGTAGAGATGAAGACTTTTCCAAACTATGTGTCAATGCATAGGGGACTCTTAGACATGTGACACAGAATGAAGCAAAGATGTTTCTAGAAGCAAAGATCCATAACAAAGCCAGGGCCTGTGGGTAGAAAGCAGCAAAAGAAAAAGAATTGGGCCAATGTACCCAATAATGCAAAACCTGGGGAAATCATTGTGCTGACTTCCCAAGGTCACACACATGTTTGGTACTCGGTGGGGAATTTGAACTCTGGTGTCAAGATTCCAAATCCAGAAACTCCATCTAGTGCTGTCCTCTCAGTACACCAGAGGTGAGGGTGCTGGGTTTAGAGATGTTTGGGAGAAGTTACAGAACTTTCAGGAACTAAATAAAGCCTTGCTGAAGGAAACACACCACTGGGATCGTCTTTGAGAATTTATGACACCACCCCATTTCTCTCTGTCTCTCTGTGGTGGATGATGTGATCTCTCACAGCCCCAGATGTGTGCTGTCATGCCTTCCTCGCCATTACAGACCACCCCCCTTCTGGAACCATATGTCAAAACAATCTCTGTCTTCTGTAAGTTGCTTCTGGTTGTGGTATTTTATCATAGCAAAAGAGAAGTAACTAACATGCAGCCTTTAATAAATTTTAAGTAATTCATTTCTTTCTAAGCGGTAGTTTACAATAGTTACAATACTATTCCATAGTCTTAAAAATAAGTCTCAGCTTCAAGTATGCCTAGTCAGAATTCACTATAGTATATGATGTCATTTAAAATAAGAATATTTACCAAAGCAATAACTCTGTCCCTCATATCCATGTTTCTTTTCATTCAAGGTTTTTGTTTGTTTGTTTGTTTGTTTTGTTTCCTAAAGGCAGCAACTCGTCTGGTCAGTTCTAAATACACACTGACACCAATGCATTCACACAAGTCCAGACACATAGCTACAGGTCACTGGTCTGTTGTCCCAGGAACCATGAAGTCTGTCTAGTTACAGCATGGTATTGTTCATCACCTCCAGGACATTCAAGTTGGGGCCTCGTGACAGGCAGTCCCATGGTCACAGATTTCAGTCTCACTTTGTTTAGCAAACACACAACTTTGAGCTGCAGGTGCTATGGAAGGCTGCCGCAGAGTGAGGTTCATCAGCTATTTTACAACCTCACGGTGGTGACACAGGAAGGCATCTGGAGGTCACATTAAAGGTTTTAAACAGAAGAAACAGGAGAAATGGAGACCGAAGCTGATGCTGTCGCTGAATTTATAAGACCCCACTGAGAACAGATAGCTGTTAAGGGCTGTTTAAGGCTTTGCACACCCACTCTGGACCGGACAAATCATTGTGAATTCCAGTGACCTAAAAAACAAAGACAAGGCCTCTCTCCTGAGTGAGGGGAATGTCCAAACACTACCAACGTACTGAAAACAAAGACGCCCTCCAGTCACAGGACAGGACTGGCGAGCTCCTTCAGTTGTAATTCGGAACTATAGGATTTCATCTCATTGGGAAGATGGTGGGATATGACATCTCATACCAGCACTGCATGGCTACGGAGAACCTGGGATGCAGCTACCTCAAACCCAGATGTCCTGCCAATTTTAGATCAGTCCCATATTAAAACAAAACAAACAATATTTGAGAAATACTAGATTAGTAAAACATGTACTCAAAAGTCACTTCATTATTTTCTTTTTACTTTTTAAAATGTGGATAACAGAAAATTTTTTATTGATTTTTTTTTAAATTAAATTAGAAACAAGCTTTTTTTTTTTTTTAACATGTCAATCCCAGTTCCCTCTCCCTTCCCTCCTACCCTGTCCCCTCCAAATTCCCATCCTATCCCCTTTCTGCTCCCCAGGGAGGATGAAGCCTTCCATGGCGGACCATCAAAGTCTATCACATCATTTGAAGCAGGGCCTAGGCCCTCCCCATGTGTCTAGGCTGAGAAAGGATCCCTCTATGTGGAATGGGCTTCCAAATTCCATTCATATACCAGGAATAAGTACTGATCCATTACCAGAGGCCCCATAGACTGCCCAGGCCTCCTACCAGAGACCCACATTCAAGGGGTCTGGGTTCTCCAGCTGTCAGTCTGGGGTCCCTGAGCTCCCCCTGATAACAGGAAATTTTAAGTCACAGATGACATTATATTTCTGAGTGTATATCACACACTGAGTCATATAAAGAAACCTATTGTTATTTCAGGATTCCAAGGGTTGTGAACAAAGTCATGCAAAGTGTAGTTACTGTAACAGGACCAACTCTGATCAATGCCTCGAATATGTAAGCAATTCTGTATTTCTGGACATTTTTCAGGGGCCTCGCCATCCTGAAGATGGTTCAGCGTGGATTCTGCCCCTGGAGGAGCCTCTAGCCGTGATCTCTACTTTGTGGACTCACACCATGGCCTTTACGTGCTCCCTGGCTGGGATCTTACAGGTTCATTTCTCAAGAGTTGATGAGGGAGTTCCAACACTCCAGGGAGACCGGCTTTTCTATCTGGTTAATTCATCTGTTCAACTTACAAAGGCAGAACTAATCCATAGACAAATCATGGGCTGGGCCCCAAACCAAGAGACAATAAAATGTGTGGGGAAGGCACACTGCACAGGAGCCAAGAGATTTTAAAGGCAGTAACGTCATACAGAGAGGACACGGCATTGGGTATAGAGTGAGGACCCCTCACAGAAATGGAATGTGAACTGACCTTGAGCCTCATCTCTCCACCATTCATGGCCTCATGTCAGGCTTAGAGGGCAATTCATCAATGTTTGGGTCAGAAAGTCACTTCATCCTTCTTTCCTTGAAGGATACTGCTTGGGAGAGTGAATCCATGATCTGAGGAGGTTGCTTCTGTGAGGAGATGGCAAATGTGGGAAATAGGACATTAAAGTATTATCTGGAGGAGGGATAAATGGGTACCCTCTGAAGACCTAAACTACTGAGTCAATCATCCAGTAGATCAGACAGGAGCCATGTCTACTCCTTAACTTGAATGAGCCCTTGAGAACTACATGCATGTCTAACCTGTGAGGGAGACACAATGATTCTCCGTCTGTAGCAAGACTTGACTGAGGTAGAAACATGTTTCATAGAGCCATGCATTTATCCTGTAGACTCACACAAAAGGAAGGTTTAGAATAAGCTTTGGCACATTTCCCCCATTCTGAGAGACTAGAGTTGGTGGACTGGAGGTTGCTGTCAGCACAGTCTTCTCGGGCTCCGTGAGAACACAGGGATGTCCCTGGGAAGGACACATCTAGCTGAGATGGTGAGCCCTAGGAATATGACCCTTGCCTCCGATTCCAGCACCACTAAGATGACAGTCTGGCCCTCTGTGCAGCTTTTCAGTGGCAGGAGGCAAAGCAAGAGCTTGCTTTGCTTAGCATCTGAAAGTTATATTTTCCACCCTGGAACATTAATTGGCTTTGCTGTTGGAGACAGCAGTCAGGCATGGATGGAGCTCATCCACACAACGAAATGCAGTACAAATTGTCTTTTCCAGTCTACACAACTTGCAAGGCAAAGGCTCGACACTAAGCAGTTATTGTTTCTCTGTGTCTGTGAATTCCACTGCCTTTCAATCAGCAGCAGTAGGCCAGCCATGTTCCCATGTTCCCATGTTCCAGTCTAGCAAAGGCACCCAGCTTGAAGTTTGCAAGCTGAGCTGGCTGAACACTGCCCTGAGCTTTAACAGCTCTGAAGACTGTAGGCATAAAGGAGTGGAGGGTGAACCACCACCCAGATCTGCTCTTCGGATAACTGTAGTTCTGTTATGCGCTTTTTTGCTGTCTAAAATATAAAACCAGGATTGTCATCTCTGCATTCATGCATATGCAACAAGTATTTGCTGAGCATCTGCTGTATATCAAGTTCTGTTCTAATTGCTGGAGGTACACATTATTGATGAACACACAGGGATATCTGTGCTCAAGGAATTTACTCAGGGAGGGAGGGAAAGAGGGAGGAACTGGACATCAGTAAACATCTTTTTTCTTTTCTTTCTTTTTTTTTTTAAAGGAATAATTATGTTAAGGAGAGGTTTATTTAAAGTTATAAAAATAAATAAAGCTGGGTGTGATGGTGCATACTTGAAGTCCCAGCACTTAAAAAGGTGGAGACAGGAGGCCCAGGAGTTGAAGGCCAGCCTCAGTTACATGGTGAGTTAGAAACCAGCCTGAGCTACATGAATCCTTGCCTCAAAAAAAGAAAAGTGTTTTTAAAAATCAAAACAGAGCAAAAGGAGAATTTGGTATGTACACTAGGGAACTAAGGCATTTCTGACCACTGATAGGCTTACTCCCACCTTCAGCATGGACCCTGGGAGTACGCAGGTGACCACAGACACTTTTGAGGGCCTAATCCGAAAAGACTTGCACACCAGGGAGGAAAGCAGGAATGATTAGCAGACTTACGATGTGAGCTGTAAGAAATGATGGGTCCTGAGGCTGGAGAGATGACTCGGTGGTTAAGAGCACTGACTGTTCTTTCAGAGAACCTGGGTTCGATTCCCAGCACCCACATGACAGCTCACATCTGTTTGTAACTCCAGTTCCAGGGGACCTGACACCCATGTCCAAACACCAATGCACAAAAAATAAAAATAAATGAATTTAGAAGAAGGAGGAGGAGGAGGTGGAGGAGGAGGAGAAGGAGGAGGAGAAGTAGGAGGAGGAGAAGGAGAAGGAGGAGGAGGAGGTGGAGAATGAGGAGGAGGAAGGAGAGGAGGAGGAGAAGGAGAAGGAGGAGGTGGAGGAAGGAGAGGAGGAGGAGGAAGAAGAGGAGGAGGAGGAGGAGAAAGAGGAGGAGGTGGAGAAGGAGGGGGAGGAGAAGGAGGTGGTGGAGGAGGAGGAGGAGGAGAAGGAGAAGGAGAAGAAATGGCAGTTCCTGAGCCCTCGGTTCTCACCAAGAGTTGCTTCGTAATGAACTGCCCTACATACTATCTGCTCAACTGCTAGGACTTAGAACTACATTGACTATTTGCCAGTTTGTGTTGTGATAACTCAGCAGTGCCGCTGCATTGAGACTCACCAGCTTCCACCACCTGCTCTCAATGAGCAGGAGGAGAGGGAGACCTCCCCAGCTGCTAATCAGGCCATCAATCACCCTCCATGGCAGATGGCTCTTTGTTTGGTGAGGGCAAAGGCTTTCTCTCAGGGTTGCTCTTTGCTAACCCTGCACTCAGGGCTGCTCCCACCTGAGTCTTTTACAAACCAGCTGCCTGAGAGGTGGCTTCAGATGCAGGATCCCTCTTCTCATTTCCCAGCCGAGTTTCTGGATGTTAGACCTCATGAGATTTCAATTCAAGTTGTCATTGACTTTTTTTTCCAGTTTAAAAATGCTAAAAAAAAAAAATCCAACAAAATTATTAAATAAAATCAAGAGTGTTATTTCTTATCTTAATCCAGGTCCTTCCAACAGAGCTCGAGCTGGAGCACAACCTCCATGCCGCACCCTCAAGCTGGAATTTAGTTTACAATTCATAATGGAAAGAACACCTGCCGAATCCCTCAAGGTCATGTGTTTCCATCAGCACTACCCAATATTTACCTAGTCCTCTGCACTGTGAAAGTCAAACATTTCAAATACATTTCAAATCTTGACCTCTTTCTTTCTTGCATCCTCTCTGTAAGACCTAAGCTCTTAACATGTGATAGCCAGGCCTGAAAAGAACGCACTTAAGAACGCAGATTTTTGTAGAAACAAATTTATCTGGTTTCTTAAAGGATCTTTGAAGCCATTTCCAAGCATGTCTAGAAATAAATGAGTCACTCTTGTGGTCCTGAAGGGCCACCTTAAACATGAAGTCACCCAGTAGGAAATGGCAGAGGGGAAGATGGGGTCTCAGGACATCGTTCATGCCCTGGGTTTTCCTAGGGGACAGCTACCTTAAGAACCCCGTGGACTCTCCAGCAGTCAAGCCCAGGGTGCCTCAGAGCCCTAAGCTCTGTACCCAGGACTCCTGAAGCCACTCAAAACCCACAGTAGGGGTCTCTTGAGTTTCTTTAAAGGATGAGGGAAGTACCAGTCAATGTATAACACAGCACCTTCTGAGACGTTGAAAAAACAAAAACCCCTAATATATTCTTCAGTCTCATTTATGTGATTATATAACAAACAGAGCTAATCCCCAAGAAGATCCCAGGTGTATGAATATGAATGATCTGGGACGTTTGAGAATGACTGACAGCTGTGGAGAGGAGAGAATGGGGGGTGGGGAGAAGGAGACTTCCAAACTTCCGTACACTTTCCCATTTCATTCAAATTGTATGATGGGGATTATTTATTATTTTAAAGTCACAGTATACTCATATAGCTATTGGGTCAAAGTCTTGAGACTAATAAAATTTTATAGATTATTATCTGGTTTCACCTGTCCCAGATGCCTAACTAAAAAGCATTTTCACTTAAAAACAAAGCTTGTAAGACATTTTAGAGGTGTTATTTTATTCAGTTACTATAGAAAAGAAAGGCACTATACCTTACTAAAAAGATTGAGACATGTATTCTCTCATTTAATTACTAGTGTAATATGACTTTGTAATGTCACAAGAAGCCATAGTTAGTTAGTTGATATTCATGTGTGGTCTGTTAGATGCTGTTCTGGTTTGTTTATGTTTTATTTTTAAAATCATACTTTATCTTATGTATAGCAGTAACTGTTCTGATTTAGAATTTTGAAAATTGTATGGGCTAGGCAAGAAAAGAAACACAACTACTTTGCAAAAGTATTTTTTTAGAGAGAGAGAAAAAAAAGAATGTCAGAATGAAAGGTTTATAATTGCTACCAGTACAGATGTGGGTAGGATGAGCCAGTAATGATTCATTTTACAAAGCAAATGATTCTTCCCTTCTTGGAGTTATCTCATAGCTATGAGCTGACAGTCAAAGCCATTATTTACTACAACTAAGAAAAGAACCTAAAATTCTCACGCTCAGGGCATGCTGGGTCAGCACATGTAACAACAGCTGTTTTCATCTGTGAGGCACTAGGTGCCCATCCATCTATTGCACTTAGCATGATGCAAAGTAGGCTTCTTTCTCTCTCTCTATTTGCTGTGTAAAAAAAAATAATAATAATAAGATTTATTTAAAGAAGCAATTTCTTTCTCAGGACATGCAAAGCTAGGATTTGAATTTTGGGGTGTCTGGCTCCAAAGGCTATAAATTTCCTACTGAGTCTTGTCAACTGAAATCTGCAGCCTTGAAATTATCATCTGCAAGGTCATTTGAGATGTCTGTCCTGAGTCTAGATTTGAGTTCACACTGGCATCCATGGCTGAGGAGCAAATGACTTGGATGGCCCAGCACTGAGTGAGTGACAGTCAGATACCAATAGCTGCCTCCAGGGTGAGAAGGAAAGTGATAAGCAAAGGAGATCTCCAGTGCAAGCCTAGAATCTTCCATGTGACTGCTCCAAAGGAAATAGAAACTAAATGTTCAGTGTGCAGAGAGTATGACTCACTCTACATCTGTGCATTCTGCATGGACCCAAACAACGTCAAATCAAAAATATTACAAACAAATTGCATTTACATTGAACACATAGGTATTTTCCTTGCAATTCCCTAGTCAATACACTATAGCACCTGTGCAGATAGCATGTGTATTGTATTTGTAAGTAATTAAAGACTATTTAAAGTATGTGCGAGTAAACACACAGTTTATAATACCGGTCTCCCCAACATTTCAGAGATGGTCCACAAACAACCAGTTGTCATGATTCTTTTGAGAGATGTCTATCCACAGGGTGGTTGGAAGGAAAGAGAGGGCTGGCTCCCATGAGGTCTGATGTAGTATGTAGCATTGGGAGAGTGGATTGAGTACCATGAGGTCCCTCTATCTGCCCTGTGATCTGTCTCACCACAGTTGCAAAGAAACAGGGCCATTGCGCTCGCTCGAGGAAGGGAGGGAGGGAGACAGAGAGAGAGGGAAGGAAGGAGGGATGGAGAGAGGCAGGGAGGGACAGAAGGAATGAAGGAGCAAGGAGAAAAGAGAGAGAAAGAAAAGGAGAAGAGGAAAGAGCTATAAAGAAACCCCTCTAGGTTCCTTAAACAGAGCAGATTTGGTGAAGGGATTGGTTGAGAAGATAAAGGAAGCACAATCTCAAGAGGAGAAAGAACATGGTTCCATCCCTGGGCTCAGGGATAACAGGAAGAGATGGTTTTGCCAAATCCCAGATTTCCCAGAGGGGCCTGAGGAAGACCCCTCTGTTCACCAAAGCAAGGGCTTAGGGTAGGCAGAAATGGCCTCCTACTGTCCCCTTCCTCTCAACATCCAACCGTCTTTGTTCCTCTCAACAGTTGTAATGTCCTGAAGCTAGAGGGCAAGGAATCCTGGGAAATGTACTTCCCTGTCTTACAAGACCAGTCTCAAATCTAAGACCTCAAATGCAAGTGATTGGCCTTATCCTGAAATCAGCAATGAGGTAAGGAGTAGGTTGCAAACACAGCAGGGGTGTGGGACTGGGGAAGAGAAGGGTACTATGAGGTCAACAGCTCCCCTGTTGCCCCATGTCCCAAAGCAGCAGGGCCAAGCAACCATAGGTTAATACTGGAATCCATGGGCCAAAAGAAATAAACCTTTTCTTTTTTTTTTTTTTTTCAGTTGATTGTCTCGGGTATTTATTACAGTGCCAAGCTGACTAACACGTTTAGTGTCACGCAGTTTAAAGTGTTTTTGTTGTTGTTGTTCTGTTCTGTTCTGTTTTTCCTCTTAGGAGAATGAGGAATAGGCAGAAGAAGGAGATAAGTATGATCCCAACAAAATATCGAAGAGCAGTGGATGCACTCTTGATCTGGAAATAGCTGTAGAAGCAACACTAAGTTCTTGTACCCATAATTCATTGTGATGAAGCTGGTTGACAAAGGAAGAGGTTGACAGCAGTCAGAGGAGGATTTGCCAAACCTGAACAGTCAGCCCCACCCAAGGAGGTCTAAGGGTGGAAGGTGAACACCCTGACCGTCCTTGTCTCCACACACCCACATCAAAGGTTTCTGAGAGTGCTGCCCAGGCTGCAGATCATGAGGCCTGGATGTCCCTGAGGTAAATAACCATGAGTGTATTCATTCATTCCACAGAAACTCATGGAACCCCCCACAACACCCTACGAACCACAGAAAACAGTCAAGTAATGGGAATATTCCAGCATCTCTATGAGTCAGAGTGACGCTGTTCAACCCATCTGGAGCAGAGGGAAGGGTATTGTGGGGACAGGGTTTAGCGGAAGAGCAGCACCGATGTACACCTCCTTTCCCATCACTCTTAGCTCTGGTGCGCGAATCTGTGCCATAAGGACACAGCTGCTTCATTAGTAGGGATAGTACCACAAAACTAATTGTGTTTTCTTCTAGATTCTAGTTTATTCTACTCAAGTCACCAAACATCTGTGATGTACCAACTGGCGTCTGGTGTTCAAGCTGTAAACATGAACATCTTCTTTCGAAATGGTCTCCCTTCCCTCAACAAAGCAGAAGCAGCACCTCTAGGCAACTTTAAATCCAGACACTTTTACCAGAGACCTGAGTTCCGCTGTAGGTGGGAAGTGGGAAGGTGTTTTCCCCCCACGACGAAGAAATGGTGACACCGATCAAGGCCATGGGAAGCCACCGATGGGTTGAGCCACCTCTGCAGTCCTCCAGCTGCTACTTTGGAGCATTGACTGTCAAACATGGGAAAACCTTTTCCTCATAGCGTGCCTTCAGAAGTCAGAACAACCAGACAGCACAAAACAGGCTTCTAGCTTCTGCAGGGCTCTGAAAAACTTCCTTCCGGGTCTCAGCCACAAAGGCCTCACTGTCCATCTCTCCCCATCTGGAACAAGGCAGAGAATAGAGACCAGGATATCTTCTTTGCCTTAAAGTCTGATGTTCTTCTGTTACATCAATGCTTAATACAAAAGTATCTGCGCAATTTAACCCAGTACTATAATCTATTTATGACCTAACAATTTTAAAATATAGACCTGATAAACTCTTTGCCAACCCTTTTTCTTAAAAAAAAAAATTAAAGAAAGTGTCCATGTGGTTGATAAAGAATTCCATTCATCCCACGCATGATACTTACTTTTTCTGTACAAAACTGCATTCCTAGGGTGATACCGCTGGACCTTAGGACACAGATACACTCTGTTTTGTAAGAAGGAATGAGTCACATCCAAATCTAGCCATATTTTGGTGTAGAAAATTTGCTTCTTGGGAAACCAGTTTGCTTTGAAAAATTGAATTATTTTTTTCACACACAAAGAAAGATTATGCATTTTCAAAGCATAAGCAAAAATGTAACTGGCTGGGGTCTCCATTTAGCCCCAGGAAATCAAGTGCCATTTTGTATAGAGCTTAAGAAAGCATAGTAGGACTGCTGTAGTCCTATTGAGATCGCCCCCACCCTCCACCTCATGGGGATTTGCAACCTGAAACCCTGAGGGGCAGCCTGGGATGCCCATCCGGCTCTCTGGGTCTCCTTCACACCTGTTCGGGGCTGACCCCCTAACCTGTGGCACCTGCGTCCTGCTTCCTTATTCTGAGGGAATTTGTTTAGGTAAAAAAACATGCCTGGGTTGAATCCTAAACTGCTTTGCAATTGTAATCTTCATTGAGGATTTTTGTTGCTTTCAACACCTGAAGCCATCAGTTAAGTTTTAGGTGTTGCATAATAAAACCAACTACTGTCATTGGCTCATACAGCCAAGTGAAAATATCACACATCACTCAAACGAGCATCTGGGAAATGAACTTGAGGGCTGGGTAGAGTGGGGGCTTGTTTGGTTCTTTGTTGACTGAAGTGGCTGGAGCAGTTGAGCAGGTGTGGGAAAGGGTGGGTCAACTTTCGGGAGCTTTCCTCCTCCTCCACTGCCCTCCCTCACAGCTAATTGAACACTATGTCAACATCAATGCTTTGGAATTAACAAAACAACCAAAGCCGAATTCACCTTTGGAGGGAATGGTCAATTGGAAAAAAACAGAATAAAATAAAAGGGGGAGTTTAAAATTTCTGTCTCCCATGGGCTATGACTAAATGGGCTCTGCTGCTTTTCTTGAAGCTCGACTTTGTGTGTGTGTGTGTGTGTGTGTGTGTGTGTGTGTGTGTGTGCGCGCGCGCACGCAACAAATGTGCTTTTACTAGTTTTCTAAGTCTGAGTCATCACTGTAATGTATAAATCTTCTTAACCTGATGAGATTGAAAAGAAAAATGCTTCCCCACGAAGCTGAAGGCTTTCCCAGGCCTCAGTAACGCTCTTGTTCAACATGTGTCATGCCCATGACACAGCGCTCTAGAGCCATGCTTCTGCCCTCAGCCCTCTAGGCTCTGTGGGGACTAGGCGTGCCCTGCAGAACTTCCTTCTGTGATGGGCCTTCCTGGGAGCTTAGGCATAGATGCTAGCCGGCACACACACTCTGGCCCCGCACTGCCGTGAGCTGCAGTGTGGTCCACCCGGCACCTGATCCTGGGCAGATGGTGTTGGTTTGGCAATCCACAGTTTCCTCAAGGGGAAAGTGAGGGTAGCTGGAATATCTGCTTCCCAGGGTTTACATGAGAGATAAATCAGACATTGAGAGAGTTATTAATGACTGAACACGAGCAGCCCAGACAGAACTTGCCAATGCTGATAAGAAGAGTGACTTGTTTATGAACTGTTCCGGTGAAGGGCACCCTGTCGGTTTCCGCAGATTCATCATGAAAGTGGGAATACTAGGTGCCTCATGCATGCGTGCTGAGGAAACTTCATCAGTGTGTCCGCAAGAAAACGGAAGGATTGCAAGGTCAGGAGCCGGCAATGGAAGGGAGAATCCAGTGTGTTTGCCTGCAGCGATCCAGTGCAAGCGGAGTCCCGGACAGTTGCTTGCCATCTCACTCTCTGGCTCCCACCTCTCAAGTTCTCTCATCCCCAAAGCCCTTGTCGCTTACAGTGGAAAGCGATGGTGTTGATGAGCCTCCAGCCTCTTTATGAGTGGTGAGTCCTGCCAGCATGCCCACTTGAGTGGTCTGCCAAGAGCTGACTGGTATAGACCTCACGGGATCGGTGACAGTACCGAGTCTCAGTGAGAGCACATAAACACAATTACCGCATGCATGTACTAACGCTGAAGTAAAACAACCAGGACCCACAAGCAAATGGTCCTCATGCCGGAGTTAATTGTAGTGAAAAGGAATGAGGAGGCTGAGCTGGCTGTCAATTCTCACAACCAATTTGCACCTGGATGCTTTGAACAAGTCACTTTAGAAGGTATGTTCAGAGCAACTATTAATCATAATCATCAAGCATAATTACAACGATTAAAATGTGAAGATAAGCTGGGACTTAGTCATAATTTGATACAATTGGCACAGGTCAGCCGACAGACTAAGTGCTGACCCAGAGAATCAAGACTAAGCACCAGAGCACAGAGTCCAAGATCAAAGCCCAGGTCCCATGATTCTTGTTTCAGACACAGAAGCTTAAACTCTGAGAAATCAAACGGTTAGACACACACGTACATGTGTCCATGAACACACACACACACACACACACACACACACACACACACACACACAAAACTTCTTTCCCTTAGTGTCAAGAGCAGGTGTGCTTTTCCATATCTGCACTCAGCCTCGACAACCAGACTACTTAACATGACCTCATAACTCAGTGTTCTTTGCTCCCAGATGAACTGAACCTTTTGAAGTGAATGTCTAACTCTTTGTAATCATTTCTTTGAAATGCTGACTAACGAGCATTTTAGTACCCTGCCCAACAGGACACAGACACAGAAAGAGGCCAAGACCAGAACATTCTTCCCCAATAACTACAACCAAATCTTTATGTGCCCACAGGGGAAGATAGCAAGTTATTTCAGACATTAAAAGTGGCCAGGAGCAAGCCTATGCTACCGGGGCTGTCACAGCTATTAGGAAAAAAAAAAAAAAAAAAAAAGAGGCAGAGGCAGGAGCTGACCCAGATTGCAGGAAGCCGTTCCCTTTCGTGTTTTAGAGTATGTGGGTTTCTCAGTGAAAGAACCACTTGTGTGGTGTGTGGTGCTGTCATCATAACCCATCACGGTGGAGGCTGTGATCAACTGTCCTTACCTCACTAGGCTCAAAAGCACTGGGATTCACGTGTCTGTGGTGTCGCATATCACCTATGGAAACTGACAGATGACTTTCTCCAATCTGCAATCTGGTTTTCTTTTCATCTCTTCTTGGGGTGTTTGGAGACTTACTATAGTTGTTTATGGTTTATTTCACTCCAGACTCCTCATGATCATAAAGTTAGGATTCTTTCTTTCTTCCCCTAAATCCCCTCACAGACACATTCTGCCTCCATAGCAACGGCTTTCCCGTGGGTTTGTTCTCCTGCCATTGCCCTTAACGATGGCAGGAACCTGCCTACCAAACACCCAAGTGCCTGGAATGGGGGGAAGGAGAGGAGCATGTTATTTTTCCTGCCTCAGCTGTGGGCCCTGCAGACACCAGTGACATTTTTTTCTTAGGCTGCTCCAAAAATAATATGAGGATGACCCCAGAGCAGGAGCACAAGGTAGCCTGACACCCAGGAGGTAGTGCTGTCTAACCTGCCCCTCGGGGCAGAGAATGGCTGCCTGGGTAAGAGTGAACACTGATCTTCCAAAGGTTCAATTCCCATCTGGTGGCTCACAACCATGTTACACCCCACATATGTGGGAGATTCCGTGCCTACCCCGTACACACACACACACACACACACACACACACACACACACACAGTGGGAGGGGTTAGAAATAAATCTTTAACTTCTCCCAGAGGCAGACCCTGCAGTCGTCGCTAGCAAGACTGGACTAGGTTTATGGAAGTAAGTGGCTTTGGGGAGCCAGGTCAGTATTGGGGTCACTGGACATCTCATGGGAGTAAGCTACAGACCTGGGGGGAGACTTCCCCAGGAGCTCTTGGGTAAGGAGGAATACAAATAGAGGAGCAAAGCAAACCCAGGTGACTGCTTCACAAGTCCTATCTGAGCCAGGGTGCTGGCGTCATGATGACAGACAGACATGATGGGTAAGAGACGTGATGAGGAATGGTAGAATGATATGTGGAAGTGAGGAGTAGGATCAAGCACACCCATAAATCCAATTAGCTAGCCTGAAAGGGCCTTCTCTACCCCAGGTTAGTAGTTGGAATCGTGACCTATATTTCTCAATAAATAACAGACACATCTGGAGGGGGGGGGAGCATTGATGTCAATGTTCTCAGGGCGAATGAGCCATTTTTAGGTACAATTTCTTGTTTCTTCTCTGTTCTGGGGAGGAATACAACTTGAATGTGCAAATACAAGAACCAAATAAGCTGGAAACAAAGAGAAAGAAAGAGCCCTTTCTTCTGGACTGAGGGCAGGTTTGGCCTGGTTTTCTTTTGGAAAATACCCATATTCTGAAGCCAGAAACTCCAGAGAGGCTCCGTTTCACAAGGCAGGGGACGTTGAGGGCATAAGAGAAAGGGACTTGCATCCATGCTGCAATTTTTACAGTGCTTCCATGGGAAGTGTGTGTTGTAACACATTCAGTGAGAATGGTAGTGCAGCGCTGTGGTTATGAAGTTGTATCCTGGGGCACCAGTGGTTAGATGCAACTCAAGCCCATCATTTTCCAGTTATGTAACTTCCAAACAACTGGATCAACCACCTTTGCCTTCAGCTAACTCATCTATAAAATTCATCTATAAATTTCTATCTATCCCAAATGGGATTATTATAAAGATCAAATGAGTTAATGCTTGGTGGCTAATAAATGGTGTTTTCTGGCTATTTTCAATGACAGGAAGATCTTAGCTTGGCCCTCAAATCCACTCTGAGTTTCCAAATGATCATCTGCTTTTCCACTGGTGACATGATGTCAGCTAAGAAGAAATAAAAGAGGGAACAAAGTTATTTGTAGAGTTCCTAGATTATGAGAGGATCCTGACCATAACAGAAATCATTGTAAATATGTCTGAACTGTCCATTCATTATTGTCTGAGGCCTGCTGGAAGAATCTGAGCATTTGAGTGTTGTATAGCAATTTCCTCTGAACTAAAAAACTCCATCATAGAGGGAAGCTCATTGATATTAAGGAAGTGTGTGTGTGTGTGTGTGTGTGTGTGTGTGTGTGTGTGTGTGTGTGTGTGTTCATGTGCATGTGTTTTCTACTCACAGACAGTGATGTGAAGGTCTCAAAATGAGCTTCCTGGTGTGGATGCTAGGAACTGAACTCCTTTACAAGATTAACAAGTGCTCTTAACCATCGAGCCATCTTTCTAGTCCCCAAAACTTACAATGTTTTTTTTGGTTTTGTTTGTTTTGTGAAAGCATTTACTATGTATCCCTAGCTGTCTTGGAACTTACAATGTAGACCAGTCTGGCTTCAAACTCACAAAGATCTGCCTGCCCTGAACAGGCTATTTAAGACTTTGGAAATAAACAACTCAGAAGTCTCAGGAAGTCTCTGAAACTTATCAGATTCGCAAGGCTTTATGCTCCCCATGGGTATAGAAGCAGTAGGGACTGCTGAGGAAAAGAGACTATCCTACCTGTCAAGCTGGCTACAAGTTGTGCAGAGAGCTCCAAGGCCCCAGGTATTTTGTTTGTTTGTTTGGTTGGTTGGGGTTTTTTTGTTTTGTTTTATTTTGTTTTTTTGTGAGTCTTCATTCAGGCTGGGGTGAGCTTTAGTGATAAAGCTGCCTTTCTCCCTTTCTATAAGTAAACCCATACTCTCATAAGAAACCCCAATAAGCTAATTTGTTACTCTGGTGGTATTGTTACTTCGATCTGTTGTCAATTCCTTATTTGGGATGAGTAGACTTTTGTTCAGAAATAGTTTCACACTATACCAAGTTTCTAGGCCTTAGAGCACTGATAAAGACAAATTCCTAGGTGAACAATACTGACGTCAGAGCAAGATAGACTGATACCATGAGTAATCTTGATGATAGAGAAATCAAAAAAGTTTGGGAAAATGATCTGAATCACTGATATGTCTCTTTCAAGTCTACAGTAACTTCCTTTATGGTCCAGAGAAGTGAGAAACTTGACAAGATCCATGGGAATTGATTTTTAGTGGTTGTGTTTTTTAGTAGCTGCTATAACCACACCTATAACTGGATTTTTGTCACTAAATGTCATGATCTTCTCTTTCTGCACTCTTTAATCTCCTGTCCTTTTCCATGCTAGTTCTCCACATTCTCCCAGGCCGCCTCCTCCTCTAGCCATCCACCAAGGACTGCTTTGTTGTAGGTCCAGCCATAACTCTTGTTCCTGTCTGTGATGGTTTGAGTGAGGAGTGTCCCCCACAGCTCACACATCAGAACACTTGGTCCTCGGTTAGCAGTGCTGTTTGAGGGGTTATGGAATCCTTAAGAGCCTTGCTGGAGGAAGTACATCACTGAGGACAGGCTTTGAGGATTTGTAGACTCACCCAACTTCCGGTTCCAGATGTCTGCTTGCTGTGGGTGAAATTTGATCTCTGGTTCCTAGCTGTTAGTCCAGCCTCAGGTTCCTGCTTCTGTGATTTCCCCACCACAATGAACTCTCTCCCTCTGGAACTATAAACAAATGTAAATCCTTTACCTTTAATTTGCTTTTCCTCAGGTTCTTTTTTATTTATTTCTTTTTTTCAGTTCCTGTCTTTTTATTTATTCATACGCAACTACTTGTCTTCTGGTTTGTTGAGGCAGTAAGTCAGACAACACTTGCCACAGTAATGTCTGTCAAAATGGCTAGCCATGAAAACTCTAGCACCACATTCATCAGATGGACACTCTTGTCAAAGCAAAGAAGACTAATTTTACCGTTTTCATCCACCTTATAGTACTTCAGCACAAACAACTTAACCTTCTTTCTCTTATGCTTATTCTTCTTGGGAGTGGGGTAAGAATTCTTCTTCCTCTTCTTAGGTTCTTTTATCACAACCTTCGGAAAGCAACTAAGGTGCCATCTGTCCCTTAGCTTTAGCAACCTGTTCCTCTAACCCCAGCCCCACTCTCTGCCGCCAAGATAGGTCACATGACCCAGACTTGGGTTATCCCTCTGGAAATAGAGATTGCTGGAGGTTCCTACCTCAATCAGGGACACCTGGAATCCTCCAGGAGTACTGGTGACTGTATCCCAGTATGACGTAGTCAAGAGGACATGTGTCTGGGGGCTGTTGGCGACTTCTAAGCACTGCAACACAGGAACTGACTGAAAGGAGACATGGGGGGGGGTTCATTGGTTCTAAGAGCGCAGCTCCTGCTCATTGCATTAGGGTCCCTAACACCATAGATGCTTCTGGAGGCTTTGTCCAGCGTTGTTCCTGATTTCTCCCTCCAGCCTCATTTTCCCTCTAAACTACACCTCACTTTCTACTCTGTGCCAGCAGTCCCGGGGTTTCCTCAGCTTCAGCATCTCTAAGCTCATCTATTCGAGCTCTTGGCCTGTGGCACTTTCTTCCGGTATCCCCAGACCTCCCCCTGCTCTTCCTGCCCCACCCATGTCAATCACTGAACCCCACCACTTCTTTCTTTCACAGTTTCTTACAGCTGTCCCTTTGGCTTACTGCCACTGTGTAGGCCGAGGTTCTGTTCTGTTTGTTTGTTTGTTTGTTTTTATGTAACCTCAACTCAATTCTTCAGTTCTCAATTCTGCTGACATTTTATAACCAAAAGTGTGAACTTCCTCTGGGATAGTCCGGTGACACCAGTCTCAGGCTTCGCACTGGGGCTTTTAGGTGACAACATATTTCTCACCTACAGGACTCCTGTATTCCAAAGCCACACACCTCCCTCCACCCACAGACTCAGCCCTCCGCCTCAGGCTCCCGAGTTCCTCTGTTCTCCAGCTTACCATGATCTGAATGCTGGCGTGCCCTGAAAAATTCATGAATCGGAACCTCGGGCAGGGTACAATGGTATCAATAGGAGGTGGAAAGGGTTTTCTGGAAGTGATTAAGTCAAAAGGTCTTGTCTTGAATTATATAAAGAACCAGTGCCTTTACGAAAAGGCCACGGAGGGGAGGAGTTACTTGTTCCCCCCTGCTATGTGAGAACACAAGTTACCAGCTATAGCCCAGAATGAGCCTTTGAAAAACCCTGAATCTGCTGGCACTTTGATCTTTACTGCTGGCCTTCTCACCCTCTGGCACTGGGGTTTCTGTTATTGTAAATCTCCCAGTCTAAGGGTGCTTTCCGTTCCTCCTCCTGTCCCTCCTGTCCCTCCTGTCCCTCCTGTCCCTCTTGTCCCTCTTGTCCCTCTTGTCCCTCCTGTCCCTCCTGTCCCTCCTGTCCCTCCTCTCCTTCTTGTATATGGGCTGCCAAGTGAGCACTAAGGTATTTTGTTAGAGTGGCCCGAATAGACGAAGACATAGCTCCAACTCTGCTTTCCTCTGAAGGCTTGGGCAGAAGAGCGCTCTCCAGCTGGTCCTGAGCAGCTTTTACGGTGTAAATGAAGCTTGGGGGGCATGGAAACCTGCCATGTGCTAGGAAGCCTGTGTGTTACCAAATCCAAAGCAGTCTTCCAGCACATTCTCAATCTCCTAGTAGACACGGCAATGGAGCTTATACCTCAGTTCCGCTCTTCCCTTGTAAAAGTTGTGTGTTTGTCTTTTCTGTCTGACAAAAACATCTCAGACACAGTTCCTGGTATAGTGTCCCATACATAGCAATCCCTCAATAAATATTTATTGTTATGTAAACCAGGATCTTAGTTAATCCCTAGTGGCGGGGGAGTACGAATAAACGCTTTTCTTAAAATATAGGTTCAAGCTTAAGACTTGCCACATGCTCTGTTGAATAGCTGTCCGTAATAAACTTTACCAAATTCTGAGAAACCATTCACAGCCAAGATAGCACCAACACCCTCCAAAGCATGTGTCCTGCACCTTTTCAGTCATCTCTGACTCACAAACAACAACAATATATCTTGAGTGACTTTACAACAGAAACTATGGCTGGTGGTCCTGCATATTCTTAAGGTCCAGATTCTGATGGACTTGGGGCCTAGCAAAGACTTGCTTCCTGAATCAGTTGCCTGGTTTACTCATCGCCACCTTTTCCTTGTTTTGTTACAGTCACATGAAGGAAGGGAAAGGAGAGTGCTACAGAATCCTTTAATAGAGCACTGACCCCATTCCTGAGGGCTCCACCTTGCCTATCGGAGGTACCACTTCCCAATCATAATACATGAGGTTAGGATTTCTACCTAGGACCTTGTGAGGAAGCAAGAGATGTATACATACAGTTTCTAGCTTCTCCACCATTATTCCCCTAATGGTAGAGAATAGTAGCCACTCTGTGTGCTGTTACAATATGCTAAGTTAAATGGTAATGGTTTAAGAGGATAGTTACAACAACCAATTAAACATTACAAATGGTACTATAACATATATAAGTGATATGTATATTTATCACTTATTAGAGAGTTATTCTCTGCCTTGAGAGTTTTCCTTGAACAAAGGCAGGTAAAAGTGACTGGATACACTTCAAAACTTAGAACATTGTTGAACTAGGCTATTGAAAAATGTCAACAAGCAAATATACAAACAAGACTGAAATGTCCTGCGCACGAGCTTTCAAGTTGGTTATTTCATTAATGTTTTCTTTCAAACTCATAGGCAAGTTTCTGTGTGGATGATACCTGTTTGTAAGATGGCTCAGTAGTTAAGAATATGTGATGTTCTTGCAGAGGACCTGAGTTTGGTTTCAATCCTCATTTTGTGAAACTTGCAACCATTTGCAACACTATTTCCAGGGCATCCAGCTTAGTCTTCCTGGCCTCCAAAGGCACTCTCTCTCTCTCTCTCTCTCTCTCTCTCTCTCTCTCTCTCTCTCTCTCTCTCTCTCTCTCTCTCTCTCAAAGAGTGAAACAAATCTTTTTTAAAATGCCTTTTAGAAGGTCTGACCATGACACTTTTGTTTGGAGGGAGTAGTAGAAAATTCATCAATAAACAACACTACTAACATTGTTTTCTCCCTAACCAATCTGACAGAAAAGCACTCAAATCCTTAAAATCTTGACCCAAGTAGGAAAGATGATACATTTCATAGGAAAGGAACTTTTTGTTTTATTTCTCACATCTGTAGTCTAGCACAGAATCCAGTCACTACTAGGTACAGAATAGATTTCTATACATCAAATTCAGCTAGAAGTCTCAGAAATTAAAAATGAAGGCATTCTTGCAGAAAGTGCTATCCTACAAAATCTTAAGCTACCTGTGTTGTATTAATAAAAGTACGGGTTAAAGGTTTCTTTTAAGTGGATTTTGTCACTAAGATCATAACTGTGATCCATTTGTAATTTATCTATCATAATTGCATGTAATAAAATGGCAACTATTGATCACTACAAAAGTGTGTTTATCAGGCAGTCTAGTAAGCCTTGAGTTTGAAAAAAAAAAAAAAAATCCCAAGACTTAACTAGAAGTTTTTCTCTAAAAGTATGGAGTTTTTTAAGCTAGGTGTGGTGGCACATACCTTTAATCCTAGGGCTTAGGAAGTAAAGGCAGGTAGATCTCTGTGAGTTGGAGGCCAATCTAGTTCCAGACTATCTAACGAGAACTTGTCTCAGAGCTCACTAACAAGCGGTCAAACAAACAAATAAATAAACAAACAAACAAACAAATAAATAAATAAATATGAACAGTGTTTTTCCAATCTCGGTGCTGTGTGATGGCTGACTGACTGAGTGGCCAAGCTGGTAAGAAGAATAGTGTTAAATGGTAGAGGTGGCAGATTCTTATTGTATGGATTTTCAACTAATTTTAGTTGAAATATAAACTGTTGGATAGTACATAATTATTTTCACAAACTGCATAATCACAGCTGCCAGTTTCTCCATGACTAACCCTGCCAGATGTTCCTTTTTGCTGAGTCACTTTTTCTCCCCCACTCAGAACTCTGTGTTCTCACTAACTCTGAATTCCCTCTGGCTTTTTCTCATATTTTGCCTTTTACCTTCCTTTAGAGAGGGGAGGGGAAATGGTTAAACTGCTCCTTTTGCCATCTCTAGTGCAAATAACAGTTTTTTTAAAATATTACTCTCAATTTAACATTTTGTCATAAATCTTTACCTGTTCTTTTCATAGGAAGACAGACATTTTTGAGGAAATTATGCTAAACAGCCACTCAGCCTGGCTATCAACAATCTCATCATATCCCATGACTGAGCAGATTCTGAATCACCCTAGAATGCAGTTGTTAGAAAAATGAACAGCTCCCAATATTCTTCATTCTGCTCTGAAACTGCCTCTCCTCCAGTTAGAAGTCCTGGAAGCCACAAAGAGTCTCAACCACCTTGTGACAGCTGAGGAGGGCTGCAGAGCAGTCCCTGCCTTTAGTATTTCCTCACCAATCCAACCATCTCACTGCCTGGCTCCTAGACAGAAAAAATTCAGTGACAGAGACCATCTCTTGAATGTTCATTGAAACTTTCATCTACATGCATGTCTGCATAATAATCTTCATTGATTCAAACTTATGAAACTCCTCCTAAGTGCTGGCAACTATGCTAAGGGCTGGAAGGAAAACGTGACGGCCCCGCACCCCCACACATACACATCAAAAAAAAAAAAAAAAAAGCTTGAATGGGTAAGACTGACGTGTGAGTGCACAATGGAAGTTATGTAAGCACTGGATGAGTTGGTAAAGCTGTTAGCATGCTCTATATATGTGCACAGGAAGGGCTGAAAGAGTGTCCTGGTCATTTGCAGACTCCTCATCAGCCACACTTCACCACTGGTTATGCAAAAGGAAATGGAAATCGAGGTTTCTACGTGTCTTCGTGCATGTGTGTTTTGAGGAATAGCCAACAGGATCTTTCTGCCTACGAACAATAAGTTACCCCAACTGCAAGTGTTTACCACACCACTGCAGAACACTTTTGAGTGTCTGTGAATGGAAAAGTTGGTCATGCTTTGAACCCTTTTCTTGATGCAATCTTCCTTTGCTCGGTCGGGAGCAGAAGAAGGCAAGGTCAAGAGGAAAAGTCCCTCATCAAGGACCAAATAGCACTGCACTGTGCAGGTAGGTCAGTGAGTTCACAGCCACCGGCTGACCTCAACACTGGTATTGTAAACGATATCTAATAGGCTCTGCCCTGTCTGTTGTCAGACATAATCAGGAAACCTAATCAAAGGCACACTGTGAGTGTGACAACAGTTCAGTAACTTTTTACGGTTCTCAGAGCCTACAAGGTGGACCTAAGCTTGACTTAACTGAAGGAAATGACCAAAAAAAAAAAAAAAAAAAAAAAAAACCTATGAAGCAGTGTTTCTCAACCTGTAGGTGGTGACCCCTGTGGGAGATTGAAGGGCTGCCTAAGACCATAGAAAAAGCACAGATGCTTATATAACAGTAGCAAAATTGCATTTATTAACGTGGCAATGAAAATAATTTTGTGGCTGCAAGGGAGGCCTGTAACACTAGGAACTGTATTAAAGGGTCGCAGAATTACGAAGGTTGAGAACCATTGGTTTAAAGAAAGGATTAAGTTTGAATAGTCAACAAGGAATGGCAGGAAATCTTTTGACAAGATGTTGGACAGATACTACCAATATGATAAGTGACATTCTCAGATCTGGACGACTTCACAGCAAAACCTAGAAAGGGAAACAAGCGAGGAAAATCAAAGCTTGCACAGTGACACCTGGCTGTGGCTAGCCTCAGTGATAGGGATGTGCTTGGAATGGGTGGGCTGCAGGGCTCATTCCCAGCATCTGGAAAGAAAAACAAACAAAACTGGAAGTCCGAATGTCATTTATTTTTCAGTTTCATTTTTTTTGGTTTTTTTTTTTCTTTTTGCGTTTTGGAGGAATTCGCTCAAGCCCACAGCCGTCTTCTTCAACATGAGAACCATCCTTCTTGGAAGCCCCTGGCTACAGAAGTTACGCTCAGATTCTCCCAGGCTTCAGGCTGCAGTTCCTCAGTCAGTTGGGAACCAGAACCGGGACTGGGGTGGGGGTGCCAAGTGGCCTTTAGACCTAATCCAGGGCACTTGTCCATGGCAAACACGTGCATTTACTGCGCCGTCCTGCACATTGTACCAAGGGACTGACAGACTGTTCCTCTTGGTTGCGCGGGCAGAGCCTTGGAACCGGCCTTGTCTACTTGGGATGGTCCAGGGACCCCGATACAACCTCTGCTAGGGAGGAAGCCTACATGGAAAGGGAAAAGAAAGTAAGGCTCCCTTGACTTGCAACTCAGGTATCTCCAGCACGACTCCTTTCTCCCTCGCAGGCCACCCAGGCTGGTCATCCAGGGATCAAGCCGGCAGCCTGGGTCTCCGCAGCACCTGGATCCGCCTGCGCCGAAGGGGCAGCTCGGTGCTTGGCGGCGTTGTTGAATCACTGGTGAGTCACTCCTTTCGGGGTCTCGGAGTTTCCTAAGGGAGGAGGCGGGGCAGGGGTGTGGATTGACCGGGATCCGCCTACCGCCAAGGCGAGTGACCCGGGCTGGGGGGGCGGGGAGTCGCGGGCCTCGGCGGAGGCGGCGCGGGGTGGAGGCGTCGGTGGCCGCGCGGCCCTTTATAACGCGCGGACCCCGGCAGCCTGGGTACAGCCGGTACCCATCACCCGCTCCCTCCGATTGCTTCCGTAGTGCAGCCTCCGCGCCGCCGCCGAAGCCTTGCGACCTCCCGCCACCAGCCCTTAGACATGGCGATCCCCGTGCGCCCGCGCCTCCTGGCGGCTCTCGCGCCCACTTTTCTCGGCTGCCTCCTTGTTGTCCAGGTGGTCCCGGCGGCAGGTGAGTGGCACTGGTCATGGGGAGCCCGGGGCGCAGGGGAGACAGAGGGCGAATCTGAGTGGCTGGGGGCTGCTGTGGTTCCTTGGGGACCCTAAGGTGTCCCGCCGCACCTGTGGATTGCCCTGAGGATTTGAATGCCCGCTGGGTGCGCGCGCGGAGGAAGGTAGTTGATGCCGGACCCCGGCTTTTGTCGCCGCTGGAGATGCTAGTTCTGTGCGTCCACGGTGGTTGCACAATGATCTGGGTTTCCCTCTTTACTTTGAGGAAAGAGTTTCCTAAGAAGTTGCTTCTCTGAAGGTGGCGGGCGCCTCTGTCCAAGCCGGCGTGCTTTCCGTGGCTTGCATTTATCTTTGACAAGGTGCGCGCCTTCCCGTAATAAATAGCTGTTCTTGTGGCCTTTGGTTTAGATCTGATAAACTGAGGCAAGACGGAGTGCATGCCCCACATCTGCCCGATATCTGGGGTAAGACAGAGACTGAAACGAGGACTTGCAAAAAGAGACGTTAGTAACAGAGTATTTTCATGGAATGGCATCCCACCATGTGACAGGTGCCACGTGGGCTGCCTGATCTACCTTGCTCTCCGCGGGAGTTTCAGTGTGGAGATATTTTAGATTACAGTAGGAAAGGTCAAGTTTGGCTTTTTTTTTTCCCCTTTTTTTTTCCCCGTTTACGTGCATTCCTGACTCGTCTCACGTGTGTAGGACGTGCTCTCCTTTGAACTTCTTCAAACCCTTCTTTGTTGCCTCTACTTTGAGCCTGACTGCATTAGAAGGGTCTTGGGCCCTCCTTCCACGGCGTTATAAAGTGGGCTTTCCGTGAATAATCTAAACAAGGACTTAAAGGTCTTTAGCCATTCCCACGGACTGTGATGTGGATTTTGCCTGGAGTGTGATATGGATCTAGGGAAAAAACAAAAAATGGACACGGACACACACCCTCTGTTCTCTATAGGTCGGCAACGTTTTTGTAATTGACATTTAAAATGTGCTCCTTTGGTGGAAGCTGGCGGGCATTTAGAGTGCTTTTGTGTTGTTCATAGGTACTCCACAGAAGCCGTTTAACTTAACTTGGGAATCAACTAATTTCAAGACAGTTTTGAAGTGGAAACCCAAACCCACCAATTATGTCTACAATGTCGAGATAAGGTAAGGTAGGTTAAAAACCAAAAGACAATGTTTTCGCTCTCCCGGTTCTTGTGTGCTAACATCAACTGTTTGAGGCTGATGTTAGGTGAGGGAGGCTATTCGGCCAAGTGATAGAGTTGTCATGGTGATTTGCCTGCCATTGACATGTCCCTTCAAGGTGGAAACATTTGCATACTTGAAACTGTTATGGCAGGAGCAGGGGTATATCCAGCCAGTTCAGTGATTGCATACTCAGCATACTTAAAGCCCTCATTCTGATCCCCAGCAATGCATAGAATTGGCATGGTGTCACTCAGGAGATGGAGGAAGTTAAGGTTAACAATTCATAGTCACTCTTAGCTGTATATAGGTCATCCTGCAATCCATGGGACCCTGTACCAAAATAAATAATAAATAAATAACAAAAACCAAATAAATAAAATTATCTAAAGTCTACTTACTTGATGGAAATTACAGGAAAACTGCTAAGTGCTTATAAGCTGTACAGGGGTGAGCCTGCTCATACAGGCATCTATACTATGCTTTGGGATCAGTGGCAGCTAATCTCCTAAAAGCACGAGTGTACTTTGCTGGTTGCTGGCTGTCTAGACTGAGCTGCTTCTGGCAAGTCAGGGAGAGGTAGGAGAAATTCCAATGTCTATACTGCCCCGAAGCAGCGTTTGATTCATTCACCTATGGACTCTGCAAATCAAAATTTGGTTGCATTCATCATGATCTTGATGTAGGCCAAATTCCTGACTCACCAAGCTGCTTAGAAAACACTGAAGGATTGTCTTTATCCTTTGCTGTCTGGGGGTTGTTTGGCTCATTCAAGCCTGTTCACTGATTGATAGCTCTCAGGAACAAGGAATTCAACACTTTAAAACTTTAAAGGGTATGCCACATTTTCCTTTGGTAGTTTCCACATATTCTTGGCAAGCCTTTGGTTTCTGATAGGTTCTAGGAGATGTGCAAGGAACCTGAGAAATGGAGGCTGCCTGGTGTAGAAATTATTTTAATAATGATGATGTAAAGAAACAAGAGTATCAATATTTGCCAAAGTCAAGCACGTTTTTGTCTTTTTGTTTTGCTGTTTCAGCTTATGCTAAACCTTTTATATAGTACTAGGATGCAACTCTTAGGTGTGAGTCTTTTAAATGACTTTCTTATTTTTCAAAATGAACTGCATAATAACTATTGCCAAACCAAAAGGGAAGAGAATTTGAGTGTGGGTACAAATGCATGCATAGCTGTGCATAAAGAAATTTCATAATCTATAATTACCATTGCAGTCACACTTACCAGGCCAAAGGCTGATGCTATAGTTTAGTGGAAGACTTCTTCCCTACCACGTACAAAGCCTTGGGTTCCATCCGTAATCCCTGCCCCCTCCTCAATTTAGTTGAGTTGGTAATAGTGGACACTTTGATGGTATGAAACAGGAGGATTATGAGTTCAAGGCTACATATATGCTCCAGGCCAACTGGAGCTACATAGTGAGACCCTGACTTGAAACAAATTCAAACCTTGACATTTCATATTCTAACACTTGAAAGTTATTAAAGTAATTAATTTCCTTTATACAGACCTGACATTTATCTTAGAAAAGTTTTCTCCTAGATAGGGATATTAGATTCTGGGAGGAATTATCTTCTAAATACATCATCTTCACTGGAACAACATTGGAAATGTATCTTGGATTGACTTGATTTTTGAAATAGAAATCTTTATTAGCTGTAAGTTCTATGGGTTTTTTTTTGTTGTTTGTTTTTTGTTTTTGTTTTGTTTTTTGGTTTTTCCAGACAGGGTTTCTCTGTAGCTTTGGAGCCTGTCCTGGAACTCACTGTGTAGATCAGGCTGGCCTTGAACTCACAGAGATCCACCTGCCTCTACCTCTAGAGTGCTAGGATTAAAGGCTTGCACCACCAACGCTGTGCCACCAACACCTGGCAAGTTTTGGGTTTTTTTTAAGGAGGTCGTTATTTAGACCGGTCCTGACTTCTCCTGGTGAATGCCCAGGCTGCCCAGGAACTGAGGTGTGCCACATCTTCAGGAGACCCTGTCAGGCTGGTGCAAGGCAGGGAGGAAAGCCTTGCTAATCACTGCTTCTCCTGAATCTCCTTTATTTTCTCACCTCCTCCCTAAGAAGACAGCACCTTAACCAGGGAACCCTGTTTCCCACCCCCACCCATACTTCGGAAGCTTGGCTCTGTGGTCCTCGTGCAAGCGGAGGTCTTTAGTAACAAAGTTTCTAGGCTGAGTCTCCCTCCATAAGCAATTTCTCTGAAAACAGGCTCAGTAGTAGCCGGGCGCCTCACCATCCGTGACTTGCGCGAGGTGCAGACCATAGTGTGTGCTGAATTCTGAAGCTGAATTTAGAAACATCCAGACAGCCTCTAACTCCGTTAGCGAATGTCTGTTTTGTATTGGAACTCTTCAGTAAACTAGGACAGACTTTTGTTTCCAAATCTGGGGAGTTTTTCACTAACCTAGAGGAACCTTGAAGACTTCCAAAGTAGTTGTGCTCTTGGCAGAGCCGTGAGGCCTCACTGTCCTCTCCTTGACCTGTTGTCACAGGGAATGATGTAGGCCCCTGTCCTAATTTTTTTTTTTTTTTTTTTTTTTTTTTTGAAAGCACATGTTCTTACTTGTGAGCTGGGTGGAACAAAACAGGGCATCTCTGGGCTGTATGTCCTCGCCCAGAACCTAGCCCCTGAGTGACTTGTTTGTCTTATTGGTGGAAAGAAACCATTAAGCCACCATTGGCTTTTGATATGGAAAAGATGTGATCAAGATTTATTTTGGCCATTCTGGATCCAAGCAGCCTCTCCATCCTTACCATGGACGCACGCGCGCGCACACACACACACACACACACACACACACACACACACACACACACAGGAAGCTAAAATGTTTCAGTTTTAATGTTAGTTTGTGACTTTTAGGATAAAGGATATATGTGCCCAGGTTCAAACTTTCAGTCTGGTTATATTTTTGAAGAATCCACATTTGTGCCTCCCTTTTGTGGATTTAGATAAATGAATCTATATGTGACTCCTCTGCTCATTGTTGTGTTAACATTCTACATCTATGTTGAATAATAAGGTCTACCATTAATAGATTACTTACATAATTACATTCTGTTATGATCGTCATGTATGGTTAGTCAAGCACTGACTCTCCTGTGTGCCAGATATTATACTGGTCCCTTTGCATATGTTGCTTCATTGATATAATCTCTCTGGATTCTTTTTAATGTGTGTGGTCATGGGAAGTGTGTGCGTACCCTGGGAGGGTAGAAGCCCACTGCTTGGTGGAGAGATGAAAAATGAGAGCCCACATGTTCAGAGCTTTTGTGGCAGTAGGCTGGGGACCAGAGAGAGAGAGAGACAGAGACAGAGACAGAGAGATACGGAGAGAGAGACAGAGAGACAGACAGACAGAGTGACAGAGACAGAGAGACAGAGACAGAGAGAGACAGAGAGAGAGAGGAGTGCTGAGCAAGGTGATATGGGGATCTGGAACTTGGCTCGAGTGCTGGGGTCTGTCTGGAAGGATGATGTGAACCACAGATCGGTGACTTCTGCCATTCATTTGGAAGGAGTCCATGGAACAAGGTGTGATGGAGCTAGACTAATGCTCATTTTAGTCTTTTCAAAGAACTTCATTTTCAGCAGAAGTTCTTCAAATTATATTCTCTTCACTGGTGCCTAACAAGAGAGAAAGCTCTGTCTTCTGTCCTAGGAGGATGCTCAGACTTTGTAAAATGGGTGTGACCTGCATTGGATTTCTCTGATCTTTGGGGAGGTGTGTTCTCATTCTTGTAGTCACAGCTAGCGTGTGGTGTAATGAAGTGAACCACTGGATACTGGGAGACTTTGAAAGTTGCTTAGAGACTCTGACCTTCTAGTCATGCATGCATTTTAAAAAGGGGGACTGGAGAGATGGCTCAGTGGTTAAGAGCACTGGCTGCCCTTTCAGAAGACCCGGGGTTCAATTTCCAACACCCGCATGGCAGCTCACAACTGTGTGCAAACTCCAGTTCCAGGGGATCTCACACAGACACTCATATAGACCAAACTCCAATGCACATAAAACAATAAGTAGTTAATTAAAAAATTAGGAAAAAATCTGGCAGAGCTAGCCTGTTGTGAGCTTGCATTCATGTGTCATATGCTCAGGGTGGGAAATGCTTCTTCAGGTTTCCCTATGACTGCCAGTTGGCATCACGGAGTCATCCATTCTGCTGGACACAGACCCTAACATCCCCTTTTCCCCCTTCCCTTTAGCTCTGGATCTAGAGACTGGAAAATCAAATGCTTCTTAACCTCAGACACTGAGTGTGACCTCACAGAGGAGATCATGCAAGATGTGCACCGGACTTACCAAGCAAGGGTCCTATCTGTCCCACGGAATAACACTTATTTGGTGGAACCGCCATTTACAAACGCCCCAGATTTTTTACCTTACCAAGACAGTAAGTAGCTTGGTGTGTGATGTTTTCATTCTTGGTCTAGTCTGAATACTCTTGCCTTTTGTGACCCCTACTGGCCATTAGACTGAACATATATCTCTATACACAGAGAGAGCGAGATAGGCATCTAATAAATAGATCTCCCAATGTGATGGGACGTTCGCAGAATGTGAACTGTGTCCTCTGCTCTCTCCTCCAGTCTACTCCCAATTCCTACCAGTAACCACTGGAGGCTGCACCAAAGCTAGGGCTGTGGCTTTTCCCTGGGGTACTCTGCCAGGACACATGTCACACGATGGATTTTCTATCCCTTCAGATAAGAGGTCCTAGTTGAGGATTTTCCCCAGACAAGCCCAGATCCACAAGGAAGCTTGCTTGCGCCTGTAATTAGGCACGTTGGTTCCTCAACCAGCTGAGCTTCATTTGATCCCAAGACGAGCCAGTATGTGCCAGCTCTGAGTCAGCCTCCCTCGAGCTGGGTTTGAGCGCGTGGCATACTTTCTTTCCTACCTTTGTCCCAGTGTGCTAGCCTGCCATCTAATAAGGGAACACAGAGATTTCCTGCCAAGTAGATTTTTTAGGGGGGGGAGGGCTGTAGGACTGGGGTTCAGAAGCTGACATTTCATGAACACATGCAGCATGTTAGGAAGACTGGACTCCACTCCTTCTGCAGGCCCTGCTGGTTCAAACAAAAGTGTTGTATGTTTTATGTTCCCATCTATATCCCTCTGACAGCTCTGAGACACGGATGGTGAGAAGGGTGAGGGACAGTTGACCAGACTTTTATGTCTGATATTTGCTCTCATGGTCTAATTACCCAGGTGAATGTGGCCATCTTCCTGGGGTCCCCATTGACAAGCCCCTCTCTCTTCACACTCTTCTGTGTTTTTACCTGTGTGTCTGCCCAACACCTTCATCTCACTGACAGGCTCACTGACAATCTTTCTTCCACAGCCATGACTATTTTTTACAGTTCCTGTGCTTTCAGTAAACCAGAACAAATCCTTTGTGGTACATGATAGAACATACACGCCCCCCCCCCCACACACACACACTGTCCTGTGACTTGCATAGAGGGAGGATTTATTTGTCCATCATATAACCAGAGCACATGAGGGAATTCAACCAGGATTAGCTTAAAATGGATTCCATGGTGGACATGTGGGCTTCCCAGACCCTAATTTATTGTAGCTAAAATATAGAAGCTTGCAAAACTGCATTGTACAGCCTGCTATCGATCATCCACACATAGCAACCAAACTCTAGAAATATTGCAAATGCTGCCAAGATGAAATATATGCCAGTTTTTTAAAAATGTAAACTATACATGAAGTATTTATATTAACTGCGTGTTAAAACGCTAGTCTACCAATGGTCCTGTTAAAGTTTATTATTAAGATTAATTCCACCAGCCCTTTTTCACCTTTCCTACTGTTAGGAAAGCTCTCCTTATGTTTCCAGAGGATGGCATTGCCGTGTGCTGCCTTGGGACTTGGCTCTAGGGTCCTACCACTCCTGCTACCAGAGCTGATTTGGTACAGATGTTCTATGTGAGCAATGGAAGAGCTATCATTTACGATAACTAAGTGATCTTTTCTTTGTATTGGTTTTAATTTCCAACCAATGTAATTGGTTTTTTTTTCCATCCCAGCAAAACTTGGACAGCCAGTAATTCAGCATTTTAAACAAGTTGGTACAGAACTGAATGTGACGGTAGAAGACACACGAACGGTGGTCAGAAGGAACGGCACATTCCTCACCCTTCGGGATATCTTTGGCAAGGACTTGAGTTATTCACTTTTTTTTCGGAGAGAGTCAAGAACAGGAAAGGTGAGAAATTTTTCATTCATTTTTATTCCTTGTTTTATAGAGCCTTGGTTTTCCACAGCCCACTTCTTTCCTAGTTCAAATACAGAGGAGTAGGGGTTGACGTGGTGGTATGGATGACAGGTCCCCATTCTCCTGTCACTTATGAGTTAGTTGCCTTGTGCCCTTGAGCAGGTCCTTTCAGAGACCCCAGTTTCTTGACCAGGAGCTGGACCAGATCATCTCCAAGGATGTCCTCTCCCACATCCTCATTGGGGCTCCCAGGGGGGAAAAATGACCTATTAATTCGTTTGTGTGTGTGACACACTTGCATTTGAGCACGCATGCTACTCTGTGATGCTGGGGACGTTACCCAGGGCCTTGTACACTAGACAAGTTCTCTACCACTGAGTTACATCCCTGGCCCTCAAATGTCCCATCTCCAGTGATTCTTTTTTTTCTACAGAAAAAAAAAAAGGCTGAACTGAATTAGATGTACCTAAGTTGTATCTTTTCACAGCCTTGGTAAAGGCATCCTTAGAAGTTATCAGGAGTTACTAATTAGCCAAGTATCTTCTTTTTTTTGTTTTTTTTTTTGTTGTTGTTGTTTGTTTGTTTTGTTTTGTTTTTTGCTTTTCAAGACAAGGTTTCTCTGTATTGCTTTTGGAGACTGTCCTGGAACTCACTTTGTAGACCAGGCTGGCCTCGAACTCACAGAGATCCGCCTGCCTCTTCCCCCCCAAGTGCTGGGATTAAAGGCGAGTGCCACCAACATCTGGTGCCAAATAACTTCTCATCCTCCTGTGTCAATGATGTCCACATAGACTTTGCTTAGAGCTCAGATTTCGCCCTCCTGGGTGACTAAGTAAAGGGAAAGACTTCACTCTGAGTCTAGGTGGAATAAGAACTCTTTATCTTTCCGCAGAAGATGACCACTACAGACACTAATGATTTCTCCATTAAAGTGGATCAAGGAAGAAGCTACTGCTTCGCGGTACAAGCTACAATTCGCTCCAGGAGAGATAACAAGAGGAGCCCAGAAAGCAACATCGAGTGCTCGGATGAATGGGAGAGTATAATGGGAGGTGAGTGTCCGCGGCTGTCTGGAAGGATTGGCTGCCCCACAACAGAGCCAACATTCAGGGAGGGGTTCTCTTTGGGAGAATGTAGAAATGAGCCCACTTGGTTACCTTAGTTAGCAAGCACTTGCAACTGTTCCAATTCTAAGGGGCACTGGGTATGCAGAGCACAGTTCAGACTCGAGTATCGAGTCACAGCCTTCTCTGCCTGTTTTTCCCCGACATTGTGATCAGGGAGGAATGGTTCCTGGACATGGCAGATATTTCAGAGCACCCATGATGGACTGTTGCCACAGGGGATGCGTGTGTGTGTGCACACGTGAACATACAATCTGGGTGTTCAATAGCATGTCTGAAAGCCTGCAGACATCCTTCTGGGCCCCACTGAGAGGGGGCTCTGCATGATGTCAGGAAAGCAGACGCAGGGGACAGGCACAGTGGCCTGGCCCCTGTTCAAGTTTCAAGCCATTATGTTAAGCCAAGTAAGCCAGACTCACAAAGATGAATACTACATTTTTCTCTTATATGTGGACCTACTTAATATTATATGCGTGTGTGTGCGTGTGCGTGTGTGTGTGTGTGTGTGTGTGTGTGTGTGTGTGTGTGTGTGTGTGTGTAGGTCATGAAACTAGAAAGGGGACCATGAGAGAGAAGGGTGAGATATAAGGGGGCAGGATAATGGAATAAATATAAGAAAGTTGAGGTGTGGCCTATCTACGGGGAGGGGCTGGAGAGAGACAAAGGAACATGGGTGCAAGGCATGAATGAGAACAAAATTAACTACATGTATTTATGAAAATGCCTCAAATAAACCCCTTGCTTTATACGCTAACTTAAAAATATTTTTTTTAAATGCAAGAATACATTTAAGTATTCTACCTTTTTACTGCTACTGACAGAAAGTCCTCCTTCCATCAGGCCCACACACCTCTGGGCCAGCTCCTGAACCACAAGCCTCCAGATTCCCTTTCCTAAGCCCTACTCTAATTCTGCTGCCTCAACCTTGTCCCGTTTCCCTATCTCTAACCTCTGAGGTATTGCCAAGGGTCCCTCCAGGGAGCCTCTTTACCACAGCAGCCAGCTACATTTCTTCATCTCCTGCATCACACTGGCCTTTCTGCATCACACTGCATCACACTTACCTCTTTGCCTTTCTCATTACCTTTTATGAAAACCTCTGCCACCAAACTCGGGTCCCTTTAGGCCACATTTCCAATGCCTGTTCTTACATTCAACTCCAGCGAGTCTGCTCTGGCTGGTTCCTTTAATGGTGCAGTCACTGTCATTTCTCTTAAGCATACGAGGTCAGGTAAGTTCTTTCTTAATCTAAGAATGGTAGAAAGAGTAAAAGAAATAGACTCCCAGTTTCAAATAAGCAGGATGGTATCATTTGGGGCCATGCACACCTGTGAGTGGGATTTGAACTCCAAGTTGACTTGGTGTCTTTGATTTTTTTTTTCTAGAAACACTCATCATCGTGGGAGCAGTGGTGTTTGTGGTCATCATCTTTATCATCCTCCTGTCCATATATCTGTGCAAGCGCAGAAAGGGCAGAGCAGGGCAGAAAAGGAAGGAGAATTCCCCACTTCGCTCGGCATAGAGGAGAGGAAGGAGACTGAAGCCGCTCAATACTGCACTACCCGCACAGCACTGTTACCAAGACCTCTACTGGGAGCAGAGGACATGGAGCACAGAGCTTGACCATCCTGGTACAGGAAGGTTACCTTTGTGACCTGATATCCCAGCCAACGCTCTGATTCCAACACTAGCATTTGTCACTTTAGAATGTACTGAACGGTACAGACCAGTTAACACTACAGCATCTTTTGCACAAATGCTTTAGATTGTGTATTCTACACTCAGGAAGACACTAGGTCATCGGGGGACAGATGCCTTCCATATAACCGGGGTGGACTTGTGGGAGAGCCTTTGAGAAGCAGAAATTGGGTTGACTTTTCTGACAGCTGTCCTTTTGTAAAGTGGTATTTGGTTTCTTTTTTTTAATCCCCCTTCTAGGTACTCTTGAAAGTTCAAAGCAATTGGCAAACTTTCATATTAATGTGTTAAATGCAGGATATTTCTGCGTGGGGCATCTTTCTGATATGTATTACAACTTAGCACTTTAACTACAATGGTGGGGATTAAGCATTTGATAGTCAAGTCTGTTTTTGTAAGACTACTATACAAAAAAACTACATCGACTTTTATGATTTAAGGTACTTAGAAGTGTCTATGGTTAACATTGCATATATTTATATAAATTTTAAATGTTTTGTATATGGGGTTTTCTATGTATACAACTTCTATTTGTATATATTGAGGTAATTTATTTAATATACTTTTCTATAAATAAAGGTGATTGGGAATTGAGACTATCACATTTATTATCTCCCACTTACTATTTACTACTTGGCATTTGCATTAGGTGACTTTGCTGTAGTAACGTATGGTCCTAAAGATCTTAATGGTTTATAGCAATGTAAAGTTTTCACTTACACTGCATTTGTTAAGTCTTGGTAGGTGGTAACCTCTTGTAGTGTCTTCTCGTTGGAAGGCCTAAGACAAAGCCTTAGGATCAGAGCAAAGGTGAACACACACACACCCAAAACAAAACAAAAAAAAAAACCCAGGTTTCTGCACCTTTAATGTTTAAGCCACTTTTTAAAAAGAACTTTTGGGTTATAATATGATTATATCATCTCCCCCCTTCCCTTTCCTTCCTCCACCCCCTTCCATGTAACCTTGTCCCTTGACTCCTGGTCTCATTCAAAATCATGGTCTTAAAACTTCTTCCATAGTTTGGTTCACATGACCAAATAAGTCATGTGACCAAGCCTGACAAGACTCAACCTTCTGAGGACGGCAAGTCACAAATTGGTGGCAGGGATATAATTTTACAGAGAAGGGAGAAAATACTGTGATCTAGTACAGACTTAGAGGGTTTCTTCCCATAGACACTCACTCGCATCGAGGATGAGGTTAAAATAGAAAGAAAACTGCATTTGATTATGTATAAAAATTAGAAGGATCAGAGAGATGGCTCAGAGGTTAGGAGCACCAGCTGCTCCTCTAGAGGTCCTGAGTTCAATTCCCAGCAACCACATGATGGCTCACAACCTTCTGTGATGAGATCTATAATAAATAAATAAATAAATAAATAAATAAATAAATAAATAAATAAATAGATCTTTGGAAGGAAGGAAGGAAGGAAGAAAAGCTTAAAGCCTTAGGCCAGGGTGGTGGTACACACCTTTAATCCCAGCACTCAGGAGGTAGAGACTAGTGGACCTCTGAGTTCAAGGCCAGCCTGGTCTATGTAGTGAGTTACAGGACATCCAGAGCTGTGTAGAAACCCTGTCTCTCAAAAAAAAAAAAAAAAAAAAGAAGGATCAAAACAGAAGAGAGCTAGATGGAACGAAGTTTCTAGATTGGGAGCGGAGCTCTTTGTGGGCAAGACTGAGTTTAGCTCTTGGTTTAGACCTCATTTGAGGAAACTAGGCACAAGTATTAAGCTGACTTGATGACTTCTAAAATGGAGAAACTGAGTCAGTCTTTCAGATGCAGCAAAAGTACAGAAAAGATTCGAACAGGATGACGATGAAGTTGCGAGCTGGGAACCACAGACCTGCTTGGGCCTCCCTCTGTGAAAGGCTGGGGAGTTACCAGCGGCCCACTTAACTTCGTTTACCCATGACAAGCATACTCAGTCTGCCTCACTTTCGGGGGGCTGAGCCTGCTTGGGCCAATGCAGCTTTCTGTAGAGCAGCAAAGGGTGTGTGCGGCAGAGCAGGAAGGGATGAGCCAGGCGTGGGTTCTCGGCCCCGGAGAAGGGTGCCTTTGCCTTATCTTGAGTTCCTGCTCACATGTCTTGTCCAGGACAAAGAGCTCCATGCACCACATGAAGGGCAAAGCTGGAGCTCGTGCCTGGCCCTGAGTTTTCTCTGCCAGGAATAATTCTAGCGTTATGTAATTCCCTGCCTTCGTAATCTAAGGAATTTGAATTATCTGCAGACTGAAAGCAGGTCTGGGTATAAATAAGGTGTCTAGTTGTTCGCAGAGGGAGGAAGGCAAGGAGCAGATGGGCCCGCTCCAAACGTTACCCACCACACACAGCCACACCTCTCCTTATAGCGGACACTAAACAGCTGCCCCCGCATGAACACTGGGCTCTACAGTTGAAACCAGACACCAGGACTTGCTGCCCTCTAGTGGGCCAAACTGAAAGCATCCTTCCTGCGCTGGCCCTTACTGATTATTGATAAAGCTTACTACAAATTACGTGAATTAAACAGAACGTGAGAGCTTTCTACAGGTATCTTTTCCATCGTGAATTACTGTTTGACATATATGTAAGAAACAAGAATTTGTGAACTCCGAGGACAGACACAGCCGTCAGCTCTTAGTTTGAGTACCTCCCTCTTAAATAAACAATGATCTTACTGCATCAGGAAAAGCTCGTCCCCAAATGCCCTTGCTTCCTTTTTTCCTTTTTTTTTTTTTTCTTTTTATTTAATTTTGGATTTAACACCATCGGATCAATTCCATTTAAGAATCCACCTCGAATGACTATCGTGTAAATTGAACACAGCGGGAACCCTTGCTTAATTGTACACAAAAGGATGATCTAACTGAGTGGTGCACACAGATGACCTGGGTAGCAAAATGAGAAGACAGGTTTTGGGATGTGGCACGGATTTCTGGAATATGCTTTACCCCACCATGGACTTTTCATTGGAACTAATGCAACTAGTTATTTTCTGTTGTTTGTGATCAGGTTTTCTGTTTCTTGTAGTAAGCACTCTGTCAATCACTGCTGTGGAGGTTAAGCATAAAGGAAGAGGCCACCCGAGGTGGTCTAAATGACAATGGCTCCCGTGTTCCGAGCTCGGGTCCCAGTGGGTGGAACAGTTTGGGAAGGGTTAGGAGGTGTGGCCCTGCTGGAGTACGTGTCACTTGGGGTGGGCACTGAGGCTTAAAAAGCCCATGTCTCACCTCTTCCTCTAGGTCCTGTATTGAACTCGTTGGAAGAGGAGAGTCGTGTCCAAAATGGAGGGCCATGATCCAAAGGAACCAGAACAGTTGAGGAAGCTGTTTATTGGTGGTCTGAGTTTGAAACCATAGATGATAGCTTAAGAGAACACTGAGGAATGGGCACAGTGATGGGCTGTGTGGTAATGAGAGACCCCCAAACAGAGCCTACTCTTGTGTTGAAGAGGTGGATGCTGCAATGTATGCTCGACCACACAAGGTTGTGGTGGAACCAAAGAGAGCTGTTTCTAGAGAGGATTCTGTAAAGCCCGGTGCACATTTAACCATGAAGAAAATCTTTGTTGGTGGCATCAAAAAAGATACAGATGAATATAATCTAAGAGACTACTTTGAAAAGTATGGCAACCACATACTTTGAAAAGATGGAAACCACAGAAGTGATAGAAGACAGGCAGAGTGGACAAAAGAGAGGATTTGCTTTTGTAATTTTTGATGATTGTGGCGCCATTGGTAAACTTGTTGTCAGAAATACCATACTATTAATGGGCATAATTGTGAAGCGGAAAAGGCCCTTCCTAAACAGGAGATGCTGGATCACAGAGAGGCCGTGGAGGTGGATCTGGCAGCTTTATGGGTCATGGAGGAAACTTTGGTGGAAGAGGAGGCTCTGGTGAGGGAGATGGTGGCAGTAGAGGTAGGTATAGAGGTGGTGATGATGGGTAGAATGAATTTGGAGGAGACGGTGGCAACTATGGTGGTGTCCTGGTTACAGTAGTAGAGGAGGCTATGGTGGTGGACCAGGGTGTGGAAACCACGTGGACCAGATGGATAATGGTGGAGGAGGAGGATATGATGGCTCCAGTGAAGGAGGAAGCTTTGGTGGTGGGAACTATAATGACTTTGGAAATTACACTGGACAACAGCTATCAAATATGGACCCACAAAAGGGGGCAGTTTTGGTGGAAGAAACTCGGGCAGTCCCTGTGGTTGTGGCTGTGGATCTGGTGGTGGATATGGTAGCAGAAGGTTTTAGAAAAGAAATACAGCAGAAAAAAGCTACCGTTCTTAGCAGGAGAGAGAGTGAGGAGTTGTCAGGAAAGCTGCAGGTCACCCTGAGACAGTCGTCCTAAATGCATTAGAGGAACTGTAAAAATCTGCCACAGGAGGAACAATGATCCAGAGTCAGAAAAGTTGCTGCAGCTTAAACAGGAAGCCCTTCTTGCTCAGGACTGTCAACAGCCACAGTTTGCAAAAAGTACAGCTATTGATTAATGCAATGTAGTGTCAATTTAAATGCACATTCCTGGGGTCTTTCATCTGCTGTAGCTTTGTCTTTTTCTTTTCATTACATCGGGCATATTGCCCTGTAAATTGTGGTAGTGGTGCCAGGAATAAAAAATTAAGGAATTTTTAACTTTTCAATATTTGTGTAGTTCAGTTTTTCTACAGTTTAGTACAGAAACTTTAACAAAAATACAGGCCTTTAACCCCAGAACTCAGGAGGCAGAGGCAGGTGGATCTCTGTGAGTTTGAGACCAGCCTGGTCTACAAGAGATAGTTCCAGGACAGCCTCCAAAACTACAGAGAAACCCTGTCTTGAAAAAACAAAAAACAAAATTACACGAATAAATAAATGATTAAAATAAAAGCCCCTATGCCTGGGACACCGCCCTTTTTCCTCCAACTTGGAAGCGCTGAGTTGTCCTAGTGCTGGAACCTGTCTCTGTGAGCCGTTAGTTACTCCGGCATTATGTCCAAGCCTGTGGTGCGGATCCTGCGCACATGCTGTATACCCACAGCACCTAACTGTGATGCCTTCCAAACAGGTTCTGCAGCCCCGGCTTTTTTCAGAGCTGATGCAGTACTTAGACAACATACTTGATATCTTACAGGAAATTTATTCAAACCATCCAAAGAGAAACTAATCCCCTACCCCCGCAAACCTGTTTCTCTCCTGTCTTTCCCATTTCAGGAAAAGATACCACTAGTGTTTCAGCCCCAAACCCTGGTGTAATCATTAACTTCTCTTTCCTTTACCCATGCACTCTTCTGGCCAGCATGTTGGTTAAACTAGATCCCAGCCACACCATCACCTCCCCTGACCCCACACCATCACCTCCCCTGACCCCACACCATCACCTCCCCTGACCCCACTCCAAGCCACTTTGGCCTTGAAAGCTACTTTCAAGCCGCCCTGTCTTCATGACTCTTCTCCTCACCCTCTGCTCCAGCCATGATCTTCACAACTACCACACACAATCTCACAGCACAGCAGGGTCACAAGGCCCCAGAACACAATGACCATAACATGCTAAGATTTCTAAGATTTCATTTTAAATTTCACACCTCACCTTTTGTTTCCTACTGGGAGGCAGCAATCATCCCAGGCTCTGCCCACTGCTGTGTGCATTTTTCCTGGAGACTGTAAGCAAACTTCTATTCACCGTACATAGGACACCAGTGACAGACCAAAGGGACAATTCCACCTTGTGCTAGCTAGCTTGACAGAAGCTGGAGATATGTGGGAAGAAGGCCCCCAGTTGAGGAAACACCTCCATAATATTAGGCTGAAGATAGACATGCTTGCATGGCATTTTCTTAATAAGTGAGTGATGGGGGAGGGCCCAGCCCACTGTGGGTGGGGATATCCCTGGGCAGGTGGTCCTGGGTTCTATAAGAAAGCAGGCTGAGTGAGCCATAGCTAGCAAGCCAGTAAGCAGCATCCCTCCATGGCTTCTGCATAGCTCCTGCCTCTGGTCCACCTGGTTTAAACTCTCGTCTTGCCTTCTTTCAGTGGACTATGATTCAGGTTATATGAGTCAATAAACCCTTCCCTCCCTAGCTACTTTTGGTCATGGTATTTCCTTACAGCAATATTAACCCTAACTAAGACACTCCTAAATATAGTTTTCTGAACCAAAGAATTCAAGTGGGGTGGCAGTGTGGTTGAGGGGTTACTCACAGAAACATGGCCAATTTGGTGGGAGTTTCATCACTGATAAAGAGTGGCCATCCAACAATGTGTCATTAGGGAGGGGGAGTCTGGTGCACACTCCCTCTCCTCCACAAGAGAGTGCCAGTGGGCTCAGCCTTGTTAAGATCCCCTGAAGGTCACCATGGCTGCAGCTGTGCTAATCTGATGGTAACAGTGACAGCATGCTCAGAGGGCAGAGTTCCGCCATGACCTGTCACTCCTCTCCAACTGCCTCTCCTCCGTTACTTCTTCCTCTGCTCAGGCGATCCTTCCCTGGTCCCGGGGTGGGTGAGTGGAGGTGGGGCAATGTTTATTTGATGCCACCCTCTGTCCAGTGCTTGTCTGTGCCCTAGTCCTGATTACCCTGCCATAGGAAATGTCACTTCTAGGTGCCACCTCCCTTTCTGGGGCAAGGGTCACAGCACTGCTGAGCTGACTGGGTGAGAAGTCAGATGAGTCTCAGATCTCAGAGGATATCCACCATTCTACCATTTACCACGGGAAGGTTTAAAAATCATTCACATCAAAGTGCTGATGACATAGAAGATTTTACCAAATCTGTGCTCTTGAAATAACTGGAGTCTTAAAAGAGTAATGACAGTATTTCATCCCCAGCTCGAAGCCTTAGAGGGAAAGGCAGGAGACTTCTTTTTCCTGCACCCGACTATATGTTGCAGGCTGCCTTTCTGGTAGTCCCTTTTGTCTTGCTGTCCTTTGTTCTGAGCCCAGATATCCACTTGTTCCTAATTTTACCTCATCCCCCTGCATCAAATACACCATGCCATTTCTTTTAAAAGGAAAACTGCATGCTGGCCATGATGAAATCTTGTGTACATACCTGACTGCCCGGATCAATCCTGTTCGGGTTTCCAGCATGGGTTCAAGCCATCAATCACCTCCTTCCAATGTCAGCCAACCCAGCTGTGCTCCAAGTACAGTCCCCAGACGACCAGCTCTGGTGTCACCCAAGAAATAATTAGTGGTCTGTTTTGACAAGAAGCTCTGAAAACGATTCTAATAGCTCAGGTTTGAGGCCTCAATTAACACACCATTCCCGATGTCATTCACAAGGGTTGGGTGAGGGACATGAGATGGAAAAGGACAGAGCTACAGACTTAATGAGAGGAGCCATATATCAAACCCCTGGCAAGCGGTTCATGCATGCTTTGAGCAGAGCTATGACTCTATCACGGCTCTTTCCCCAGAGACACACTGAAGACCACTGCCCTAACCCATAGTTGTGTGAAAGGCAGGCTTCCCCGGTTCAGTCCCAGCGGTGGCTGCCCTGCTTGCTAAAATCTGAGTGCTTTCCTCTGCTGTGTCCCTGTTCCCCTGTGTCCCTGCAGCCTCGCTATTCTCACACAACTCTCACTGCTGTGAAGATAGCTGGTCAGCTGTTGCAACCCCTTTATAGACCCTAGTCCCCTTGGCAAGAGTCATGCTTATGCACTCAGATCCACTCCCTTATTCATTATTCGCAGACTAACCTCCATGTGCCAGATTTTATTAAACCATGACAGGTACCATCTCCGTTCTTACAGAGCTTGCATAAGTGTAGGGTAAAATGCAAACAAGCCATCATAATAGTGTGTGAATGTTTCGGCAGAGTGAAGGAGCTCGCAAGAGGCATTCAGGGTGTTTTAATATCTCAGTTTGAAGACAGAGTTCTCCAGGAGAAAGGAAGAGGGTACACGTGTTCCAGGAAGGGGGCCGCCTGGCCTGAAGCACCCAAATAGCACCATGGGCACAGATAACACACGTGTAAACATGTCTCATCAGATCTGGGCTTCTGTGTTATTGGCCCATTCCCAGTCAGAATTCCTAGTCCTAAGCTAAAAAAAAAAAAAAAAAAAAAAAACCAAGTGGGTACAACTAATATGTCAAAAATGCGAAACAAACAATAAAATTAGGAAAAAATTTAAGTGTTGATAATGTTTTAAATTTAGAGGGACTGTTGATTTTTTAGAAAGAGGATTATAATGACACGAGACCACAGAGCAGGCTGTTCCAGCCTAAGAAGCTACATGAGCATCCCAAATCTATGATGCGCTAAAGCACAGTCCAGATAGCCCCATATTTTGAGTCTTCTTAAACATATGAAGCTCTTACACTATAATAAGCACCAATTTATGAAAACTATGAATATGGGGACTGCCAAGTACTTCCAGCTAAAAATGATATTTCTGCTTTCCTTTTCTTCCAAACCCCTACAAAAAGGACACTGAACAATATTTTAAAAAAGGCTTGAATCTACAGGGCAAACAGAGGGAGAAGGCCTGCCTGTCCATAGCATACTTAGAAGAAGGGAGAACAATTTGCCACCACAGAGCCTACAAGCAGCTGAGACACCAAGACTTGCCAGATGGAGCAGAGAACATTCTTGGAGTAAGGGGTTGGGGGAACGGGGACACAGAAGTGTCTATAAAAGATGAGAAAAAGAGGTGGTGACTGCCACATGGAAAGACATCAAAGCATCAGCTCTTCTCAACATCAACCTCAAGACAACAGTGGCCACAACAATTTAAAGGACAGGCTGGAGAGATGGCTCAGCAGGTAAGAGCACTGCTCCTCTTCAGGTGCCTCACAGCCACCTGCCTCCACCCGCACCTGCACAAGGGTGGTGCATATGCATACCCACACAAAAACGTGTTAAGGAAAGGGGGCTGGGAAGAAGGCTCCAAGGTGAAGTGCTTGCTGTCAAGTGTGAGGACCTGAGCTTGATAATCAACATGAAAGTACACAGTTGGGTGTGGTGGCATGTTAATCCCAGCATGGGGTGGGGCAGAAGGGGTGGGGCTGAGATAGAAGGATACCTAGGGAATCGTGGCCAGCTAGGCTAGCCTAATTGATGAGCTCCAGGTTCCAGTGAGAGATCTGGTTTCAAAAAAAAAAAAAAAACTAAAAACACCACAAAAAGCAGGTTTGGGGATAGGTGTGTAGCTTAGTCAGTGAAGTGCTTGCCTTGCAAGAACAAGGACTTGAGTCCCTAAATTCACATGAAAATAACTGTCAGGACAGTGCACACATGTAATCCCACACTGGGGAGGGAGGCAGAGGCAGGATCTCTGTAGTTTGCTAGCCAGCCAATCCAGCTTAATTGATGATCTGCAAGCCAAGGAGAGATCCTGCCTCAAAGGAGGTATTTGACTGAGGATGACACCATAGCTGTCTTCTGGCTTACAATGCACAAGTATCTGCTCAGAAGCGCAGACACATTAATGCATTACAAATAAAAAATAATGTGCACAGCTTGTGAGGAATGATATCCAAGGTTGATACAGTGCACACTCGAGCGCACACACACACACACACACACAGCTTCTGTGCACACACATGCACTTTTGTTTTTCAAGACAGTTTCTGTGTAGCTTTAGCTGTCCTGGAACTCACTCTGTAGACCAGGCTGGCCTTGAATAAACAGAGATCCGCCTGCCTCTGCCTCCTGAGGGCTGGGATCAAAGGTGTGCACCCCCACCGCCCAGCTTAAAGTAAATTCTTACTAAATTTATCCCAGCTGAACTTTTCACAAGTATAATGGAATAGATATTTTAAGATATATAAAACTTTTACTCTCCCTGCTCTCCTTCTAAGAAGCCACTATAGTTAGGACGTGTTTTGCTAAATGAGGGAGAAAAACCAAAAAGAAGATAAATGTGTAACTTTATGGGCCTGACCTACAGCACCACCAGCCTTGAAGTACGGATGGGCCGCCTGGAAGCGTATCTTCAGAGGGCCACAGATATGTTAGAAATGGTCTCAGTTAGGGTTACTATTACTGTGATGACCAGGACCAAACGCAAATTGGGGAGGAAAAGGCTCATTTAGTGTATCATTGAAGAAAGAAAGGATAGGGACTCAAACGGTGCAGGAACCTGGATGCAGTTGATGAGGGGCATGGAGGAGTGTTGCTTTTTGGTTTACTCTCCATGGCTTGCTCAGCCTGCTTTCATGTAGAACCCAGAATGACTCTAGCTTGTGTCAAGTTGACATAAATGTAGCTATCATAATAAAAAAAGGATTAGTACTTGCTGCAATGATAGCTGATAGGACAAGGCTAACACAATGGTGGAATCGAGACTATAGAGGGAGGTCAGCAAGAAACAGTGTGCTCTATTTGACTCTGCATGTCCCCTTAAAGGCTGGTAAGGGGTTTAACTGCTCAAATAGAACGTCTACTGCAGTCTACATAGAAATGAATCAGTGGGCCAGGGATGGCCCCACAGTCTATTCCTCCACAGTGGGCTAGCACCACTAGCTTACTGGTAGCAAATCCAAATTCTCATATACAGAACAGATAGTCCCACCCTCTCAAACCCTATCTATACACCATCCAGATAAAATTTGGATGTCAAGCCCCTCCAGACCGAATCTCTTTCTGCATCAACACTTAAATCTCCAAATTTATCACAATAAGCTCTACACGTTCAAGAAGAGATAGCATGGACTCCCTTTCCCTGGATGATGTTGAAACTACATTGTTACAAAGAACAGATGGGACAGGAAAGGACCATCTTTGGAAAAATGGCACTTGCCACTAAGGTCAATGTATAAACATCAGCTGATTTTTTTATTATAGCAAAAATGGGAAAATGATACACAGTAAGTCTAGATGCTAATCAACAGATGAATGTAGAAACTATGGTATACATTGCAATAGGGTTCTTTCTATTCATCAATAGAGCTGCTCTCAGGAAAATAGAATTGGAGATTGTCATGATCAGTGAATGTCAGACTCAGATAATTATCATGTTTTCTTATGTGTAAATCTAAGACAGGAAGGAAGGTAAGAAGGGAAGAAGGAAAGGAATGGAGAGAAAGAGGGAGGGAGGGAAAGAGAAAGGGAAGAATGGAGGGAAACGGAAGGGGATTATTTGGGAGGAAGGGACAGCACTGAGAGGAACTGTGTGGGAGACGATAACAAGGGTGAAGATGAGCAAAGTACATGCCTGTATGAAAATATCATAATGACATCCATTATTTTTTATGCTAAAAATCAATAAAAATGTTAGATACAATTGATACTATAATCAACAAGTATCACATGTTTAGGAATGAGACTAATTAAGGAGGTGGAATACACCTACACAGAAAATCACAAAACACTCCTTAGGCAGAAAGTAAAGTCCTAAAGCAAAAAGACTTCACATGTGTTTCAGGATTGCAAGAATTCTGTTCTAGATGTATATGTCTATTGAGTCTGGTTAGTCATGCTCAAATGAGATTTGTATGTGGGTTTGGAGAGGGTGTATCTTCTATTAGTTTCTCTCACAGATAGTTCAGCTGCCCAGTTTTTGCTTTATTCTATGTTTTAAGTCTATATTATTAGGCACAGATAAATGGAGGATTGTCATACTTTACTGTCATGGGATTGGCCATTTTAGTAAATGCCCTCTTATAATCTACTTTGTCTGGTATTAGAGCACTTAACAAATGAAAGATTCATACCAAGAATCCACAGGAGACGCTCTGAAAGATCAACAGGATGTTACTTCTTGAAGAGGCTTAAGACTAAGTGAACTATCCCCTAGAGGATATAGACACAGCCAGTAACTGTGGTGATATATTATGATTTATTAAAGCTTGCCTGAGGATTTGGAAAGCAAAGTCAGCCTCAAGCTATAGAGATCAGACAGTGGTGGCACACACATTTAATCCCAGGACTCAGGAGACAGAGGTAGATGGATCTCTCTGAATTCAAGGCCACCCAGGGCTACATGAGATTGAATCAGTCTAGAAGAGTACCTTTAATCCCAGGACTCATGAGAGGTATTTAACACAGGAACAGGGTCTCAGAGCTGGCATTCATTCTTCAGCCACAGTTGTAGGAAAGCATTGACTCTCACACACACTGAGGAGAGGCAGCAGTGTGAGGCTTGGTGAGAGCTCATGGAGATAGGATCAGCCCTTTCAGCCTGAGGTAGCGGTAAGAGCTAGTGGCCAGCTGCTTTGCTTTTCTGATCTTCAGCTTGAAGCTTGAGCCACAATATCAGTCTCTGGGTCACTTACTTTTCGTGCTACAAGTAACCATGAACCTCACTGGTGACTGTGGAAATGTGAAATGAAGACAATGATGACTTTCTGTCCATGGCTAAAGACACACAAGTGAGAAAACAAAACAACAAAAAACTGACCACTCTCAAAGACTGGGGAAGGTGATTCTACCGTGGAAGCAATTTGAGCAGAACCTAAACCCAACTCCAAAAATGCACCAAAAGACACATCCAGAAATAGCTGTAAGGTTTATTCATGGTGGATCCAAACAGAAGACAACCCAACACAGTAATGGCTAAGTATAAAAGCACATTCAGATATTTACATATCGCCATAAGAGCAAGAAATGCTGCCACACCTTCCTTCAATCTCACAGTCATGCACAAAAAGGTACCTTGTATGTAAAAAGTTTTTAGAATGAGTAAAGCTGGACTATAGGATACAAGTAGAGGGCTAATAATTGGGAAAAGATGTAAATGAGGCTTTTGAACTATGGTAAGTTTCTATTTCCTGATTTCAAGTGACTGTAATTGTGGACATGAAGAAAGTCACCATGCTTCAATTTAAAGACTTTATTATACATATGCTGTGAAAGTGTTTATAAGGTTTTAAAAATAATTTAACTATATGGGGAGGAGGATGTAGCAGGGAGATGAGTGGTAGAGACTATCCAAAGCCTGTATGATACACATCTGTAATCCCAGTACTTGGGAGGCAGAGACAGGAAGATGGCTACAAGTTTGAGATCCACTAGGGCTATGCAGTAGGGCAATGTCTCAAAAAACAACCAGCCAGCCAGCCAACCAAACTGTTTAAAAAATAAGGGAGAAAAATGGTCCCCATGGGGCAGAGTGAATTGGCTGGGTTGGTGTTGGTGTGTTTGTTTCCATTTTCTGGTACTACAATTCTTTCCAATGTGACACACATAGAATATTTATAGAGAAGGTAAAAACATTTTGATCCTTAATAAATGAATAATGAATGGTACATGTTTAAAACACTGTGAGTAGCTTCTTAAAATTAAAAATGTCAAAATCTGACAACAGAACCCAGTTATTAGGCACAGGTCAAGGTTTTAAGAACTAAGCTTAAAGGCTTAAAGTCATGTTAAAAAAAAAAATGGCTCCACAGTGTTGACCCCATAGTCATAAGGCAACTGTCACCTACCTGGAGACACATACTTCACACACACACTTGTGATGCTTAGCAACACTGTTTACACACATTCTCATCAGATAAAAAGAGCTTCCAGACACAAACAACATACTTGATTTGCAGAACACAATCCATAAAGTTTTTCTATTCACTTTCTGATTTACTGTTCAGGTTAAACTAGCATTTTTCAGTGTAGAGTGTGACAATTACGCAGAGAATGACTGCACGTTTTGGAAACACTGCTATAGTCTGCCTTAAGGAAACCATTGTAGAATCAGAATACACTGGGATTCTCCTGGAAGACTTTCCTCTCTGCCTCAAATGGTGAGGCACTCTAACTAAAACAAGGAAGAACTCTGGAGGCAGACCACAGGATGAACATTTCCGAAGGCAGCCTTGGGGTAGCCTAGAAATCTGAAAACTTGTAACTTAAAGCCTTTCCCAGGACAGACCACCTTTTAAGGTCTCTTAGCAACTGGTAGCATTTGTAAGGTATAAACATTTGGTAAGGATTTTCTTTTCTAAGAAATACATATTAAAAAGTGTAATTAGTTAGGCAGGGAGGAGCATGCCTTTAATCCCAGCACTCAGGAAGCAAAGACAAATGGATCTCGGAGTTCAAGACCATAGTGAATCCCAGGCTAGCCAGAGTCAGACCCTGTGTGAAACTAGAAAACAAAAAATTTTTATGTTCATTTAATGAGGTTTTGTAAAAAGACCGCCTGGGTGCTAAAAGCACTGTCTGAATGTCAACATTTAGGCACAAGAGACAAAAAGAACAGGCAAAGGTTGTGTAGGTTATCCTTTTTTTTTTTTTTTAATCTGAACAGAAAATAAGTATACAAGTTTGTTAAGGAGACATGGTAAAACTAAATATGATGTATTTATGGAATCAATACACCAAGATTATTTGGGTAGCCAGTGATTCTGAGTTATACAGAAACAAGACTATCAAATGCCCCTTTCTGAACCCATTTGGCAAAACTAATTTCACAACCTCTTATCGATCATGTTCAGTCTTGGCTCTCCCTTGTGCAAACACCACACATAGCCATTAATGGTAATCCAGACACAAGCACAGTTGTACAGGAGTCAGAGATGGTTCTGAGGAAATGTCGTTCACCCAAGTGCATGATAATGTTTAGCATATTTAAAAACATAAAACCACAGTCACGGACACCATAACATCGTGTGCTCAGTGTGTTACCTCATGTCATGTCTCTACAGTCATACCACATTTACCATGACACAACCATATTTCTGAGGAGCCTGTCCAAGCCTCATCACAAAAGTCTAAATGTCTTGTATGACCTTGAGCTCGACACAAGAGGATCATGCCTAGACATCCCAAACATTGCTAAGACTGAGCGTAGTGTGTAGAAACCACAGCTGTAAGCATAACTGCACACACTGTCCTACACCACCACAAAGAACCTTCAAAGCAATTCAGTCTAAGAGACCGAGAGGGATACATTTATTATTTAGCTAAAGAAAATCCAAATGGCTCTCTTGGAGTCAAATGTACCTCAAGGCATATATGAGGAATGAGTATAAATGTAGCAGCTAAAGAAATCTGCCACTGTGTAATAAATGCTATCCTGTATCGATGGTACACATTTTAATAATACATTGTGACTGGTTGGTTCCCATCACCATGGGTACATAGAATGAAACTCAAGACTACTTGGTTAGAATAGAACAGCTAATGACCCCAGTTTTAAATAGGGTTCTTCATTAAAAGAAAAGACAGAGCCATAAAAGTCAAATTAGCAGACTTCAAATCGTTTACATCCCAGGATGAATCAGGTTACACTGATTTAAGCCCAATTTAATTCAGGCAGGTTTTTTAACCACAAGAATAAGGACATTCTTAGTACGTAATTAATAATTAAACCAACATATACACAATTAGCAATATCCTATACAATATTAAGTGTTTTAACATGTTTCAATTATCCTGTATCTAGTCAATTTGTTGCTTTGTTTTTTTAAAAAAACAAGCTTAACTTTATTTTACAATGCACTTTGCATTAACGAATGCATTCTTGTGTCATCAAAGCAGGTGAAGTTCTTGAGATGGTCTCTATGATCCGAACTCAACTGTATCTTCTGTGATCTTTTTGAATTCATAATTGCCTCTGCCATCCATATGCAGGTAGTACTATGGGAGAAGGGAAAGTCATACTTAAGAACAGGTAGGTACATTTGCACTCTTCTTACCCAATGCACAGGCAGCCCATAAATGAGGCTGCCCCCACAGTTCTGACTGCAGCTCCGAGCTACCAGGAGGCCCTGTGCCAGGGTCTGGACAGCTCACCAGTGCAGCACTGACTGCTTCACTGACCAGATACTGATTTCTAAAGTCTTCTGTTTAGATTCAGCAGGGAACAGGAGAAGCTATTCATGTGCCCTCTGAAGACAGAACAGAGCCTCCTGACTTTATTAATGAACTTTTATATGTAAAGGTGTCTTTTCTCTTTATTTTTGTATTGCTATTTCTTAGCTGTCCTTTGTGTTCCCCTTCACAAACACAAGGCCCAGAGCTGGACCCCAGCACAGGGAGGGGGAGAAAGAGAGAGAGAAGGGGAAAGCTAGAGGAGAAGGGCAAGATGAGAGAAGTGGAGGGGATGGGAAAAACTGTTCTCAACATTACCCCACCACTTCATGGCTACTACCCAGACTTCAGCACAGTATCTTTGTAAATTACTGTGACTATATAACAGATTCTATTTTATTACATTACAAACACAGCTGGCATTGTTTGAATGCCACAGCTGACCTCTGCTGAAAATGCTCCTAAAATTTTGCCATCTAACTTCAGACTTTCTCTTCTGTCAAACCTGAGTGATAAGGACACAGCTCATTAACCCACAGCTATTGAACAACAGTCACTTATAACTCTAGAGAACTAACTGCTCTCTAATCTCAGTAGAGCTAGAATTTATGTACATTATAGCTTTCAAAACTGGTAACAATAATACTGAACAAAGTCCTACTGTATGCTATAAAACTCAAAATCACTATGAAATCCAAAATCAGTCACTAAAACTTACATTTTTATGTACGATAAACATCCATCACCCCACACAAGGAAAGAAATACAAACCTCATGGTGTTTCCAAAGAGATTTTCTGTGTGAAACAGTAAAGAGGGTGATGCCAACCTAATGCAAAGAGAAGGTTTACATTTATATTAGTAACAGCAAGCTACAAATTAGACATATTTAAGTCGTTAGATATCATGTTCAGTGGCTACAGTTAAGAATTAATGTCAAAATACACACCCTTACATTTGATTTATTATGAAAATCAGTAAGATAAAAAAGCAAAGGGTTAAAATCAGGACAAAATGGTATACATGGTCTACAGCCAATTTGCTTTCAAATGCAGAGTTATAATTCCCTATTGTAGAGTCTTATTTTGGAATGTACCTTGGAATTCAGACACATTCTAAAGTGTGATTATTCCATCTCTTCTAGAAGGTCCTAAGGCAGAATTCTGCATGTGTCTGCAGTAACATATACAAATACTGACCCTGAGACAAAAAAAAAGTTTAAATACCTTTTAAGTTTGGATCGGGTAGTGCTACCCAATAAACTTGCTATAAAATTATAAAATGTTCTGTATTGATCCAGCTTTCAGAGAAGGATCAACAGACAGCTGCAGTTGCTCTGGATCAGTGAGATTAATGGTTCTCCACCGAGGGGTGGGTTCTCTCTGGTGGACATCTTGGTTATATCTGAACTTTTTTTTTTTTTTTTGGCATATCAAGAACAATGCTGCCATCTAATGAAAAGTCACCAGAATTGCTGCTAAACAGTGTAATGCTCAGGACTGCTCCTGTACAGCTGCCTAGGAGTTATCCAGCCAGTACATGTGAGGGTGAGAAACACCACCTTAAGTCAGATCCTCAACACACACCTCTCATGCTTGGGAGATTCTGCAAAATTCCACCATGATTTTTCAAATTCATTTTATTTTATGTGTATGAGTGTTTAGCCTACATGTATGTAAATCTACCACCTGCACAAAGTGCCCTCAGAGGCCAGAAGACGGTGTCATACTCTTTGGAACTGGAGTTATAGGTGTTGTGAGACACAACGTGAATGCTGAGAACTGAACACAGGTCCTCTTGCAGAGCAATAAGTGCTCTTAACCACAGAGTCATCTCTCCAGACCCTAATTTAATTTTTATTTTGTATTAATTTTAAAAGATTAACCTAAGTAATTTCTGGATAATTTCTACCATGAAATGTTATGACTAAATTATTCTGCTGGCACCAAGTGGTGTCACTGAGACTGAGACCAAGTCATGAGCTTGGTTGCCACGTGTAAATTAGTGAGGACCTGCATAAGAAGATAAGCACATTATCAGCTTTGTTAAACAGACATTCCAACTGCAACAAAAGCCCACTTACACATATTTTTCTGTTCCTGATTTTGTAATTAGATTAGACCTTAATTATGAGTAGGCATATGGTATATTGCAATCACTTAAGTCAAAACACAAAAGCAAAGTTTGAATTCTGAGATCTGAACACCAGATGCTACCTTTCCATAATTAAATTTCATGCTTGTGGCTTAGTTTTGGCCAAGAAGCATCACTGTTCTCTTTACTGTTAAACATTCTGAATTGAGCTGAAGTGTTGCTTTATTTCATTTGTAAATGTACACTGTTTTGCAGTCAGGAAAAAAAAAGTTCTCTGGTTGGCAAGACCCCTTAGTGAGTAAAGACACTTGCCACCAAGGCTGAGTTTAATTCCTGGACTGCCATGGTGGAAGAGAACTGATCCCCACAACTGTCCTCTGACCTACACCAGGAGCAGCACGACACGCTCGCTACAACAAATGGTTCCAAAAGGTTCTAAGCTTTAGGACTCATTCCCTCACTTTCTGTTTCTTTGAATTCAGTGCTGTAGTGGCAATGTTCTTAACAATGAAATTGAAGACCCAAGTGACTTTTCTTCACTCGATTGCAATGTGTTTTATAGATTTAGACAATCTTAAAAACAAAACAGGCAACAACATAGAATTGACAGGGGAAGCCTTTAAGTCAAAAACAGCCTTACGCATGCATGAAAACATCACAAGCATCTCTAATACCTGTACAAAAGGAAGCCACATACAAATTACTAAAGGGGATTCAAAATTGTAAAGCAAACAAACAAAACTTAGAAATACAATGTTTAAAGCTTCCTATGGAAAAGACTACTGAAGACCCTTTTATTATCACACCATCCTTTTCAACCTTTCATGTGCATTTGGGTCACGTGGGAATGCTGTTATGATGCCATTCTACTTGGCAAAGTTAGAGTCTGTATTTCTTACAAACTCCCAGGAACTGCTAATGCTGCACTGGAATCCCAGTGTTCTGGATGTAGAGACAGGGCTAAACTGAATCAACAACCCCAGGTGCAACAAGAAACCTTGCCTCAGCAAATGAATCAAAGTACTACTAAGGATACCAAAAATCAACCTGTTTCATCCACATGCACCCTATGCATGCACACCACACATGAAAACACACAGAAACACAGGTACATATGCCACCAACACATATACACACAGATGGAAAAAACTTTAGATTGCCAAACGGTTACTATTGATTTTTTTTTTCTTGATTGAAAAAGTGATATATAGGTAAAGTTAGTGGGTCAAAGGAGTTATAAAATTTTTTTGCTGAGTCTGAGTGTAAGTAATAAGATAAAAGGTGAATATATTTAAACATTATACCATGTCCAAGAAATTGCTAAAGAGAGTTATATTTAAAACACATGGATAATTCCTTGTATTCTCTTCATATCTATAACTTATTTAGAATGCACTGATAATTTGTCGTACTGTTCACACCTATCAGTTAAAGACAACTCAGGGTATTGTCTTTTGGCAGCACCATCACTGCTTGTGGTCTCCTTCTGGTACGGGTCTGTGGTTGGACACGGCATGCAAAAGTTCCCAGAGCCCCTGTGGTGGGCACTTACCTTCCGACAGTGGCTGTAAATGTAGTCTTCCACATCTACACTGACTGCACTCGTGCATTCGTCCAGAATGGCAAACTGAGGTTTATGGTAAAACAATCTTGCCATCTAAAGCACAAAAGGACACAGTCTGTGTAAATGGAGGCAGGCCTAAATATGTAACGAACAAGGAAAGATAATTTTACTTCAGTTAAATATGCTCTCTGGAGTCTTATAAAGCTCAACTATGAAAATTATTCTAACTAAAAGCATCATTCTGAGAGATAAAAATAATGTAAATAAAACAAACTTTTACTTTCAGTTTCAGGGAGAAATATAGTGTGTGAGAAACATTTATTGCCAAGAGAAAAACAAAAACTGGTTCGAGATGGGATTGAGTTTTAAAATAAAGAAAGTTCACTATGCAAACAAGTTTAGTAGGGTGTGTTTGTTTTGTTTTGTTTTGTTTTGTTTTGAGACAGGGTTTCTCTGTGACTTTGGAAGGTGTTCTAGAACTAGCTCTTGTAGACCTGCCTCAGCCTCTGCCTCCAGAGTGCTGGGATTAAAGGCATGCGCCACCAACGCCCAGCTTGGTTTTGTGTTTTAACTAGACCTTAAATTCAGATTACAGACGCCTCAGATAGTGCTTAAATAATGGCACCTGTTAGAGTTCCCACCAAGTATCTCATAGTGCATCTGCCAAGTCTCTGCTGGAGGTCCTGGGTGTGCACACCTTTTGAAAGCTTCTGCTGAGCTTGTAAAAGGACTTGGGAGCGCTAACCTTTACATTTCTTTCATTAGCAGGAATGTGTAAGATCTTCCCTTACATTCCAAGTGTATTCAGTTTTCTAGAAATGGTCTGTCCTTGTCTTGGACAGTTATTCTAATTTGTCACTTGTCCCCAACAGAGATGGTCATGTTGCAAAACCAACAGACATGTTCCTAAGTCCAATCAACTTTCCTTCTGTGAAACAAACATTCTACTCGAACCACTCCCTCCTTGAAAGTAACAGGAAGCCACTGGAGTCCTCCCCCTCTGCTGCTGTCACATTCCCTTTAGTGCTTTCCCACTCGACCATTCAGTGTGTGTATGCGGGCTCCTCAGAACTAAATCTCAGATCCTCTTCCTTTTCCATCATCTAGAAGCTGAATCGTCCTGGCCTAGCCCTGTCCTAATCCCCTCTCTCAGCCACTCCTAATTGGGAGTTTAAAGTCCACTCACTGCCCCTCACCTCTGCTGTGACTATCCCAGGAACACTCACTCACTTTCTGCCTGGGTTACACAACCTCCAGCTCCCACTCTGCTTTTCTCCATCTCTGTGTAACCAGGGAGAATCTATCACATACGTAAGTCAAAGCACTGCACTCGACTTAAACCTTCTCCACAGCTTCCCCAGTCTCATCTCCAAGGTCCTGTAAAGTCCTCCTCCCTGCTCTGATCTCCACACCCCAGCCAGCACTCTCTTCCCAAATCACTCAACTACTCGGATAGAGCATCCATATGTCACTCTTTCCTTCTGGAGGAAGGCATCCTAGGCCTTAGACTAGCATGTCACTCTTTCCTTTCTTTCCTTCTGCTTTTGCTGTTGTGTCTTTCTGTTTCTGTTCAACAGAGGCTCTCATTCTGTGCCTCTGGTGGGCCAGAACTCACTATGTAGCCAAGGCTGGCCTAAACTCATGGCAATCCTCCTGCCTCTACCTCTGGAATGTTGGAACCATCCCTGTGCTATCACATCAAGCTGTTTTTCCTTAGGTCCCAATGCCTGACTCTGGTCCAGACATCTTTCAAGTGTCTGTTCAATGTCACTCTCTCAGTCCAAGTGGACCTCTATGGAATTACAACTGTCTGTATATGGCACACCTGAGTTTCATCTTTCTTTGTGTGCTTGCCTACGCTGTAAGATTCACAAAATAGAAACCATGATTAAACCACTATAATATACCCAAAGCTTACACTGCTGTGCCGTTCAAATATGTGCCAAGTGGATAACTAAAACAAGCTGCTTTCTTGGGGTTTACTCCTATGTGCATGAGGTGAGAGAGAGGAAGCTGCAAATAGACACTATCCCATACATATACAAGTCCTCTTTTCCTCAGGGAGTGTGTGGAGGTGTGTGTCTCCCTCCATGCTGTCAGCTACTTGTCTCCACAAAACAAGAACGTTGTAAAGCAAACATTCAAACCAATGTACTGCCTGAGCTAAGCTTAATAAGCCACCTCTCACCAGCTCTAACACCAACTGTCGGCTAGGCAAGCCCTAAACCAGGAGAGTGCAGTTTCCTTGGTGAGCAGGATGGTCACAGTGATTACTTCCCAAGACCATTTTAAAGATACAATGTGTCAGCCTTTGTAATCTGTTCGCTATATGGCTAACATCTACTAAGCACTCAAAAATTAGCTGTCATTGATCTGAATAATAGCTTCTTTTTTTTCCGAGTATAAAATGAGTATAAAATGAGAGGTGAAGTAGTATGTTAGAAAACTGAAGACTGGGGTTGGGAAGGCTCTGATGGTAAAATGCTAGTTGGATAAGCAGGAGGACCTGAGCAAGTCCCCAGCACTTGTGTAAAAAGGGATGGGAGGGGGGAAGGTGAGCATGGTGGCATCCACCGTAATCCAGTGCTAGAAAGCAAAAAACTGATCCTGTGGCCTTACTGGCCAGCCAGCCTAGACAACTGATGAATTCCAGATTCAATGACAGATGGTGTCTACAAAAGTTAAAAGCACAAGACATCTGATGCAGACCTCTGGGGTCACTGCTATGTAGGTGGTAGGCATCACACCTGCAGCCTCTAGAAGACCAAACAGTGCTCTTAACTACTAAGCTGTCTCTCTCTCTCTCTCTCTCTCTCTATATATATATATATATATATATATATGTATATATATATATATACATATATATATATATGTGTGTGTATGTATATTTATTTACTTATATATAAATATACATATACACACACACACACACACACACATATATATATATATAGACATACACACACACACACACACACACACACACACACACACACACACTAATTGGTATAGGAAGACCCAGCTCACTGGGGCAGTGCCATCCTTGGGCAAGCAGGCCTGTGCCAAATAAAAACAGAAGCTCAATGTGAGCCCGGAAGAGAGGCCGTCAGCAGCACTCCTCTGTGGTTTCTGCTTCAAGCAGTTCCTGCCCTGAATCTGATGATCTGTAACATGTAAACTAAAATAAACCAATTATCCAAATTGGTTTTGGTCCCGTCACAACAACCAAAAGCAAACTGGGGCAGGAACTGGTACCACACAGTGGGGTTTTGATACAGTGGGCCTGGCCATGCTGTGTTTTGGAAGGGTAGTGGAAGCATTGGGGCCTTGTAGCTGGAAAACCCATTTGTTACTCAGTGCTTAACGGGTTGTTCTGAGGGAGCTTGGACAAAAATAAGTAAGGAGGGGATGGTGTACTGGGAGAGTAAGTGCTTGAAGCAGGGGGGAAATCTGTTTTTTCAAGATAACATGGTTATTATAAAAAAAAAAAATCAAACTGTCTTTCCAATTCTTTTTATACTAGGAGAGTTTTAAAGTTCTAAGTAACTTTAGGAGGTTAGTGAGTGGAGAAACAAAGTTACATGTAACAGTGAAGGGAAGAAGAACAAGGACAAGAGACAGAATGAAGAGCTAATGTTTCTACTGCAATCTGGAGATGAAAGTGCTGTCTATGGGGAAAAGCTACTGAAAGATGTTGTAGCCCACGAGTGTCATCCTTACAGGGCCAGTGGCAAGAAAGGATCCCATAACTTCTAGAAAAATGAACTGGAGGGATACAATAGATCTACAGCTTTCCCTTCCGCAAGCATTATTAATGCCTTTTTCAGAATTTCAAATTTCTATGAAGTTAAACATTTCCTAGCTTTTTTACTACAATTTAAAGTAACTAATACTCAAGGCAAGCATTTGAAACCAGTCTTCTGAGGATACTGACCGCCATCCTTTGTTTCTCTCCTCCACTGAGTACATCCATCCAGTCCTGAACACTGTCCCAGCCTCCTTCTCGTTCAAGGATATGACCCAACTGCACGTTATCCAAGTAGTCTTTCAGCACCTTTATGCAAAGACGAAAGACAAAATAGTGGTCTAGAAGCTAATGTCCTGTCTTACCTTATTTTTTAGACTAGTTCAGTAACTTCATGGCCAACCTCTTGGACAGGTGCTCTTCAGAAAAATGGCACAAAGCTGACCTGACTGCCACACTACCCTTGAGAAAATGTCTGGTAGCATAAAGAGAGTAACAGTGTCATACAACCAAAGGATGAGGGCAGTGAGGGTACAGCACTGCCACCATGGTTAAAAAACCCCATGAGCAATACTTAAGCAAAACAACCACCTTCTTACCACTGCCTGCAAAGTTGTTTATAATGGTTTGGAAGGCTTACATTAGTTCACGCTGTCTGACAATTAAAATAACAAAGAATCTGAAGTTGGGCATGCTCGGTGAATGTAGGACATACTCATCCCTTACTTGGTCCGATATCCCCTTCTTCTTCTGATCCTCTTTTCCGTCTGGATATATCACTTGGTCTCTCAGTGTTCCCAAGGTCATATAGGGTCGCTAGCAGTCATAATGGTAGAGCATAAGTCACTAAAAGTACATTTTAAAATAGTAAACCAAAGATCTTAAAGGTTATAAAATAACTCAAAGTCTTACCTGGGGAACATAAAATAGCTTTCCTCTCTCAGGTTTAGTAAGTCGTCCTCCAAAAAGAGGCCATAACTATAAACACAAAGAGAAGACAGAAGTGACTGTGAAATTCATAACTTAACAGATTACAAAATAAGATGGCAAGTTCTGGAGACCAGTATGTACATACTTCACCAAGAACACGGAAGAGGGAACTCTTTCCACAGCCATTTGGACCACAAATGAGAACATTGGCCCCAGACCGAACCTGAAAAACAATAAGAAGTCTTTGAATTAACCGACTAACTAAATTAACCATGTATATTTCTTTAGAGTCAGGGGGTCTTCGCTAGTTATTAGTGTCTAATTTTACCTGTAAATGTGGTGTCAGGTACAACTATGGAGTAATGTAGGGAAAAATGTTTTACTTCTTACGTTTAATTTTTATTGTTTCCTTTTTTCATTTAAAAACCATTATTGACCTAGACTGTTCAATGTAATCTTAGTCAGAATGCAAAATTTGAAAGCTTTATATTTATGCTTATTAACATTATTTTTAACTGAATTATAGAGGCCTATATTAACAGTATGTCACAAATATCCTTCCAGGTCACTGTATTTATGTCCCTTTTGCTCACTCTTTTAATGCCTGTAGTACATACTAAGAATGTACCATAATTCACCTACAAATTCTTCAATGATTAGATATGCAGGTTATCTTTTCTTTTGCTCCTTTAGGAAACACAGTGCATAATTTCTGTGTCAGAAAGAATATATATAATAAGTAAATTAAAGTATATACTACAGACTAAGAGTTGTGGAGAAAAGGTCAAAGTACACCTCACTGCAAATAACAATTGGGAAAACGTCCAAAGACGTCTTAGAAAGCTTGTCATAAGAAAACCACTCCTGTTCACTCCTGTGAGGACAGGAATGAGCCTCACCTCATAGACAGACAGCAAAGAGAACAGTAGGCTAGGCTCAGAGAGGTAAGAGGTAGGAATTGCAGGTAGCAGTCCACAAATCCTAAAACGTAGCACAAGCTAACTGAAGGCTCGCTCCTACTTGGATAAAATAATACCACCAGCATTATTCAAAGTAGCCAAATGGTGGAAACAGTCCAAGCAGCTGAAGGGGTAAACAGAACGTGGTATATGTACACAATGACTACTATTCAGCTGAAAAAGGAATGAACTATGCCTGTACTGAGAGCTCATAAAGATAAGAGTTACAGTCTCAGCCTGCAGAAAGCTGCTTGTTTAGCTATAATGTATCACAACATGCAAGCAGGTAGGAAGTATGTGCTCTGTGATGGCTGAGTCTGCCTTACAACTTTCCAAAAGAAAGGAATCCTAAAAATGATCCAGGTGGACACAATTAATGAAATGATAAAGAATTAAAGAATGTTTGTTCCAGAAAGAAACTCTATGTTAAGGAAAATCCTGGAAAGACAAACAAGGAAAGCCAGATCTAACCTAGAGGTAACTCAGAAAGAGGCAGAAAAGGGTTCTTAACAGCAGACCCTGTTAAGAGGATAGGAAGTCATACAGTTTCCAACAAAAGAGAAACAGGGACCAAAGGCAGACACCAGGTTAGCCAGGAACACAGCTAAGAGGAGAAATGGAAGCCATGGCAAATCTGGAAAAACTAGGGGCTCAGAGAGACTTGGCCAATGAAACTAAACAAAAGCAGCAGGGTGAGCACAGACTGTCTGAGTGGAGCTCAGGGCTGGTCAGAGCGGTTGGTAAGGAGGAACGGCTGCCTAGGCCTGTCAATATTTGCCAACGACAGCACAGTTTCTACTTCCTGATATAATCCCTGGCTTTAAAGGAAGTATGATGATATAATACTCACTTTGCATAACTAACATTCTCTAGTGTTACAGCAGGTCTCCCTGCCGGCCTCCCGGTCCTGCCGCCACGTGGGCCCACAGCCGCGCCAGCCCCAAATAACACTCAGAGACTCTGTATTTGGTACAATCCTGTTGGCCAGTTACCATTATTGTTTATGGGCTAGCTCTGTCTTAATTATTAACCCATTTCTACTTATCTAAGTATTTCCACGTGGTCGTCTTATCGGGGAGCCGCGCGGCAGGCGTCCTCTTCTGCCCTGGGCTACATCTCGACTCCTACTCCTTCCTCTCTCCTCCTCCTGGTCTCCTAGCCCCGCCTATCTTGTTATCTCATTGGCCACAGTGCTTTATTAACAAGTATGAGAAACATATATACAGAATAACATCTCCCATCACTCTAGTTCTCTTAGTTACTTAAGACAGTATATACATTTAGTAACTATAAATTAGTAAGAGCATAAAACTAAAGAATTAAAACTGCAAGAGTTTAAAAACAAATCTAACATTTCTTATAAGCTACTGGAAAGCATTTCAGTGAAAGCAGCTAAAAAACAATCTTTACATAAAATACACAAGCACAATGGGCACACAAAATGAGACTGTCCAATACTGTCATGCATGGCAATTTAAATCAAGCTAAGTAAATTAAATGCACTCTACAGCTGAGTCATCCCTGCACCCGCTACACTTTCAGTGCTCAACACCACTGGCCACAGAGCAGCAGAGCTCTCCCAGGCAGTGCTGTTATAGGATGGCACCCGGAACTTAAGAGACCATTAGTAGGATAAAAATGTGTTACTAATTTTTAAAACTTCTAGCTCCGAAAAACTCAACAAATAGCCTAAAACAGTAATCCTCAAAATTCAAGATATAAATCACACAAAAACAGTCATAGACTGCCTTTTCATTTTACCTTGGCCCATCATATCACCAGTTTAATTGGGAAAACGTATTGAATCAGAATCACTGTTTGACTGACATCCTACTGGCTACATGAGGTGCAACTGTGCTGCTAGGTTTCCAGGGGCTACTAAGATGGGTCAGTAGATGAAGACAACTTCCTGCCAAGCCTGATGACCTGAATTCAACCCCAGGAGCTCATATAGCAGACGAAGAAAATCCACTCACTCAAATTGTGTTCTGACCTCAACATACTCAATATGACATGTGTTCCACCCCCAACACACAAAATATGTAAATAATATGTAAAGAGAAAGAGAGAGAATGACTTTGTATTGTTTGTCTGGATATAAATCTTCCTGAACAACCAAAAATCAAAGAGAGAGACAGATTTTGATTAAGAGTTTTTATTTAAAAACATTAAAGTTGTATTTGCATGTTTAAGTTTTCATTATACTTGGAAATTATAATTAGGTGCACCTTCTTGTTATGGACTTTATTTGCAAAAAAAATTAAAGATTATCTTTTCATTTGTGTATGTGCATGCCTGCATAAGTTTATGCATACTATATGTGTGCAGGAGCCTGCAGAGGCCAGGGGAAGATGCCAGACAGTTGTCAAATGCCATGTGGGTGCTGGGAACAAAAAAAGCTGGTTCCTCTTTAAAAGCATAAGTTCTAACTGCTGAGCCATCTCTCCAACAGAACAAATTGAATGCAGCAGTAATCCCGGAGATTTTAAGCCCAGTCAATTTTAAGAAAAATGAGGTTTCTATATGGTCAAATAGTTAGCTTCAAATGTAACAGTTTAGATAGAGACAATTCAAACCTTACAGTTAAATATTCATTCTGTCAATTCATATTTTAAACTCTTAAATTCACATTTTAAAACTTACTTCAAAACTAAGATCTCGGATCAAGATATCTCCATTTGGTGTTGCCAAAGGTACATGATCAAACCTAAAAGAGCATTAATAAAAAAGAGAGAAATTAAAAAATTAAAAACAAGAAATTCAAATAACTCAATACCCCAAATAGAAATAAGTCAAACAGAGTGAAAGACCAGATACTTCATAAAAGAATACATTAAAAAGACAAAATACAACTGAAAGAGTTCTCAAGGTCTCTAACAACCAGAGAAATGCAAGTGAGAACTGCAATGCATATCACCCGTTAAAGACGACAGTTATCACCAGAGACAAAGGCTGTTGAGATTCAGAGGAAAGGGAATCCTTAACTACTCGGTAAGAATGCAATTAACAGCCATGAGAGGAAACAGTATGAGGGTCTCTCAAAAATAAATAAATAAATAAATAAAGATTTTACTGATATAAGTTCTCTGCTTTAGAGAGACAACCCTATTCCAGAGGGATATTCAAAGGAAATAAAATATTTCACAGAGTGCTATCTGCACTCGAATACTCATTGCACTATTTATTCAACAAAACAAAGGGGAATTCCCTTAATGTCTTTCAAGTGCTAAAAGGATAAGGAATATATCATATGTATAACCACATACAAAGGAGCATTATTCAACCTTTAAAAGAAAATAACAAACAAGCAACAACAAAACCTGGGGCTGGAGAGATGGCTCAGTGGTAAAGAGCACTGACTGCTCCTCCAGAAGACCAGGGTTCAAGCCCCAGCACCCACATGGCAGCTCACAACTGTTATTACAGTTGCAGGGGACCTGACATGCATGGCAAAACACCAGTGCACGTTAACCTGCAAATGAAGAGAAGGCTCCATGGATAAGAACACTTGCTGCTCTTTCAAAGGGTCAAGTCTGGTTCCCAGCAATCATATCAGGTGCTCACAACCTTTTGTTACTCCAGTTCCAGGGGACTCAATGCCTTTTTCTGCTTCCACATACACCTACACAAGCACGGTACTCAGACAGATGGACATATAGGAACGCACACAAGCATGAAAGTAAAAATCCTTTTTAAACTGAAAACCACAAACACATTTTTAAAAGGACTGAATCAGTCATTTTTGATGGTACAGAGCATCACAGAAAGCAAATTGAGACAGAAAAAGAAACATTATTCTTATATAACTTACATGCAAAAGCTAAATAGCTTAATTCATACAAGAGAGGCTGGTAGCAGTTGTAGGGGCTGAGGGAAGGGAAAATGGAAGTGGTGTCATTCAAAACATGTAAAAGCTTTGATCGTGAAGGAAGATGAGTAAGTTCTAGAGGTCTAACCAGCAGCACAGGGACAATAGTTAAAAATATGCTCTACACACATAAAATGGCATGTGCATACATACACACATTCAGATGAAGAGACAGATAAGATAGTTTCTTGGAATATGGACATTATTTTCAGTGTGTATGTAATATCAAAATATAAAATCATATACCTTAAATATATATAACTTTTATGTCAATGATATGCCAAAGCTATTTAAAAATTTTTAAAAGTCCATTTTAAGTTACATGTAAGAAAGGCTGCCATGAAGTGTAACAAATGGGTATAACACAGCCTTTTTCTGTACATACTTTATAATGTTGTCTACATTGATGATTTCTCCAGCACCAGGTATCAAGGGACCAATTTGTGCTCCTTCAGTACCTTAAATGGAAAACAATTATTAAAACATCATATATTAGGAAAACTTAAAACTGCGACTGCAAACTATGACGTTTATATTTACCCTTTTCCTGCTGTGACACCATTGTGCGTTCATATTTGCCATGATTTAAATCCTTTAGTACTTGCATTAATTCTGTAATCCGAGCCGTAAAACTAAAATTTAACAGAAACCACAGTCAAAAATCCAGGCTATTGTTACATCTTTTATATAACCTTAACTGAAGTGTCTAAAATTATAACTTAGCTTAAGGGACATAAAAGTCTCATCAGCATAAAATTTTAATGATAACACCTGTGTCCTATTTTGCAACAGTAAAAGGGAAAGAACAGGAAAATAAGGGAAGAGGTTTCATAGGATCCTCATCTTAACAACACCCCATTAAGAGGCAAGACAATGGTGTTTTGCTTTGTCAAGTATTCTTGTTAGCACACCGCAGACACAGGGAGGTTGGGTCCTGAGCTGCTGGAGCCTGCTGTCACATGTTAATACTTTCTATTAAAGGGAAGAATAAACTAGATGCATACTGCTTCTCTACAATTGGGAAAACTAAGGATATTTCTACTCATATTCTGAAGAAGGGAAAAGATGATATGATGGAAATAATGGGACAATAGAAATCAATCCAGTGACAAGCAGTTGGGGAGTTGTCCCTATATCCATGAATTTTGTGTGCATTAAATATGATGTTCTTGATATACCAATAACTCCTTTTTTTTTTTTTTTTGGTGGGGAAGGAAAGCCGGCGTGCATAAGTCTGAGGAAGTTACTAATGAATACAGCACATGGCAGCTTCTCAAGGACAAGTCCTCACAGTCTTGTTATGAAGATCCTAGCAGCTATGACAGCAGAAAGAACACTGGAACAGGCCTATGAAGACCAGAGGGAGGGCAGCAAATTCCCTTAGGCAATCCAAAGTCTGTGGCACTATTCACACCCTGGTATTGTTTGAGGTTTCTGCCTTCTGGTTCAGCTTCTGAGGTGTTTAATCCCATCCTGTGACCTAAGAAAACTTTGCTAATGGGTAATATATCTACAACTATCTGTAGATGCCATAAAGTAATTGGTTTATTCCATTAAAATTATCCTCTACTCATTTATTTACCTAAGTTTCTAAGTTGTAAGGACAAACCCTTAGGAGGTAAAAATCTATGGATGAGAACAAAAATGCTTAAATGTAAACCTTCTATTCACTAACTTAAATTTCTATAAGAATGGGCTGCCAAGAATGATCATTTCCCAACTTATCCAAAACCAATGTCTGTGAAACACAGCAAACATCACACTTCTCTAGTTAAGACTCAAATAGTTGTCTTCAGCAAGCACAAAAAGTTTGTTGAGAGAGAGGTCTTCCTTAATTTTCTACCAAAACCAGCTTCCTAGAGTAGGAAGGGTCAGTGGCTCCCTCATCTTAATCTCAATTGGATGCCAGCATTATAAGAACAATATATGTTTAAAACTAATCTATGCAATTACTTATTATTACAAATCTTACCCAGCCAATCTAGTCATTTCACGCCCAGCCAAAACTATACGACCCAGAGCCTGAGACATCCTCAAAAGCATTCTTCCACTTTGGTAGTAGTCCTTAAAGCAGAACAAGTATTAGATTTTGCTCACAATTCTAAAATGAAAACAAAGCCTTAATTTTGAATTTTCACTTCATTAGTATTACTGTTTTACCTCTAGGAGCTCTGAATGTGTACTATGAAGATGTCGAGGATGTGACAAATCTAGGAAAGGCCGACTGACAACCAGGTACCCGACTACAGTGGCAACATCTGCAACAAAACAGTTATGATTTTAGTATTGTTACTTTACTTTTTCCACAAGTCATGTCACACCATCCCTTTAAGACATACTTACATTTGGCAATGATGCTGTCAATGAAACCCATAGAAAACCGAAAGAAAATGAAATTATGTAAGTGTTCCACCTGACAGAAAACAAAAGAAAAATATATTTTTCTTTGCAAATATAAAAACTAATTATTGCTAAGGATAAAGCACAGTTAATTCACAAACAGGTACTGAGTAGCTTTGACTCCTGACTCTGTTTTATACATCATACAATAAGCACAACACTAAGAAAGCAGGTTCCCAACACACACGCACCATCAAACCATTACTTAACAACACTGATTACTTAACAACAATATTTTACATATAATAATATAATGCTGTTTACAAAACTGCTAGACACATACGTCCCCAAACTCGTAAGTCACCAAAGCTAAAAGGAAGGATGAGAAGCCATTTCAAATAGGCTTGTTGGAGAAGGTAAAGCTGTAATTAGTTGTTAGCATCTAGGCTGAAACTTCCAGGCTGAAAGGAGCAATGTGAAAAGCTAGTGAGTGGATAGCGGTCTTCTGGAAAGAGCTTTAGACCCTGTTATCTGTGAGCCCTCTGAACTCTCAAGTATGGTAAATGGCAAAAATCCAAGTTATGATACAGCCTACAACAACTTCCACTAAAATATTAGCTCCCTGGAGGCAAGGTTTCATCTATCATGCTCACCACCTAACTGTCTTTTGCATCTAATGATGGCACCTACCAAGCACCCTACCTGGTACTTAATATCTTCTGAGTGAGTAAAGCTATTTGAATTCAAATTTCCAAGCAGTAAATAAAGAAAAACTGCTTTTTAAAAAATCTTTATATTTTAAATCAAAGGTCACTTGTGCTGTAATCAAGTTTTATTAGCATAGCCACAGCCACCCAAACATGCATTACAGTTCCAACATAGACTATATGGGCAAGAAACCTAAAATGTACATACTATCTTGTCTAAAAGATATTCGCCACTAGTCTGTGGAAGCCATGAACTTAATCATCCAATGAGACTTCTTTAACAACTACTGCAAAAACACACAAGATTAATTTAGTGAATTAACCCATTTTGTAAATGGAGAACTTATTGTTGATATAACAGTTAAACTTATTGTTGATATAACAGTTAAACTCATTTTTAGTTTGAAACACAGTATAAAGACTTGGTAAAATACATCTGTAACTATGTATTTATACATATATAAATGTACAGAAAAAAACCATGTGATCCTCAAGTGTTTTGTTTGGTTTGGTTTTTCAGGACAAGATTTTTCTGTATAGTCCTGGCTGTCCTGGAACTCACTCTGTAGACCAGGCTGACCTTGAACTCAGAGACTCCCCTACCTCTGCCTCCCAAGTGCTGGGTTAAATGAGTGAGCCACCACTACCTGATGTCCCGCAAGTGTTTATCTTACCAGTTTTCGGAAGACTGAGTGGATTGTCTGCTTTTCTCGTTTATTCCCATTGTAAAAGGCAATTTCTTCACTATTAGAGAAAATAATTCAGCAATTAATGACAATATTATCTCACCCTAAAATGTAATTGAAATGCAGTGTTCAATGGGTGAATATTTATATTTGCACTGTCATCTTGGTCCAGTGTGATGGCTCAGGGGTAAAATGCTTGCTATGCAAGCATGTCAACCTGAGTTCTATCCCCTAAACCTATATATAGGTAGAAGTAGAGAACAAACTCCACAACTGCTCTGGCCTCCAAGAGCACTCAGCAGCAGGCCCCCTCCTCAATAACAATAAAACAAATAAGTAAAGATAAACAGACATCTTGTCACTAAGAGAATATTTGGCACAAGCCAAGTCAGGGACTGTAATTGAGATGCAGTTCCTAGCAAAGTGTTAGGAGTACATGAGCACACACCTGACTGATCACAGACTGGGATGTAAGCTACCTGTATGTAACCGGCTGTTAAAGATGCAGTGAGCAAACACTCACAAATTATAAATGAGACAGAAAAGGAAGACATTTTGATATAAAGAAAGAGTAGGCTGGGATGGACATTATAGACCACAAGTTGAATTGCAGACCTAAATGAGAGAGAGGACAAAAATAGAAAACTAAAAGTAGTGAAGTTTTCATACACAGCCTTTGGAAAACCGAAAAGAGCCAAGTCCTGACTGACAGCACTGCGGTGCCCTCAAGGCCAGATGCACCACAGCTATTCTTGCTCTTTCACCACTTTACTCCTCATAGCAATTTCCTGAGACTGAAGGGATCCACAAGAGTCACAAAGCTCTTCAGCAGGAAAACCCAGTTCCATACAGATGAGAAAGGCTCAGTAACTAGATACATTCTTTAGAAGCCAGTACCTTACAGATGAAGAAAGGTTCAACATAATTAGGTACATTCTTTACAGTCATGTAACCAGCAGCTAAAATTCTTGTCTACACTAAAGCTTACAAGCTTACAGTCTTTCTATCCTGTAAGTATGATGTAAACCACCCAAGCAAAGCATTTCTGGAGTTACAGATGGCTGGGAGGCACCATGTGGGTACTGGGAACCAAACCTAGGTCCCACGTGCAAAAGAAACACGTGCTCTTAACTGCAGAGCCATCTCTCCAGGCCCCACAAAGTACTTCTTACAGCAGCAGAAAGTAAGTAACTACATGGAAGCCCAAATACCACAGCTTAGACACACTGGGACTGTACGTGGGGCTGGTGAGATGGCCAGGCAGCTCTTGGATGCCACCTCCGAAATCAAGGTGGCAGGAGAGAACGGAGGCCTCCACATGGGTGCTCTCGGAGCCTGCACACATGATTTAATCACAGTGCACACTCAAAGCCTTAACACTCAGAACACTTGGGCAGGAGAACTGGGAGTTCAAAGGCAGCCTGTAAGACAAAGAAAGAAAAATAAGACCAAAGAAAGAGTAAAATGAGGGGGAAAGAGAAAGGGATGGGAGAGGGAAGAATCTCCTAAAGAAATAGGAAGCAGTTTCTCCTTTCTGGCAGTGAAGCCTGGAGCTGCTTTTGTCATCCCGTGGTCACGAGTTAACCACTGGAAAGAGCTGTGTGGTGATCTGAATGAAAATGGCTGTCTTAGGTCCATAGAGAGGGGCACTATTAGGAAGTGTGGCCTTACAGGAGTAGGTGTGGGCTTGTTGGAGAAAGTATGACACTAGCAGTGGGCTTTGAGGTCTCAGAGGCTCAAACCAGGCCTATGACTGTCAGTTTCTTCCTGCTGCCTGCAGTTCCAAATGCAGACTTCTCAGTTACCATTCCAGCACCATGTCTGCCTGTATGATGCTTTGCTTTCTGCCACGAGAAAACTGACTAAACTTCTGAATCATAAGCCAGTCCCGATGAAATGTTTTCCTTTAAAAGAGCTGCCGTGGGCATGGTGTCTCTCCACAGCAACAGAACCCCTACCTAAGACAGGGTGGCATACAAGGCAGGACAGAGCGGATGGAAGACCCAGCAAGAGCCTCAACTCCAATCCTGCTGTGCCCTCAACTGCTCTGCCCTAAGGATTCTTATGTGTCTCTACTATGGGAGCAGGCTTGTTTTCTAGTAAAAGCATCCCATAAACAGCTTTTCACTAATTAAGCCCACTATTCCCCTGCCTCCCTAGAGCATGAAATGCCACATATAAAACTAGTATGATTTTAGCAAGGAAAGAAGAAACTATTTTTTGTTTTCTTTTTTTCTTTTTTTTAAAATAAATCAATCAATCAATCTATCTATCAATCTATCTATCTATCTATCTATCTATCTATCTATGTATCTATCTATCTATCTATCTATCTATCTATCTATCTATCTATCTATCTATCTATCTATTTTTCTTCTGTGTAACAGCTCTGGCTGTCCTGCTCCAGACCAGGCTGGTCTCAAACTCATAGAGATTCACCTGCTTCTGCCTCCCGAGTACTGGAATTAAAGGTGTATGATACCACCACCTGGCTGGAAGAGGAAACTATTGAGAGCACAATCTCCCAAGTAATTCTGTAACTTTCTATAGAGTACCCTACATAGTATTACATAAATACTAGGACCCTCAAAATTGACTTCAAGTTGGCAGATGGACACAAGAAAATTTACAGAGCATCCTAGCTCCTGATCAAAACCAGAGTCAGAAGCATGTATGTATAGCTAATCCTCATAACAACTCCATTATGTATCTACAAGAAAGTGAAGCTATGACTAACTTTCTAAAATCATGTAATAACAGAACTGATTTGTTGAAAAGGTAGATTCTGAACCTATTACGGATGGCTTCAATGCCTATATCTTTTCTTCCTGGTTTAGATCTACAAACTGTCCAGAGGTCTAAGGCATCGCGTCAGTGGAAGAATAATTTCCTGCATTCAAGAGACCCTGAAGCCCAATTCCCAGCGCCCCTTCCCCCCACCCCCTGCAAAAAAAAAAAAAAAAAAAAAAAAAACCACACATCTGGAAAACAGAATTGCTGAGCACTGCAAAACAGTTGCAACTTTAAAACTCTTTGGATAAGACAAAAGTTTCTTTGAATAAATGCAAATTTGAAGTATATCATGATTAAATTTTAAAATGAAAATCATAGAAAATCAGTCAATAGAAGACATGAAGAGGTAAATCAAGGAAACTACAAGCTAAGAGGAAGAGTGCTTGAAACATACAGGATTTCTTCTTTATAAAACTAATGCTTATTTTCAAAACAAGTAAATACTACACTAGTTCAGTAATTACACTGTTAGGCTTTCAAGTCAGTACAAATGACATCAATACCCCCAGCCCGCAAATTTTCATTATATTTCTAGAATGTTTCTCATTACCTATTTGTGATAAGTCGAGAATTAACATATCTATATTCTCCTTCGTACTTCTGCTCTGTTATTGTCATCTTGCCAATGGGTCTTCTGAGTCGAGTTAGGAACAGCCCAGAAACAAGCAAGTAGGCCATCATGCTTGCTGGGCCCTGTGGTTAATGAAAGAAAAGGAAGCACACAGCTCAAGGACATGGTAATAAAATCCACATGTGGAAGGTCTGTGGGTAACAGACTCTGAGAGAAGCTGGGCCTTTGCTTATTTTTCTTTCTTCCATAGCTCCCCTCTCCAACAACTGTTCACCTAAAACCTCTCATGGGACACACCTTCTCTGTTAACTAACACTATTCCACTGGAACCATCTTAATGTTCTCCCAAGTCAACAGAATTCTCAGAGCTCTGTTTTACATCCTATCTGAATGTTAAAATTTCCCTAGGTTCCTTCCTTAGTTCCAATCTCATCCTAAGTTCATACTTCTAGTCCATCATTTTAGGGCACAAGATATTATTGCCAAGTATGTGCCATATATCCTCACCCCAACAGTGTACAGGTGCCTCAAGACAATTCCTTAAACAAGACATCTGCCTTTCCCTGCTTCATACACTAATCTTTTGTCTCCTACACTTTACAACTCTGTAAATGACCTCAAGTCCACTGACCATCTTAGGAAGATTCCCAAACAAGTTCCCAAACCACTCTGTATTTCTACATATCTCTAATATTCAAGTCAGATTTGTGCCAATAAAAACTGTTTTCCTGAACATATCATTCAGTGGGGCTGTTTTTCCTTCTAAGATCAACATATCTAAGGGACATCAAAACAGTTAAAGATCACCTCCAATTCTTCCAGAAACTAAACACTTCCCTGAAACTTCCAGTAGTGGACATTTCTCACTTCATTATTGCCTGAATAACTACTTCTTTAAACACTGTAATTTCCCTTCTGCAGGAAGTGACTCACCTTTTATGGCTAGTACAATGTATATCAAGATTTTTCAAAATTGTACCTGATTCAACACACTTCAATAAACACAGCAAATGAGTGGAGGTGCTGTGCTTTTAAAATGCTGGTGTAGACTTGTACATATCAATATGAAAAAGTACAAGAAAATATAAACTACAGTATAGAGACTAGACACATTAGATCTGATCACTCTTATGGGGCAGTCAGCTACAGAATGATTAAAATCTGAACCACAGGGCAGTAAAGATTCTTGTCACCACAAATATCAGAGACAAGAGGATAAGGCACATGGATTAGTCAGCAATTTGTCATTATAAAATACTTCTGAAGTGAGCCATTCTGAGTATATTACTGATTTTATTCTAACATTTTATCAAAATGACTTGCCAAATCTCTCTTTAGACATTACTTTGGAACAATAAGTACATGTGAAATCAACATATGTAATGTGTGTTTAAATATTTCTAGCTGTTATTGCCAGAAAAAATTTAAGTAACTAATTTTAAAAGTGTTAAAAAGCCAAATTATGATATTTTAGAGCCTCCAGTATAGTATTATTTTACAGCTAGGTCATGTTATGTATAATGTAAAGATGTTCCCAAGCTGAATTTTTTTTCTTAGACCTTCACGATGACTATAACACATTACTGTAGATTTTAAATGTAGAACAGGGTAGCAAGATGGCTCAGTGGGCAAAGACACTTTCTGCCAAGTCTGAGTTCAATCTCTGGGACCCTATATGGTGGAAAGAGAATAAAACTCCTACAAGTTGTCCTGTGACCTCCGTGTGTGTGTGTGTGTGTGTGTGTGTGTGTGTGTGTGTGTGTACACATGAATACAAATGAAAGAAGAATAAAAGCGGACTTACCTGAGCTCCAATTGCACTTGTTAACTTGAAAATATACAAAACTATATCTAAAAATGGCTGTAAAATAAATATTAGAATATACAGAATTAGATCTCTTGAAATGGAGATATCTCAAAATAATGGCTACTGACCATCAAGTGGGAGAGCTTATCTTCATCACTAAGATAGAAAATTACCTATTAGTAACAGTAATATAAAGATACTAAACAAAATTACTTGAGTTATAATTCCAAATCTGCTATGCATTTTTTTTTTTTTTTTTTTTTTTGGGGCTTTGGTACAATTTCATCTGTAAAACAAGAGGGTCTTTCTTCTGTTATACTATTTAAGTCTATTACTTTATTACAACAATTATATAAGTGAAATAATCAAGAGAGTCTATGGAGCTTATTTGATGACACAATGCTCCAGTTTCTATACATTAAAGTACTACTACTCCCTGAGAACCAATTAAACCAGTGTTCTGACAGTAGTATAGATTTTAACCTTTTCCAAGGAACCCAAATTGTCTTCCTTTATTTGAAAGATAATACAAATGGCCTGCTTTATGAATTGGCTCATAGAAAGATGCGCCTTTCCCTTTCTCTTGCGTATTATTAAGAAACTTAAAATACTTTGTTTGTCAGCCTAGCCTCTAACAGCTGAGCTAATCCCTACAGCCCAAGAAACTTAAAATATTTTTAAAAATTAACTCAAACATATGTAAAGGACCAAAAAAACAAATATTCATAATTAAAGTCAGGAATTAAATTGATGTTTAAAACAGAGAATGCACTATAATGCATAGAAACAGTATAATTAGTTTCAGAACATTTCTCTATTGCAAGTATGACACTATGAGCTGCAGATTTGCTCAAGTGCCAAGAGGAAAGAGTATGTAATGGTTCTCCACAAAATCAGTGTCACACATCTATTTATAACCCTGAAGAGAGGCGCTAGGGAAATGACTCTGGATAAATTGTTGTCTATGAAAACCTGACATCTAAATCCTGATCTCCAGAACACCATAGCATAAGCATCTATAATTCCAGGATGGCCTCTCTGGAGATGAGAAACTGAGACAGGAGACTTACCAGAAGCTTGTGGGTTAGCTAGCTTAAACACAACAGTGAACAGCAATAGAAACTCAATTTCCAACACAGGTGGAAGGCAAGAACTGACACCCAAGTTGTCCTTTGACCCTGCATGTGCATGCCATAGCACCTGCACACACATGGAAAACATTACACACACACACACACAAACACACACACACACACACACACACACACTTTCTTCACATAGGATGATATTAAAAAGAGAAGTGGGAAGTCTCGTCTCAGTTTATGGATGTGTAATTTGAAATATAAACTGAAAATTCAATCTGTAACAGGTGCTGGAAGTAGACAAGGAGAGCCCTTGGCTGAAATCAGTCCACAAAATTCTTATAAAACTTTTGTTAAGACACTAATTTTAACTCTAAGTCAATATGACACTTAATTTTGATTCTTAAATTAACTATATAATTAAAACAATTACAGTTATCCTAATTTTCTTTTAAAAGAATTATTTATATGCTCCCATCCACACAATCAATTCTATATAAATTTGCTCAGATTCAAAATTCAACCTATCTAACAAATTTTTTTTTAAGTAGGTAAACTTACCTTACTAAGATTTGAATACAGATCAACTACACTGTTACAAAATTTTTCTACATCTTGTGTCAGCAGCTGGTCTGGATTTGCTATTCTATTATCCAGGTTGCCCATTTTATAATAGGTGAAAGCTCTGAAATAGCAATTAAAAAATGATTTCAAAACAAGTGATTGCAGAAACTACGCATTTATATCATAATACCACCCACTGCATAAACACACAAACAGACCAGTCTAGACATCCTAAGAATTGTCCTAATTTACATCAGCCACAGGGAAGCAAGTCCAGAGAAGGGTGATCCAGTGACTAACAGGAGAACTAGGACTAGAACCCCATCACTGACCAGTCACTCCTCCCAATGTGCTCCTACTCTAAGTGACATTTTCTTGAAAAACAATCTGATAAACAAGAAAAACATCTGCTATCATAAACATTACTGTCCAATTTAAATATTTAAAACTACTTTGTGTTTCACTTACTGGAGATACTCCTCATAGAGGTATCTAGTGAGCCTTACTCGGAAGCACAGTTTGAGCTCATTCAACCCATACTTCAAGAAGTTATTAACCAGAGAGATCTAAAACAAACAAGCAAGCATTAGTGGTTTTGCTTCAACATCTACTTACTAAATTGCAATTTACTTCTCTATCAGTTTCTGTATCTACAGGTTCTGATTTTCATATCTCACAGGCCATACTATAATTCAGTTTTGTTTTGTTTAGGTTTTATAAAATGCAAAAATAACAAGCTAAGAGGCGTGCATTTACTTAATTACCCTATGTGGACTCTTATTGGGAGCTTAATTTTAAAATATTATTATGAGATATTATCTGGATAACATGCAAATCTTCCCAAGTTCTACCTGATAAAAAAGTTACAAGTTTAAACTTGCATTTCTACACTCTGCCCCACTAGCAACACTACAACCTAGACAGTAGATTTTATTCACACTCCATGACTTTGTTTTTTTAAAGTGTGAGGTTTTTTGTTTGGTTTGGTTTTGTTTTTAAAGACAGGGTTTCTCTGTGTAACAGTTCTGACTGTCCTGGAACTCACTTTGTAGACCAGGCTGGCCTTGAACTCACTAAGGTCCAACTGCCTCTGCCTCCCAAGTGCTGGGACTAAAGGCGTGAGCCACCACTACCAGACTAAAGTGTGAGTTTTATATGCTACTTTCCAGATTATTCTAGAACCACTTCACTAATGTATTACACCATTAAATCAATCCTCCACAGCTGTTTAAACTTACCTTATTAAAAATGGTCCCATATAGTGCTCCCAACCTTTGATACCTGCTACCTACCCTAACTTCTTTAGTTGAAAAGATCTAAAAATTATGCATGCCTTCCTCAAGTATTAAACTAGAATTGAATTAGATTTCACAAGCAAACTTCTCTTTTCTCCTCCCAAATCTGGACATTAAAAGTCTTTTAGGGACAAGAAAATAAAACGAAAAATCAAGGTAAGAAAATCATTTGGAAAAGGCTAAACTAATTTCTAAGTAAATCCAGATAATAGACTCCAGTTTAACAGCGGTTTCAAGTTGGAACTGTTTGTTTTCAATCAAGAGTTCCTGGGTGGTTTGGCCATCTTACTCGCATTTCACAACCTGGAAATGTTTTCAGTTGTCTCAAGTGGGAGAGGGGCGTTATTGCCATTTAACAGAATGTGGTTACACACTGGTCAGGAGAGAGTTGAAAGGGAGAGAGGGGGAGAGAAAGGAAGGGAGGGAGAGAAAGGAGAGGGGAGGGGAGGGGAGGGGAAAGGAGGGGAAAGGAGGGAAAGAGAGGGGAAGGGAGGAGAGGAGAGAGGGAGAGAGAGAGAGAGAGAGAGAGAGAGAGAGCAGAAAACAGAAAGAAAAACAGCATACACGTATATATATGTGTTACACACACTAATATAATCAAATAAAAACTTTAAATTTAAGTGTAAAGATTGGCACTGAAAAAAACTAGGCCATAAACTACAAAATTTAACACAAAATTAGAATGTAGTATCACACATTTTTTGAGTTAGTAAAAATCCAAGATTTAATGAGGTGTAGCATTCTCCCAAATAAGAATTCTAAAGAAGTGCACTTACAAGAGGCATGGCAGCGATGAAGTTGAATAAGTATCTCTTGAAATCTTTACTGCTACGACCAATGATGCCACTGCAAACCACCACATGCAATGTATTAGTTGAAAAAAAAAAAAAAAGCCAACTATAACACTAGAAAATCTAGAGCTCTAAAATCATTCTTGGGAATTTCTACTGAATCATTAAGCTATAAGAAAAATAAAAAAGAAATCTGAGAAACATGTTTGCAGGTTTTGAAACATTTTAACACCTTGCTTGAACTTGACTCCTCAGATGATAAAATGAAGTAGAATGGTAAAAGGGCTACAGGTGTCCTCTAGGGGAGAACTGTAGAACCAGTGCTTAGTTAGCATGTACAGGGCGCTAGGCTACAGCACCCCGGAATTCTGGGATATTAGATATTTGCTTGTTTTAAATATTTTAGCATCCTTGGATCTCAATGGAATGAACTGATGACAGTAGAAAGCCTAAGAGGCTCTTCCTCAGCTAGCTTGAAAGGGAAGAAGTAAGCAGTGTGCTTCCACTAATGGAGTATAAGTAACCTAAGGCAGGCTGAGTGAGGGGTGCACACCTTTAATCCCAGCACTCAGAAGCAGGCAGACCTCTTGTGAGTTTTACGCAAGCCAGGGCTACATACAGAGACCCTGTCTCTTTTTTTTTAAAGAGGAGTTATGAGATATCACCTGCAGGTTCTGGTTGGCCAATCCTGGGGCTGGCTGACACTTAAGAGAAGCATCAAAATCAGTCTGTAAAAGTTTCAGGTCCCTTAACACAGTTAACAAAATCAGCTCCTCTTTTACCTACTTATGGTCTGATTTATGTATTTATCTGCTTTTAAAATACATATTAAGAATCTAAAATAAGGTTGGGCATTGGTGGTGATGACTTTAATCCCAGCACTGGGAGGCAGAGACAAGCAGATGTCTGAGTTCAAGGACAACCAGGGCTACAGAGCTAGTTCCAGGAGTTCCAGGAGAAGCTCCAAAACAATACAGAGAAACCCTGTCTCAAAAAACAAACAAACAAAAAAATCTAAAAGAAGGGATCTGATACATTATTTAAGAGTTTGAAAGCCAGGGCTGGAGAGATGCCTCAGTAGTAAAGAGCATTTGTTCTTGCTGAGGAGCTGGGTTTCATTTCCAGCACCCACACAGCAGCTCACAACTGTCTGTAACTCTCTTCTAGTCTCTGAGCACTAGGCATGCATATGGTGCACACACATTTATGCAGGCAAAACCCATACACATAAAATATATGGTCCCAGAACTTTCTTTTCAGAGGATTCTTATTAATATTCCCAAATGTGATTATATATTTTTTTTCTTCATTTTTTGGAGAAACATGGTAGCAAATAATTTGCCTAGCTCTCCCAAATACCTGACGGGTATAGGATAAGAAAATAATTTATTTTTTATGAAGGAGTAGGTAAATAAATCTAGGGAAATTTGGATTAAACAAAGCTATCAAATATCTTTATAAAAAATCTTCTCAAATATTTTAATACTTAAAAATCTAAAAGGGCTTTATTTCTTGACAAAACTTTTAGGAAATGTTACTTTATACTAATGAAAAAAATAAAACATGCAATTTTTCTATAGTTCTTGAAGAGAAATATTGGTCTTTTTAATAAAAAGATGAACTAGAAGAAAAAAATGGAACAGTACCAAGATACAGTTTATAGCAGTAATTTTTAAAATATGAAGCAATTAGGACAATGCAAAAAGCTTCTAAGTTCCAGTTAAAATTGAATCAAACTACAGAAAACCAAAGTGTTTTAGTGCTGCCCAAGCTGCAAAGTGCGGGAAACCATATCTAACATTTTGGTACAGGGCATGCCATCCGTCACTGAGCACTGTTTACCAATGGAGTAGCTGCTATAAATTTAAAAAATGGTTCCTTGAATAAAGCCACACTTCTGCTTATTATTCCACTGCAAAAGAAAAATAACAACGAGTAATCTAGTCACTTTTACTTCCAGAGATTTAAAGGCATTTATCAAAAATTACTTGATACTTATACCCAATAATGCTTATAACCAAAGAAATGAAAATAAAATACATCTTTATGGCTGGATAAAGCAGTTAAGAAGGACCTTCTAGTGTCCACCTTACAAATGTCTGGTCTATTACAATCTGCCCATTTTACACACTTTTGGCCATTACTAACAAATAAGTCTTAAATATGAAAGAGGATAAATGCAGTACATTAAAAACACTAACAAAGCTCCTGGAAACTCTAAACCTACTTAGAAGAGCCAAAATGGAAAAGACAAAAGTGTTAATTTTTCAAAGAACATTGTCCTGCAATATTTAAACTATTTTAAACTAAACAACTAATAAATATTTGTATTTAACCAACTGTCAAAGTCCCATATATTAAGAAGTATATTGCAGAGGAAGTTGTCTTAGTTACTTTCTCCTGTGAGGAGATGCCATGACCAGAGAGACAGTGCAAGCATAGAGCTAACTAAAATAGTGAAGGCTACTGAAACCTCAACGCCCACTCTCAGTGAAAAGTTATTAAAATGTTCATTTTATTTTAGACAGGGTCTTGTAATAGAGTGCAAGTTGGCCCCAAATTTACAGTCCTCCTGCCTCAGTAGACTTAGAACTGGGATTACAGGTATATGCCACTACACCAAACTCATAAACAACTGTTTTCAATAAAATAAAACTTCAAGAAAACTTGTAGAAAAGAATTTTTTTAGTTTTACAATTAAAATGTAAAACTTACTACCCACAGGCTAACTAAGAGATTTATAAAGTGGCTTATGTCCATCATCATCAATTACTACCTACTCTCAGAAATGCATTTTCCATGTTACTAAGTATGTAAGAAAATCAGTATCATTTATGAAAACTGTAATAATTGGAGACACTTAAAATTATAGATAAAATTATGAGAGAAAAATATAAAATTTTATAAATCATATGAAAGGTTAGAAATGTCTTCTGTGTATTTATCATACTAAGGTCTCAAACTACTTGGGCTTACAGCTTATATACAGAGCATGACCAAAAGTATTATTGCTTGTGCACACTCATGCATACACTTAAGACTCCTACAGACACCCTTCAATGGGAACCACATGACCAATAAGCCCTATTTTTTAAAGCTTTCGCTCTTAATTGTAAATTCACAGCCAAGAGTCAAAAGCTGCTTGAGAAAATCCTCTAACATAAACAGAGACTATTAAGGACATAGAAATAATACTTGGAACTAAATGACAAAACAAACAACTAAGAAAAAAGGTGATAACTTCAGAAATGAAAAAAAAAATCCTTACTTGAAAATATGACTACTATAAAAATGAGAATCACTACAAAAGATGGTTCTTGGAAATAAAATTGTATCAAGGACTCTCTGGAAAATAAGTGTGAAGAAATTTTCTAGCTAATAGAATTAAAGCATCAGATACAATAGGTAATTTTCAAACCTCGATGCAAATTACAACCACCTGGGCTGTATCAAACAATGACAGCTAATTAAACTGGAACTCTTGAATGAGGCCTAGCAACTCAAAATGGTACTGATGATTCTACATCTGCAGCCAAGTTGAGAACTAGAAGCCACAGAGTGACTCTTTTCGAAGTCTGATGACAAATGATTTTCAAACTGGAATGCATAAACACAACTCAACCATCAACTTGGGGTGAGCACAGAAGATATTTTCAGAACCACAAGGTCTCAAAATTTTACTTTCCTTAGCCCTTTCTCAGAAAGGGACTGTGTCTACCAAAGTGAGAAAGAAAACAGGGAAAATAACAATAAAAGATTCAGGCACACAGGGAAGTATAGAGACATGGGGTGAGGGTGAAAACTGATGTAAAACTAGATTGCCTGGTGTGTTGGGCAATATTACATTATGTGTACTGAGGAGATTTTACAGTACTGTGAAAACCATTGTACTGAGTCAAACAAAAACCTGTAACAAGATGCTTTACAGAAAGAGCAATACCAAAGCACAGCCTGCAGCTTAGCTCCCAGCAATACACAGTATCACGTAACCACTAAATCCAGACAACCAAACACTAGAGAATGACACCACAGAGATAAGCAAGGAGATAAGTGAAAGTGACTTCTCTCCTTTCAATGGGAACAAACACTCTAAATGCACTGTCTACAATAACAAACGCATACACATTCAGGGAGATCCCTGGTGAATTTGAAAGCCTACATAATCTAGGCATACACATTTACAAAGATGGGCTTTTATCTAAGCAATCATTTCTTCACTTTCCTTCATAATGAGTAGGAAAACATGGGCATAAAGCATGCTTCCCACAGATCAAGGATATAAATGTAAAACATTATTTTAAAAAATTTCAAAACTTTGGGTATATTATCCAAAAAGTTACCTAGATCATGTATTTTAATACGTATCTAATACACACTGCATAATACTAAAAAGAATTCCAATAAAAATTTTCACATTGTCACTCATATTATAGTAGTAAATTCTTTAATAGACAAATGAGTGCTGCAACAACTTGAGAGACCCCAACTGCCAGGTTCAATATTAAATCCAAAATTTTCAAATGCCGTGATTAGAATATGTCAGAAATATAATAAAAACCACGGAAAAAATAGGTTTAAAATCAGAAAAGCCTGGATTTTTCCTTTTGAAAAGAAAATGGTACTCTCCATGATTCAGCAATTTGACACTTCCCTCCACTCTATCTTACTAATTTTAGACACTCAATAATTACTTGCTCTTTTAAGCTTCAAAACAGCACCTGCTATGCTGCATTTTAATCTTTGTCTTATTTGTCTGTGCTCCTTTACACATCATTGTCAGTTCAGCAAGGCTTGATATAGAATTCTCCTACTTGCTGGTACACACCCCTGCCATCATGTACTATAATGCCTGATGCACAGGAAGCACTCCAAAAACTGTTTATAGTAAATGAACAAACACACAACTAGACTTCAGTATAGTTTGCCCTATTTTTTTTTTATTTTGCTTATAAAGGCAATGCTTAAGTACAAGGCAAACTACTATTTCACACACACAAGAAAAACATGAATGAACAAGTACCTTTCAATGAGTGTCCCATTTTGAATCATCCAAACATCACAGTATGTTCGAGATACCAGCATAACAGCAATAAGTATCAAGTAACCTGTCTAAAATAAACCATGTAGAATAAACTAAATGCATTTCAAAATGTGAAAAAAAACAATAACTCGGCAAAGTTTTGGTTTCAAATTTCCGAGTTTTAGTCTAACAACATTCATTTATATTTTATGTGTATTTTACCTATAATAAATTTTAAATAAAGTTTAAAAGGAACTTAAAATTATACCCCACAAAAAGTCAATGGCAGAAAACTAGACACATAACACAATTATCTGGCTTGATAATTTGTGATTTTCTTATTTATTTTTAATATACTGCTTTAATAAAAAACATTGGTAATGGTTACTGTGTTAACTAAACAACTAACAAGTACTGAAGCTTAAAATTTTGTATAAGTTGACTAACAGAAATTCAACTTGTTAAACAAAAAGTCTCTTACAGTCCAGGTTTTCTTAGGGCTTTCAACTTGAGTATTTAAGGCAAGAGCTATACATAACAAACAACAAATTTAGTCAGAGTTGTATAACTTTGTGGAAGTGATGGGAAAGTCTAGACTATCAAAAGTAGCTGTGGCATGAGTTATGCATTAAACATTCCACAGGAAACAGGAGAGGATGAAGGCTAAGGGCAGGAAAAAAATTAGAACCATATGGAGCATGAAGGTGTGCTGAGCTAGGATCCAAATAATATAAAATTACCATAAGCTTCTACTAGGTAAAACGGTGTTAAAAAGTGATGATCAGGGAATGGTTACATCAGCAATACAGGTACTAATTTAGAGACAAATTTAATAGTCTTCTTTACTTACACAGAAAATATCTTACCTGAATTGCCATGACTTATTGTTCTAAATATTTATGAATACGAAAAGTTGAACAGATGGTATTATAATTTCAGAAGACTTACTTCTTTACAAAATGTTCTAGGGACCATGATTTTCAGGATCCGTGAGAGCCTTGACAAAAACACTTTGTCCACCACAGCTCGCTCTTTCTTTCCTTCTTTCTACATTAGAGATGAAAAAGACCATTTTAGGATGATAGCTGCAACATATATACAATGATTGCAGAGCCACATTTAAGACGGCTGCAACAAATGCACAGTGATTACAGAGGCCCATTCAGATAGCTGCAATAAATACAAACTAATTACAGAGCCACACTTAGACAGCTACAAGAAATGCAGTGATTACAGAAGCACATTTAAGAAAGCTACAACATATGCAGTCAGAAGAATTCAGAGTGCACACTTGAGCAGCTCTCCATTTTCAAACAAATTCCAAGAAAACAGAATTACCTAAAAGGTGAAAAGAGAAATGAGGTGTGCTCTCTGAGAGAAGAGCTTAACTGAATAAAAAGCAAGTGGAAAGACGCATGTCAAGTACTCCAGGGACAACAAAGTGGTCAGTGGGGATGAAGCTCTGAGAAGTGCAGAGTAAGCAGTCAAGTATTTGCTGACTTATTTTTTGTAGCAATAGGTATTGAAACAAGGACTTCATGGTAGGCATGTACCTCCCACCATGGTCCTATAATGTAGCCTCCACTTCTTGATAAATAAAACTTTTTTAAAAAATCCTGAACATGATTTTCCCTAATTTAAAGAAACTTCTGCTGGGCAGTGATGGTGCACAGCTTTAATCCCAGCACTTCAGGGCTAGATCTTCGAATTTGAGGCCAGCCTGATCTACAGACCAGGACTATACAGAGAAACCCTGTTTAGAAAAACAAAGCAAACAACAACCAATTCAAACAAACAAACAAAAAAGAACAGAGGAGAGGGGAGGGAGGGTCAGAAGGATGGAAAGAGAGGGAGAGAGTCAGAGAGGGAGAGAGAAAGAGAGAGTCAGAGAGAGAGACAGAGTCTGGATTACTAAATTTATCACTTAACAATTCCAAAAATGCAATCTGCCAATTCTTACTCATAAAGTCCTAAGCTCCTTACCACATGAAATTCATGTGTATAAAAGGGAACACAGACAAAAGTAAATTAAGAAGTAGGTAATTACAGATCAACTAGCCAGAGTCAAGAGAAAAAGAATAACTTGGGCAGGGAGACAGACAGGTATCAACATTTAAACAGATAATGTGGACAGAGAAGGGATTAAAGAGCAAGGAGCAGCAAGCTCGAGTGTGCTCACACACGGTACTGGGGAGGATAAAGGCGGGCACACTTAGCAGCAAGATGCTGGGATGAAGGAAACACCAGTGACAGAAGACGGGAGTGCCTACAAAGAGCAGAGCCTAAAGGACATAGAAGGATGAGAATTTGTTGTCAGGATGGAGATTTAAGAGAAGATAATGGCTTTTCCCTTAGAGATTTGTTTCCAACAGTGCAAGAAAACATAAATGCAAATCATTTGCAAAGCTAAGGAGAAAATGGCATCTACGGCTTTTGGTAGGGAGTATCTACTTTACTACCCTTAGACTAGGAGAATTGGCGAGAGAGACCCTGAAAACTACAAGCTACTCCAGAACACATTCCACCCAGCCCTTTCCAGATGCACAGTCACAACTCACTTGTTCAACTACTATGTTCTCAACAAACAAATGCCCATGACAGAGCATCTCTGTAAATGTTTAAATGAAACTAATACCTAAATGACTGTTAAATGAATAGCTTTAACACTGAATTTTAAAACGATAAACTGTGGGCTGGAAATACTCATCAATAAAAAGCACTCATTGCACTTGCAGAGGACCTGGGTTTGCTTCCTAGAACCCACACCGTGGCTCATATATGTGATACAAGCACATACATGAAGGCAAAACACTCATACACATACAATAAGTAAATAAATAATAAATTAAAATTAGTTTTAAAAAACCATAAACTACCTTCCCAGGAGGCATGCATATTGTGCTGAGCACAGTTACACACACACACACACACACACTCCTATGCTTGCACAAGCACACACACCCCTATTAGGCAGCAAGTACAGTTCAGAATGATAGAATAGGAAAGGAAATCTCAGGCCAGCAAAGGGTAAAGGCATTTGCTGTCCAAGTTAGCAACATGAATTTAAGCCCCCAAACCCACATAAAGGAGGAAAAAAAAATCAATCAACTCTAAAGCTGTCCTGCAATACACCAATAGTTATTCTAAAAAGGAAGTCAGGACCAATGTATTTACAGAGTTAGACAGGACTAGGGATTTCAGATTCAGGTTTTTTGTCTTTCAGAGGAAGTTGTGGTGATCCTTAATACTGTGAACGTGCCAAGGTCTAGAATCAGTTAGGAGACAAGCCTCTGGGTACATCTGTGAAGGAGTCTCCAGATCACGTTAACTGTGGGTGGCACCATTATATGGACTGAGTTCCTCAACTGAAGAAAAAGGAGAAAGTGAGCTGAGGGCTAGCACCTTGTCTGTTCCTGACTGCAAGTGCAGTGTGACCAGTGCCTCAAAGTCATGCCACACAACTCCTCTTTCTCTTTCTAGATAGACTGTCTTACCCTCAGACCGTGAGCCAAACTAAACTTGTACTTAAGTTGCTTTGGATATTTTGCCATAGCAAGAAAAGTAGCTAATTCTATCTCAAACCACCTCCCAGTGAATTACAGACCCAGTCTACTTCATTCACACACAGCTACACTCATTCCCTCAATGTTTTCTCCAGGCATTAATCCAAACAATAATGACATATTAGTAAAAAGGACAAACAAAACCCTACTCAGTCTATTAGTTGAGCTAGGCCATTCTCTTGCAGCCAAACTTTGTAACTTCAACCTAAATCTCTTTTTATTTCCCCAAACTAAGAAAATACAGGAATCCAACAGAGCAAGCATTCCATAGCCACCATAAGTGAAATGACTACTTTCAAGCCATGCTTCTGTCCCTCACTTATAGCCAATGTGTGCTTACAGAGCTCTCAATAACCCTCTTCACTTCTAACTCGAACTTTCAGCAGAACTTTGAGTTAAAATAACCACCTACCTAGAGAAACTTAGGAATACCTATTTCTAGCTGACTCCAAGAAATAATCTGAACAATGAAGGAGCTAAAAAGAAAATATGGTAAGAGTAATAACAAAGCACTTGATGTAATTAGTAGCTAAACTAATTACTTTGCACAACCAAGAGAGGGAAAGACAAAGCCAGGCAGACTCGAGGTTAAGCCAGGTGTGGTGGTGCCTGCTTCCAGCACTCAGGAAGTTTACCGGCATTACTAAATAAATAAAAAACTTAAAGTAGTAGCTAATTGGGTTTCACTGCAAAGCCTCAGTATTCTATAACTATAATATATACCTTAGCCTATTTTTCATTAAAAAAAAATAAATACTTTGGTAATATATTTAACATGGGGATCATAAAAAAGAAAACAAAACATTGAATAAAGATCTTTTAAGAAGTTGAAGTAATACATTTCACACAACTAGGAAAATAAAAGTAACATTCAGGTGGCAACAAAGTCAGGGAGCAATGAGAAGCCCTACTCACAGTCACCCAACTTAGAAAAGTGAACTATAAAACTGCAAAGGATGTTTGAAACACTGAGCTAAGAGGCATTTTGGTAATGACTAAAGTATTCCCGAACATTGTTGCAAACATGTAAATGCAACAATTATGCATCATTCATCAAAATATAAAATAATTCAGCAAATTTATTTTTAGGAATTTATGCTGTGGGATAATCATTTTGTACAACTGTGAAGAGTTGTCACTCAGAGTGGCAGAATGTAGATTAACAAAAATATGGGTTAATTTAAGTTTAAGAGCTATTTAGAAACAAGCCTGAGCTACCGGACAAGCTTTCATCATTAATAAGTCTTTGGGAGCTGGCTGGTGGGACAGACTCCTAGAGATTTAACTTCCAGATACCCCTATACATATATTCAGCAACATTAATGAGGAAAACAGCATGGTTTACATTATAAAATTAAAAACTAAATGTACATCATTATACCTAAGTTGTGGTGACTTTACTATAAGAAGGGGAAGCAGCTCACATTCCTACAACAGAACACGAGATTATAGGGCAGTGACACTCACAGAACAGAGAACTACCTGACAGTTAAAATAGATCCTACATTGCTCATGATTATGCACACCTGTGATCCTGATACTCTGAGAACCGAGGAGGAAGACCACAAATTCAGGGCCAGCCTCAGCAACACACTAAGTTTCAGATCAGCCTGGGCCTCAGAGAAAGACTTTACTCAAAAACTGAACAAAAAATTAACTAGGTTCTACTGTTTCCAGCACAGGTAGATCTAGAATGATGAGTTTTTCACTTTAAAAGTAAATTCATAAAACTCCTAAATATGTAAAATAATTCTATGTAATTGTTTGAAGGTATATCCATACCCACATACTAATAACACCCAGAAGAATATGCTAAACACAATGAAAGCAGTGCTTACCTTCATACTGTGCATGATGTCAAGTTAAATAAATGTCTTAAAATAAACTATAATTTCCTAACTCCCTAATTAACAGTTTTACACCTTAAATTTCATCTTACAAAAACTGGCTTAGTTACCCTCATTCTCAGGGTAAGATATATATACATACATACATACTTACATACATATATGTATATATATATATATAATTTCAATAAAACATATTCTTAGTTGTTTTCTCTCCTAATAAACAGTCACTGTAGGAAATAATTTAAATTCTGATCAGCAAAGTTAGAAATTTGTACTTACCATCTGTAGTTCTCAACTGTTAAGATTTGGGATGTTTCCTATCACTTTTCATTGTAGTGTATCTGTGCACTTCCTAACAATCTGTCAATGCACTGTTGTGGTGGTTTGAAAACTGTCTCCCATAAACTAAGGCATCTGAATAGTTGGTAACTAGTTGGTAGTGCTGTTTGGGGAAAGCTACTAAGTCTGCAGAGGGTGGAGCCTTGTTGGAGAAAGTAGTCATTGGAAGCAGGCTTTGAGAGTTTATGACCTCAACTCACTTCCAATTTGCTCTCTCTTGGCTTCCTATTCAACACGTTGTCTCCAGTTTCTTCACTGTGTTTTATGTGAGCCCCATGACAGGAAAGGAACTTTTTGGATCTCCAGCAGCAACAGTATATGGGCTTATTTCCCAGATTCTCCATGTCAAAGGCAAGTACAACCTGGGGTTGTCTTTCTGGACCTGATGGTTCACCATAGCTTTGGTTTGATGATGTTTAACATGAACATTTTATAGGCCAGGTAACCAAGAATGGCTGTCCCCACAATAAATGTAGCAGCTGCAGTCCACTCAACTGGCACAGCTGAGTTGGAGCTGAGACACATAGTGTGAACAGCAGGAAGGTGTGGCAAGGCCACTCAGAAGGGCAATGGGGACTACAGAGACCCATCTAGGTAAGACATGACCTCAGGGCTTGGTACCACCAATAATTTTAAGAGTGTGGTAACAATCATTCAGCTCTGTGATGAATATACTAAGAACTGACTTGCACACTTAAATGATGGCTATTTAAGTAAGGAGTATAAAGCTATTTAAAAAAATCAATTGGCGAGTACAGAAATAGAAGATCTAATATCAGAGAGATCGTCAAAAGATACCTAAAGATAATCTACCAATAACTTAATGTGAAAATAGTTTTAAATATATAAATAATATCAATGTAAGGCTAAATATTAGCAATACAGTGTTCACATCAAGTAATTTAACAGTGTTGGTGTATTTCATGCTAGTTAAACCTCCTTTGGGTAACTACTATTTTAAGCAAATGTCTAAGAAAATTCTAATATAAGTCCAGAAGCATGTATATAGAATTTTAAAAAGATAAAAATGATGCCATATGATAAATATTTAAAGAAATAGTTTTATCATAATGTTATACACATGTTAAATCCTGCACTAAGGAGGCTGAGGCAGGAGGATAAAGAGTTTAAAGCCATCCAAGACTATACATATAGTGAGATATTTGTCTCAATAAAAAGAAAAACAGAGCTAACATGGGTAGTAAATCTCATCATATCTAACAGTTCTGGCTGCTTCCTCAGCAGACTGCTTTCCATAACAGACACAAGTAATACTAGAAGACACCAGGTGGAACTCTTAAAAGAGAATTCCTTTAAAAAACAAAAATCAAACAAACAAAAAAACCTACATTCTAAAATTCTGACTTCATCCTAACTCAAAATTACCCAACAAAATTAACTAAATAATGCTAATCATCCCCGAAAGTAGATTTAAAAATTTTACCTCATTGTTCTGTAATGGTGGTTTTCCACTTTTCTTACTGCAAAGGAAAAATAAAAGAGCTTTATTTGCTATGTGCTTCCATAATTAAAATTTTTCAAGATATCAAACATATATCAAATTCTACAAATGGTTGTTTTCTTTTATTCATAATCTAGAGAGGCGAAATTTGTTTATTAATAATAGTTCAGTTGCCTCTTTACAGGTATCTGCTACATGAAATGCTTGGGCCCAGAAGTGTTCCAGATTTTACAGTTTTTCAAAATTTGGAGTACCTGTTTCATATATTTCACTAGATGCAAAAACCCAAGGTGCTTGAAGTTTTACTGTTTCAGATAATTTCAGGGCAGAAATGTTTAATCTGTACTAAGTATTGTCTAGAGAAAGTAATTAATAAATATTAGCTTACTAGTATTATAAACAAATGGTGTGTTTGTGAGTGTATAAACTCCCACATTATACTACACTATACTATACTATACTATACTATACTATACTATACTATATGATAAATCTTCCCACAGAATGATGACAATTTACCTCTCCATTCTTGAATAAAAAATTGGCCACATTAACTGTTTTAACCAATGGGACTTTAACAAGTTGGCACAAAACGACATGCACTGAGACTTAAAAGCACAAGGGAAGATTTTCTTTGTTTCAGAGCCTGGGAGGCTTCGGTCCTCCATGGCAGGGAGGCCTGACAGAAGAGCAGCACACACATGAAGCTACGAGAGGGCCTGTGACAGTTGAGTGTCATCCCATGTAAGTTCCCAGTCTGCTGGATGGTGCCTTTCACATTCAGGTCAGGCCCACCCACTTAGTGAATCTCCTCCATAAATGCCCTCATCATAGATAGTTCTGGGTGCTGGATTCTATGAGGTTTCTTTCCCAGTCACACTGACAATTGGGATTAGCCTCCACACTACAAAACCTTTCAATTTGGGTCCTCCGGCTCACTGCCCAGAATCTGTACCCATCAATCACATGAGTAACCTAATCTAAACTAGATGTCTCAAGGAAAAGAATCTGTCATATTCATATTACAAGTGAGGAGGGTGGCCTGGAAACAGTAGCTCAGGTTCACCATCTGATTACTAGTCCATGTTTACACAGCATCATTAGCCTGGCTTACAACCTGTTATAACACACTATCCTTGAACTTGTTCGATGGAACATGAGCCACGTTTTAAACCCTGTTTCTGTGTGCTTCTTCCCAGGCAAGTCGCCTGAAGAGATGAGAAGTTAATGCAGATTGGTTTCTCTCAAGTTAAAGGTATAGCATATTTGGAATAAGAAATCTGTACTAGTGGGTAAAAGAGGGGAAGCAAGTTCAGGCAAAACGCAAACAGACCCAGCAAAATTTCAGCAGGTCAGACAGATGGTCTGAAGTGCTTTGATTGAGAAACGTCCCCTGTATTTTCACGCATTTGAACACTTAGTCCCCTATTTCCAGTAGTGGCACTACTGGAAAAGGCAATCTTGCTGGAGGAGGAAGTATGTTACTGGGGGCAGGCTTTGAGAACTGAAGGCCTCACCTTGCTAACCACGCACTCTCTGTGAGCTCTCAGCTCCCCGCTCCTGTGCCATCATGCCTGCCACTTGCTGCCATACTCCTCTCTAGATCATAAGCCTAAGTAAGCTCTTCTATTATGTTGTCTTGGTCATAACGTTTTAACACAGACATAGAGAACAAAATGAGACCTGTTCTCAGTAAGTACTGTCACGAATGCTCTGTCATAAACTGAAATGTCTTCATACCTCTGCTTTGCTTAGGCTTATCCAAATGCATGCTGCTCTTAAGTCATAACCTGAGACTCTGTGTTCCTGAAGTAGACTGACTCTAAAACAAGGGCAGAGGGGGCTGCCTGGCTTACACACTCCTCAGAGGTAGGCTGTAAATCATTCTTTAAAGGGGAATCTTTGTTGCACATCTCCAAGTCTGTTACAAGGGCCATGTATGTATACTCAACCTTCTACTGTCAATGCCTCATGAGCTCAACCAATCTTCATTTCCAGAAGTAAGATACACAAGACCTAGCAAAGCTAGAAAGACAAACCTAACGACAAGTAAAAGGATGTTTCCAGCTTGAGTTGGAGCTGGATAGATCAGCAGTTAAGAGCACTGGCTACTCTTGCAGAAGACCCAGGTTTGGTTCCCAATTCTCACATAATGGCTCAAAACTGTAACTGCAATTGCAGGGAGTCTGGTGCCCTCTTCTGACCTCCATGGACACAAGGCACACATTCAGTGCACTACTATACATGGAAGCAAAACATTTATACACACAAAATAAAAATACATCATTTCTTTAAAAAATATGGCACCGAAGGTTATTATTGTTCTTAATTTAGTATGTTATAGAATTGTTTAAAACACATTACAAATTATAGAGTTGTCTCAAAGTGCCTTTCAGCACAGCAGAGGTAATAATGGATAAATGGCAGCATAAAAATGAGATTAAAAATATCTGCAAACAATAATGTAGTAAGAAGTTAGCATTCAAAACATAAAGAACTTTTATAAAAAGCAAGAAAATGCAAAGTAGTGGTGGTGCACACCTTTAATCCCAGCACCTGGGAGGCAGAGACATGTGGATCTCTATGAGTTTGAGGCCAGTCTGATCTACAGAGCAAGTTCCAGGACAGCCAGAGCTGTTACATAGAGAAACCCTGTCTCAAAAAACCAAGAAAAAAAAAAGAAAGAAAGAAAGAAAAAAGAAATCAAAACTTGTACAAATGGCTAATGGGCATCTAGGTTGCTTCCAGGCTCTGGCTCCTAGGAATAATGCTGCTATGAACCTAGTTGAGCAAATGCCCTTGTGGTGTGAATATACTTTTGGGTATATGCCCAAAAGTGGTATTGCTGGGTCTTGAGGCAGATTGATTCCCAATTTTCTGATGAACCACCATACTGATTCCCACCAGCAGTGGAGGAGTGTTCCCCTCTCTCCACATCCTCTCCAGCATAAACTGTCATCAGTGTTTTTGATTTTGGCCACTCTGACAGGTATAAGATGATATCTCAGAGTCATTCTGAGCTGCATCTCCCTGATGACTAAGGATGTCAAAAAGAACAGATAAATTTGAAGCTACTGAGCATGAAGCATTCGAAGTGTTGCTTCACAGAAGGCATCACTACTAAGACCTAACACAAATGGATTGTTTCACTCCTATCAGTAGTTCTGGGTTTTTGTTGTTGTTTGTTTGTTTGTTTCACACCATGAGAATGTATAATTTACAATTAAACTTTAAAATAAACAGTTTTCAGAACAGTCCAAACCCTATGGCATAGTAAGTACTAAAGCAGCTCAGGGCTTGTCTCCGCCCAGTCAGGCTGATTTGCCACTAAGCACAAACTCTACACACTGAAGGTACTCTAACATTAGTCAGGGTAAACTGTGAAATTACCCTGGATTTGACCATCTCCATCTCAATCAGTGTTAAATTCACAGGAGTCCTCTTAGGCGCCTATAATCCTTAGGCTGGGGCAGGAGGACTTCCAGGCCAACCTGGGTTCCGTAATGAGAATCTTTTTCAAAAGACAATCAGGGCTAGAGAGAAGGCTCAGCTGTTAAGAGAACTTGCTGCTCTCGGGCAGGACCGGCAGCCACATGGCCACTCACAACCATCCATAATTTGACTTCTTGAAATGAAGGTCAGACTGGTCCTTTCGGTCTTAAACAGTGCCAGTCAAGATAACAAACGGTCTACCAACTCTGTCTTGGAAGTCTTCTCTGTCCGCTTTCTCCTCTCAAGCAGATAATATCAGGTATCAGCTGTACTTGTCCACAATCTTACAGTGCATTTGCTGCCCTCCAGCACAAGCACAGGGCCATGTCTTGCTCATCTCCATATCACTGAAGCCTAACATTATGCCTGACATATGGTAGATACTTTTGAAACTTATATTTTTGTTTTCTCCTTTAAATTTAATTTAAGACCAAGACTTCTGGAATCTGTCTAAGAGGAAAAGAATAAAAATCTAAGTGACCAGATACGCAAATGGCTAACTCTGGGAAAACTCCAGGAAACACGCTAGGGCAGCAAGTCAGCAGGAACAAGTGAATGAGTGAGAAGCGTCCTTCACCAAGACATCTGCATGGACAAGGACACTGGATCTTTCATGAGATACACAAGACAGGACTGTTTTTTAAAAGCACCACTTCAAAATGAAGCTCAGCTATCTACAGTAATTGCCACACTCACTTCCTGCTACCACCTAGCATTCTCCCTAGGAATTAAGCTGTTTTTATATCATTGTGAAGAAGCATTTTTATAGAATGCTTAATAATGCTCACTGTGATCCTTTATTATGGTTAAGGAATCCTGTCCTCCACTCTTCTTAGGGATGCACTGTCTCTGAGAAAACACCATACTTGGGCATCACTAATAGAAAAAGTCAAAGGAACCCTACAGTTGAAAATACCTTAAATCTATTTCTTAAAGCAATAAAATCATATTCACAGGTATACAGAAAATGGTATTCTAAATATAATTATACTGGGGGATTATTTTAGTAGAGACCAAACGAGAAACGTAGTCCTGAAATGTTATATTGTGCGGTTCTCTTTCAATGATCTATTTTCTTTCTGCATGTGTACTTTGTGTGTGATACACATGCATGTTTTAGTGTGTGGGTGCAGCGAATATGCTGGTGCGTGTGGGGGCCAGAGATCAATGCCAGTGTTTTCCTTGATGACTATATTCTCATATATTAAGGTTCAGAGTTGGCCCAAACCCCTTAATTCTCAAGAAGAGGAACCTTTAATCATCTACTAACAGGCTAAAACCTCAGCATCCTTTGAGAAGTTGGCTTTGTATCTACCCACTGATGATCTCAGGTCAATCTGCTTCCTCTAACCCTTGGTCTAGAATAAGGAAAATACATGATTCTATTACAATTTCTTGTTTTCCTAAGCTTACAATATACTGAAGAACAGTAATAACTGAATTTAGAGTCCTCCACATAAGCTGGTATACAGTATTTTTACAAATAAGATAAAAACATGCAACCTAAATACTGTTCTAGTCAAAACTAAGATATATCAGTTATCTTTTGCAACTTAATTTCAGAAGTTAAAATGGATGCTATAATGTGAAAAAAGTAGATTTTAGAATCAATGAAATACAATGTAACAGTGACAAATGATAAGCACTTTCTCCTTTTCTTTAGTATTCAAATTTAAGGTGTATTAAATATTTTTATTATTCAAAAATGTTTAACATTTGAAATAATGAAGCATTAAAAGAATAATTATAAAAGCATTTCTTGGGTCTAGTGCTATTCACTACATTAAAGAATCACTTCCTTCTTCAGAGATACCATGTTGCTTACTTCATGGGTTTAAGTTTCATAAATATTTTTTAAATGAGAACATACAGTGGGTGGCATATAAGCACAATACACTATCTAAGCTATTATATACCTAAGAGACTGTTCCATCCACATAGTGCATCTATTTGTTAATGCCAACAGGAGTGAAATATTAAGACAGGATCAGTAGCACAAGCCTACAGTCTCAGCACCTGAGAAATGGGGAGGCAGGAAACTCAATTAAGGTCATCCTGGGTTACATAACTGAATTCAAAGCCAGCCAGTATTCCATAAGATCTTGTCTCAAAATGTGTGAATAAGTAATAAGTGTATTAAATTGTGGTCTGAAAAAACAGAAACAACCCACCATTATGCATTGCTTAAAAATAAAAAGAAGCTAAGCAGTGGTGGCACACTCCTTTAATACCAGCACTTGGGAGGCAGAGGCAGGTGGATCTCTGTGAGTTCGAGGCCAGCCTGGTCAACAGAGTGAGCTCCAAAGCTACAAAGAGAGACCCTGCCTCGGAAAGCCATAAACAAATACATAGGCAGATAGAATAGATAACATTTTGAATAAATTTGAATTTAATTTGCCATATAAAACTTCAAAGGAAACCCAATCTTTTCTTCCCCATGATCCCAGTGTGTATTCTACTCCAAAAGATAGATCAGAAGTGGAGGATAATCACCAGGTCCTAGACAAGTGAACCCTGAGAAAGCATGACGTACCTCTCTAAAGGTACAGTATGGCCTGAGAACTTAGGAAGTGTGTAGTAAACTCTAGAATTTAGCAAGACAGATAAAAACAAAAACAACTCTCAAAAGGTGTCTATTATCAAAAAGATTCTATCTTACCTATATTTACTCTAATCCGATTCTTTTGATTTACTAGGAAAATATACAGAAAGAATACTAAAAATAAAAAAAAAAGTCAACATTTTTAGAGACACACAAGGACCTGCACCAACCAATACCCAAGCTTCAAAAATAACAATAACAAAGGAACAATTTGAAGAGAGAAAGTCATTAAAGAATATGTGGTTGTCATTTAAAAATGCATGTAACTTCATGCTATTTCAACAAAAGCTTACAGTCTACAAAATAGGTCATAGTTCTATTCTGCACTTATGAGACCACCTTCGAATAAGATAAGTTTAGACCACCTCTTTATCAGGTGGAGAAATACAGAGTATCCTATTTAGGAGATGGCAGCTGGAAACATGTAAGACATGAAACTGCCTCTGAAACCAATGAAATACTCTAAAAGTAAATGGATTTTACCAACTAAAAAGCTATTTAACAACATTTTCATTGACATGTTTGACAGCATTTTCAGGAAGCCTCAATAATTTCTGAGAAGCTAGCAAAGGGTACTTTTGTTGTCCTTTTAGTTTTCTTTTGGCAAGCATAATGATGGCTTCTGAGTTGAGCACTGGATTAAGATGTTTTTCTATTCAATCTTCACATAACTGACGGCTTAAATAAATACTATTATCCTTATTCTTCTGAGGCTCAGCATGAGGAAACTGATGAGAAGCCATAGATCTAAAAGCAGGGCTAGCTAAACCTCTGAACACTTACCTGACCTCAAAGACCATGTCCTTTAACTATAACAAACTACCTCATGACCAACATGCTGCTACAGAATTAAAACAAGCAATACTCATTCTTGTCAATTTATAAAACACATATAAACTAATTTTTCAACACTGTTTTAAATCCCTAAAAGAGAAAAAAAAAATCCCTCAATAATGGTAAATTATATCAACACTCATTCACAGCATTACACATTTGCATGACTCATTTAAAAAAGGCATGTCAATTTGCATAGTTCAGAATGTTCACATCCCTTCCATCATGGTAAAGACATCCATAGACTTCCATTTATTAATCCTATTTCTACAACTTAGTCCAAAGAAATTATCCACCAGAAATATAAGTATTTACTAACAAAAAATATCCATATACTACCCATAAAAATTCATAGGCATGGATCAATGGTAGAACCCCTGTTAGTACAAGCAAGGCTCTAGATTCCATTTTCAGCACTACAAGAAAAACAAATTCTTTCACAGCCAGTCAAAATACACAACATGTAAGGATAAAATAAAACAGGATAAAGTCATGTAAACTATAGTCATAAAGGCCTTAAGGAAAAACAGGATTTATGCCTTAAATGGAAACTGTAAACATGTAGTTATAACTGTAAAAAGCATATACATATAGAGTAAGCAACAAAATGTTTTTTATATTTATGGTCATATGAGTAATTTTTAGTTCAGTTATTTTTAATATTTCCACTCCTTAACTGTCAAAAGTTGGTTTTAAAAAACTGTAAATTAATGCTATCATTTATATTAAGTTTCTGAACCTACAAATAGAAGGCATAATAGGTCTAGTTCCTAAAGAGATAAAATGCTTAAAATAAAATACACATTTATAACAAGAAAACTGTCACTTAAATTAGCAGTAGCTGTGCCCTAATCACAGGTAAAATCACTGAACAGCATTTTCTGAGTACACTATGCCAGGCACAGTTCTACCCACTAGGTCTATACCAATGAACAAAACAGACAAAAAGTTCTTCCTTTGTGGAGCTTAATTACATCCCAGCAGCACAGACATATACAGGGTACAATAAATAGCACATCTAAGAACAGCAAGTGCCAAGGAGAAAAGTATAGCTAGGAAGGGACACAGAACGTGTACACACAAAGGATGTTATTTAGATCATACAGCAACAGGTCTAACTGTGATCTAACTGATCAATGACTGAAAGGGGAAGAAATAAACGATGTGACATCGGTGAAACAACATTCCAGGCAGGGGGAAGACCAAGGGCCCTGAAACAGAGGCTGCCAAGGTGGATAATGTACCAAACCGAGAACTGTAATGAACTAGACAGCCCTGACCTAGTGGCTCCACAGACCACAGACCCACTTCTCACAACTCTGCTCTGGCCTTCACTGCCCCAGCTGCTTTTGATGAAATACCCTTTTATTTCATGTATGTTTCCTTAAGCAGTTCCTTTTAGTCTAGAAACCCAAACAGGGCCAGCCACACAGTTCTACTCAACAGTTCATTCAGACCCTGCCCCTCACATGGTTCAAGCTTATACAAAACCCTCAGTGAACTTGTAAAACTAAGAAGCACGAAGCCATCCCTAGCTTGATTCGAAAACGACAGACAGGTATAAGGAAAGGGATGAATTATGTTTTCAGGAAAGTCACCAGGGGTAGAGAAAGGAATGCAAGAAGACAGGAGCCCATCCTATGCTGAAGCAGAGACAAGACTCTCGGATTGGGGAAAAGGCTAGGAAATTTCCAGTTGTGGGAATACACAAATATCTAAAATAAAAGAATCTTAAGATGTTAGCTAAGTTGAGGTACAACCTTTGCTACTAATTCCAATATCTAACAGAACTCTTCTATAAATCGCTGCTTTGGGAACCATGCTTAGAGTGTAGAGAAAGCATGTAGAGTGTAGGAGAGAGAGACTCAAAATACAAGTGAGTGGGATCTAAAACAGAGCAGAAGCAAAGGGGAAGTGAGTAAGAGGGACAGGACACACTACACCTGCAACTGTGGAACTATCAGGGGAGGAAGCTGTGTCCCACCACTCACACACTGACTTTAAAGGGACAAGAGGTGAAGGTGTACTTGACACACCCAGCTACATCAGCAGAGCACAGCAGGTGAGGTGCTTGAATGAAAGGTTAAACGCAGGGTGATCACCACTGACACCATCAAGAACAGCTAATAAATACTTCAGGTCACAGTGACCCTCCTCTAACCCTGTAAGTACCTTAAAGAAGTGGAGAACAAAGGACACAGAGAAATTACAGCAAGACTGGTCACATAGATAAAGGGCCAAAGCCAGAAATGAGGGTAGCCTGCTCAGAGCATAGTGTGGCAACTGGCCTATCTGGAACACAGAGTACCAACTGGCAGGCAAGACCACAGTAAGATTAGCCAGGTAAGATGAGACTAGATGGAGGAAAGCTCTGACACCTAGGATAAGAAATCTGAACTTTCTTTCACAAGCACTGGTGGGAAGGTAAACTGCTTTCTTCTGTTTTGATGGTTTATTTATTTAGCATAGTAAAATACTGTGGCAATATAGACTGGTGGTCCCTTTCCCTGCATTAGGACTAGCCTACTGACTTCCCACTATTCAGATCATAGTACAGATTCTCAAGTAGACTCATGACTTCTATGAAGATAAGACCTCTATTTGTTTCTCCAACACCTGCCAACTGTTCTTAAAAGTTCTACAGCTCTGCATCGCTTATTCCTTCTGCAACATATCCAAATGAGGGATTTAAATATGACTCAAAAGTCTCCCTAGCTCAGCGGTCAATCACTACAAGGCCTAGGTATGATCCCCAGCACAGCAAAAACATAAAACATAAAAGTTAAGTAAATTGTAAAAATAAGCATGACTGGGTCCAAAGCCTCAAGAGAAGGGACCAGTGCAAAACTAAGTGCTAGAGAAGAGGAATCTTACAGTGTCACAAAAACAAAGGACACATACAGCAGTCAGTATGTGTCAGAACAGAAAACTCCTAGCAAAAAGCTTTTTCCTGAGCTACGTTTTGAAGGAAAATAACAGAGGAGAGAAGCAGTTGAGACTACACAGATCACAATTAGACCCCCAAAGAAAGCCTATTACAATCAACAGACTACACGTTAATTGCACATGGCTGGATAAATACAAAAAGAAAGCAAGGACCAAATCTAACCTGGATAAGCTAGGACAGTAAGGTGGCTGTACACACCACCATATCATCTTATACTTTTAAAATTGCACATTCAAGTCTCCTTTCCCCAACAAGAATATAAGCTCCTTCAGACAGCTTACATATTGTTAAACGTTACACATACCTGTCTCCCACAACATGTAGCACAGACATACAGCATACTACACAATTCCTTCTTAGTGATTAAGTGACTCCTGCCCGTCAGTAAAAAAGAGTCAACTGTTTAAGGAAGAATAAAGTAGGAAAAGTTAGCAAAATAGTTGTAGGAAATGATTAAAAAGAAATACAAAGGAACTTTCTGGGGAGATGAAGATGATATTTGCAAGATAGGAATGTAATACAAATGTGTCTATTTGTTTGAAAAAAGTGTAACTAAGAATTACACATTTCAATGAATATAAGTTTTACCTAAAAATCTATAATTTAAACAAAAGGAGAAGGGAACAAATAAATTTAGACAAAAGAATATGGGTAAAGTTAATGGAATATTAGCTTTATGTTATATGCATATATGTAAAACTTTCCATAGTAAAAGTGTGTGTGTGTGATTTAATAGGGTGATAAAAATAACATGAACAGAATTTTAAAGTAACAGAATGTTATCCACTCTAATATTTAGATTAATGTTGCAATATAACTCCTGAAGTGGTTTTACTAGCTCTGTTACCTATGCAATTCCAAAAGAATATATATTCTAAGAAAAACCTACTATTCACAAGATGGACAAAATAAGGACTAGCAACCACTTATCCCTTAGTTCAGCACAAGACCTTAAAATAATTAGTTCTGTTATCAAGCAACTTCCAAAAGCCAGTAAAATAGAAGGTGAGAAATTTCTAACCTCCAAACTGTGAAACCAAAGGTGGGGACTGAAAGATAATCATGGAAGCACACAGTATCTAATGTAAGTATTAGATACATATATCACTAAGAATGATGATACATATGTGCCACTCATGTGTATATATCATTCTCAGTGATTTTTGTAAGTTCAATCATTTCATCTCAGGAATTCATGTCTCACAATTATCTGCCCATAATCTGCATTCTCAGTCCTCAAAATATTTAATGCCTAAAACAAAGATTTTGCTACTCATTCCAATATGAAAGATTAGCAACTGTTTTGTTCACTAAATTACCTGTTGTGTAATTCTATCTCCAGGAAGTTCACAAAGTTTCTCAACAGGGCTTTTGGAATGGTAGATGAACAGTTTCAATTATTGAGGAAGATGAATTATATTATGTCATCTCTATTGCTACTATTTCCCATTCAATTATGTCTAAAACTCCCTGTACGCAATAATCTACAGTATCATAAATAATGAGTAGAGCCGTTGGCTTGAACTGTAACTGGACAGGGACATGAAGAGGTTTCTAGGGTACTGAATACGATGATTACATAGGTGTGTTCTGCTTTTCAAAGTCTTACAAGCCTGGTAAAGAGAACTGTTTATAAATTGTCAGAGCTGTTAGCAGTCAAGTTCCCCCCTCCCCCCCCCCGGGACCCATTAAAATGCCTGTTTTATGCACTGAAATGCTTCTCTGAAAAAAAAAGGAAAAAAGAAAAGAACAAAATAATTCAAGATAAAGCATTTAATATTTCCTATCGGCAGATTCTCAAATAACTGGTAACTTCTAGTTACAAATGGGAGTTCAAAAAGAACACAATCTAACAGAAGAAAAATAAATACTTCAAAGTTAATTCTTTCCTTCCACACACACACACACACACACACACACACACACACACACACACACACACCTTTTTTTTTTTTTTTAAGGCGAATCCTTAGTGTATGACGGTGATGCAGATCATTATTTTGCAAAGCTGATTTAGGAAGAAAAAGTATAATGTTGCCGGCAACAGGCAGACAGAAGACAGAAAATACTTTATGGGAAGGGTAATAGCAACCCGGTAATAGGAACCCCGTGCTAGTATTTTGGGCCAAATTCTAGACAGTTCAGGCAAATCAAAAGCAGGAGACAACAGTACCTGCTCAGAGGGTTGATGAAATAAAATGCATGGAAGCATTGTTCTAAGACGGAATAGTAAATAGTCAAAGAAGGAACCTTTTCTCATTCACTCGCTGAAATCAAATGTACGACAAGAAATAAATTGTACCTGTAATCCCACTACCAGAACCCAACTCCCTTCTTTTCTCATGTCCCAAAAGTTCAAAGTCAACGTTAACGTTCTCTCCAGGCAGGAGGGACAAGTGACAAGTGATCTTCACCTAAAGCACACTTTCACCTTTCACCTATAAAGCCCGGGGAGGAAACTTTGTCCTTCACACCGTGGAGCCAATTCAGCTTTTCCAAACGAAACGTCGGGATGTTCGCAGACTAGTTCTGGAGAGGAAGGCACGCACACACTTTAGAAGAAAGTCGTGCCAAGTGGACTCAGAGCACCCACCCACCCCACCGCAGAAACGCCCTGGCGACTCTGCACCGCCACTACCCCGGAGTCCAGGCACAGCCGGTCCCAGGGACTTAGCCAAGTGCGTGCAGCCTGGCGAGTTAAATGCCCATCCTGAGCTCAAACGCATCCTGCGGGGCTCTCTGTGGAGATGAGATGGCAAACCAGAACGCACCCACAAAAGTTGGCACACAGCAGGGAGGCGGAGAGGGGACGCGGCGCACCCTCCTCCCTCCCACGGTCCGGGGACTGCACGGGCGCCTCCAGGCCGAGGGCCTCGGGGCTCGGGCACCGCTGGCCTCGCTCCGCGGGCACCCGCGCAGCTCGGGCCCGGGAGGAAAGGGCAAGGCGCGCGCCCGGCGCACCCGCTCGGGCCCGGGAAGGCGGCGCGGCCGCGAGCCTCACCCGTGCAGGCCGAGGGCGCGGCGCCGCTTGTGGAGCAGGCAGAGCAGCAGGAACGCGGCCCCCGCCAGCGAGGAGTTCCGCGCCGTCAAGTACTTGCTGAAAGCCGCCATGGCACCGGCAGGGCGAGCGAGCCGCGGGGTAGGGGACGCGCCGGCGACTACCTCAGTGCAGGAAGCGCGGGGGAAACTGGGAGGCGAGCTCGGCGCCGAGCGAGGGCGGGGCCGGCCGCGCGGGAACGCCCCCTGGCGCGCGCCGCCGCGCCGAGCCCACCGCGGACTTTGGCTGCTCGGGCGGGCGGGCGGGCACGCGGGCGGGTGGAAAGGCTCCCCGGCGCGCGCGCACGCGCACACACGCCCCCCCCCCCGGGACTCTGTGCGCACGCGCCGACCCCCGCGGACTCGCCGGAAACGCCGACTGCCGCACCGTGTCCTCGGCTCAGGTCCCCGCTGCCCCCGCGTCCGCCTTGTGAGCTCCGCGTGCACACACCCTGGCTTTCACAAGACCTGGAAGAGCGAGCCAGGCCTGCGCCGCGGATCACTGAGCCCGGCCCCTCCGCCATCCCCTGGATGAGTGGGTGCCACCCTCTTAAAGAAGCCGGGGAAGGAGGGGAACGGCCCAGTCGCCGAGCCCTAGCGAGGCTGGAGGCACGGTCATCGTCTGTATCTTAAAGAATGAAGGCAGACCTGGGAAGAAAGACTGCCGATCAGATACCTTATTCCAAGTCGTCGTGGATTCTGATCTCTAGAGTTCTGTAAACATCGGTTTAGGAGAACGGGCCCATCATTCAATTTTAAAATAAGAATCTGGAGTAGGAAAAAGCTCAGAGTGCATGGCAAAAAGTAGTCTTACGGGGGAAAATTATACATATCTACAATATATATATATATATATGTGTGTGTGTGTTTATATATATTGTAGATATGTGTCAGGAATGGCGATTAAAAAAAATGTATTTCTTTATGTTAGGTTTGGTTAAAGAAAGTTTGAGAGACACTGTTCTTTGCAAAGGGACATTCAGGAGTAACAATCGTGTGTTGTCTTGATGCTGGCGTTACTCCCAGAAGCAAAAGGGCTTTACAGATTACAGCATTCTTCTCCTGTCCCTCCCCTGTCATGAAGGAATTGTTATCGAGCATTTAGTGTAGCCCATGCACAATAACTTAATGAATGGTTGTTTTCAGTCGAGGCAACTGTAGACAAGCAAGTGTCCATCAGAAAGGAAGCAAATAAAACCTTTCACAATACTTAGACGTTTAAAAGTTGCCTACGCGTTAAAGTAACCAATGAAAACAGTGGTGCCCTAGGTGTTTTCTGTGTGTGAATGGCTGGTTGTTTAAAAGGCTATGAGAATGGCAAAGACAGCGGCGTGTGCCATGCACAGGTGCTCAATCAATCAAAAGTCTAAATTATGAAAAAGTAGAACCTCTATCAAATTCTCCATATGCCATCCGTATGTTTCCCATTACCCTGGGAGTCATTTAGGTAATTAGGTATGCCTGGCACAGAGAATGCAAGTATGGACAATCAATCCCTTATTCTCCAGAGACTGGTACAGAAGAAAAACAGGAAGAAAAATATGGATGAGTTGTGTCGTGTTAGAGAAATGAACTAGGTGCTATGAGAATACCAATAAGAAAATTCAGAATTTTTCTAAAGCTTCTAATTAAGTCTTGACAAATATGATTTCAAAGCTATACCCTGAGGCCAAAGGAGTCTGCTTGCAAATGGGGAGGAGGGGTCCTATTGAATCGCAGTAGAGGGTAAAAGTGTTGGGAACCTGGGGAGAAAATGAGTTTGTAATAATGAAAGAAATGTTTCTGAAACTGTTTGAAAACATCATCTATGAGGAAATAGATTTCAGACATTGGGGGGGGGGAGTAAGAATAATTCACAGACAAGATATTCTATAAAATACCCTTGCTCAAGAAGCATAGAAGATTCTAAGGGGCAGGAAGAAGGGAGGGAGGGAGGGAGGAAGGAAGGAAGGAAGGAAGGAAGGAAGGAAGGAAGGAAGGAAGGAAGGAAGGAAGGGAAATTACACAAACTGCATTGCTTTCTAGTTGTTGATTGCCTCTGATAAAAAAAACCACTCAGGGTTAGTCTGACAAAGTTAGCTTTACCAAGCTGATGCAGAAAGGGACACCGCACAGCAGAAGGGTGGATTTGTGGTCCTGATCCCAAAAAGGATGAGAAAATGTCTGCACTCAGGGAAGTATAAAATCTAAATGAAATAGTTCTTGGGGGGGGGCTCAAAGCAAATCAGTTCTACTTCCAGTATTAACCTGAGCTGCAAAGTAGACTTCAGGTTCTATTCCTTTAGAAAAATAAATTTTAAATCAATGCAGAGTATTGTCTATAAACCCCTTGCCTATAAATTTTGCCTTGTCTTAGTTTGGGTTTCTGTAGCTTCGATGAAGTACTTGACCAAAAAGCAAGTTGAGGAGGAAACTTGTCCAGCCATCATCCATCTGCACTAGTCCTTCACTGAAGAAAGTCAGGACTGGAAGTCAAAGCAGAAACCTGGAGGGGTGCTGCTTACTGGCTTGTTCTTCGTGGCTTGCTCAGGCTGCTTTCTTATAGAACCAGGTCACCAGCCAGGGGTTGGCACACCCACAATAGGCTGGGCCCTCCTGAATCAACCACTAATTAAGAAAATGCCTTACAGGACTGCCCTTATGTTTCTTATGGACGTGTTTTGACAATTAAGGTTCCAGCCTCTCAGAAGACTTTAGCTTTTATCAAACTGACCTAAGACTATCCAGCGCAAGGCTTTTTCTCTAAGTCAGTCTCAGGTAGTTCAAATCCTCTTAGTGCTTTTCCCCTCTTAGTGATACAATTTCAGAACCCAAAGTTTAGGATTTTAGAGGGGGAAAAATTCTTTAGCACTGTATTATTTGTTTATTATTTTTTTCAGATTCATATTTCATCATGCCAAATAAATATACAAAAGAGAAAATGGGATTTTATTAAGCAATCTCCAGGAGACCTGGCCTTTATAGAATTTGAGCTACTGAGAATGGGAGGGAGGGGACATATGGAGCTGGAAAATCAAGAAAGTGTCCTGAAAAAAATGTGCCAGCCAACTCTCATGCTTGTTCTCCTGGGCTTCTCCTCGTGGTGTCCTCGCCTTTGTGTCTCCCTGTACACTAGCCTGATGGTGTGTGACTCTTGTCTGAGATCCCAGAAAGTGTCATGACTTCCACCTCGATCTCCAGAACTGCTTTCCAAAGAGCAATGTTTCTCAGCCTGTGTCATGACCCCTTGGGGCCCTACATCAGATATTTACATTATGATTCATAACTAGCAAAATTACAGTTATGAAGTAACAACGAAATGATTCTATAGTTGAGGGTCTCCACAACATGAGGAACTGTATATTAAAGGGTTACAACATTAGGACGGTTGAAACCACTGTTACAGAAGGAGCTGACTGCCATAGAGAATTTTCTGGAATCCCCAGAGAATCCAGCACCAGCCTGACAGTCACTTGAGAAACAGACTTGTCTTTGCAATCAACCTTCAGAAAATGACAATCTCATGAATGATCACATCATACAAATCAACTAAGATGTCCCTAAACTCCCGACTCACAGAAGCTGTGGAATATGATACATGTTTACTGTGTTAAGACGCTAAATTTGGAGAGTGATCTTTTTACAACAGATTGATTTGGGTCAACCTTAAAATAAAAAAAAAAAACTGGGACATTTAGAATAAATAATGGGATCAAATTCACAGAGGCAAAAATAAAGCAGATTGAGGAAGACAGCAAAGGCTGAGGTTGAAGGAGGGTTGTGAAATGAGAGAAAGGGTTGAGACGTTTAGTATAAAGTTGTGGAAGGCATAAGTGCCAGGTTAACAAGATGTGATTTATTATGCATGCAAGGATAAGTATTATGAACATCATGTGGAAGTTAAGGGGAAGAGAGTGCCTTGGCTTTGGATCAGGGTAGAGGACATGCTTGTGGAGCATGAAGGGTATACTGAAGGAGGAAATGCCAAGCTGAGAGACAAGTTTACCTAGAAATATCTAGATAAAGGGGAAATGAGAACTGAGTCAAGGCAAGGCAGCACCGTGCAAATAGCAAGAGATGGATTCTGTGGCTTTAATTCGATATGGAGTGGGTGGTATTATAAGTAGGAAGAAAGCGTTTTTAACTGACTGTGATATCTCCTGGTTGAAAGGATAATGTTCTGTGTCAAACACACAGAATAGGAGCACACTTGTCATGAAGGAGAATGAGATGGAAATGAGCAAACCCCGTACTGTCTCATCACCAGGATAAACTCAAGGATCCTCAACACCCACATGAAGCCAGTTGCAAGAGAAGCTCTGCCTACCTCTCCAGATCTCCCACCACTGCCGGAAGTACGTAGACACTCCAGTCACTTCCTCCTGGGGAACATACTATTCTTTCCTTAGATACCAGATACTTTCTACCCTGATACCCCTGTTTCCAACTCAGCTCATCTTAAGATGAAGCTCTCTTTTCCAGCCCTCTGGGAGGACCCTTTGAGTCATCTCAAACTTCAAGTTTTGACAAAAGGTCATGAAGTCCTCCAGCAGTGAAGGCAATCATGCGTAGATAGGGCCTGTTCTCCAAATAGGAGAAAGGGAAGAAGAAAGTTAATAATCTCAAGACGTTATCTTATGAGTCACGCATCAAGAACACACCTAAGAGCAAATAAAGCAGCCTTGCCCTCTTGCGATTAACAATTCAAAAGGGAAATGTAATAAAAGCTGTGCTGGGTATATAATCAAAATTATATGGGAATCTGCAAGAAGGAGAGACTAATACAAGCTTGGGGCCTTGTAAGGAAACAAGTTCACACTGCCAGACATTTCCTGCAATCTCTGTATCGGTTCCACATCCCCATGCTTGCACTTGCTTGCTCTGTTCCTTTTGTTTGTGAACTCGGTCAGGTACAGAGCAAATTGAAGTTAGTCTTTATGTTCTGTCCAGCAGCTCAATGCCCAGACATCCATCTGTGTGATTCAAACAAACACTCCTCATAGGCAGACAATGCTCAGCTTGACTGGCTGTTCAGTTAAACATCACTCATTCTTCTCTAGGGGCCCAAATTGCTACCGTGAACTCTCCTGTGATTGGATTCTTCCCTGAGCTATGTCAGGTCTCCTTCCTAGAAACAGAACTTGGCACGGTACCCTCCTCAGGCTGAAATCCTGCTGCACCGTCTTAACAAGGCCCCCACTATCTGATTCCCACATTCTCCACCACTACTCCCAGAATGGAAAACTGCATAACTGAATACAGAGTCTCATATAGTCTAGACTGGCTTTAACTCACTGTAGCTGGGGATAGCCTTGAACCTCTGATCCTGGGATTACAGGCTTGCACCACCGAGCTCAATTTATGTAATGCTGAGGATCAGATCGGGGGCTTTCTGAATGTTAGGTAAGCGCAAAGTCCAGTGGTCTCTATTATTTTCACTTTTATAATTTTCTAAAACTATAAAACCATAGTTTCCCCAATCAAATTACATGTTATAGTAATACATTTGAGATAAGAAACATATAAAGTGTCTTACAATGAAATATGTATATACTTTAACTCATACTGAACAGTCCACTTTATCTAGGTTATAAAATGTGTTGAAGACCTATTAGTGGCTAATGGCTTGAGGGAGGAAAGACAGAAGTGCACAGCAGGAGAAGAGGGCACGGGACATCTGAGGATGAGTGTGGTAGAAGCTCACGGTCTTGTTACCTTTTGAGTCAGGAAGAAAGCCTTCTATCTCAATCTGCCCTAGGCTTAAGTTTCTTGCACCTGGTACTTCTCTATCATACTCAGAACCTGGCATCTAAAATCCTTCAGCTACTTCCATCAAGTTAAGAGTAAAACAAGGGCCTGAAAATGGTTCCGTGGGTAAAGTGCCTGCTGAACCAGTATGAGAGCCTGAGTTTGCATCCCCAGACCCATGTAAGGCAGGACACAGTAGCATGCCTGTAATCCTGGCACTCCTACTACGGGTTAGGAGGCAGAGACAGGAGAATATCCAGAAACTCAAGGGCCAGCTAGTCTGACAAATACAGCAGAGAACAGAAAAAAAGAAATATTCCCTACCTCCAACGAGGTAGAAGGCCCAAGGTTGTCCTGTCCTCCGTGTTCATGCTATGGCAAGCAAATGCTCACACACTTGAACACACATAAAGGTTTTAAAAAGGAAGAAGAAATACAGTTGTAACCATGAACAGGCTGTGTTACAATAAAATTTGATTATGGCAAACATTTGAATTCAATATGGTTATCATATATGATGAAATACGGTTTTTCAGCCGCTGCTCTTTTAATGGAAAATGGAAAAGTTGGATGTGGTACTGCACTCAGGAGAATCAAGTGTTCAAGACCATCCTCGGCTATATAACACTAACAAGTTCAAGGCCATCCTCAGCTACATACATAGCTAGTTCAAAGTCAACCCGGGATATGGGATATGTTTTGTTTCACAAACAGGGAGGCAGGGGAGGGTGGGAGGAGGAAAGAGGGAGGAGCAAAGGAGAATTCTAAAATGATTTTTAGCTCGCAGGAGCTGGGGCCAGATTTGGCTGGTCAGCAGTAATTTGCTTTCAGGAACAAGTATTGACCTAGATGTCTTTTGTTTCCATCCGAGCTACCTGTTACTTTTATGGACTGTATAATATTGGGCAAGATATATCTTTGTATTGTTTCCTCATCAGTGAAGCATTACCTACGTCAAAGACTTATTAGGTTATTATTATTAAGTACTTTAGTTTATATGACAGTTGAGCAGTGATTAGCACATAGCAAACCCTATAAATAATAGCAATTGTCACTAATGCTTTGATAATATTTTGCCCCAGGACAAACACTCAATGTGTTTCTACATAATGTATTAGAAAGTATTGAGAGGAATTGTCCAATAAGCAATTGCTTAGAAGAACACACACTAACTATTAAAGGCATAAAATATGACATGGCTGAAGAGTTGGCTTAGTGGTTAAAAACACTTGCTGTTCTTACAAAGGACCAAGATTCAGTTCCCAGAATCAACTGTAATACCAATGCTAGGGAACCCGATGCCCTCTTCTGGCCTTGGTCAATACTGCACACATGTTGTGCACATACAAACATGAGGGCAGAATACTCATACACCTAAAAATAAATAAATAAAGAGTCAAATAATAATACATTGAGAGCCAGGGAAAATAACTAATCTTTATGGTAACCTGATTTTATATTAGTTCTTAAAATACCAGTTTCTTCCTTTTCCTAACATTGTTTGCCAATGTTATCCTGGATTTCCTGTCTTTTCCAGCCCAGTGATGTCACCTGACTTCTTACCACTGCATCTCAGTGGATACTCTCTGTTCCTAACAGACTTCCTAACAGTGATCTGAAGAGGCCTTACTCACTTATAACCTTAATTATGTGACTAGCCATGTCTTTCTCTCAGCCCTCTACTGTCTAAATCTTACCATTGAAGAAGGGTGAGATTCTCAAAGCACAAATCAGATCACACATTTTCGACTTAAAACTTTCTATGGTTTTCCATGCTACTAGATAAGTCCAACTCCTTGCCAGCTTTTCTGGTCCAAGTCAGGCAACCCTCGATGGCTGTCCTTATTGATATGTGTTAGCCTTCTACTTGTTCAAATGCATTACATTTGCTCGTGTTTTAGGGATGGAATCGGTTAAGATATCTGTAAAGTGTTTAAAAGAGAGCTTAACACATGGTTAATATTCCCTAATTTTGGTGAAATGAGGTAAAAGAAAATATATGTACATTTACAGAGATAGATAGATAGATAGATAGATAGATAGATAGATAGATATAGATATACTTTCTTGATTTTGTTTGCCGGAATTATTGACTAATATAAACCCTTTATTTAAAACATTTGCTAACCTCTGCTCTAGAAAAGCAGTGACAAAATTACCTAAAATAATAAAAGGTCTGTGAAAAGTAGTAGAATACAAAATTAATTTGCAAAAAAGCTATATTTATATATACAAATAACAAGTTAAAATGTAACAGATGATAAAGCCCCATTTTCAATAATATTTTCAAAAACTGACAACAAATGTTCAAAATCTAGCTGAAGAAAATTATAAAATATTCTGGGTGATGATTTGAAAGAAAATGGCCCCCATAGTCCCATAGGGAGTGGCACTATTGGCTGTGACCTTGTGGGGTAGGTGTGGCCTTGTTGGAGGATGTATGTCACTAGGGGGTAGACTATGAGGTTTTAGATGCTCAAGCAGGTCCAGTGTAAAGGTCTCTTTCTGCTGCCCACAGATCCAAATGTAGACCTCTCAGCTACCTGTCCAGCACCATGTCTGCCTGCACGCCACCATGTGGCACCATGTTGATAATAGCCTAAACCTCTGAAACGTGTTTTCCTTTATAAGAGTTGCTGTGGTCATGGTGTCTCTTCACAGCAATAGAAACCCGAGGACATGCCTGAGAAACACAAAGGAGACTCAACAAACAGAAGGACGTTCTTGTCCCTAGCTAGGATTCTTCCTTACCACCCACGTGTCAGCTCTCCCACTGTTGATTTACAAAGCTAAAGCATTTTTAGAAGAACTCCAGTGAGCTGCTGGATATGGTGGCACATACCTAGAATCTCAGAATTTGATAATTTCCAAGCTGGAAGGTCATGAGTTCAAGGTTATCCCTTCACTTCCTAGTGAGTCTGAGACCAGACTGGACTACCTGAGACCCTGATTCAGTTCCACCCCAACCCCTGTGCACACACACACACACACTTCAATGAGCCTTTTTTATACAGGTGAGGAAAGTTAAATAGTCCATATATAAAGTCCATATAGGAAAAGAAAATTCCAGAATACTCACAAAGGAAGGATCTAGTTCTATCACAGAGTAAAACACAGTGAAAAGCCTTGTACCTGGTATAAGAATAGACAGCCCAATGGACTGGAATAGAAAGACTAGAAATTAAGTAAAATGCATATAAAAAGTTTGTGTATATAAAGATAATATGTATATCTTATAGTGGTAGCAAAGATAATTGCTCATTTGTTGTCTGTTTAATTGTGTTGAGGCAGCTGGGTAACCATTTGAAAAGAAAAAGAAAAAACATCACTTCTTTACTACTCATGTGATAAACTCCATACAAACCTAAAATTTAAAAGTAAAAATAAAACTATCTGAGATCTACAAGAATACATGAGTGAATTACTCTATGACCCAGATGCCAGAAAAGACGTTCAAACCTTGACTAAAAACTCAAGCCAGCCATGATGGCATGTGCCTGTAATCTTAGCACTCAGGAGGCAAGAAGAACTCCACAAGTTCAAGGTCAGCCTGGTCTCTAGAGCTGGTTCCAGGTCAGCCCAGGCTGTACAGAAAGATCCTGCCTGAAAAACACACAACAAATTTTACATGCAACAAAAACCCAATAAATATAATAATTATGTTATATTTTGTCAAAAATTGTCTTAGGCAAAGCCATGTAGTAAATGACTAACTGGAAGGAAATATTTCCAACATACATTGCAGATAAAAAGCTAACATCCCTAATTTTAACAGAACTTTAACAAGTAAAAAGACAAAAATTTTTACAGAAAAATGGTCAAAAGACAAGAACAATTTACAAAAAAGATATTAAAATGGTTTTTATACATATTGAAATATATTCAACCTCACTAGTGAAAAAGAATTGTAAACTATGTAAACTATGTAAAAATAAAGTCAACTTTACTGCAGTTCATCTTGTACCCACAACACTGGTGAAAATTCTAAAGTTTACTATTAACATCACTCCCAAACATTGTTGGTATGGGTGGAGAAAAAAAAAAAAAAAAAAAAAAAAAGGAAAGTGGGCAATAAATATTCAAATACAACTCAAGTTAGCTTTACTACTAAAGGGGAAGATGGCTATCTCATGCCCCTAAATGCTTCACACAGAGGAAATGGAGTTGGGGGAGGGGGCTCCTATACAGGGCTCCAGGCTAGAAAACATAATGGGAATTTATTTGTGAGAAAATACCAGAACTTGGGCGAGGAACCTGTTTTTGAAAAGAGCAACAGATGTTGCACTTGTCAAAACTGCCAATGTCATCAGCAACAATGGATGGAAATGTCTCAGATTAAGGCTAAAGAGAGATGACAGTTAAAAGTATTAGCTGACTCTAAATTGGAGCTTGATTTGAAATGAGCATGGGAACATTAATGAGTCGATAAACTAACAAAACTGAAATACTGCTGTATTGTATCAATATTAAATTTACTAAAATTAGTACTTTCTTTAATTGCATTATAGACTATTCATATTCTAATTAAATATACACTAAACTGTCCAAGTATATAGGAACCATAATTTTTGTTTCCAAGACAGTGTTTCTCTGTGTAACCCTAGATGTCCTGGAACTTGCTCTGTAGACCAGGCTGGCCTTGGATTCACAGAGATGTGCCTGCCTCAGCTTCCCAAGTGCTAGGATTAAAGGTGTGGGCCACCACCTCCTGGAAAAAGGGCCATAATTTAAGAGTAAAGGGTTTCAACTAGTTCAGGGAAGACATGCACACCTGTATAAAAAGAAAGCATACATCACATATGACAGAGCAATACTATCATTTAACCAAGAGTATATGTTTTATGCAATTTTAGTTTTTGCAACTTTCAGTAGATTATAAAAAATTTCAAAATAGAAAGATTTTGTTAAAAAAAAAATAAGAGAGAAATTTAAGGAGTTATCAAAGAATGTCCCTAGCAGCTATATTAGTTAGAGTTATCTAGAAGAACAGAACCCACTGAATAATATATATATTATAATATATATTATTTATATATATATATATTAAACTGATTCACACATATAGGCTGGGAAGTCCAAAAATGGTGTTGTATACACCAGAGAGGCTTAGAAACCAGTAGCTACTCAGTCCAAGAGGCTGGATGCCTCAACCTGGCACAGTCCCCACCTGGCACAGAATGAAGCCCTGTAGTAAACCCAAGGTCATCAGTCACACTGACAGTTTAAGGAACTGGGTTCCAATGTCAGCAAATAATAGCAGCAGCAGTAGTGGCAGCAATGGGGTAGAAACACTTACCAGCAAAGAGCAAAAGCAGGCAATTTCTATTTCTGTTGTCCTTGGTTACTGCCTACAGGTGGAAGGTAAGTCCCTACTGCTGATGACATCATGCACTTCAGAAACAGGACTCAGAGGCCCCTGAGCTGGACCTGGCCTGAACACCCCCTCTCTGAGGACTAGCTTTCATGGTATCAAGAGGAGCCATGAAGGCATCCAAAGGAGGGAGGCAAGCAATAGTCCTATCTGTAGCTGAGTTGGTCTATGATGCCTATGAACCACATTAATGACAACCATGACACATTAACCCTAGAGGTGAAGCACACACAGCTTGGTGGTAACCAATCACTCCTAATTGGACTTAAGACCTGACCAACAAGAGGGATACCATGCCTGGTACTGTAAACATAGCTAACTACTTATTTACCAATAGTGAGATCATGGTTATTGGGGGGAAATCTACAATCACTAAGTTAGTAAACAAGCAACCTATAAGCATTTGTCCTTATATCCACAAATAAGTATAATATATATGCATACAATAACAATTGATGAAAAAGAAAAGAGGCCCTGAATTTGAAGGAGAGCAGGGAGGGGCATATGCAATAGTTTGGAGGGAGGAAAGGAATCGGAAAGATGTTGTGATCAAAATACAATCTCAAAAATAAACAAAAAACCAAGCTATTAGGAAAGAAGGAGGGAAGGAAGGAAGGAGGGAGGGAGGGAGGGAAGAAAGGGGGGAAGAAGGAAGGAAGGAAAGAAAGGAAGGAAGGCAGGCAGGCAGGCAGCAAAAGTGGCATTGCTTTCCTTCAGACCTCTTTGGACCTGTATCGCCCATGGGAAGTGCTGCATACTCTGAGGATAGACCTCCCACCTCAGTGAGCCCTTCCAAGAAAACCATCCAGACTCATGCAGAGATGCTCCTCTCAATTAATCCCAGGACCAATCAAGTTGGCAAGCAAGATCGCCATCATAGCAGTCTCATTCAAAACAGCCTAAAATGAGAAACATCCCAGTGCCCATTATTAATAGAGTGGGTACTTGGTGGTACGTCTATACAGTTAAAGGCAGTTTGGTGACTCTGAAGTGCAAGACCTCACAAAATCAGTGCATGATGGAAGTCAGAAAGTGTTTCTTTGGGAGAGGAGTAAAATCCTCTGAAAAGTGGCATGACAGAACTTTCTGGAGTGATGGAAATGTTTTATAATATGTTTGTGTGGGCAGGATTCTTAAAAATGCCAAAAGTACCCACGATCCATGCCTTTTATGTTATGTAAATTTTAATTCTACCTAAGTAATGAATGAGCAAGCAGGCTATCTTCCCCCCCCCCAGTCATTCTTTTTGCTTATAATTCAAAATAATTATCTATCTGTCAAGATGTTGGGGATTGAAGCTAGGGCCTCAAGCATGCTAGGCAAGTGGTCTACCAGGAAACTGTATCTCCAGCTCACTAATCATGTTTTTGAAAAGGAAAAATCTTAGAGTAAATCAAAATAGATATGCTAAGACCATTTGCTGATCTGCTCAAGCTCTGTGAGACCCCTGGAGTACTTAAAACTATGGAAGAGGAATAATTATCTTAAGAAAACATGAGAGCAAAAGCAATCTATCTCAAATGCCCTTCAAGCAACCTTTGCGACAGTTAAGAATGCCCGTGGGATGTACAGTTAATGTCAAAACACTTTCTAATCCAAAATGTGCCTACAATCAGGGATGTTGCTTGATACAGAAGGAGTGAGTGGCAGTTCTCCTCAGAACGGGGCCTGTCTGGGCACATTGTGTGCCAGGTGTGTTGTCCGGGCCAGCCCACACTGTGAGTATACATATGAGCAAGTTCAAGTATGGCTCCTTAACAGTACTCAAACAATAAAAGGATTAATACAGAGAAACGAGATTGCATAGTGGTAGTATGTGTTTAAAACCTGTGCTACCAAGCCTTGAGAGGTGATTTAGAAGTTAAGTGGTCTCGTGGTCTTTTAGAGGACCCAGGTTCAGTTCCCAGCACTCACATGGTAGTTCACAATCATTTTTTAAAAAATCATCTGTGCTATATTTCAAGTACCCTTGTCCATCTCCATAGGCTAGCTTGGCAGACAGCAGTAGGCCTTTCTCTAGAGGCTGTGAAGCTGAAACTGACCGGCCCTGGCTGGTACCCTACCTGATTATGTGGGAGCTCCACCTCTAAAGTCAGAATGCCACTGTTCCTGTCTCCCAGAGCCACCTCTTGTTATCACAGTTACTAAGCAAATGCAGGGTTCCTACCACCATCCAGCTTATAGACTTGCACTTTCAAAGGCATTCATCTTACCAAATAACTTTTTTTAAAAAAAATATTTCCTGTTGTGTTATGTGTATGAATGTTTTGCCTGCATGTAAGAGCTCCATGTGTGTGCAGTGCTGGCAGAGGCCAGAAGGGGGAGTCCGATCTCCTGGAACCCTGGAACCGGAGTTACAGGGAGCCGGGACCTGAACCTGTGCAGCAAGAACAGCCAATGCTCTGCCCCTGCGTCCCCTCCGGCCTCTTGTATTTCTTTTATGGTTCTAAAAAGTTCTTTTCTTGCTGGTACTCAAAACTAGGGCTTTCCTAAGAAAATCTTTGCTCTGGCTTTTTGACTGCTAGGATCCTTGTTAATCCATGCTAAATTTTTACTGTGACCTGGTTGGGAAGAGTTTTTGTTTGTTGATTTGTCTCAGGTCTGGGGATTTCTTTTGTTTGAGGGTTTTTGTTTTGTGTATGTGCTTGTTTGCTCGCTGGCTTTAAGGAGCTTCCAATGGTACAACTTGAGAAATAAAGCATCTAAATGGAGCTCTCCCTCCAACACTTCAGTCCCCTCCTGCAGCTACTGCAGCTGAGGTCAGCACACAGCACTTACCTGCTCCTGCTTTGTAGGTTTCACACCCAGCCACAGTTGGGTTGCTCTGAATGCAGGCCCCAGAGTACTGATGTCAGAGGAATCATGTGCCTGCATCCTGAGTCTAAGTCCCACCTCCTGCTTTGCCATGGCTCTGAACAGTACCAGGTGTGAAGAAAGGACTCAGTATTAGTCACTTTCCAGAATCTGTCTCAGAATTGTTGGCTACTGGAAAAGACTAGGGGATTGAGAAGTCTAAGAGTGGGCACAAGAACTCACCAGTGGACATCCAAGCAGATAAGCTCGAACACATTCAGATGCAAACACCACCTGGGGAGGTTCATCTTCCATGCCACCCATTACTTTTGTGTGGTTAAAAAAAACAAAGTTTTAAAATATAAGCAAGTCTAATAAAATATTAGACAAGTTGATTCCTAATGCCCTTTATTGCCTGAAATTGGGGTTGGGGTTAAGAGCGGGTGTTCACTTCTAAGGAGCTACACTAGTGGTGGGTTGGATAAGAATGTACAGACGAATTTAGTGGACTGAGCTCAAGATGGGTTATTATTATTATTTTATTTGGGGAGAAATCGCTTACACAAGAAACAGATGACTGCCCCAAGTTCCCACTCCAAGGATCCACACAGGCTGCTCTCGGTGACCCAACCGGAAGCAAGAGAGAGAGACCCCTAAAACCACTTTCTGACATGTCCACACCTGTGATCATGCCCAAATGGGCATAGTCAGTGCTACAGGTTCAGGCAGGGTGGATATCCCACTACAATTCCCCTTTTAGTCTAAAGAAAAAGATTTAAGCTTGATACAAAACTATATACAAAGATAGCAAATATCAAGTGTGCTCTAGGAGAAGGAAATGTAAGGACACACACACTGAAGACACGTAGCCAGTGAAGCAACATAGAGTGGTCTCCATAGGCTCATACAGTTGAAAGCTTAGTCAGCAGGGAGTGGCACTATTTGAGAAAGATTAGGAGGTGTGGCCTTATTGGAAGGGCTGTGGCCTTGTTGGAGGAAGAATTACTTGATGGGCGTTGAGGCTTCAAAAGCCCAAGCCAGGCCCTGTGTTTCTCTCAATCTGTTCCTGCTGCCTGCCAATCTAGAAGTAGAACTTCTCCAGCACCCTCTCTACCTTCACACCTCCATGCTTCCTGCCACGATGAGAATGAGCTAAACCTCTGAAACTGTAAGCCAGCCCCAGTTAAATGTTTTCTCTTATAAGAGTTGCCGTGGCCATGGTGTCTCTTCACATGAGACAGCTCTGTTTGATACTTCAGTGGGAAAAAAAAAATGAGTGCATCCTTGGCAAAATATACTGATTGTTAACACAAGTGGTAAAGTTTACCATTGGCAATTTTTAAAATAAATAAATAAAGCAGGCTGTTGAGACCCTCAAGATGGAATGTAGACTATTTAAATTCATCTTAACAGCACAGACTTCATGGGGTGGGGGAAGAGCTGACAAGTAATTTTGGAAAGCGGTGTTTTGGTGGTTTATTGTTTTGTTTTTCAATTGTAGGGTTAAAGACAAAAAGAACTGTAGAAAATACTCGTATTCTACTCATATTTCACACACGAATACAGTGAGCAATTAAATGTCCAAACCTCTTTACAAATGTGCTAGGACTGAACATTAAGTAAGCAAGCAAACTGTCAGTCATGAAATCAGGCATCTCATTGTCAGAGAAAGTTACCAATCAGCAAGAAGGCAGGAGGAGCCTGCCTGAGGGAAGAGCATCTGTGTTAAGGGTGGGACTGAGTTAACAGCATCTGTGTGAGCTCAGCTGCGGTGAGAGCTGTCTAGAAAATAAAAGTGCCTTCATTAGCCATGCCTGGAACAAAACTAGCAAGCCTAAGTGGCATGAACCACAAAGAATAAAATAAATATCCACCAATCCACATTGTTATGGACGTACGCATAGGTAATGGTATAACAACTGAACTGATGGGAGATGTTATTCTGTATATATGTTTCTCATACTGGTTAATAAAGCCCTGTGGCCAATAGAAAACTAGATAGGTGGGGCTAGGAGTCTAGGAGGAGGAAAGAGGAAGTAGAAGGAGGGGTCAAGATGTAGAGCCTGGAGGAAGGAAGACGCCCGTCGCAGCTCCCGGATAAGATGAGCCACGTGGAAATACTTAGATAAGTAGAAATGGGTTAATAATTAAGGCAGAGCTAGCCCATAAACAATAATGGTAACTGGCCAACAGGATTGTATCAAATACAGAGTCTCAAGAGTGTTACTTGGGGCTGGTGCGGCTGGGGGCCCAGACTGGCGGGCTGGCAGGCTGGCGGAAACATACATGCTACACTGAACAAATAAATAGGGACAAAGGAAAAATTACTTGTCACAGGAAACTTAAAAGCATCTGTTAATAAATGTAGCGTTAACTATGGCAATACATATTGATAATGTATTTGAACATATTGGTAATCATTATTAAGGACGAGACAAGAATAAATGCTAAAATTTATGTCAAACTTTATCAAGAAATAGATAGCCTCAAAGTCTATATTAAAAGTTTTGTTGTTTTTAACACAGGTCTACACATTCTTTGATACCCTCCCATCAGGACATAAAGCAGTTTATGTTTATCATGTTTTGTCACTGTGAGAGAATACTTTCAAACAACAACACAGGAAGAAAGATTTATTTTGGCTCACAGTTTTTTTTTTTTTTTTATTCTTTCATTGATTTATTTTTTACATTCTAATCTCAGTTCCCCCTCCCTCCTCTCCTCCCCCACCACACACACGCCCATCTGCTCCTTGGAGAGGGTAAGGCTTCCCCTAGGAAGTCTAAGCCTGTCCCACCATCTCATTGAGTCAGGACCAACGCACCCCCACACCCCTGCATCTAGGCTGAACAAGGTATCTCTGCATATAGAATGGGCTCCACTAAGTCAGTTTGTGCATTAGAGTTAGATCTTGGACCCACTGCCAGTGGCCTCATAGATTGTCCTTGTCACACCATTGTCACTTATGTTAAGGGAGTCGAGTTCACAGTTTTAAAGGTTACAACGGATGGTTATCGGGCTCTAAGGAAGAAACATCATGGCCAAAAGGCATGGTGGGAAAGTTGCTCATTTCATAGAATGTAAAGAAGTAGCCAAAGAGAAAAGGTCCAGGGACAAAACTGTGTCCTTCAGAGGTACATCCCTGGTGACTCACTTCCCTCCTAGAGTCCATTCCGCTGTGAATTCATCTAGGGATTAACCCAGCAATGAATTGACCACCCTTATAATCCAATCACCTCTTAAAGACACCAGAACCTGAGGACCAAGCTTCAACATGAAGTCCTTCCGTGTGGCGCTTTCCTATCTGAAACACAACCCAGACCTTGAATGTTAACTAAGCTTAGTGACTCATTTATAATGAATATAAAGTACAAAGAAGAAGAGAGTGTAGTCATTTCATAGTTGAGGAATCCAGCAGACACCACTTTAAGGAAGTCATCAAGACTGGCACACCTTTAACCCGGTGGAGCTCTGTCAGTCTGGGGAGGGGGGGGGGAGAGTTGGCATTTCCAAATAATAGCTTGATAGTTACATATTGTTATTAAGTATCACTGACACCCAACAATGAACAGGGTTCTTCCCCTCCCTGTTATTCTGACAATCCCTTAACTCCAGTTAAATCACAAGACTATATCACATACATAGAAACTGAGAGATTTTTAATAAAGCATCTGACTAGTGCTTTTTCAACAGTGTTATGGTTTTGGAAAGACAAGCAGGACTGAGGAATAGTTGCAGGTTGGAGGAGGGTATGGCTTCATCGTGAATGCAATATAGTTTTCTACTGAGTTCTGGAGTCAAAACAAAAGTGCAAGTGGGAACATTGGAAATTTTAAATAGTGTGTGCTTTAGTTAGACGTCCTGCACCAATGCTGACTTCTTGGGTTTGATAAACCTAAGTACATCCGGTACAATGGTAACATGGTTAGAAGCCGTGTAAAAGAGAGGCAAGAATTCTCTGCAGTGTCTTTACAATTTGTCTGCATATCTAAAAATAGTTTCAGAATCAAGTTAGAAGGATGTGTTAAAATGTCTTCAGTGATCCGGGTGTGGTGGCACACTCCTGCTAGTCTAGCATTTGGGAGGCAGAGGCAATGAGTCTGAGGCCAACCTGGTCTATGTAACAAGTTCCATGCCAGCCAGGAACATGTGGTAAGAAGAAACAAAAAACAAAAACAAAACAAAAAAAATGCCTTCAGTGTCCCCATAAAATATTATGTCTAACCAAAGCCTTATCTTTAGATCCAGAAATCAAGAAAGAAACTAGTGTAAGTAAACTCTAAAAATTAAAACACAGAGTAATGGACACCATTGTGCTCTTTTGTTGTTGTTGTTGAACGCCAGCCCAGCCTTGTGCTGCCATCTCAGATCAATCAACAAAACCTGGGAACATAATTTACAAATCATGTGAGATTAGGAGTTGCTATTTTGTCAGTTAGCTTGCTTTTCTGATCTCTGGAAGAACCTCAAAAGACGTGTTGTTCTAGGCTGGGAAAAGATTTCGTTCATATCTTGGCCCCAAAACCATAGGGGAAAAAAATTAACATCAGCACAAAGTAGGTTATTATCTTTGTCCAATTTTCTTCCAGAGATAGAAATGTATAGTGTTGTTTTCATATAACTTTACAGCTCCAAAGAATTTCATAAACTTGTTCCAAAAAAACCCCACAAAAATGTTTTATTCCTATTAGGAACTATTTATAGAAAGAAGGGGGAGGGATGAGGAAGAGGATGAGATGCTGCTGCAGGAGGTCATGGCTGGATGAGAGCCGATGGCTGGTCCCTCGCTGATTGTCACAGTCAGGGAATGGGGGTGGAGAAGCATGCAGCCGTGACAGATCCCGAGAGTCACTACTCCATGTCACAGCACATGATGAGTGTTAATTCCTAATGAGATCTTCTTGTCAAGTGCACAGTGTGAAAGGGGGAAATCGGATAATTGTCAGAGTTTCCATTTATACTGCTACATCTCTCTTTATTCTCACAAAAGCCTGACATGTCAGGTTCTATTATCATCTTCAGTTTTATAACTGGGAAGGTGGAGCTAAGAAATATCAAGGAATTTACTCAAAGTCACACACAGGTCATAACTAGGGAAGGTAGGAATGGAAGCTAGAATTAGGTGACTATGGTGGTTAATCTTGGCTGTCAACTTGACTGCCTGTGTAATTAACTAAAACACAAGTTTCTGGACACTCCTGAGGGTTTTTCTTGATCAGATAATTTGAAGCAGGAGGGCCCACCCTGGATATGGGCTACGCCTTCTGGTAGCAGCCCAGATGAGTGAACATGGGGGAAGGAAACTTTGTGCCTGCTTGTCCTCATTCTCATTGGCAAGACCATCTGTCTTGCTGCCGAGGCATTCCTTCAAAGATTCCAACACAGACTCAAGACCAGCAGCTCTCCAGGAGTCCTCAGTCCCTCAGAACCAGATCAGGACTGCTGAGATAGCCAGACTCTTAGACGGAGCAACTGCTGGATTCTCGGGCTCTCCAGTGTGAGACAGCCGCTGTCAGACTACCCAGACTTCACCCTGTAAGCCAACCTAATAGCTACCCTTTTCATATACTTTCATTCTGTCGGTTCTGTTCCTTTAAAGAACCCCAACTAATGCAGTGGCCTCAGAGTCTGTGTTCTCAGTCATGATGCAGAGTCAAAGGCGGAACAGACTTGGGAACCAACCAGGAAAAGGTGGGCACAGATAACAGGAGAGATTAGCATGTGTCTGGGGTACCTTAGATCCGTGGGCTGCCCCTTTTTGACAACGTGTCTCTTTCGGAAGGTCAAGCCAGCCTGGCCTCAGCTCACAGTGATCCTCCTACCTTCGCCTTTCAAGTGCTGAGATTACTGGCATGAAGCAACGTGCTTTCTTCCTGAGATCTGCACTTACTGGCTAACATTGGATTCTAGGCTTAAAAGTTGGAACAAATAAGAAATTGATAAGGAGGAAAAAGAAGTGGGGACCAAAATTGAGTGCCCCTGTATGCCCACTCTCACTTCCCCTCCCCAGTTCTGCTGCCATGCCCCAGAAGACCGAAGGGTATGCTAAAGGCAGAAGAGCCAAAGTGGAGGCCAAGCCACAGAGGCTCTCTGCAAAGTTATCAGCTAAACTCACTTCCCCAGGCCTATAAAGAGCCCTGCAAAGAAGGGAGCGAAAACATTCAAAGGGCAAAAGGAACTGATGTTGGCAAGGGTTCAGTTAATCCTAAACACAGCGGGGATGCCAAAACAGCCCAGGCAGAGAAAGCTGGAGATGCTCAGGACAGTGTGTGCATTTCCAGGGACTGTACAGTTTGGAATAATATTTTAGTCAAGTTCTGCAAAACGGCACGGTTTTGCTTTACTTTTGTAATCTATTTCGTTAGTACATAGGGCACTTCATTGTTTTACGGAGAGAGGTGATAGTCACAGAATGTCACCAGAGCTGACTCAGTGTACACACCTTTCCCTGCTAGTTTTCAAAGACTTCCTCTTGGCTCCCAGTAGGGGACAATCACTGAGGTTGACACATGTCCCACGTTGGCACAAAATGCCTCTGTGTGGGAAAATTCCAGATTAATTTTTATTTCCTTTTCTGCCTCCACCATAAGAACCTACTTCAGTCCCTTAAAGCCAGAATGCGGCCTGGACCTGACTCCCTTCAGCTGGTTTTTGCCCATGTGTCAGGCGGCCAGGGTTTTGCAGTGACATCACTGAGATCGTGACCCTCAGAAGAGCAGCGGCTCCTTTTCTTGAGGAGTGTGGGTCTTCAGACTGACCATTCTGTCCTTTTCATTTTGCTTTCTGAAAGTCTAAGCCAGCCTGTGGAAGGAGACTAAAAGGCACACTGAATGTGAGCTGCCAACCCGTGTGCTCGGCTTTTCCTGTTAGAGCATTGGATGAAGACGTCATTAGATTTCATAGTGCCTTTCTGACTTTGATAGTTCACACAAGGAGTCCAAAAGTTCTTGCATATGACTAATGATCACACCTATGTGCTGCCTAAAATGCCATGTTGTTTGTGAAGAGTATCTTGAACAGAGCCAGATACAGTAAAGGAATCAAAAACAGACACGTTCTTTCTTTTTGTCTCAATCTGCCATTGTTGTGAAAGCATACACATAAATCCTGGCAACCAACAGATTAAGTGGGAATGGGGCTACAACAGGCAACCACACACCTGCAGAAACAGATCCTGGCTCCTCTAAATGCCAGTCTTTTGATTGGCTCTAACCTGCCCAGGCCTGGTATCTGGAAGCCTTTCCTCTAATAGAGTTAGCCAGGACTCCCTCACCTTGAAGGAGTGGTACCCCAAGGCTCCGTGGCTCTGACACCTGCCGACTAAAGATCCAGCGATAAGGTTGTTTCCAACGAGTCTAAAACACAAGGACACCCTAGTATAAGCTCTGCTATCGCCCATCCTTCTCTACATTGTGTTTTATTATAACGCTTAGCAAATCACTTGAATTCATTTATCGGACTTCTGTTTCCTCTCATCTATCTAAATTACACACACACACACAAAAAAAAATGTACCCTTTTTTTTTTTCTTTTTTCTTTAGATTTGAAACAAAGTTGTTCTACTTGTCAATCCCAGTTCCCTCATCCTCTTATCCTCCCCTATCACCGCCAACAAACCCCAGCCCATCCCCTTTCTGCTCCCCAGGGAGGGTGAGGCCTTCCGTGAGGAGCCTTCAAAGTCTGTCATATCATTTGTGGCAGGGTCTAGGCCCTCCCCCATGTGTCTAGGCTGAGAAACGATACCTCTATGTGGAGTGGGCTCTCAAAGTCCATCCATTTACTAGGAATAAATACTGATTCATTACCAGAGGCCCCATAGACTGCCCAGTCTCTTTCTCTTGGTAACTCTGCTCCAAATTCCATAATTCAAAGCAGTCTTCACCCCGGTCTTCAATGATCTTGGAAAACACATCCATTCCAATGTCACGGAGGACTCAATTCCCTGTCATCAAGCAAATGTTCAAGATGGTATTGCAATGCTAGATTCCTTTCCACCGATGCCATAAACAGCCCTAACATGTAATAAGCCCAGAACGCTTTTCTTAAACTGCTTACAGAACAACTACACTGCTGGAGAGAATGTTTTGGGGCAAATTCAGCAAATTCCTCAGTCTTGAGTGTTTTTTAACTAAAATACACATGATGCTTTTCTTCCTTTAGCTAGACTCAAAATAAAAAGATTTGGATCCAATAAATCACCAAGGACATGGAATTCTAAATTTCCTCCATTTTCTTCACATCTGCTCACCTATTTGCATACATAGGCACCCAACATTGCATCAGGATTGGGAGCCATCATAGCTGAGGGCTCTTTTTCATGGGAGATCTTCTGAGAGTGACCTGAGAGAAACATCTAACTCTAATTTCAATGGAAAGTTTGTTTTCCCCTTTAGTCAAATTTTAAAAAGTGAATCCTGCTGGTCTATTTGTTTGCTCAGGGTCTCCTGGACTCTCTTAGGTTGTGTCCTGACGTCAGGCTTTCTTAGGCATGAATAAAATGTGACCAGCATGGGCTATCTAAGAGATAATCCTACCGTTTGCCATCCTTTTTATGGAATATTTAGGAAGCTTGCCTGTATACATTCATTTTTTCTCTGTTAAAAAGTCATCTTAATGTTCTAGACCTCAACTCTTCTGGAGCTATCTGACAGATTGCAACAGACATCACACCTCTCAAAGCCTTCTTTGACACTTTTAAGATTAGACTGACTCCAAACTCACGACCTTGATAAGATCTCAGCTCCAAAGGAAAATAATCCTGTTCTGGAAAAAACAAACAAACCATGCAGAGCCAAAGGCATTGAAGAATTTGGTACTATGCATTTCAGAGATCAGTGTGGTGCTGTGCGTGAGTATACCGAGGTATTGGCTCAAGGATGGTGGCAGGAGGAAGGGAAATAAAGGCACATGGTCCTTGTGTTCACAGATAAACACTAGGGAAACCAGGGATGTTAAACACATAGGGTTGTGTCTTTACCAGAAGAGATGTAAGCCTGTTTCTGCCCAGAAGGCTGGGGATAGATGTGGTTAATAGCCTGGTGGATCTGTGCTATCTGCAAGGCCAGGCCACACTTGAATCTTCAAGACTATTATGTTTATCCTAGATTCTTCCTCCCTAGACATTTATCTTGAGCATTGTTCATTGACTTGGAAGGTCTACTTCTAGGCCTAACATACGAGCATGTGTGATAGGATCTATTTTATTGACTTGGGCGGTCTGCTCCTAGACCTAACATAGGAGCTCATGACTTTGCAGCATATAGATGGTAAAGTGTCGAAGGAGCTGAAACTGGGTTGGCACAGTACTGAGATCAAGGAGGTTAAAAATGATTCGAAATGATTTTACTACGTGTGGTCAGAGAAAATGACATTCAACAACATGCCTTCGGGGGGACACAGAGGACACCTCTTCCACTAAAACCGAAGAATGTGTTGTCCATTCATTGCTTTTTTGGTTGCTATCATAAAATATCCTGACAAAGGCAACTTAAGGGAGAAAGGGTTTACTCTGTCTCACAACAGTTTACACAAAGGCAAGGAAGTGCCGGTGATACCCGTAGTCAGGATGTCTGGTGTCATCCATAGTCAGGATGCCTGTGGCTTGAATGTTTTGAACTAAAATACACATGACGCAGAAAATCAGCTAGCTTCTTCCCTTTTTATGCAGGACCCAAGCTCAGAGAATGTGGCTGAGTCTTCGCCTCAGCAAATCTAATCAAGACAACCCCCCCACAGGCATGCCAGGGGCTAAATTCAGAGAATCCCTCAAGTGTGTCCAGAGGCTTGCCTCCTAGGCGACTCCGGTCCGGTCACATTGACAACCAGCACAAGCCGTCACATGGTGCTGAAGAATACTTGTTAACCCAGAGCCTCTCCTACAAGGCCGAGGCCAGTGGGGAAGGGTGCTGTGGGACTGATGATAGGAACAAAAAAGAGGTTTCTGGAATGGCAGGGGTTAACTGTTAGAAGAAAGGGGATGTGATTATTGTAACAAAGCTAAAAGAGAGACTCTGTGCATCTTTCATCCTAACCAACCAGGAGGTTCTGAAGGGTGATGGAGAGTGAACTAGAAGGTTCTTTGACTTGTCAAGAACTTGTGAACAGAAACCCTCACTGCTTCTCAACGTGGGGAGCAACATGCCCCACCCATTCAGTTTCCAGGCAAGTCACTTCACAGGCTTGGAGCCCATTCACTGAACAAGAGGAAATCCCTTCAAGGAAGGACATATACTGCAAACATATTTGATAATATATGGTGCTCCCAGGGGCACCACCCTCTCCCCCCAAACACACACACACACACACACACACACACACACACACACACACCTAAGGGCAGACAAGTCATAATCAGGGCTACTTAGGGCTAAACCGTGTCTACAGACACACACACAAACACACACACACACACACACACACACACACACACACACACACACACACACCTGCAAAAGATCTAAGACTATCAGGAAAATCCTCAGACTTTTCAAGAATCATTGCCTGTAGTGCCCATGACTCTGTGTCAATACTGAGATAAGAAATCTGAGACTCTCCCATTATTTTCTGTTTGGAGGACACAGAGAAGCCAAGCAACAAATGAAATTTTAGTGCAGGCTCCCAACAGTGAGTTCAGTGTCCATTAGACCCACCGTTGGTGACTTCTCTAGTTTATGACTATACAATCAGAATATAACCATAGTCAGCAGACCTTCTTCTGCCTGTGGAGGAAGGGTCATGTGCCAATACATTATTTATGATTTATTAAAGCTTGCCTGGGGATTCAGAAAGCAAAGCCAGCCACAAGCTATAGAGGTCAAATAGTGGTGATACACACCTTTAATCCTACACACTGTAAAGCTAGGTGGTAGTGGCTCACACTTTTAATCCAGGATTCAGGATTAAGAGCTACCTCTGTTAGATCAAGGTCACACTGACTACACGAAATTGATCCAGTCCTAAAAGAAACAGCTCTCACAAAGGTGACCTCAGCACCTGAGGTCACATGCCTTTAATCCCAGCACTAGGGAGGTGGAGACAGGAGTGGTACGGCTGGGCAAGGGAAGGAAATAAAAGGAGGAGGAGGAGACAGGAACTGAGAGTGTTTTGCCTGTGAGGATTCATGGGGACAGGACTGCCATTTCAGGTGGGTAGAGGTAAGATCTACTGGCTTGGCTGTTTGCTTCTCTGAAGCTCGAAGCCCAATCTGTCTCTGGGATTTTTATGTATGGTGCTGCAGGGTCACTATGGTAAAGTTGAAACTGTTCTCCTCCGTGATGTTAATATGTCAAAGGAATAATATGTACCAGTAGGGTCTGCAGAGGTTAGCAACGCCATTGCAGACTCTTTAAGTGCAGAAGTAGGCTGAGGAAACACTAGTCAGTAAAGTGTCTGCTGTTCAAGCATGAAGATCATATTCCAATCTGTAATGCCAGCCCTGGGGAGGCAGAGATAAAGTGTGTCCCTTGAGCCTGCCTGCCACCAGCTTGGGTGGATTGGGAGAACTCCAGGTTTAGTGAGAGCCCTTGTCCCAAAAGATAAAATGGAGAGTTTATGCCATATCAGCTCTTTCAGATACCGTGTCTCCCAGAAAAGAACAAGACAGCCTTTGTACTAGGTGTGCTGTTTTTGATTTGGCAACTTGGGGAGGAAAGGGTGTATTTCATCTTACAGTTCTACAGCACAGCCCATCCTTAAGGAAAGTCAGGCAGGAACTCAGACAGAACCCAGAAGGCAGAAGCTGATGCAGAGACCTCAGAGGAGAGCTGCTTACTGGCTTGCTCCTCCTGGCTTGATCAGTTTGTTTTCTGATCTACCTCAGGACCACCCACATCAACTATCAATCAAGTAAATTCTTTATAGACCTGCCTACAGGCCAGTCCCATGGAGGTATTTCTTGGATTAAGATTCCTTCTCCCGAGATGACCCTAGCTTGTGTCAAAATGACATAAAACTGCCCAGCACACCTACCAATTATTGTATCAACAGTTCTGGACAGGCTTCACATGGCTTTGCACAAAGCTAAGCTATTGTCAGCCCTTCACTCACACCTCTTAACTGATGCTCCCAGTACTGGAGAGTCTTTTAACGTTAAGGTGTGAGACGTGAATAGGAAGCCACTTACCATCCATGAACAAAACGGAAGTGGAAGGTTGTTAATATCCACGAGTTAGAAGCCAGAGGATAATGTTTCCCTTTTTCTTCCCTCAGAGGGGCAGTTCTGAGATACATCTTATAAGCTGACTCCTTAGAAGGTCTTCCCAGAACTGAACACCACATAATCATAGTGGCTGTCAAATTAACAACTGTTTTTCCCCTTCCTGTTCTAATTAACTCCTGTTCCACATGATGCCTTTCTTAAGAATGGTTTATTATTATTGTTATTGTTGTTAGCATACAATGGGATGGGTTTCATTGTGACATTTTTAAACACATATGTTATTATATTTTATTCTTATTCAGGTCTTCATACCTCTCTCCTCCCTTCTTGCTATTCCTATCCAAACAGTAGGGTTGCCATAGTGAAAGTCTATATCTACTTGGCAAAATTTCCATGGGATGGTTTTACAGAGCAAGAGTAATCAGCCATTTCTATGAACCATGTTATTTTTCTTTCTGTAGAAATTTAACTTATTCAGTAGTCATGAGGAACGGATCTTATTCTTCCCCTCTAGAAATAAAGACTTTCTCATGTCTAGATGGCCAGTGAATGGCAAAAACAAGCTTTGAACTGGGCACTTTGATCTTTGAAGTTCATGTTTCCTCTGTGCTGTGATAAATTATGACAGAAGTACAGAGAGCTTCTGAGTATAAATAAATTAATCCCATCTGGATGACTCTGGGAAACCTTTTGAAGGATGCAAGATATATGTCTGGCCTTTTGAAGAATTTATAGGTGACTGTGGAGAAAGAAAAACATTCCAGTGGAGAGAGAACTCATGTGCAAGCCAGAGTAGAAGCAATGGGTGGGGCCAGCTTCAGGGAACATGAATTCATAGGCAAATTCTACCCAATCATAGACATCCTAGAAGGCATTGTGAACTCTGCCTTCTATAATGTGGATGCTGGTTCAGAGTTTCTTCTGTGGTACATTCTGTAATGTACAGGGCATTATTGTGGGAAAGGGACTCATTTTGTCATCCCTTAAGTACAGAAACCAACAATCTTGGACAGCTATCCTTTACCAGGTAATATACCAGCCATCACTGGTAGAATGCCAGCATGATTTTGTACACCTCCACCTGGCCTTGTGCTAGTCAGCTTTCTTGTTCTTTCATCAGCCCTGAAGAGGACAATGATGAGTGTGGCTGCTGTTGTGACCACAGAGATCCTTAAGGGTGGCTTGCTTTGACCCCTAATCACCCAACAGAGAGCTGGCCTCTTGCAGATATGTGGTGACTGGACACCCTTGGGCTCATCTTGAATGATATGCCATGCCTTTGACAGGTTATATCTTCATGAAGAGTTCACAGAGAAGTGGGAGGCAAATAAGAGGCTCACCAGGAGACAAAGAGGGCCAGATCTGCAAAAAAGCAGCCATCACCTCTTCCCAGAGTGATTCCAGGGAGGTAAGGGGTTTGCCATTCACTGGCCATTGTGGGTGACAGTTTGAGTAGGTTCTACAAGCTGGAAGGCCCAGGAGCCATCGCCTCCCAGTCATGCTCTTGGAGCATTACCTGCCTACAGGCATAGCCACCTTGTGACTCCAGCAAGACCGGCCTGCCTGCCTCATCTGCAAAACAGAACCAGCTCCAGTGAGTATGGAAAGTACCTTCTTTCAGCTCCAAACCCCCAAATCACTGAAATTCTATGGTTGGATTAAAGTGAAGGGTGGAAAAGCAAACTTAATTCTTTTTTTTTTTTTTTTTTTCTAAGCCAAGATTTCTGTGTAGCCCTGTCTGTCCTGAAACTCACTCTGTAGATCAGGATGGCCTCAAATTCAGAGATTTGCCTGGCTCCTCTGCCCCCTGAGTGCTGGGTTTAAAAGTATGTGCCACCAACGCCCAGCTAGTTTTCATTTTTAAAAGAGAGAGAGAAAAAAATGAAGAGGGGGAAGAAGATGAGGAGAGTGGAAAGATGGAAGGAGGGTAGAGAAGGAGATGGGGGGGGGAGAAGAGAAGCGTGATTGGAAGGACAGAAGGGGGGGAGGCAAGTCTGGAGGAAGGAAAGTACAGTATCTAGAAGGTGATCTGTGGCTATGGAATTCCGAAGGCCAAGCAAGCACATTCCACAATAAGCTACATGAGTCCAGAACTGGGCTTGCAGTTTTCCATCACTGTGTTGTCCCAACGCAGCATAACCCCTGACATGCAAAATGCTTAATGTACACTTGCTAAAATAACTGACTGAAGAAAAGACTAGAAATGTGGTGGAATCAAGATTTAAAAGGCTGATAATGCTAGGTTTGGTTTGACGCTGTGTAATAAGAAGCAAACTGAAGATCACTAAAAGAACAGTCATATCACTATGAAAACATGTTCCTACTCGGCCATGTGTAGAAGGTACTGGTGGCCGTTGATGGAAGTCACACATCTGTATAGACTTCAGGCAGAATATGCTATTAAAACCAGAAACAGAGCAAATGGAAAGCCATGTTACCAAATGAGTTAATACCTGAAATCAAATTCTGGCTCATCTATAAGTAGTATTTTGAAAAGAACATTGTAAGCTGTAAGAGGTAAAGTTAGGTAACTCACCATCTAGAGAAAGTTTTGTAAAGGGGGGGAAAAAACTTCAGACCTGTGTATACTCAGTAAGCAAGGAATCAACTAGCAATTGGTTTTTTCCATTCAATTATTTTAGTAATGAGAATTTCTTTTTAAAAAAATCCTTTGGTTTTTCTGAGACAGGGTTTCCCTGCATAGCCCTTGCTGTCCTGGAGCTCACTCTGTAGACCAGGCTGCCTTCTACCTCTGCCTCATGAGTGCTGGGATTAAGGCATGCACCACTACCACCTGTTTTCTTTAAAACAAAAAACAAAAAACAAAAAAAAAAAAAAAAAAAAACATCTTGAGGCTATCTAGAACAAGTCACTTACAAATAAGTTTGATACTGCCCTTATACAAATACAGGCTATATATGTATGAAAATAAATACTGAATAGCTTTCAATGACAGAGAATAAAAGTTGCTATATTTTTTTTCTCCTAAAAATGTGCATTACCATGCCTGTTTCTGTGACTATTGGGCTTCTGTTCAGAAAGATTTTTCTCTCATGTGCAGAATCTGGATTTTGATTTCTTTTGAGGATTTGATTTTGTGACGTAAACCCATACCTAAGCGTGTGAAAAGGGTTCAAGAAGTGAAAGTGATGTCCACAACAGAAGAGATGGGGCTCTCCAGACCATCCAGAAGAAAAGGGCCCAGTGAGGACGAGAAACGGTGAGAGTAGGGGAGAGGAGACAGATGAGGAGGAGCCTGGTGGGCGACAGGACAAAGGGCTGCATGAACTTGCAGAAACAGATATGCCTCACTTGTGGTGTCTTTAAAATGTGCCAGTGTAGCCATCACCTAAACAGCAGGGACTCAAGCAGCTGCTCAGCAGAAGCTCAGTGAAGTAATCCATCCCAGCAAGTCAGTGGCAGACTCAGAACACTCTCGCCTCACCTGGACTGGCCGTACCTGGCACTGGAAACAAGCACGGTGACGTCACCCAGGCGTGGTGCCTCACATCACCAATCCCAGCACTTGAGTGGCTGGGCCAGGACTCTGAGGCTAGCTTAGGAAAGACTGAAACTGGGCTCGAGGGAGGAGGAAGGGGGAAGAGGAAGAACAGGGAGAGGAGGAAGAGCTTACATTGTGAAATGTAGATTCAGGCACATTAGCAGGATACCGTTTCACATAGAGAGAAGGCTCACAAATCCAGAAGTAATGGCAAATGGTCTACCATGGACACTGGAAGGAAAAACCAAGCTAAGGAGCAAGTTAAACATTTCAGAGAAGCTCTGGACAATCCCTGTAGAGTCAGACAAAACTGAAAACTAAATGGAAACAAAGTAACACAGCTCATTGAATATCTTGAGCCATCCCATGAACGTCTTTAGCCATCAAATGTTCAACTGACAAGTTGCAAAACCCAAACTTTTTATTATTTAGAAATCATCATATTAACTCCTAGAAATTCAGGGATGTAGAAAAAATCCATATGGACAGTTTATAGCCTCTTGAAAGTATTTTGCTGTGTATGTAACTAGACATGATTTCTGGTATTATTTATGTATTTATAGTACCACTTCAACTAGATAACAGTTCAGTTTTACATTATTTCAAGGCACTCTGTAAACAATGGTGGGTAGTGAGTATGTACTGACTTGAATCAATAGTCTTTGTGGAGCTAACAACATATAGTAACAATGTTTGCCTTTAAGAAAGGAATTGTAGGGTGTGAGGGTGGTCTGGCTGCGACATCTGTCACCCCATTGTTGGCCAGGGTTGATTCAGCTGATCTGGCTAGGCGGGTGTCCCCTTCTCCCCTCACTGCCATGTCCCTCCCATAGCTGCATGCTCTGATATGAGTAGCTGCACTCCTCTGCTAGAGGCTCCAAACAAGCTCTCAAGGAAAGCATTGTATTTATGAAACTCTGATTTAGTTATTACTTCCATAATAAAACTCAATTACAAATCAGGATGACCCAAACTGATATAATGGAAGGAGCCTGTTGCTCACTGTGACCTTCAAAGGCATTTTTTAAGTAATAGGTGGTCATCGACAATGACCTTTGACCCTGTCTATGTAGAGGTGCTTTGGCTGTTCATCTTCCTTATACAGGAGCTTCTGAACCCTTTAAAAACAGTATAAAAGTCAGGCATGATGGCTCACGCCTTTAATCTCAGCACTCAGAGGCAGAGGAAGGCAGATCTCTCTGAGTTCAAGACCAGCCTGGTCTACATGGTAAGTTCCTGGCCAGCCAAGGCTTACATATTGAGAGCTTATTTTAGAAAACAAAACAAAACAACAACAAAACACCTTGTGTACAAGTGGATGATGGTACATGCATATAATCCTGGTACTTGAGTAGTGGATGCAGCAAGATCAGAAGTTCAAGACCAGCCTAGGCTAAAACCAGCTCAAGACAAACCTAGACCACATAAGACTCTATTTAAAAATAACTTTTAATGTATATAAAATACAATTAAAAACCCCTAGATGGATCAATTTTATAAAATTAGGAACAATCAACTTCTAAAAATGCTAGAAACTACAGATAGATATATTTAAATTCAAAAAAGATAATAAAAGATAATCCCTGGGAGAAAATTGTGAATGTCATGTTGCTCTATTTTTCCTGAGCACATTTTTCAAAATTAAGATTATGCATTGATGCTATATTTGATGCCCTATTATATAAACACAATCATATGCATTTCTCTATCACACTTGCAAACCCAGAGAAAGTCCTTATAGCGACAGATAAGCATTCCCTGGAGTCCTGTTAGGGTGACATTTCCAAGTTCTGAGTGATGGTTAGTAGTGGAGTCATAGGTTAGACACAAGGGCTTTGAAGTATCAAGTCCCTCAGCAGTTGGTTACACATATCTTCTAGTTGAGAAAATAGAATTCATCACGGGATATTTTGTGCCACCAAGGGCTGGACACCCCCAAAAATGACAATGAGTGGCAGGAAGTAGGTGGCAATGGCTGCCCATCAGATAAGGAGTGCTGTGTGCAACAGCCTATAGACAGTTTGTGGTTCTTATTTTTCTTTAAACATTTGTATTTATTTATGTGTGCATGAGCGCGCGCGTGTGTGTATATGAGTGCATGCACTCAAACCCACACATGGGTGCCATGCTGCCCATATGGAGGGCAGAGGACAACTTTTGGGAGTTGGTTCTCTCCTTCCACCACGTGGGTGCCAGGACAGAGCTAGGGTCATCGGGCTTGGCGCAAGCGCCCTCACGCTCTGAGCTGTCTCACCGCTGGCCCTCTGTAGAGGACTGCTTCATGTCGAGTGCTCTCTTCTTCTGTTTGTTTTCTCCTTCTCGGTTCTTTACTCACCCCCCCACCACCACCAGGCGTTGGGACATCAAAGGTCTTATTCCAGTATCAAGATCATTTCTAGACTTCTGGAATGTCAGTTCCAACACAGACTCTTGTGACACTCACATTCACACACCCTTTCCCTGGGCTAGCAGGATGCCCGTTGCTCCATGCTGTGACAAGCCTCTGGAGAGTTGGGAGACACGAAGGTTTAATGGCTTGTTTCTGCCGCAGGAAAAGCTGGCCTCTCACTTCTCCATCTCCGTGGCTAGTGCTCTGCTCTCTGTTCTAGCCTCAATCAAAACTATCTACGGTCACCAACTCCGTTGCCATTGTTTTGAGACAGCATCTTATGTGTCTCAGGCTGACTGGAACTCATTTTGCAGCTAAGAATGACCTTGAGCCTCTACCTCCTGGCTATCGGGATCACAAGTGTTAGCCTGGAGCCTTGTGAACCCAGGGTTCATACATGCCAGGCAAACAGAATCAACTGAGCTACACCCACAGTCCACCCACAGCATTTAAACCAACTTCTAAGTAAGTCTTCAGGGGTTCATTTCCCTGATTAGTATGTCCAGGAGTTCCTCAGTTCTTCCCTAAATATATTTGAAATCGTGGTCTGATTTTATCGAGCCCAGCTTCCCTGGAGGACTCTGAGCAGCCATTTACATCTGATAGTGTTGAGTGGGAACTCCTTGTGACCTGAGACATCTTCTCCCTCTGCCAGAACACTCGGTGTCTTTGTGCCGCCTCTGGAACTGCATACAGGGCCTAGGCAGTGGGTCTTTGGTCCTCTGAATCTTCTTCATGGCTCTCAGACATCGTTCTTCATATGTGTAGTGTGGGGTTGGAGAGGCGCATGTGCTCATGTGTACACCTGCATGTAGAAGTCAGTATCAAGTGTTTTTCTCAATCAGTCTTAACCTTGTTTTGAAACAAGGTCTCTCACTGAGCCCAGAGCCTACTGACTCAGCTACACTGGCTATCCAGCCTTACCTAGGGATCCTCCCATACCTGTCTCTTCAGCTCTAGGATTAAAGGCGTAGGCTGCTATATACCCAGCTGTGTGTGTGTGTGTGTGTGTGTGAGAGAGAGAGAGAGAGAGAGAGAGAGAGAGAGAGAGAGAGAGAGAGAGAGAGAGAGAGAGAGAGAGAGAGAGAGAAAGGGGGGGTTCTGGAAGATCTAAACACGGGCCCTTTGGTTTGCTCAGCAAGCACTTCAGCAGACAGCCATCACCCCAGCCCATGACATGGTCCTTTGCTATGGAAATATCTCTTGTGATATGAAGATTGGCATCTGCTTTGAGCAAATTACCAGACTTTCAGAGCAATGAATTTAAGTTGGCAATTTAAGTCACTTAGTATTAAACAAGTGTTGATGTTAACTACTGTTTTCTGACCCTTGGAGGCCATGTTCTCAGCATACATTATTTCATTTTACTCATTATAGAAACCAGAGGGCATAGAAGATGGACAGGCAGATTGCTTTTCCCAAAGACACATGGTTGGTAAACGACAATTCACACCAGGTCTGCTAGGCTCTAAACCCTAGCTCTCCACCACCATCCTAGGAGCCTCCCACGGAAATACTGAGTTTGCAAGCATGGACCACATTGTTACAAAACAGGTTATTTGGAATCTGCACTTAGCAGTCAATGATTTACAGAGTCCAACTAACTGCGAGGTCCACAGGCAGGTCGATGAAGGACAAGCCAGGTTATGATATGGCCCTCGCCTTCAAGCTGGAAAGATGACATCAGACTGAAAGCTGAACAAAAACCTGCAATCATGAAAGATTAGAATTAGGCAGCAGAGATGGAAAAAATAATTGTGTGTCAGACTCTGCTCCAAGCTCTTTAAATATATTTTTCATTAAGTAAAAATATGTAAATGAAATTTACCGAGTTTAAACATACAGTTCAATGACTTAAATTCCATTCACATTGTGTAACCATGACCACTGTTACTCTATAAAAGTAGCTTGATTCAGTTCAGTTTAGTTTAGTTTTAATTTGAGATAATGTCCCCCCATGGCCTAGAATTCACTCTGTAGCCTAGGGTGACCTCACGTTGACAATGCTGCCTCAGCCCTTCTGAGTGCTGAGCATACAGGCTTGTGCCACCACACCTGACTTAGAGTTTTTTTGAAAGTTATCCCACCCTGACTCCCTGTACTCACTCTCCAGAGATGCCCAGTGTCCTCTTTCTTAAATTTTGCAGTGACTACACTCATGCTTTCGTCTCTTTGCACGTGTCAGTTCTAGACACCTAAGTGAGATCACAGGATATGCTCTCCTCTTGTGTCTGGCTTATTTATCTTCTGTACAGTAGCACGTGTCAGAGTTTCATTCCTTTTTTAAGAAGGTAGGGCTGTGAGTGTGAGTCATTTGGAGGCCTTGCAAGTATCAGCACTTCAAAGATGGAATTCATGAATGGATGATCAGCTAGACAAATACCATATACATACAACAATGTATTCATTCATGGACATTTGTGTTATTCCAATCACTTGGATAAGAATTAACTGGTAATGGGGCTGGAGAGATGATGTCTAGGTGTTAGGAGCACTGACTGCACTGGCAGAGGTGCAATTCCCTGCACTTACATAGCAGCTCACAATCAGCAGTAACTCCAGTTCCAAAATGTATGGAACCTTTTCCTGGCCTCCATGGGTACCAGGCATACGACTGACTTTATGCAGGCAAACCACCTGTATACATTAGAAAAAAAGTACATATTTTTTAAGAGCCTGTGAGGTTACTATTATTCCAATTTTTGGATGGAAAGCCTAAAGCTAAGATAGATTAAATCACCGGTCTTCTTATACTAGTATAAACTTATTAATTCTGCTATCCCTAAGTTTTTAGGTGAGAACTCTGGAAAATTAATTCATTATGCTACAGGAATGTGAAAATTCTTACAGGTTGGACTGGGGTCAGGGATTCTAAGATGCACTCTGCATCTTAGGGGCATGAGAAATTTAAATAGATTGTGGGCTTTAAGAACCTTGATGAGAGAGGGTAGAGATGAGCTTTGTTGGAGACAAAGGATTATGTAAGGGCTGGTAGGACCATCCTTTCCCACGAGAGGTCTCGTGCCAAGCAAAACACCTACTTCAAAACAACTAGACAATTACCCAAGCACTGCCCACTGCCTACTTGGCTGGAAAGAGCCCTAGAGATGGGATGGATACTCTCCGAAATCTGTGTGCGCAGTTCACATTTTAATCAAAGGACAAGACAGGCGCTTGAAAGAGCTGGCTATCTAAGGAAAACATGCCGTTTCTTTTTAGGGATATGTGTCCCGGGTGACCCCTGTTTCCTCACTTCATGTTTCCCTGAATCATTGATCAGTACCAGGTAAACACAACCCATGTCTTCATTGTTCCCCCACCTACTGTGACTGAGGTCTGAGTAGGTAAAGACAGGAACAGTTGTAAATTTACCTATGCAAATGACAACATCAGGTGCCTACAGGGTCTGAGGTCCACGAAAGCAAGACCTTTGTGTGTTTTTAACCCTCGGGTCCTGGAACTCCAGCATAGAGCAATCACCCAGTATATGAAAATATGGTATCCAGATGGCATGGAACTAAAACACAGGAGCTGCTGGGACTGAATTTAGAAACAGCTCCTCCATTTGGCTGTCACCACTCTAGTTGCATGACACGTGGCAAGTTTTTAAAATAAAGGTAATAATGCCCATTCATTTGTCTTTTGTTTTTCAATCCAGGACTCCTCGATTTAGATGCTTTTTGCTACCTACCCTCCTAAGAGAAATCCAATCCAGCACAGCTAGTGGTATTCACTATGTTCCTGGGAGTTAGCTACTAAAGGCAGACTCTCAAGTAACTACACCAAGAAGGCTAATGACTATCATTTGATAAGCCCAGCAAAGTTGGGCAATACACTATGGAAGTTATTGTGGATCAGGTACAGCGTTCCTATTTGGGATCATAAAAAGCTCTGATGATGGATGGTGGTTATATGACTGCAGAAGAATATAAATGAACTCACTGTCACTGCGCTGGTACATTTAAAAATTGTTTTTAAAAGGGTAACTTTTATATGTTACCATGGTAACAAAAATGCCATGGGCTACTCATAGTAGCTTTATGCATTTTACCAAATTATGTGGGTTCAAAATAAGGACCCCAATTAAACAGCTTGGGTTTCTGAGCTTTCCCAGGATGTGTTGTTTAGGAGATGATTGGCAGTTTGTGACATGACTCCTCATGAAAGGGCCATAGGAACACAGAGGTAAAACACATTTTCATTTTTGGTCATGCCCTCCTTCTCCCTCCTCAGCCTCTCTCTGAAATCTGATTGAGAAACACTGAACTAAGTTCTTGAATGCTGCAAAATTGGAAGCTGGAATAACCAGCAGAGCAGTTGCATTAACTGTAGTATGGCCAAGATGGGCAGAGGACATAAGGAAACCAAGCACAAGAAGACACTGGAAGTAGAAGACAGGAGAGGCAGAAAGGTTGGAGAAATGAGTAAGGGAACAATCAGTGTATAATTACAATAAAGAACTAGGAGTTTGAAGGCTTCATACACACACACACACACACACACACACACACACACACACACACACACACACACCATAAATATTCAAAGAGAAAGAACTGGGGATGATGACACACTCCTTTAATCTCAGCACTTGAAAGGCAGAGGTAGGTGGGTTTTGATGAGTTTGAGGCCAGCCTGGTCTACATAGTGAGTTCCAGGCTAGCCAAGGCTAGAAAGTGACACCCTGTCTTCAAAAATAATTAAAAAAAATAATAAAGGAAAAGATATGCTAATCACCTTGCTTTGATAATTATATATTGTATATATGTATAAATGCCATTGCCATAAATAGATATAATCATGTGTCAATTAAAAATACTTATGCTGTGAACTAATTTGTGATGGTGACATTGTTTACCAACCATGAGCTCTTTAATGTAGGCTGTTTATGCATCTTTACAGCCCTTTCTTACCATTGCATTTGAAGGCTCATTATTGCATTATTATAACACTACTTGAAAGCATGGCTCAGAGAAAGTTACTGAAAAGATGGGTTGTGAACTTTCTTATAGAGAATTTACTAGAAGGAAGAAAGGAGGAGGGATAGAAGAGAAATGAGAGAAAGAAAGAAAGAAAGAAAGAAAGAAAGAAAGAAAGAAAGAAAGAAAGAAAGAAAGGAAGGAAGGAAAAAAGAAAGGAAGAAAGAAAAGAGGAGGAAGGTGGAGTGAGAAGGAGAGAAAAAGAGAGAAGAGGGAAGGAAGGAAAGGAGGGAAAGAAAGAAGGAAGGAGGGAAGGAAGGAAGGAAGGAAGGAAAGAGGGTGTTCTATTTGTAGAAGTAGTTTTACTCTGAGGGAAGCCACCAAGCTGAGAAAGAGCTGCAGAGGAATGAGCCTCTTAGGCTCTGGGGGTCTCAGGGCTCATCAGCCAATAGGAACATGAATAACTCCTAGTACGGGGGGAATAAGGGACAAGCCTGAGGGTCCATGACAGCTGTGGTTTCACAGAAAGGATTTCTGAAGGCCTGCTGCTCCCAGCATGATCCCCAGAGACAGACCATCAACTCTAATGCCATGGTCCTGATCAGACATCCATGAAATTCCATGCATAATGTCCTCATTCTTTAGCTTCAGCTTTATAGAAAACACAATATAGAGAAGTACAAGAAAAATCCACTACGGCTGTGAAGATTGCTGTCTTAACCTACTTCCTATGAGTAAAGTCTGAGATGGGGTTTATGTGGCTGGTTATCTGATGTAGTAGAGTACAGTCTAGAAGAGTGGAATGAGGGATGAGAGTCGAAAGGGAAGCAGAGTAAAATAAAAAGGAGAAAGCATCACTCCTACAGAAGCCAATTCTTTAAAAATAATATTTTGAGGATCAATATGAAATATGCCTCAAACATTCAAAGAAAGAGAAAGAAGCGTTTCTCTGTAAGATGTGTCTACGTTGTTTGGTAAGAGTTGCCACTAAGAGAGTTTAACCCTCAGAGAGCTGTCTCCAGGACAGTCCACTGTCAACATCAGAGAAACTCTGGCAGAGCTGTGTGGACTAGAAGACTCTAATCACAGCATCCCACTGGCATAGCCAGCCAAGAGAACGTGAGCTTCTTGCTTGGGACACAGTAATGGTCCCACCTACTCCACACAGGCCCTCACTGAGATAACTGGTACTTTTGTTGGACCTCAAAGCCAGAGTTAATAATACACTTTGATGTCACTTAAGACTTAATACCACTATCCTACTGTGTACTCAGCCTGATATTTTCTTAATCTGCTTTTAAGAGAACCATGTAACTATCAATCTTACTTGCCTTGGATTTCCCATCTCAAGTTCTATAACCTAAGATAATGCATAGCTATAATTTGAAATTATTTACTTTTTTAAGCCCCTGACCAGACAATGCATGTGCATCCTTTCTAGAAAGCAGCAAATCCAGAGGTTGAAAGCAAAATTAATATCCACCCTAAATTTTGAATATAATGTTTAGATATTTGTTGATAAGCAATGATATTTGTAGTGCTCATCCACCCTTCCCAGGTCAGCTGGGGTCAGTTAAAGTCTGAGTTAATCCCCTGTCTCTATTAAAGATTTCTGTAAAGTATTCCATTTCTCCCCATGCTATACGTCCTGTGCAGTTCAATAAAATTTAGCAGAAGTTCTCTCTTGAGTGGTCAGAAGACACAGGGAACATGAAGGAGAGAATTTAAATCCAGACTCACTGTTGGTTAAAGTGACTTCCAAGGGGGCAGTGATTTAATTTCTTTCCCTAATTCAATACCACGCATTGTTAGTGACTCAGAGGTAATCACTAACGTGTTTATCCACTCATTCTTCCATGGTAGGTTAGGAATATCAAAGCCCTTACTTCCTGTTACCTAGAACTTTCTTCTTACTTCAAAGAATCCAGCTAGCTTAAAAATCATCTCCTAAAACTGTTCTAGAGCCTGAAGAAAGGGCTTTATAATGATTAGCTGGTGTGAGGTGTAATGAGAAAAGCAAAAGTCATGAGGCTAGCATATCGTATGTGTGGTTGTGTAAAAAACAAACAAACAAAAACATTTATCATGCCACTATTGTAAAAAGGAAGAAAACCCACCTTGTTGGAAGGTAGGCAAGATTCTGGGTTAATTTTTTTTCAGTGACAGTATCCTGATATACAAGCAGGGAAGGCCATATAGGAAAAATTACATACTACATAAAGCAATGATAATATATTCTAGATCTTTGATTTTTTTTATAAATATTAAGTAAACCAGTTCACATTTCAAAGCTCATTTTCCAAGAGCTGTTACTGAGAACACTGGAGCTAACTCCATTTTATGATAGTCATGACCATAGCCAATGGCGAAGCCAGAGACTTCCTTCTATCAGTATAGATTTTAGTTTCCATCATAAAATAGCAAGGTAGAGGGGCTGTGCTAAGTGGTGATTTACCCACTGAGGCAAGTTCTGCCCTTTGTACTTGCAGTATCCACCACAGCTGTTTCTACTCATTACCCCATGGGACAAAGTGTACATGTTTGTGTCATCAAAACTTCCCTTTACTGTCAATATATTAAAACACATGTATAAACACAAGAGCTACAAAAAGGAGGAGGGGGAGAAGAAAACTCTAACAGCAATAGAAGGAAATATATACCTGCAATTACATCCTTCTCCTAGAAAATTAACAGAAAGCAGGGCATGGTGTCACCACCTATAATTCCAAATCTTGGGAGGCAAAAGCAGTTTGATCTCTGTGGGTTCTAGGCCAGTCTGGTCTACATAGCAAGTTCCAGTCCAGCTAGGGGTTTCATGGTAAGTAAACAAAATAAAACAAAAAGCAAGCAGACATGCAACAACAAATGAATAGAGGGATGGCAGTATGGCTCACTGGGTACAGTCACTTGTCACCCAGCCTAATGACCTGGATTCAATTCCCTAGGTCCACATGGTGGAAGCAAAAAACTGTCTCCCCTAGGCTGCCCTTTTACCTCCATTCCTGCATTATGGTACATACGCATGCACACAGACATACACATGTAAGTAAATACAATTTTATTTTATTTTTGTTTACTAGAATAACTAGGCAGAAAATCAACAAGGCTTAGAGGATGTCAGAACCATCAACCAGAAAGACCTAAGAACAGTTATAAAATATACATTCAGAAGTTTCAGGACACATTTTGTTCCTGAACCCCTTGAGCAAACATCAAATATCCCGGGACATAAGAGAAATCCTGACAAGTTTAAGAGAGTTAAAAGTATACAAGTATGTTCTGCAACAACAATCTAACTAGGAATAAAGACATAAAGAAGATCTTTCAAAGCGTGGTGGTTCATGCCTGTAATCTCAGCACTGAAAAGGCTGAGACAGGAGGAAGGCAAGTTTGAGGCCAGACTGGGAAGCAGCTTGAGTTCCAAGGTTAAGACAGACTGGAGATGTAGTGAGACCCTGTCTCCAAAAAGCCAGTGAATGGCTGCAGAATCTCTAGAATTCATATCATAGACAGTACAAGAACTCGTGCTGGCTGCATACTGGAATCACTTAGTAAACTATATATATAGATGCAACTATAGGAATAGATAACCTACTTTTGTAACATTTTATTAATTATTTGAGAATCTTATATGATCTATTTTGATCATTAGCAGGGGTCACAATATTAAAGGACACTGACTCTCCCTCTCTCAGAAGCTACCAAATGCAATCACTCCTCAGCTAGTGGGATGTTGTGCCCTCCTTGTGCCTTCATGCTGGCATTTTGTCTGCATTGTGCTTGCACCGGCCTCAGGAGTGCTGTTGCAATCCCTGAATGTCTGTGTACAACCACCCCTTTGTGTCCAGAAAGGTTTCCTTGATGTTATCTACCACGCCTGGTCCTTCCAGTCTTTCTGGTAGATCTCAGGAGTACATGCATCTAGAAATGAGCCCAAGATGGACTCCAGAAGGATTTCTGGCAATTAGTGTTCCTCAGGAAAATGTGAAATGGGCTTTCTGTCCCCAAAAGAAATCCCTCCAGCTATGCGGCCCCCTTATCTGGATGATTTGTCCACCCGATGCTCTCCCACGCTCTCTAGTGTTCCCTCACCTCTCTTGCCTCTAGTGCAGACAGCCGTGGCCATGTCCAGTCTGTCTCTATTTCTGTGTGCTCTGGCCTCTTCCAGATTCCTATGCATATTTTCTCTCAAGGGTCATGTTGGCAATTTCTGTAATGAGTCCCCTTGCATACATCTGATGCCAAAGCCTAGGAGGGGCACAAAGGGACCCTTTTCTAAGGAGCTCATCCTCACCTAACTGAACCAAGCCCCTGATCTGACTCTCCTAACGTATGGATCATCGTTTCTGCTGGCTTCTGCCACTACCATATTCACTCCAAATTCTAGAGTCCACTTCTCCACGACAACTCATCTCTCCTCATCTTTTCTGGTGTCTCTCTCGGAGCTGCCTGCTCTGTCTCTCTCAGCTCCTGAAGCCCACCACTAAACTACACTGGTCCATCAGGCAGCTGCCACACACCCTCCTGGGCATCCCATCACATGGAGCGATCCTGGCCGTCTCTGACAAGCATCTTGGTCCACTTGAGGACAGTGCAAATTGAGTCTCTTGTCATCCTAGCACTGACCTCTAAGTCTCTCCCATCTCCTGTTTGCTCTGCTTCTGGCTCTCTCCCCACCTGTCTCACAGCCCCTCCTAGAGCTTACTCTGTCTTTAACCATGGCTCGGCTCTCTTCACCTCTCCCAGGAGCTGCCTGCTCTGTCTCTGTGCCTCTTGTTGGCTCACTGGAGCCCGCTTCCTGGAGCCCGCTTCCCGGAGCCTACTCTAAGTCATGCGGGTGCATCAGGCAGCTGCCCTATGCCTCCTGGGCCTCGATGATATCGGAGTTCTCCCTTTGACATGGTCCTTAACATTGTCCTCTTTCCTCTGCCTCTCAGCTTGCTCCTGGGGCTTCCTTTGTCTCTAACCATGAGCGCTTCCTATTCAGGGTTAGACTCAACTCCTCACCTACCCTCTCTAGTCTCTTTCCTCCTCAGACTCAATGATTTCATTGGAGCCTCACTGTCTTACTGAAAATGGCTTGACCTCTGTACAAACTACATAATCAGCCTCAACAGGCAGAGAGTGGTACACTCCATTCCCAAATCCTCACAGATTGTAACCGCTTCTGCCTCTCCACCAACAAATGATCTGAAAAGCCCTTTATATTTAAGCTTTATCTGCCTTCCCCTCTCAAGACTCTCCTATCATTTTTGCCCTCTGCTCCCTTCTCTCCCCTTATCACCGGATTCATTCTTACAGAGATCTGAATGTTTTGGGAGTATGGATAATATGGAAAAATTGTTTCATGCTGTTCTGCCCTACTAAAAAGCTTGCTCTGGAGCTGAGTTACGGCTTATTCACTCCATAACTTTTAAGCATACTTGCTTAACAGTTTCCTTTAAAACCTCTGTCATGGTTCAGGCTGGCCACCTGACTCTGTGACAGGGAAGAGAACGAAACAGAACACCCCAGGAAAAGATACTGTATTTAAAAACAACTAAAAGGCCGACTACTCCCTATAGTGATTATTGCGGCTTGTCTCATGTTCCTTATCTTGATTTTATGTCTTTAAAAATGAAAGTGTAATCACAGATGTTTTACTCTGTGAACACTGTCCCACTTATATCTGTAAAAAGTTCCCAGGATGTGTAAGACCACTATATAAACTTTCTGTAGCTCTCAGAAGTTATAAATTCATTGGGTATGGCCTAAAAGATCTGTAAACTCTGTTACAAAAATTTAGCTCAAAGCTGACTTTAAGCAATAGAAAGGGCTGAATGTGTGTGTGTATCAAATATATTAATATATAATATATTAATGCATAATATATAAGATATATATATATCTTAATTTGCTACAGCATGCTTAATATGTAACTTGGATTCAACTTTGTTTAAGAAAATATTTTTTTTAAATGGTGTGTGTCTCCTGGGCTCACCTTGGAGTAAATCACAACCATGTAGTTTGCCACCATCTTCACTAAAGGAAAAGCGAGGACATGCCATGTGACTTCACCACCATCTTGGTTAAAGGGACCACTTAGCGTAAACCAAGTAAGGCGGTACCCATACAATTGTTTAGTGTCACTGGACAAAGATCTGCCCTTCCCCTTGCCAGAACCCTATTCAAACTGTGGGCCAGCCTGGCACTGGACACTCAACTGCTGTTCTCCCTGACACTCCAAGGCAGGTCAGTTCCCCTAGTCTCTCTTCCACAGAAAAATGTCTCAGCTCTTCTGGGCCTGACAGCATCAGGATGATGCTGTCCTGTGTGGCAGCTCAAAACTTAATGTTGATTTGTATGGAGAACAAAAACTGACAACCTCTGCCCACAACAAAGCCATCAAGATCACCATAGAGGACGCAAGGCCAAGTAGTGAGTAAGTCTCTGCCATTCTTAATTGATACACAAGGCATTAGGTCACACTCAAATGTATCCTTCTCAGGTCTCTGTAATGGCATTGATGATGGCCCCTATCTGTGATGGCATTGATGATAGCCCCTAGATTTATTTACATAGTTTAGCATCATCAAGCTGACCTCAGCTAGCTCCTCCCTCCAAAGCTGCAGCTGCCCAGTCGGTCCATTCATAGCTAGAAAGCCTGCTTTCACCTTTAAAAATGTCTGATCTTTTAGTAACTTTGGGTACAAAAGATACACACGTTGCTTGTTGATGATACAAGTTTAAAAAACTTTAAAAGTTTAAACTCACAGACAGGTTTACCTTGCTGACCGCCTTCACAGAGAAAAGCAAACTCCCAAAACAGGTGTCAAGGGAAAAAGAATTGTCTTTTACTATTCTTTTATTTAAAGAACTTGCTTTTCATTGACTTCTTTCAGTTATTAACTACCAAGGTTGTCATGGATAACGACTAGGTGTTTCCAGATAAAAGGAAAAGGAAAAGTTGAAAGTTAGTGGAAGCTGAGAAGACCTGAGAAAGTGATTAGAAGTGTGTGAAAGCAAGTTGTGAAGATCTGAAGAAATGGGTTTATGGCATGTAAAAAAATAAGACTTAAAGATGATGCATGTGACGCTGAGGTTCCCAAGGTCAGAGTTTAGTACTGAGTGATGGAGCTCTGACCTGTTAACCTGCCTTCTAAAATAACCATAGTCGTGGGCTGAAAGTCTTACATTCTAAAGATAGACTTAAAAGTGCTTTTCTCTGTGCTGCAAACACCTCTGTCCAATCTATACACCCAGGCCTCTACAGAAAGGGGGGTGTTACATGAAAATATAACCATCCTCTGGGTCCTCAAGCTCCCTTTGTCCTCCCAAACTGTCTTATTACAAATAAATGTTTATCCTTCTGTCGTGCTGCTAGCTTTCCAAACTTTATTTTTAGTTAGTATGACTGGAAGGTGTGTGTCCACTCCACTGCTTACAGATACTTGGTAGCTGCTTTTTCCACAATGAGGGTTTCAGGGCAGAGAACAGACAATGGTCAGGATTTTACCTCCTGGCCCTAGTCTGCATGTGCCTGCAACAGATTCCCATTCAGCTGACAGAAATCTCCATCGAAGAATCAACTGCATCCTATAAAGTGCTCCAAATCAGCCTGCGCCTTGATAGCCCCAGGTGGTCCTGCAAAAGGGGTGAGCCCTGAACCTGAGGATCAGTCCAGCCGAGTGAAGAACTGACTTGCCAACGGCAGCCTCCAGGGACCCACTCCTAGGCTCTCCTTCCGTTTCCCTTGAGCCTCTAGCTCCTCCATCTCTTTGACCCACTGACCTCTATCCTTCTTATGATGGCTCTCGGCCTCTCCAGTTTCTTTCAGGTGGAATTCCCCAACCCGACTGCCAGTAAACCTGGCGCTTCTAACAGAATTTCCTTGGGTCTCCAACTGTCTTCTGCTGGTTTGAACCCATGCTTCAGACCAACATCCCAAACTCCCATTTTCTCAATCCCTCAATCAACAGGAAACAGCTACAGAGGAGAGAGACTATGTCATACCTTACCACCAAGAAAAGGCTGGACTGTTAGGTCTCAGGAGTACACACATCTAGAAATGAGCTCAAGCTGGGTTCTAGAAGGATTTCTGGCTGTTAGATAAAAGGCAGCATTCCTCAGGACCTTGTGAAACAGGTTTCCCATTCCTCCCCCTCAGCTGTTTGTCTCCCTTATAATCTGCGAGATTTGCCAACCCCATGCCCTCTCTTGCTCTCCCATGCTCTCTCATGCTCTCCCATGCTCTCCCATGCCCTCTCTTGCTCTCTCATGCTCTCCCATGCTCTCCCATGCTCTCTCGTGTTCTTCCATGCTCTCCCATGCCCTCTCTTGCTCTCCCATGCTCTCTCATGCTCTCCCATGCTCTCCCATGCCCTCTCTTGCTCTCTCATGCTCTCCCATGCTCTCCCATGCTCTCTCATGCTCTCCCATGCTCTCCCATGCTCTCCCATGCTCTCTCATGCTCTCCCATGCTCTCCCATGCTCTCCCATGCCCTCTCTTGCTCTCTCATGCTCTCCCATGCTCTCCCATGCTCTCTCGTGTTCTTCCATGCTCTCCCATGCCCTCTCTTGCTCTCTCATGCTCTCCCATGCTCTCCCATGCTCTCCCATGCTCTCTCATGCTCTCCCATGCTCTCCCATGCTCTCCCATGCTCTCTCGTGTTCTTCCATGCTCTCCCATGCCCTCTCTTGCTCTCTCACCTCTTGCCTCTCTTTCAGATAGACCCAGCTCTCTCCCTCTCTCTCTCTCTCTCTCCCTCTCTCTCTCCCTCTCTCCCTCTCCCTCTCCCTCTCTCTCTCTCTCTCTCTCTCTCTCTCTCTCTCTCTCTCTCTCTCTCTCTCTCTCCCACAATAAAAAAAAAAACCTTTCACCTAATGAAATGATCATGTTGGCAGTTCTACCCCCAGGGAAGGTCCCCCAGACCTCCCCAAAATTACAAGCTCTTGTCAATCCTATTGGCCACTCTTCAGCACTTGACATTAAGACCCTCTTCCTGAAGATGTCTCGGAACACAAGGAATCCAGCTGGTGCTCACCTGGAAGCTTCATTCCTGAGCTTGCAATCCTTGTCTCTCCACCTCTCAAATGTTAGGGTCACAGGCATGTGCCTCCGCACTCAGCTCATACGGAATGTTACATTAAAGATAATTCCATTGTAAGAATCACTCGGTAAACACTTGCTAGCTAAAACACAAGAGATTTTATTTCCAGGAGATAAACACAGCATCCCCACAGTGTCCTTAGTATTAAACTGCTTCATTAAGAAACCACTAGGAGCTGGGCGCAGTGGCACACACCTTTAATCCCGGCACTCAAGAGGCAGAGACAGGAAGAACTCTGAGTGTGAGGTGAGCTGGTCTACATAGTGAGTTGTAGGACAGCCAGGGCTAAACAGAGAGACCCCTGTCTCAGACAAACAAAGATCAAGCGCGCTTCTCAGAGAGAAAAGCATTCAACAGAACCTTTCATGATTGCATTGCCCCCCCCTCTCTCTCTCTCTCTCTCACACACACACACACACACACACACACACACACACACACACACACACACACACGCATCTGGAGAAAGAATACCACATTTTACAAATCCAAAATGAGTAACTTTTTCTAGTGAACACACAAACAACCCAACTCCCTTTAAGCATCCTCTTCATTAGCTATCTAGGCAAAAATAAAGCCACTCTGACCTTTCTCTTCAAAGGGCAGTATGAGTTAGAAAAGAACTTTATACTTTTTCAGATTTAAATTCAGCTTCATTTTAGAGACATTTAAAGGGAGGTTCTGGTGTTCAGAATGCAAGATTTTAGAAGGCAAAGGAAAGAGGCCATCCCTGTTTAAACATTAGGGAAATCTCTCAAATGTCAAGTCTGTCTCCATTTCATTCGCGATAATATATATACATTTTTCGGTCAGAAATCGCTAAAGATGAGGCATGCAATGTTCTTTCTGTCCTTGCTTCTTCTGGGATGACCACAAGCAGGTCAGTGATAAAAAGAAAGCTGCCCCAGAGTGAAGCAAGAGTCTGCCCAGAATTAATCAAACAGAGCCACCCTCCCGTTCACCTCTGCCCTGGTTTCAGAGTCTTTCACCTTTCCCCTCGTTGTGTTTTGACTCCTGAAAGCTGCCTGGATTGTGTGTTGGTAGTAGTGGTAAAGGATGGAGAGCTGATAGGGAGGATTTGTTCCTGTGCAAAGTCCAGCTTTTCTTGCCATCAGGTTGGGCAGAATGAGATCAGCAGACAAGCTCAGCTCTCAATGAGGAGAGGGGAAGAGATTCCCCGGACAAAGGGCAGGGGAGTAGAGGTGAATGTGTTGGTCTTGTCTGGAATTATGCTCCTCTCCCTCTCCCATTCCATGTAACGATGGGGTTGGTTATTGTTGTGCTAATTATTAAGGGAAGACAATATAACGCTGAGCAAGGGGTAGAATTTCCAGTTAGCTTATAGTTATATAAGCTTATATGTAGATAGCTTTATGATATATATATATATATGTATATATATTGATTTAAGATTTATTTCTGTATTTGTGTGTGTGCAGGTGCCTTTGGAGACCTGAAGAGGCTCCAGAAGAAGGCATGGGGTCCCCTGATCTGGGGTTATGGGTAGTTGTAAGCCACCTGGTGTGAGTTTGGAGAACAATATTCCAGTCCTCGGCAAGAGCAACAAGCACTTTTAACCCCTGAGGTGTGTCTGTTAACCCCACCGATCTAGAATAAGACCATCACCACAGTTTAAAGCCAAATTTGAAGCAAGTTTTAATTAAATACTGGCCAGGTGGATGGGCTCTGGCCAGGGCCATACCCAGATTCCTGGGAAATGACCCAGAATCACAGTTTGTAGCCACTTAAGAAGGGGAACTCATCAGGTCCAATCAGGGGGCAAGCATACCTCCTGACTTACCTCCATCCTGTGAACCCCGGCCCGCCCACGTGTGATCAAGCACATGGGTGCAGATGGGTCAACAAACTTGTTTAGGGGAGTGAAAACATGTGACTTGCTGTCTCTGGGACTGAAGAACCCTCCCACGAGTTGCTTTGCTTCAATTTGTCTTGATCCAGAGAAATCTATTATGCAAGGGAGGGGCAAAAAAAAAAAGCCCATTACCTATAAGTGTATATCTATATATTTAAATGGTCTGAGACATGTTTGAAGCACTATTTTCTCAATAGTAGGAGGATACATTTAAAAGCTTCTGGTTGCTGTCAGCCAGATACCAAGAGCGAAGAGTCTCTCCTGGCAAAAGGAATTTGGCTCACACAGTAGATGGCCTTCCTTCAGGTTCATTATATCAAGATGCTTACAAAACAGACTATGAAAGAAACACGAGCTCACCTTTGTCCCCCTTTGTAGGTGATGGGACAGGACATGGAGTTTGTCATCAGTGCTTGGCCTCTGGTTCTAGGGTTGGCTTTGGGAGAAGGAAGCTAGCTGGCTTACAGAGGTGGGGACCAGGAGGACCAAATTCTTATCTCCAGAAAATAACCTTGAAAAGCCTGGGAAGGTTGAAAGTGACAGCGTAGTGTGAAATAACAGATAATCCTGTGGGTCCCGAGCAGATCTGGGTTTGAATTCTAGCTTGTCGCCTAGAGAGATGCGTGAGCTGTGCAGGATGTTCAAGTTCCTGTATCTTAGTTTCTTAATATTCAAAAAGCTGAAAATAGTAAATCGTATAGGCCGTGATCCTTCAGTAGAAAGGTACTGTACACACTTAGCATGTTCTAGGCCTTGAGTTTGATAAATGGTAATAATAACTCCATTGGCCACTGATTAGTAGAGGCTGGCATCCAATCTACTCAGGTTGTCTCATACAATGCTCAACTACATTTTCATTAACAGCGTTCGGCTTACCGGCAGAAGTCTTTTTCTCATAGGGACAGCATCTGTAAGAAGATGTCAAACCCCCATCTGGGGTTCTCTGACTCTCTCCAGCAGACTCTCCAGGTATCTGGATTCTTGTAGAATGGCAGGCACCATTCACACTGCCCCAGGGAGTTTACAGATCTCAGATTGCCAGACTCTGGGACCTCATGAGGCAGAACTCTCCTCAGAGTTCCTACTGAGTACTGCTGTCCATCTGTCTGTCCATGGCATTAATAACTCATCCGATAATGTTCTTGCCCAAAAGGACAGCTCACCTCTGCTTCCTCCTTGGACCCTAAACCAGAAATGTCACTGGCCACTTTCATAAACATCCTCAGAGGCATGTTTCCATGAGGATTCTACATTCAGTCAAGTAGAAAATTGAGATTTACCATTGTCACACAAGGGTTGCCTTTTCAGGGAGATACCTTGAACTCTGAGGGCCACACAAGCTTTTTCACTGGTGTTTCCCTAAATGTTGAAAAATTTCTTAAGACTACTGCAAATCAGTGTGCTTTCATGGCTGGGAGGTTAGTGCCTCTGGTTCGCAAAACATATAACATCCCAGTATGAACATTGTACCAAAGAAGAAAGGGTCACTTGTCATTGTTGGGGATCCTTACGTGGGAACTGAATAGATTAAGGGAACAGGCTGCAAGGGTGGCCAAGCTCACTGCTTGGCCGGTTAGTTAACTGTAAAACTCCAATCTCGTTTAAGTGATGTTAGCCTGGCTTTAGCACTGCCAGAAGGCAGATAGTCTAATCTACCCCTCTTCTCAGTCTCAGCATTTGGGTGCCATTTGCCACCAGAGGTAATGCATGATAGTTGTGAGCACTGGGGTAACACAGGCATCTGGAGGTGTTGGCCGGTGTTTTGTATGGAAGGTGCTGGAGCTCCAACCATCCTGGGCTTTTCTGACTGACTTCCCAGTACTGTCAAGGGGCAGACAAATCAATTGGAACCATCTGGTAAAGGGTTGCAGATCCAGCAGCGGGTTAGATTTAAGGCCTTTTGATCAGTTTCAGAATATCTCAGTAGGGCGTTTTCCTTCAGGGAAAAAACAAACACTATTCAGACACACACCCCTCTTTCTGGAGCTGGGGTTGTGTTGGGGTAAACAAAATTATTGTCCTTCCTCTAACTCTCACATGACAATCAACAAGAGAAAACACTGACCCGAGATGTTATTAAGTGGGTGCCAGCTGGGTGTTCTCTGTTCGTTTCTTAACTGTCTCCTTGGGGATCGGGTCAAACCTCATGGCTTGAGGACTTAGTCCCCAAGGCTGCTTTCCTTTCACCTCCCAGATGCCAGTTACAAGCCCCACATGGTTTTATCTGTGTATCTGGCCCACTGGCTATGATTTGGGTTCCCACGACTCCTCCTCATGTTCAACTAACTTGCTCAGGACTCAGAAAATCAGTTACCTTATTGTTTCGTTATAATGGCTACATAAGAAATGCAGAGGAACAGATGGATAGACAAGACACTGGGAAGAAGATGGAGCTTTCATGTGTTTTCTGAGGTTGCCATTTCTGGGAACCTCCATGTGATGTGTTCAGCTATATGGAAACTTGCCGAACCCAGTCCATTTGGATTTTTATGGAGCCTCTATTACATAAGCACGATTGCTAATGGGCTAAAGGGAAATCCAGCTAGCAAGGCTCATCTGCTTGTGTATTTGTTGTGATACTGTGTGTGTGTGTGTGTAGCATTCTCTTCTCCAGGGTATTGGCAAGGTCCCTCGTTTTTTTCACCTACTTCCTAGCAAAGGTAAAGGGAAGAATGAGAGGGTGTCATTATGGGTAGGGCAACACAGAGAAGCAGGGAAAGGTTACGATGTGCTTTGTTTTAGTTTCTGTGAGTCACCTGGAGGAAGTGCAATTCTAGTCTGTACAGTCTAACTTGGAGAGAAAGTTATGAACTAGGAACCATGGACAAAGGCCAAGAAACATGAGCATCACAGAGGCACTTTCACCCTGACTGATATCGTTGGTGTTTGCTCTCTACTGCTCAAAATTCTTATGTCTATTTCTAGGACTATCATTTATTGTTTTTGCCACCACCCTCTAACCAAACCAAGACTTTTTATTCAGAAGGTCAGATATCTTCATAAAATATTAGAGATCTGTGAAGGTCTCCATCTTTGCCCGTGTGGGCCTCTGGAGGATGCTTTGGTGCCTGTGTGCTCAGCCAAGTGGCAATTATCCTTATGATCCAGGACAATGAGAATCTAACTCCAATACAGATGGCTGAGCTAGAACTCAGTTTTAATTTCCTAGGCTGCCTGTCTTGGCTGGGCTACCTTCATCTGGAGTGTCAACAGGCTGGCATAGAACTGCCATCAGAGGAAGAAAAGACTCCTTGTGCCTAGGAATGGTGTGAGAGAAACCTCAAGTTTCAAGTCTATACAACTCCCCACCCCTTTTGTCCCAGTTATTATCCAAAATTAGTGACCTTTTAGGACTGCTGTGGAGACAATGAGTAAGACAGCTTTTTGGGTCAAGTTTGAGGTGGTCGCCCCATTGTTCAACACTTGAGATGCCTGTGGACAGTAGTCTTTCTGTTTGCTTGGAGATGGGGTCGCAGACAGCCTCAAACTCTCTCAGCTGCAACGGATGACCTTGAACTTCTGATCCTTCTCATTTTATCTCCCTAGTAGTGGGATCACTGAGCCACCACGCCCAGATTTATGTAGTGTTGAGGACCAACCCCAGGGTATGGTACATGCTGAGCAAGCATTCTACCAAGTAGTCGGTGTCCTGCGCCTCAGAGGAAGAGTTTGGTGCAAGGGACACTGCATATCTATACTCCACATAACCGTGGTGAGAGTGGAGGAGGAAGGAGCCATGGCGTCAGCAAAGGAGGAAATGGCCGCTCTAATTGGCTGGGGCTTAGGGCCGCTCTAATTGGCCGGGGCTTTGCGGCTACTTTTCATTTCACACTGTGGCAGCAGTTCCGGGTAAACCAAGTGACATGCCGAGTGCTTTATTCTCCATGTCAAGATTCTCTTTCTTCGGCCTTGGGAACTCTTTGGGCTCAAAGTCATAGCCACAGTTTTACAGTATTATTGGGTGTGTGCCCTTTTTTCTGGCTTCGGTTAGGCTCACACCATGCAATCTGCTTAAGGAGCTTACCTCAAACTGGACTGGCGTCACCATGAACTTTCCAAGGCCATTGAACCGGCCACAAGAGTTTGCTAGGATTCTTTGAGTCTATTTCTCTTTCTCCCGTGTTTCTCTTGCTCTGGTGCCACAAACCCAGTTTCAGGAAGGAAAGAGCTCAAATGTTACTCCTGTATGGCTTTTGACAAGAGCCTGTGTCACAGAATGTCTCCTAGAAGTCATCACTCCCTTGCTGCCACTGAGGGCTGCTAGAAACCCTTGAGCATTTTACTTTTGTCTCAGTGTAAGGATAATTATGCCAACCTGTAGGAGTGATTGAGCCATACAATGACCTGTCTTCCAAAAAGTGCCAACTGTCCTTCCCACCCCAGATGACTATTAATCCATTTGCTACGATGGCGGTGGTGCAGCCCCAAAACTCCACTGCTAGATTGTCGAGGAAGGTCCCCAGCTCAGAAGATAGTCGGCAACACCCAACAAGGCACTACCCAGGCAGCTGACTTTGAATCTCCTTCAGTTGCAAACCTGTAACTCTTTAACTCTAACAAGGCAAAGAGAAAGAGGAGGATCGGGAGCTGGGAGGTGGGTGTGCTCAGTTGATACTGTGCTTTTGTGGCATTTGTGAAGCCAGGGTTTGATTCCCTAGTGGAGCAACCGTGCAGTCCCAAAAAGCAGAAAGCAGAGGTAGGCAAGAGGATCCAAAGTTCAAGGTCATCTTCAGCTATGGAGCAAATTAAAGATCAGTTTGGGCACACGGGACCCTATCTCAAAAAGAAGAAAGGAAAATTTAAAAACATAACAGAAAAAAGAATCAGTGCTTCTTTTTTGTTTGTTTGTTTGTTTGTTTTGGCTTTTCAAGACAGGCTTTTTCTGTGTAGCTTTGGAGCCTGTCCTGGAACTAGCTCTGTAGACCAGGTTGGTCTTGAACTCACAGAGATCTGCCTGCCTCTGTCTCCTGAGTGCTGGGATTAAAGGGTTACCACCCAGCAGTAATCAATGCCTCCTTGATCAGAAACAACAAGTCCTCTTCTGATTCTCTGAGGCTCCTGACTAAACCTGTGAAATGACTGTGGTGCCTTCCTTCCTCCTTTCCTCTGTCAACATCCCCTCTTGATGACAGCCAAGAATGATGAAAAGCCTTAGATTTTGTCTTACTTATAATTTAATGTCTTCTGGCAGCAGAAGACATGACACTCCTGGACCAGGGACAAAGTCCTTAATTACTTGTCATAATACTGCAATAGGCATAAATTGGCATTTGCACTTATTTCTAAGCCTTAACTCCCACAATATAGTAGAGGAAGAGCAGATATCACCTGCATACTCCATGGACAATGTTACAAGAAAGAAACCTGGGTGTAGGGGACTCAAACAAACAAGCATGTCACTTTTCTACATAGAGAAGCATCATTTCTAGCTTTTGGGGTTCTATGTCTTACAAATATCCTTAAAGCAGTTGTTGATAGCAAGGTAGTCATAAAAGACACTATGAGCTTAAAAGGCTAAACATAAAAGACCTGTATAAGTTAATATTACATTTATATGAGATTCTAGAAAAAGAAAATGTAGCATGACAAGAAATAGATTGGGGTTTTCTAGGTCTGAGGGAATGGGATTGACTTCCTAGGTTTGCAAGTGAACTTTGGAGAGCAGTAACCATTTTTCATGTTTTAATTAATTGGTGACATTCATTGGGGTAGATTTATACAGAGAGTACACAGAATGCCATTTTAATGTGAGTGTAGGTGTGAGAGGCATTAATTACACTAACAGCGTTAAACAACCAGCACCTTACTTCTAAAACTCTTTCATCATCTCAAACAGAAATCTTGTACCCATTAAGCAATCACTCCTCATCCTCACAGGTGACTTCTACTGCTTATAAATGCAGGTGATTTGTTAAATGTGCTACCTCTATACAGCCCCTGTGATAAGGTCCTCACTCTGATAAAGGTCTGGGCCATTGACAGTCACTTCCCCTCCCCAGAATGTCCACAGACTACCCACCAACCTTTCCCCAGGTTGTTTGAAACTTGATTCTGTGACACACACCCTTACAGCAACACATTTCTTTCCTCTCTCCAGCTAGTCTTGTCTCGGTGAGTCTTTTAACCCAGCCTAACCTACCAGCATCCATCTTTGAATATGTACAGGACACACACACACACACACACACACACACACACACACACACACACACACACAAGGGGGGAATGCACATTCCATATCTCCCTTCAACAGTATGACATAGTTGATATTTAACAGTGTGACACAGCCTATGTTTTGTCTTATGCTCAGATTTATGCTTTCATGCTTATGTTTGTAGATGTCACAGATTGTTAGATCAAAAGAAAACCGTGACTTCTTTTCAAAGGAGGGATCTTGCTGGAATAGTGGTGAAGGTCAATCAGTGATCCTTCACTTCAGAGATTGAGACAAGACATCATGAGCTGTAAGTGGGGGGAAAGGAGTGAAGGAGGGAAAAGAGGAGGGGAAGAAGGAGAGAGGGAAGAGCCGGAGAAGAAGGCAGAAGAAAGGGTGGAAGAAGGGAGAAGGAGAAATCTATTCTGTATGCCATCCTTCCTATGACTGCCCTTTAAGAGCGTATTTCCAAGGACTAAATGTCTTCCGAGGTTCTTCTGCTATGGCTGCATATCTTCAACTCCGAATGGGCCTTGTTCCTGTTGCCAGTTCAGGCTAAGTAAAAATGTATCTATCCTTTTTGTTTGCCCTCCTCCTCCTTCCCAAAGGCATGTAACCGATGCTCTCCCTCCCACCCCTCCCCATTGTTTCACTAAACTGAGGAGATACTGTTCAAAGCAAAGTCCTCTTTCATGAGATTCTGTAACAGCACAGGGTATGGATAAAGGAGTGGCGTCTTAGTGCTCACCTCTAATTCTGAGGCCTAAGGTAACCAACCAGGTTTGAAAGCATGGGGTAAGGAAAGAAATGCATACACTCAGTCATGGGAGCATGAAGACTGGGCCTGAAGTCAGTCAGGAGAACTCCAAGGAAGCTGGACTCAGGCTGCCCCTCGGAACACCTCCATAGAATGTGTAGTGTTGAGCCAATACCAGGACTTGTAAAGGCAATAGGAACACTACCCCTTTAAGTAATTAGGGCTCCCTCTTCAATGCTCAGCATTCTACTATTTAAGGTTAAGAAATAATTTGAGGACAGAACTGGCCCTTGGGGACAAGCATCAGAGTTTCTTTGTACGGTACAGAAGTTAGGAGAAAGATTTAATGGGCTGGAGCAATGTTAATAATCAGAATAGCGGATAGAGAGATGGTTCATCAGTTAGGAGCACTGGCAGCTCTTCCAGAGAACCCAGGTTCAATCCCCAGCACCCCTATGGCCACCAACAACCATCTCCAATTCTAGTTCAGGAAAACTGGCACTGTCATCGGACCTCTGTGGGCATCAGGCACACACCTGTTCTACAGGCAAAATGCCCATACATATGAATTTTTTTTCAAGACTCTCTGAAAAAAAAAGGGGGGGGTTCTGTGTAGCCTTAGCTGGAACTTGCTCTATAGACCAGGGTGACCTCAAACTCACAAAGATCCACTGTTTTTTTTTTTTTTTCTAAGTTGTTCTAATACTAATGAAGACTAGAGAGCCTGACATTGGGTGAAATCCTGGTAGACGAAAGAAGCGGCAGAGGAGCAACCAACCAGCTGACCTTCCTTTTGACCGGAGACCTAGCAAGCATGTCTCTCCCTTCACGTGCCCCAGACCAAAAAAAAAACAAAACAAAAAACAAAAAACAAAAAACAAACAAACAAACAAACAAACAAAAAACCCACGAATCTCTGAGTCCCTCCCTCTCCTTCCTGTGTGCCTCTCTATGGCTAATTCTTGTCAACTAATCACTGGCTCTGCCCCCTGATCCAAGGTTAATTTTATTAACATTGGTTTCAGAGTTTCACAGTGTAATCAAATATCCTAAAGCAATCCACCATCTGCCTCTGCCTCCTGAGAGCTGGGATTAAAGACATGCACCACAATTGGTTTGAAATAATTTTTATTATAATAATAATAATAATAATAATAATAATAATAATAATAATCAGGTGTTAGTATTCAGGCATCTGTACTGGCCTGCCCTTGGGGTTCTGACAGGACATGCCCTCAGCTGCAGCCACTAAGAGCACCACCTGTGCACATTCACTAAGTTCCCTTCATCTTTCTCTTACACCACTCTTTGACCCCCTCCCTGCCCCTTCTCTCTCTGCTTCCAATAAACCTCCTATGTGGACATTGCTGGATGGCATGACTTCTCTGCATGGAGTTTTTAAAATTGCAACACAGGGTACCCTAATGAAGTGCTCCTACTTTAAAAAAAAAATAAATAAAGTCCTCAGTGCACTTCAAGAAAAGTCACAGTATTTTGGAGCAGAGCCACCATATGTAATTAAGTATGGCTGTCACCACACTGTCATCCTAACTGCTGCCAAGTAGAGGAACCCTTTGAGGAAGGGATGACACCTAGAATCCTAGCAGGTGTCAGCAATGACATCACCTGAGGTCCACATCAGAGTGCGCGCCCAGGGAAAAAGTACTCAATACAGAAAAAACAAACAACAACAACAAAAGACAACATCCCCCAACAGACCACTCCAGAACACAAGACAAAGTCTTTCCAAATCCTCTCTCATGTGACCTCTCATGAGAAGCTGGTATTTGAGCTGCAGATTGATCATGTCCAGACATCTTACTCCACCCCAAACAGGATGAGAGGCAACTGCCATATGTGTGTCAAAGTTCAAGGCTACATTTTCCAGTGTGTGGTCTGAGCTAGCACATAAGGAGAGAACTATAAAATCTATACTAAACAAAAAAGCTCAGAAAGGTGAGGAAATGTCCCTGCAAGTGATTGCCAAAAGGCTATAGCTCCAATATGGAAACAATGTCTGCAAGCAGATGAAATGAAGTGAAAACAAGCTTGCCTTTAAGTAGAGGAGACTGAGGAAGCTTTATTTACAAAGGGACTAGCTGTGCACGTGTGACTTAGGTAGGGGGAAAAGGTATGATTCAGTTATCCGGGCCTATTTGTAGATCAAGTTACTATTTCTAGCCCTAAAATAACAATTGCAGGGAAGGCTGCAGGAGCCCTGAGCAGAAGATTGGGTCAGAAGAGCCATGACTTTGTTTTAAAGACACCGCATTAGAGGTATTCTCACAGAGAGGAACTCAGCAACAAATACGTTGAACTTACTCCCTTCCATCTCTGATATCTACCAAACTTTCCCCGGTTGACCCTTGATGGGAGCCAAAGGGCATGGATGCCAGGGTGATGCATCCCACAGAGGTCATGTTGGCAGGGCTAGAGTTAGATGCACAAGGAGGGGGTGACCTCGACATGCAAGCAGAATGTATGCCACACCAGGGAAAATAAGAAGAATGTGTGACTCTCGGGGGAGAAGAGGCCAATGGGTCTAATGGCAATTGGAGACTGGCTCCATCTCCTCAATTCCTCAAAGCTGAGATGCTAAAGTGAGTCTGGCATCTAAAACTCGACCTATGCACATTCTGCTCGGTCTACCTGTTCTACAACATGGTTATCTGGAGATTTTGGCCAAGACTTGCTCCAATTATTACATAATTTTGGGTCACAGTCTGAACCCTAAGAAGCCAAGTTTAATCACCTGTCCTTGAGTAGCCCATTAAAACAGCCGAGTTAATATCAAGAAGCAGAAAAAGGAGAATTACTCAATGTGGTAGCATTGAGAAGAGGGACAAAGAGATCCAGTGACCCTTCTTCCCCTAAACTCCTGAAGTGAGATTGAAAATTAATAGAAGGCTGGGGGTATGATGATAGAGTTTCTTTCTGCCTGGTCCCACAGCCGTTTAGTCCCAAATAAACACACAGAGGTGTATATTAATTATAAACTGGTTGGTCAATGCCTCGGGCTTCTTATTGCCTAGCTCTCTCTTAATTATTAGCCTATTTCCATTAATCTATGTATTTTATGTAGTTTTGGCTTACCAGAGGATGCCCAATGTCTTCCTGGTAGCTACATGGTATATTCCAGGCCACTCCTCTCTGCATTCCTCTTCCCAGAATTCTCCTAGTCTGGTAGCCCCACATCACCTTTTCCTTAAAGGGTTCCTCTACCTGGCAGCAGTTGAGATGACAGTGTGCTGACAGCCATACTTCATTACATATAATGGCTCTGTTCCAAAATGCTGTGACTTTTCTTGAAGTGCACTGAGAACTTTTTTTTTTTTTTAATAGGAGCACTTCATCAGGGTACCCTGTGTTATGATTTTAAAAACTCCACACAGAGAAGTCATGCCATACAGCAGAATCCACATAGGAGGTTTATTGGAAGCAGAGAGAGAGAGAAGGGACAGAGAGGGGGGCAGAAACTGGTCCCTGGGGACAAAAGTGGTGGAAGAGAAAGAGAGGAAGTTGTGTAGTAGGCTGGCTGTGATCTCGTGAAAAACTGATGGGGGGAAAGGCTGGTGGGGGCATCCCCTCTTCCTGTTAGAACAGCAAGAACTACATCAAGAGTTTAGACTTTGAATCAATAAAAATAAATGCCCAACGAAGAAACATGGTAAGGCACTGTTCCACCTGGGTCCCAGCCCCTTCAGGCTTTCCTTCTGGAAGGTCCTCTCCTCCTTTTGAAAAGAAACATGGTGATTTGGGGGTGAAGCCCAAGCTGTCTGCAGTTTTCCCCTTTCTTGCTTTTGCTCTTTGTGAACTGGTTTCTTTGTTGTATTTTAGGTAAAGGGTCTGGCATCTAAACCAGAACTTATAGAGTTTTGTATCGTATCAGCTCTTATCCAAATTCAAGTTCCAGATAGTCCCACTTCAAAACAGCAAAAAAACCGTGTTTCATGGAAACGTTGTCATGACCCTCCTAATTTTTTTTCTCCATGAGCATAAAATTTCTCTCATTTTTTTCTCTCAAAGGCGGCTTCCCATCCTTTATCACTTTGCCGCTAAGTACAGATGGCTTATAGAGATAAGTATATCATGAGTGAATTTACTCCTTCATGAATACACAAATACTATAATTGGTATATGACCTTCTTTAAACATTACCAAGACAGAGTGGCACACTAAGGACAGAGTGTCAAGTGAAATGCTTTAGATTGCACAAGAGAAAATCCGGCCTTATGCTTATCTAAACACGGCAACTCATTAGCTCACCAAAAAGTCCAAAGTTTTAAAGATACAGGAGGATTAGGGGAAATGTTCACTCCATGATCAGGGCTATGACCTTATTTGAGTGTGGAGCTCTTGGCTCACCTTTGCCCTAGTCCTCAGGCTGTCTTTTCTTTCTTTCTTTCTTTCTTTCTTTCTTTCTTTTTTTTCTCTCTCTATTCACATGGTACTGGCAAACATCTGCCTTTAACCAGGGTCTGCTTTCTTAGCTTGCTAACTTCGTAAGTCTCATTAGATTTCTGAATCTTATGAGATTCCCCTCCTCTGCTCAGGCAACATTTCAATGTAGAGGAAATAGCTGCAAGATGTATCCTGCATCACTCATTTGGGTGATGGTTAGAGAGTACCAACTATGTGCCAGGCATTTTTCCAGGCCCTGGGAAAACAGAAAAGAATGAAGTAAGCAAAATTCTTGCTCTCATGGAGGACAACCCAAAATAAAGAAGCACGTAATGTCAAGTAGGGTTAAGAGCTACTGGGAATGATAACAGCTTGCTAGTCTACAAAGGGTAGTTGGGAGACCTCTCAGGCACGGTAAGCCTGGTTCAATCCTTGGCGTGGTGCACAGGTATACACACACACACACACACACACACACACACACACACACGGGGGGGGGGTGATTAGAGAGTGCAAATGAATATGAGTGGAAAAGAACAGGGAGGTATCACAGGGCCAAGAGAGTAAAGAGTGCAGGATGAAGAAGGCAGAATGTGTGCTAAGTGAGGCCTGAGGACATGAGGCAGGTGCACGCAAGACCTAAGGAACAAGGAAAGGAGCAAACAACAGGGAAAGCCAAGCCCATGAGGCCTCAGAGGCCATGGAGAGACAGGAGCTGGAGGAGAAAATACAGCATGTCTTCTCGGGGCACGACCTCACCTTTAAGCTGTGGACACACTGCTGCCGCTACGTTCCTGTCATCTGCTACCCGGCCGCGCCCTGTCACAGAGCTTGTCTCACCTGAAAGCATGGAAACAACAGTTCTTTTCCTCACTGCCTGATTCTGAGGGATGAAGTGGCTTGTGGGCAGACAGGTTGGCGAGGAGGACCGTGGACAAGAGTCTCCAGATGCTGGAGAGATGCAGGCTGCTCTAACGGTGGTCAAAGGTTAGAGGATGAGAGACGAGGGCTGGCTGAGACAGAGGCGATTGAGATAGAACAGAAGGCTTCTGCACAATGTGGGCAGAAGGGGAGAACGAGCCCGGGGAGGGCGAGTCAACTGGGAGAGCAGGACAGCCTGGAGCGAGCAGTAGGATATTTAGAGTTCTCTGAGGTGGTGGCTGCGTGTGATGTGTGGGAGAGAGAACGAACTCTCCATTCATTCTGAGTGGAGTTTTGATTGCCATTTTCTTTGTCTGGAAAACTCCTATTCATCTCTCAATACCCAGATTAACTGGGTAACCTCTTCGAAGCCTGCTTCAGCCTAACTCTTCTTCTAGGCTCCCTGGCCCTTTGCTGTCACCTTCATTGTAGCACTGGCTGTGCACAATGCATTAGGACTTAGCCATTCTTCCTACTGGACTACGTGAGGAGATCCCTAGGGGTCAACTTAACCCTTTCTATCCCCAGCATTTAAAACCGGGCCTGGGATGTTATAGACGGGTAGGGAACAAGCACTAAAAGAACTGTTGATATTGACACAAGGGGATAGAGTGAAAGAGGTATAGCCAAGGGGGGGGGATTTAAAATACCTGTTAGATTACTTTAGCGAGGCTTCATACTGACACAATGAGGGTGTTGTTGAAGGCTTTCGGAAAATGCCGCTGGAGAAAAGGGGTAGAAATATTTGAGCTAACACAGAATAGAATTTGGTGAGGGGTTTCCATTGTTAACTGAGAAGAAATCGAGAGAAAAGTAGAAGAAATTTTTAGATGGGGCTGAAAAGCATGAGAACAAGTCTTTGGAGACACAGTTATTTCTCAATGCGACTGTATAATGCAACCATGAAAATCAGAGACACTCAGGACAGATTCCCCCCCACACACACACACACATACAGGAATCAATATGAGTGGCACATTACTAAGCTGCATGGTGTATAAACAGGTGGTTTTGTGGCATTTTTTCTGGGCAGTGATCTTGTGACTATGTAAATGATGGGTTTGTGTGTGTGTGTGTTTTGAATTCTTTCCCCTCTGTTTTAGAACAATTAGGCAAATGAAAGTCATATGAACTCTAATGTTAACTTTTCAGTTTACCCAGTAGTTATAGTGTACTCTTTCTCAGTGGCTCTTAACCTGGGAGAACTCCAGGCCTTGCCACCGCCCTCTGCCCTGTGGCCATTTGGCAAGTGGGGACATTTTTGAGTGTTACAGAGAAATACTGTTATTTACTGGATAGAGCTACTGCTCCGCACACTATAGTACACATGAGAGGCCCCAGAAACCAAGAAACACCGGGCCTCACATGTCAACAGTGTCAGGGTTGAGAAGCTCTGCCGAACTTATTCAAAATTAACGACATAATCAGATGTCTGGCTGGCCTGGCTTAAGCTTTTTGTGGGCACTGGTTCTGTTCTGCAATGTGCCAGAAGAGGGTGCTGGAAGACTCCATTTGAAGCCTTAACAAAGACTCCAAAGGTTTGGTTTCGTGTGTTGCACCAAAATATCCACAAGATGGTGCCAAAGAATTCCTTTTGAACACATAAGCAAGTCCTTCCATCTTGGTCTCTTTAAAGGATACTAAAAATACTGCAATTGAACAGTTCGTAAGGTCAACTGTAAACACACTTCGGTTGAAACAAAGATCAAATCATTCTTCTTTGTTCTACAACTAATCTTGAAAAGGTATCAGAGAGAAAAGGTTTCTGCTTTTATTAACTCAGTAAAGACTGAGCGAAAGCCTCAACAGGTAAAGGCAGTCTTTTGAGCCTGACAACCCTCGTGGTAGAAGCTCCCATAAGTTATCCTCTGATGTCTACATGTGTCTTGTAACACAAATGTGCTGCCCGACTAACACACACACACACACACACACACACACACACACACACACACACACACACACACGAGAGATAGATAGATAGAGAGAGAGAGAGAGAGAGAAATGTAACAATCTTTTTAAATGATGGAATGAAAATCACTGGTAGAGAGTTAGCAACCCCACCCTGTAGGCAAAAAATGGGGTTCTTGGCAGCTGTTTTGCTTTTGGTCCCCCCACCTCCCACCCCCGCCTCTGGAGATAGGGTTTCTCTATAACCCTGTCTGCCCTAGATCTATCTCATTTTGTAGAACAAACTGGCTCTGCCTTCTGAGTGCTGGGATTAAAGGCACAAACCAAGCCACCAAGCCCAGCAATTCGGCACCTGTTTTCAAGAGGCCTTGTTTTGAGGGATGGCTGCGAAGAAATTTGTCTTTACTGGATATGGCTTCTTTTCCATTTCACCTGGGCCATGGAGAGGTCACCCAGAAGCAAAGCAAATGAGGCTCCCTTCAAGCCCTGGACAGCATTCAAAGGAAAGTTCACAGCAGGAATTTTTACATAATAAATTAAAAATAAGTGACCTGGATTAGCAAACCTTTCACCGTCCTATTGTTTCCTGCCCTGAGGCTAATCCTGTGAGGTAGAGGTAGGCGCTGAAGAACCTTTGTGCCTGCAAGCACACTCGCTCAGAGCAACCTCTCCCTCAGAGAACACTCAGGCCGAGAGCCTCTCAAAGCATCAAGTGTGCATAGTTTTTGAGATGATGAAACCAGGTATGGTGGCCCATGACTTCATCCAGTTATTTGGAAAAAAACAATTGTGTGGTCAGGCCCAGCCCATAGGGCGACCACAGACACATATCACACAACACACAAAGTAGGGGGGAGAACAGAAGAGAAAGGAATTCACAGTCTTTCGGGTGTTCTACCGTGTCCATTCAAATAATAAGACTTCCTCAGAGGTTTTTTCTACCTGCACTCTTACAGTTGTTGTTATGCATTTATTTATTTATCCATCTATTGAAATTTAACTCTCTATTGAAACAGAATTTCATGTAGCTTCAAAGGCCTTGACCTTACTAGGAAGCCAAGGATGACCTTGAATTTCTGACCCTCCTGCCTCCACCTTTTGAGAGTTTCGAGATTGCAGGTATAAACCACGACCAGGCTCTGCCAAGCAGGCGCTCCAACCAAGGGCATTACGCATGCTAGGCAAGCAGTCTCCCAAGAGATCTACCGCCAGCCCCCCCCCAGCCTTCACGTTTATAGTTATGTATGTAAAGAGGACATTTAAGGATAAATTTGGAGTTAAGAAAGAAGTCTAGAACTGAAATCTAGAACCAGAGCATCCAGGGTGTGTCATCCAAATTTGCTAAGAAGTCTAGGGGGATGAGGAAAAGAAGGAAGGCATGAGCAGAGAAGAGGAAGGAAGGTACACGACACATGTAATTCTCAAGTAACTATCAGTTTGATGTTTTTACCTTTGACAAGTAGGTAAATTGAGAATTTGAGAAATTGAAATGTTTTCAAGGTCACTCAACTAGTAGAAAGAGAAACAAGGAATCAACTAGATAGCTAAGAAATGCTAAGTATGAGAAATCTTAATCAAAGCTGGCAACTAACCATCCATAACCTTGAATATTTATACCATGTAAAGACCATATCGCATACAGGTAAAGTACTCCTGTGGTTTTGACTGGCGGTGATCACAGAACATACACGTGGGATTTTAGGGTCCTCCCCCCCCCCCCCCCGGGGGAAGGGACTTCTCCCTCTCCTCAGGAAAGTGGTCCTGGGACACTGGCAGTTTCCAGGCTAGTGTGGAAGATATGTTTCCAGGCTTGGGACCACAGGCTACCTAGTGAAAACTGCCTGGCTTCCTGCAATGTGGTACTTTCCCTCTCCTGTTTATTGATATGCCATAAAAAGAAAGGTGCTTGTAAACAACTTGAGTGCATGAACAATCTAATTAAAATAATTAAGGTAATAGCTTGTGGGAAAAAAAAAAAAACCAGTAAAGCTAATTATTGTAGAGTAGCTGTGTGGGAGGATGAGAATTGCTGACATTCTTTAGGTCCAAGCAGCTTGGAAAGCATAGATGATCTAACAGATCTCTTCTGAGGCTACGGTTCCCCTCCTCCCCAACCCCGATTTACGCTTTTTCTCATCTTGAGCTTGAGTTTCCTTCCCGGCAGCAATCATAAGGTCCTGACCCTCTGGTGGTTCTCAGTCCAGAGTGTCCCTTCTTTCTTTTTGAACCCAGAGAACTATGTGTGTTTAGAATGGGAGGGAGGGCAAGAGAGATAGCTATGTGATTACCAGCTTTGACTGCTCTTCTCGAGGGCTTGGGTTCCATTCTCAGCACCAGCGTGGTGGCTCACAATTGTCTTTATCTCTGGTTTCAGGGCAGTTGACACACTCTTCTGGCCTTCGAGGGCACCAAGTGTACACACGGTATGTAGACATACATGGAGGTAAAACACAAATATACTCAAAAAAAATAAAAATAATCATTTAAAAAATTAAACTTAAAATGAGGGAGTCCCGGTGCCCAAGGAAACTGTAGACCCTCTAGTGCAATGGTGTAAGGGGTGTGTGACCTCTTTGCAGAGGTCTCACCATGCTTCTAATTGGTACTTTCAGTTTAGAGAAAATGAAGGTTGCGATGGCTTGGACTGCAGTCTGAAACCTCTGTGTTTGCTTTCGAGCCTCACCTGGTTCCATTCATATCCTTCTATTTTTAAAAATTCTATGCCTGGGGACTGCAGAGAATATGCTCTCTGCTAAGTATTTGGAGGCAGAATAATGTCAGCTCAGGCCTGCCAGTGTCTAGTTCCAGGAACAGGTCTACTAGGCCCCCACCCCTAGGAAAAGATCCCTCAACCAAGCTTCCCATTGTTTACCTTGGGCTGGGATGTTTATCTAAAATGGGCAAGTACTACCCTGCAGAGGGGAGGGCCAGGAGCCTTGTAGGCAGCCATGAAGGAACATGGGGTGACCACCAATCCAAATGCAGAAGAGAGCAGGAGAGGTAGGTAGCAGGAAATACAGAGGGTGGAACATTCCAGAAGGGCATTTCAAAATGAAGGCCATGGACAGTAAATCTGTGTAGAGCCAAATGTCCTTCGTTAATCAGATACCGACAGCTCTTCAATTATTTATCCCTTGACAAGCTTTCACAACTGCCTTCGTGGTCCATTCCAGAATCATTTTAGCATCTCATTAAGTAATTGGTCCAGGGCACAGGGAGATTAAACAGACAGTAAAGTGCTTGCCATGCAACCAAGAGGTCTTAGACTTGGATTACCAGAAACCACTGTAAGAATCTGGTCAAGGTAGTTCACGCCTCTTGTTTCCAGTGCTGAAGAGGCAAGGCATTCAGGACCCTGGAGCTCATCAATCAACTGCTTTGGTAAGCTCCGGATTCAGGGAGAGACTCTGCCCCCCCCCCAAAAAGTGCAAACTGATTAAGGAAAGTACGTCTGGCCTGTGTACACACGACACACTTGAATGCACACACACACAAATACACCTCCTCACCCCCACCACACAGTAGACTAATAAACAACTGCTCCATTTGATAGTTTGAAGTGATAGCCCATCAGAAAGGTAGTTGAGCCTGAGTGTGATGGCACAGATCTTTAATTCTAGCACTCAGGAGGCAGAGGAAGGAGGATCTCTTGTGAGTTCAAGGCCACCCTGGCCTACAGAGTGAGTTCTAGGACACCCAGGACTGTTATATAGAGAAAGCTTGTCTCAAAAAACCAAAAAAGAAAAAAGAAAAAAAGAAAAAGAAAGAAAGAAAATACATACCCAAATTTCTTTTGCTTATGAAAAAAATCACTCCAGCAGACCCTTTTAGTTTCATGAACCCCTCTGGTAAAGGATGAGGGGGAAAAACCTATATCACAACCTAGCCAATCACTTAAAACCAGATTCCTGTGCTTAAAATCTCATTCAGCCATTCTTACCTACTCACTGGGCTGACTTTTGGGGGTGGGTCCCCAACAACAGTCCCAGTTCACCTCTAAAGCGTGGGAAATAAAATTCCAGGGCAAAATATTGTCTGATGAATGTTTATTCAGGGAGAAATCACTTACACCAGAAACAGATGACTGCTGCAGGTTCCCGTTCCAAGTATGCCTCCGGATGCTCTCTGTCTCTGACCAGGAAATAAGAGAGCGAGCTGGGGTCCGGGACCCCAGACCTCCCCCCAGGTCACTCCAGCACCTGTCCCCATGGCCCAGTGGGCATGGCCAATGTAACAGGTGCGGACGGGGTGGATATCTCACTACACACTTCCTCACCATCCCATACCTCTTTCTCTTGCTTCCTTCTCTTTGACCACCAGCTTCCAGTTCCTGTTGCTTTTCTCATACAAGACAATTTAGCTTTGGAAGTTTCCTCTTTCATATCAAAGGTCTTTTCCAAACAAAGGAATGCCCTATTTGTGAACAAGTTGAGTTCCAACTTTAACATTAATATTTTCAGCCCGGTTACACAAAATTTTCTGTGCCGTTTGTATGGATTTTTAGAATCTTAATTCTGGAATCAAAATTGGTGCCAGAACCGTATCAACTGTCAGAGTCACTGAAGCTAGGAGGGAATGGGTTTGTTGAGAAAGATCTTTCTGCCAGAGACTACAGAACCCCTCACACCATAGGGCAAGAGGGGTGTTAGCCTTGGAAAGAGGGAGGAGGGCTCCGTGCTCTCAGAAGCAGGCAAGGTTCGCCAGCTAAGCAGAAATGGAATATGTTTTGAGTGGGGGAAATCCATTCAAGTTGGGAAATGACAGTAAACTTGACCTCCCTGCCATCAAGCAGAGTGGGGCTGTGGCCTTTGGAGAGTACAAAGGATTTGAAAAGGCCACAAGGAATTAACCAGTAATGACCCCAAGGGAATTAGGAGGGTGTCCGTTCTCAAAGCACCCCTTCTTTTCTTCTTGCCCACCCCCTCTTTCCCCTCACTAAGGATCAAACCCAGGGCTTCATGAATGCCAGGCGAGTGTTCAACCCCTGCACTCCAACCCTGGTCCACGATGTGTTCTTCCTCCTGATATCATACACACATCATCTCATTAACTCTTAGAACGATTCTTCAGTAGTGCTATTAATAGTCTTGTTCTGAGATGAGGAAATCAAAGCACAGACAAGTTTTAGAAATACAGTCCATTTTCCGGTGGCCTAAACCCACTGAGTTAAGCTTCAAACCAAGCTGGTCACGCGCCTAGTCCCAGTCTCACAACCGGCTCCCACTCTGTAAGGTCTTATCCTTCCCTTCATTTCTTTTTTCAGTTGTGTTCTCTCTGCTCCTGGTTTCTAGGTCTGACTCCAGGCCTTCCCAGAAGGTCTTCCTTCCCAGAAGGAAATTGTTTGTCAGAGCTGGGGAGACAGTTGGTGCAGAGTTTGCGTCCCAGAACTCATCTGATCTTGGCGTTAGGGAAGCATACATAGATAGATCCTTGGAACTTGGTGGCCAAACAGCTTAGTCTTCTTAAGGAACAACACCAAAGGTTACCTTTTGGCTTCCACATTCACACACAGACACACACACACACACACACACACACACACACACACACACACACGTCTTTTGCACAGGTTCATTTTCTTCAAGGGCTTTCTTTTGCATCTTTTCTGTGGACCTCTCAGAGAGGGAGAATTTCTTGTTTGTGCATGTTGGGTTATACACACATATGAAGATACCATTAGCTCCCTTGTCCTCCCTCCTCCCCCTGAAAGACAGTATTTCTCTTTGTAGTCCTTCTTAGTGTCCTGGAACTTGCTCTATAGATCAGGCTGATCTCAGACTCAGAGATCTGCTTGCCTCTGCCCTCAAGTGCTGGGGCTAAAGGCATGTGCCTCCACACCCAGTTACTGTCAGCTGTCTTACTGTTATCCTGGGAGTACCTTTGTGTCTACACTGATGTGTTCTCCTTAAGAATGTTATAATCTTAGGGAGAATAGGCACTACAATCTGTTCCCAAGTCTTCCTTATCTGAGGAACCAAGACGTTAGTTAACAAATAGCCTCTGTAGACTATGATAATGATGATAATGATGCTGATAAATAATTGTCAATAAAAGCCTGTGGTAGAAATTCTATTATACTAGCCAAAGTCTGAAATATTCTTGTTATGGTAGAAACATCACCCCAGCCCCTGTCATCCATATACCCAAAGAGTCTGGAATGTATGGTGAAGTTCCACCCAAGCCCCCTTCCCTATCTCCCTCCAAACCCCGCTGCATCTGAAAGCCTGCCAAATGATGATCCCTTCCCCAGAGATGCTCAAGACCACTCTCCCAGGGTATTTAAACTGCCCCCCAGAAAATGGATACGTAGTTTTTCGGATTCCCTTTCCCTTCTCTCTGGGGGGGGGCTGGAAGGTCATCCAGGAGCACTGTATCCATTAAACATGGGCTTTTTCTAATTTGGTTTGATTTGGTCTAATTCGATTGCTGCATTGGTGGAGAGGCTTATGTGGGTATAGAAACTTTTCAATTCTATAAGATTTTTAATCGAGAGGACACTTTTCCTAAAATTGGATTGTTGTGTCTGGTGAACTCATGTATTTCTGTGTATTTTGTAATCTCATCTATCTAAAGTTTAGCTCTCTTTTTTTTTTTCCCATTGCTCCCGAGTTACAAGAGGAAGGCTAGCCATGTTGTGCTTTCTTTTGGTCATTTCCTTGCGACTGACCAGATTGACTTTGTCTTGACTTCTCAGTTTCTCTGCCTTTTCAAAGAGCCCTTCAGGCATGCCAGGCAGTATTATTAACTCGCAGCTCCCTCCGCCCCCCAACTAAGGACTTGTCTCCTCTTAAGTCATCTTAATTTATTTGAGGAGAAATGCTAATGGCCCTTAATTTATCACTGCTAGTGTACTGTTATCATTTTAGACACATTTGCTTGCTCACACCCCCAAGAAAGAAAGGAGGCTAAAATACATGAAAATAAAACCTCATTTAACCGGTCAAGTTCCCAGTGTGCCCCCCACCCCCAGCCCCGCACTGTCACCTTAAGGTATTCCAAGAATCTCTTTGGGTTGTCTGTCTCGAAGGCCCTTCCTCCATCACTGTCTACTTCAGATTGTCCGGCTCACTTTTACACCCTCTTGCTATTGTTCCAAACACAGAGCCTCTCCCCTTTCTTTCTTTCTTTTTTGTTTTTTCAGTGTGCTAGGTTTAGAAACCAGAGGTGCGGGTTTTCTCAGGGTACCTTTAACTCCTTAAATTTACCACATTTAACTGTGTGTGGTGCGTCTTTGTTTATTAGGTTGGAACAGTCAATTCGTTTCCTGGACACAGAGGATTTTTAAGAATCCTGAAATTGCCTTATTACCCACTTTGTCTCCTAAATCATCCCTTTGTAGTAGTATCTGGTCTTCTAATCCTATTTAGCAACTTCATTCTGCCTTATAATCTCCTTCTCCCCCCCCCCCACACACTTTTTGAATGACTGAGCTGCCAGTTGACCTAACCTCGTCTTTTAGCCTTTAGCATCTTGCTTGATTAAACCCGGGAGCTTCTTAGGTTTCTTCTGAATAATTATCAAGTTGAAATACATTTAAAAAACCTAAAATATCTTTTTGGGTTCAATATTTTTCTGCATGACAAAAATCATGTGTGGCAAACACATTGGTTTTAAGAGTAATCAAATTCTTATTTTTATGAAACAATCCCACTTCCCTCTCCCACCCCAATCTCGTCACTATCCTAGGTTAACGAATGTGTTAAGGTCTTAAATAATCTTGATACTTGTTAAAATAACCTTCAAATACCTTTACAGTTTTCTTTTTTAAAATTATCTTATTTTCCTCCTACTTTTAGTTAATGGTAATACTTGTACTTCTGGGATAAATTGATAGGAATATTTTTTTCAGCTAACCCAACCTTAGATGCGTGTTTTCCTGGCAGGGGAGTCGGGGGGGGGGGGGGGGGAATGGGGGGGATGGGGGAGGGGGTCGGGGGTGGGAGGGGGGCAGAGGACAGTTGTTTTGGTTTTTTTGTTTGTTTTGTTTTGTTTTACAATAACTATGCAGACATTTATATCTAGTATTCGTAAAAGTTGTGGAACATTTCAAAGAACCCCATGAATAAAGGAATCTGCTGCAGAATGAGGCTTTGGGACACAAAGGGGTTAAGTCATAAGCTCCAGCAAACACTAAGGCTCTGACAGAACCCAAGAAAAGCAAGCTTTTCTCAATGACTTCTAGACTCCTCCGGGCTTGAAGCAAGCTAGGCCTCTTTTGTTGCAGACTAGTTCCTCTGATTGTCATTCATTCTGTATTCCTTCCTGATCCTCTGACATGGCTAATTGTTTTTTTCCCACACTGCAGGCTTTTAATTTCCTCCTGTAGGGGCCGCATCGCATCACTGGAGGCCTACATTTCCTCAGCCATTTCTGACACAGCAGATCGGCTCCATTTCTACCCTTCCTTTGCATGGTGGTGATGTTTCTCCTGTGCTTCCCAAAGCGGCTGTACCCAAACCCAGACACTCTGGGATAATCTTACCAATGAAGAACTATGGCTAGCCTGGGTTCTGTGGTTATTTCAATGGACATTCAGTTAAACCCACCCGTAAGGTTAGAAGCTGCAAGGATACACCATGCCTCACCACATCCTCCCAAATAGCCTTTTGGTTAAGTTTTATCTTTTATTTACATACATATTTTCCAAATGAACATTCTAATTTGCTCTATGTAGCACTTTCATCCACAAGAGCAATTTTCCAAGCGACATTTTGAGCAAACGAGTGAGCTCTTTTCAGACAAGAAGGGTGACTGGCTATCCTCAAGCTCCGCCCCCCGGGGTGGTCTAAAAATACCATCAAGATGCTCAGACTCGCCTACGGCCTTTATCCTGGGTTGAGAAAAGAAGCTTAATGTCTACAACCACAGCCTTAAAAAACAAACAATGACTTCCATTTATTAGAATTTAATTTTATATTAAATGTGAACATATGACAATGAACCCAGAGTGAACAGAGAGGGGTGGGTGTGGCAAAACCCCACTGTTGATATTTGGTGTTGTGTGCCGTTCCCTGTCTCCCCATCCTCCCCCCACCCCCTTCCCACCCCTGGTATGATTGTTGCGGCTTTTCCCTTTGACTGGGGACTGGAACGTCTCCTCACTAGAGTGGAGTGGAGGCTTTTGTTTTAAGGCCAAGGCTCTGATTACACCTGCCAGGACTGAAGTTGGACTCAGCACAGCTTAGCCAAGCCTTATCTTCTCACACCAGCCACTCACAGTAGGAATGTCACTGACCGTGTCACTTTGATTTCCCTTTGTATTCTGCTCAGCATGGCAACAAAAAAACAAAAACAAAAAGTCATTTCCCCCTTCAAATTAGCTCTGAGGTAACTTCTCCTTTCCATTTTTTTTTTTTTTTTAATGTAGGTCATCATAGAAAGATTTCTTCTTGAGGCTATTCTTAATGTTTTTGCAGAGAGTCTCAGGGTTCACGAATAGTCGCATTTAATAAAAATCTGCCTAAGAAAAAGACTCACATAACCTGGGCCATGGCAGTGATTTTGTGGTATTTGGACTCATGTCTACAAAAAATATTTGTACAACAGATGGTGAATTGCTCAGTGCATTCATCCCAAACAAATTTTAAACATTCACACACGTAAAACACTGTTGGGGAAGAAAAGTCATCACTGTTTTTTTCCCATTGGTGCTGCATGAGTAATGATTTAGCAACACCTAGAACAACATGATTGCTGGATAGAAACTGTCACGCAGAGTCGGGTATAGAAACTTTAAGTAGTGCTAAAAATATTTCTTCCCCCCGAATAACGCATACCTTAAGCATAACTCATTTTAAAAACTCACTGACTAACTGCACAAAGTTTCTGAAATCCGGAGTCATGGGCTGGGTGTTAGTTCTGGCCAGCTTGCCTAGGCTGCTACAACATCACCTGATGCCAGCTGGTGAGCACTAACACTGGGGACATCGCTCAGTTATAGTACAGTGCTTGCTCCATAGGCATCAATCAGGACCCGAATCCAGTCTCCAAAAGCCATGGAAAGAAGCAGGGTGTGGTGGAAGCACACTTGCAATCTCGGTGCTAAGGTCGAAAAGAGAGCAGTATTCCTGGGCTTTGCTTAGCCCAATGAGAAAGCTCCAGACTGATGAGAGATCCTGTCTCAATGAACAAGGTGGATGAGAAGTGACACCCAAGGCTGACCTCTGGCCTCCACATGCATGAATATGCTTTACATGAATGCATACACATGAAATCATCTTGCTGATGACACTGTCTGGACTGAGAGGGAGTCTAAATTATGTACTGAGTCAACAGCCTACTACCCCAGTCACAAATCCAACATGACTTCTCTACAGGTTAATTTCAGGATTTTGTTACTGTTTTCTTTCAAGGTGGAGGCTAGAACCCAGAGTCTTGGGCATGCTAAGTGGGTACTATTCAGTCATATCTTTAAGCCCTTGATGTTGGTTTCAAACGTCAGTTCTCAGCTTTCTGCTTTATAGGATGGAGAGGCAATACAAAGACAAAAACAAAACAATAATAGAAAACTAAACTTATATTTACCTGAGGGAATATATACTATACTGGTGGCAGGGCTGTTACTGATGTCCCACACTGCTCTACAGGCCCCAGTTGCCCATTCGTTGTCATTTGAGAATAAAGGAGCACTGTTTTCTGAAGACGATTTCGCCCTCGCCCATGGGGGCACGTTAGTTTGTATCTCTCTAAGGATGGGTCCAGGCAGGTGTCTGGCTCGATTGAACCCTTGGTTTCTACAAGTGGATACTGCACTCTTATGTGTGGCCCTGTGTCTAAGCAGTACTACAGAGTTTCGACGTGTAACTGCCAAAAAAACTTATCTGTGATGCTGGTGCTCATTCTTATGTACGCTTGATGGTCAATATGACATTGAGAGAGGAATGGAGTGCTGTGGATTTGTTGTTTGTTTTTCTTTTAACCATACATTTATTCTCTCTCTCTCTCTGTCTCTCTCTCTGTGTCTCTGTCTCTCTGTCTCTCTGTCTCTCTGTCTCTCTGTCTCTCTGTCTCTCTCTCTCTCTCTGTGTGTGTGTGTGTGTGTGTGTGTGTGTGTGTGTGTGTGTGTGTGTGTGTGTGTATGCCTGCTTTCAGACATCAGAGGACAGCTTGTAGGAACTGGCTCTCTCCTTCTACCGAGGAGTTCCAGGAATCAAGCTCACTGGTCTTGGCGGCAAGCATCTTTACCCCCTGAGCCATCTCACTGGCCCCAGTCATTTCATTCTTTTAGGCATTTTAAATCTTATCCTGGATTAGCTCAGATTATTAAATGTAAAGCATAGCGCACTGAGGAGCATCATTTCGTCCCTCAGAAGAACTTAGTTGCGGAGGGTCTTTGACAATCGTGCTAACCCGAGGCCCCTTGGTTTACACATAGTCCACGAGACAGTAAATGCCCAGCAAGAGAAAACTAGTTCCTCTGGTCAAGAGGTTGGAATCCTCCCCTGACATTTCAGGTGGGTGGATCAGTCAACCTGCCAAGGGGAAAGCAGGCCCACCCGAGGAAGGCAGGCTCACTGTGCTAATGATGTAGGTGGGATAATTATCCCTTTAGAGAGAGATTGTGACTTTCTTCCCAGAAGCCCCATAGTAAGTCCCTAGAGTATAGTACAGTGCCATGAGGGTCATGGAGTCTGTCCACCTAAAGTTACAACTTTACCTTTTTATCTTTTCGGAGTCTCTTTGAAGACAGGCTAGGACCTGTGTGCTTTTTCCCTGGTACTTTCAGCTTCTTTACTCTTTCCCCAAAGCTCTCTCTGCCTGCCATATTGCTGCCTGCCTGATGCCATGTGGCTAGCCTCCGTGCCAGCCTCGTTCAGAAAAAAAAAACCATGTATTTTTTTCTCCATACTCCTCTAGGCAACTGCTGAGATTTATAGCATGCCTGTCCTGGGGTTTTCCTTTTAAGTGGTAATAAATTACAAGTTGAGTCCATTGTTAAATTGTTTTTATTAATGAACTAAAAACTTCAAGAGGGAACCCCGATTTCTCTGGTATCATCCAATAGCTAAAACAAGGATGTCCAGAAATTTCCAGTAGCACCAATCTCCCTTCTTTCCCTACTCTCTAAGCTCCTGGCCTCTGTCTGTATCTTACAAAAGACTATGCGTCCCATGACTGTCTGCTCCCTCTCGCTGAGCCAAGTCTGTGGTTTCTTCAGTAACCACTGTGTTTTTTTGTGGTTGGACTTTCTGTCTTGCTCTTACTTTTCTTTGCTCTGATTAATTTCTTTTGATTCAATTACGCTGTCTGTTTTTAGTAGGTCACCTAAGGTGTATTTTGAAACCAGACAGGGATTAGATGGAATCTTTACATTAATGAAATCATTCTAATGGCATTTTCTAAGCGAACAGCAGTGAGGTGTACCACACACTTGCCAATCAGGGACTATCACTAGGTTGATGTCTTGGGCACCTATAACAAAACATACACATTTATTGTTAGTTTTATATAAATCATACACATTTATTGTTAGTTTTATATAAATCAGACATAGCATAATCCTAGCATGCAAGAGGCAAGAGGCAAGAGGCTCATTGCAGGTGTGACGATCTACATCGTAAGGTCTAGGCCAGCCAAGGCTGTGTTGTGAGACCCTTTCTCAAACAAAACAAAACAGAACAAAACAAAAAACAAACAAACAAACAAAAAACCACAAAAGTGGGGCTGGGGAGATGATTCAGTTAGGTCTGAGTTCAGAACCCCAGCACCCACACAAAAAGCCAGGAACTGTAGCCTGTGGTTGTAATCCCAATGCTAGAGAGGCAGAGGCAGAAAGGCAGAGAGGCAGAGGCAGAGAGGCAGAGGCAGAGGCAGAGGCAGAGGCAGAGGCAGAGGCAGAGGCAGAGGCAGAGGCAGAGGCAGAGGCAGAGGCAGAGGCAGAGGCGAGGAGAGGAGAGGCAGAGGCAGAGGCAGAGGCGAGAGGCAGAGAGGCAGAGGCAGAGGCAGAGAGGCAGAGGCAGAGGCAGAGGCAGAGGCAGAGGCAGAGGCAGAGGCAGAGGCAGAGGCAGAGGCAGAGGCAGAGGCAGAGGCAGGAGCATTCCTGGGCATTATTGGTCAAGCACCCTAACCAATCAGTGAGCTCCAGTTTCAATAAAAGACCCTGCCTGAAAGCATGAGGTGGAGAGCAATTGCAGAAGATATCTAGCACCAACATCTAGCCTGTATACAAGCTAGATACACATGTGTAACTCCCCGCATGCACAAATACACTCACGGGGGGGGGAGAGAGAGAGAGAGAGAGAGAGAGAGAGAGAGAGAGAGAGAGAGAGAGAGAGCATTTTCACTGGACACTTTGGAAATAAAATTTTGGAGAAATGGAGGAACCTGTGTACTTTTATGCTGCTCATGAAGATGGGGGAAGTCTTATTGAATTCTGCCTGGATAATAGAGGCATGATCTAATGGTGATGAATTAGGAAGCATTTAGCAAGGCCCATCTGTTTAGGCTCCTCTGTGTCTTCATGTCTTCAGAGACAAAGATCTTCCTTTGCTGAGGGTACAGCACAGACATGTCTGGAATGAAAGATTGTTACTATCATTATCATTAAGGAAAGAGAGAGGTGTGAGGGGCAGGTGAGGCCAGCTTTCTCACTACTGTAGCTTCTCAAATGTCAAGGTGCCTTGAATCCCATCAAGAGAAAAACCCAAAGGTCTGAATAGCTATGGGACAATTTTGGAGGATGTTTTAATTATCCAGATAATTGAGAATTTGTTATAGAGTGACATCTTAATGAAAAATATGCTTCAAGGCAAGTTTATTATCTTAGGCACAGAAGAAGTTGAAGACATTCTGATCTCAGACTGGAAGAAACGTGCAGGATTCGTTACATTGGATAAGATTTTTCTGCAGGGGAAACCAGCACTTCCATGCAGTCCAGATGCTTCCATTGGACCCTTCCCTGGGTCCATCTGGGCTAAGGGTTGAAAGGTTTTACTCTGAGGAAAGGCTCAAGCAGGGAGAAAAATCTGTTCCCCACAACACAAGTTAATGCTTTATAACCCCTCCGCCTTCATTTTGTCTTTAAGAATTTTTGTACTTAAACTTGAACAAACTGTTACGGGGTCCTTCTGTCCACCCCTGTTAGTTACTTTCCTTGCTATCCTGTCTAAATACCTAACAAGAAACTGTGTAAAGGTAGGGAGGGTATGTTTGGGCTTAAGCTGAAGGAAGGCCTGGGAGCAGAAGCATGGCGTAGCTGGTCACACAGCAACTACGGTCAAGGAAAGAGGACAGGAGTGGAGCCAGGCTAACAAATTTCAAGGCCGCCTCCCAGGTACTATCTTCTTCCCACTCAGCCCAACCTCAAGGCTTTCCCAAGCTAAAGATCGCGTGCTCAAAGGCATGAGCCCGTGGAAGCCATTCCATATCCAGACCACAATACTTCCCTCAGTCATGGGGCTCAGTCAACAATGTGCCTGGCTCTAGGCATAAATAAGCGATTCTGGATTCCTGCCCTCAAAAGGATCATCCTACTTGAGCTGTTAGGTGTATCCATTCATTCAAACAGTGTTGGTTGAGTGTCTGAAGGGACAGTAACAATTGCGAGGGCTTCTAAAGTTATAATAAGGGACAAAGAGAGCTCATGCAAGACGGTGTCACTCAAGAGACAGATGAATGTTGTTGGTCAAAGCCAGGAAAAGAGGTTACTGAGTTGACGATGGTGTGTGAATGTAAGGATAGAAAAATTTAGCCTAACTCTCCACTGACCCCAGGAAGCTGGGAGTCTTAAATCCCAGGCTGAAGGTCACCTTCTTGAATGTTTACGACAGCACCTGTGAGTGAGTGAACACAGGAAATGAGCCTTGTCACCCCACCCAGAAGCTTGTGGGAAAGCAGACTTCCTGGGCTAAGTGCGGGCTTGGATAGTTTAAGTTAATTGGTCCACACTGGATGCTACAAGGTGATTGGTTCACTATGTGCGGGCTTTGTTGTAACCCTATAAAAGTTGTCTCAAGCCTATACCGAGGTTCCCAGTCCTCTACCCCCACGCAGAGTATGGCTGTGGACCCCAGTGCACTCAGAATAAAAAGCACCTCATGCTTTTGCATCAAGACCACTTCTCATGAGTGATTGGGGGGGGGTGTGCCTTTCCTGAGTGGGAGAGTGAAGGACCACACTCTCTGGGTCTTTCATGAAACTCCAAGGTGGGAAAGAGATGGCTGGGGTAGCAGGGGAACGTGAGGGAGAGGTGCACGAGGAAGCTGTTAAAGAAGATGGGTCTGACAAAGGACTTGAATGGGCTCATGCCTCAGCAAGGCATTTTCTTCCTTCTACAAGGCCTCTCCACCTCCTCCAAGTCTTAGCTTTAGGGAAGCTTGTCCTGCCCATTCCATCTGAATTGTAATATTCCCTTTGTCCAGTTGGTTCCCATCCTATCTGTCACCCACCGATCATAGTAATAGTTTGTTCTTTATTGTATTTCTGTTAATAGATCCCCAACATCAGCAAACAGCAAATGCAGTATATATATTAATATATATATATATACATATGTATATATAGTATATACATACTATATATATGTATATATAGTATATATATATATGTATATATATATATACCTCATTCAGTAGGTTTTCAGTCAAAAGCTGTTAAATGGGATGGCATGGAAAGTTAATGAATATTTTCCAGAGCCACGTGGTGTCAACTAATTTATATTTTTGGGAGCTGACTCCAGATGCTGAGTGAAAACAGTGTTTTAAATCCAAAAAACACTTTTCAATGCTGCTAAGATCAAGATTTGGCCAAGAAGCTGTGGGCTGTGACCCCCCTCCCCCCCACACCTTTTGTTCTTCCTTCCTTTTTTTTTTTTTTTTAAGTCACCCAGGTGGAGGGAAGCAAACAAAATGGGTACTTATGGAGGCTTCAGGCACATGGGTGGGAGCCACAGAAGGAAAGCCAAGCACCATATCAAGCATGTTGAGCCAGAGGCACAGACTGCACACATGACTACCAATAAATCCCTAAACACCCAGGATCAACTAAATGACAAGCTACAGAAGGTATGTTTGTCTCTCTGTTCTCTGTGCTGAGGCTTGCTACTGCCTCAAGGAAGAAAACTGTTTACTCTTCATATGGGATTTTTTTTTCTTTATTATTATTTCTTTTTTTTTTTTTTTTTTTCTGGTTTCACTCAAAAGCAAAGCAATTTGTACCAGCTACCTCTTTTTAAAGAAGTCTGTTGAAAGAAATCGCCCCAGGGTGGGCGCTCACAACCCATTAAGGCAGGATTTATGGGTTACCACAGGCTTAGAAGGCCTACTCGGGGCTGATTCATTCATTCAGCAAATATTTCTGGAACATTTTCTATGTGCCTGGCCTCACCGGAGAGTTAAGGGCGCAGTCCTTTTACCAGCTCCTTACAAGGCTTACCTTGTAGTTAAGGAAATGACTTACACGCCCAAGAAGTTAAACGAAGACTTGACACTGCAAAATGTGCCCCCCAGGCTCTTGGGCTCAAGCAGCACGCAGGTGGCAGAAAACATGGAGTCAACGTCCAGACATGCCCTCTGTCTGAGCAGTTTTCTTTACCCCAGAGAGCCACAGCATCATGGGGATACAGTCAGTTTTCCGAAGCTCACTGTGCTGCCGTTAAAGAAGTGGCCATTATTCTGAGGCGACACTTCTCACAATAAGAGATAAAATTATTTTTCTTTAATAATAATATATAATAATATATGAATATTAATAATTATTTTTCTTTAATCATGAGTGTGGAAATTTTGAACAAGTTCCTATTTGTCAAAGTACAGAATTGATAAGCCTGTATTAGGTTGCATAACTATTTTTATAAATACTACTGGTCCAGTTAATACCCCTTTCTTCCAAGTAACTGCTGCTGCGGGCAAGCAGAATAGGAGAGACCGGCCGACCCCACCCAGTGGCATAAACTGGGTAAGACTTACAAGTCCGACTGGGAGCAAATAGATGCACATCCGTGTCAGGTCGTGGCTCTTTTTTGTTGCAGATTCACAGTCTATGTGGAGATGGGGGTTGGGAGAGATGTAAACGTGCCAGGTGGAATGGCCTGCTTGGGAGTAAGTGGCTAGTAAGCACTTTCTGCGGGACTCCTAGAGCAGTGGTTCTCGGCCTTCCTAATGCTGCGACCCCTTAATACAGTTCCTCATGTCACGCTGACCCCCAACCATGAAATTGTTTTCTTTGCTACTTCATAACTGTAATTTTGCTACCGTTATGAATCATAATGTAAATATCTGATATGCAACCCCCAAGGGGTAGTGACCTACAGGTTGAGAACCACTATCCTAGAAGGGTTGGTGGTGGGAAATAAGGTTGGTGAATATAACTTGGGCGGATCATGGAGACCACGAGAGGTCTAAGTATGGGAAACCGACAGCACTTTAATGACCCGCTGGAAGGGTTTTTTGTTTGTTTGTTTGTTTGTTTTGTTGTTTTGCTTTTGTTGTTTGTTTGAGACAGAGTTTCTCTGTGTAATAGTCCTGGCTGTCCTGGAACTCCATCTGTAGACCAGCCTGGCCCTAAACTCACAGAGATCCACCTGCCTCTGCCTAGCAAGTGCTGGGATCAAAAGCACCCAACAGCCCAGCCCAGCTGGAAGTTTTAAAGCAGAAAGTAACATAACAGAGCAATATTTCCAGCAACTAGTCTTTTAAAAGCATACTTTAAATTACGTTACACAAGACAATTTTCATGCAAACATAATGAACTTTGAGAGCCCCTCCCCTCCATGCCACTCTATCCTCCAAAGATTCATCTTTATTCAAACTGTGAACTTGCAGTGACAAGACACGTTGCCCTTTGTGGGATAACAAGTTTAAATGCACTTCTCCAGTATGGAGCGTCAATAGTGGGGAAGTCTTATGGGGAGGGGGGCAGGGCAAGCACAGCGAGCCTGCATTTTTCTGTTCTGCTTCCTTGTGAACTCAGAACTCAGAACTGCCCCAAAATCTAGTCTTTTTTTTTTTTTTTTTTTTTTTTTTTTTTTAAGACAGGGTTTCTCTGTATTGCTTTGGAGCCTGTCCTGGAACTAGCTTTGTAGACCAGTCCAGCTTCGAACTCACAGAGATCTACCTGCCTCTGCCTCCCGAGTGCTGAGATTAAAGGCGAGGACTACCTATGCCCGGCTTTCTTTTCTTTCTTTCTTTCTTTTTTTTTTTTTTCTTTTTTCTTTTTTCTTTTTTTTCTTATAGCTTACTTTGGCAGCTGAGTGCAAAATAGAGAAGGTTTGGAGCCTACTAAGGATGTAAAGTTGCAAATATAAAATTAAGTACAATCATTTGAAACAGGCCTCTTTATCCAAGCAAGGCATCCTGGGACTTATGGCTGCTCAGTAAAACGGCAAATTGGCCTTGAGAAGAGAGTCCTCCTAAAAACCAGGAGCTCAGCCAGGAAGCAATTGCAACTTCTCAGACCTAAAGTGAGAGGAGCAGAGAACAAAGCATCAACAAAGAAAATGGAAACTGGCGAGTGATTTTGGACACTCACAGGAAGGAAAATCTGTGGTATTTGATGGTTCATGGGACGGGAGGAGGACGAGGTCATAGAAGTGACCCTGAGGTTTGGCCAGCTGGGTGATAATTGTTTTGCCACCAGAAATAGGGAAAATCAAAACCTAAAGCGTTGAGGGAGGAGCAAGAAACTGGAGAAGGGTGGAGACATGCCTTCGGGTTGATGCAGCAGCTCTCTGAGGAGAGGCAGGGTCCACCATCAGCGTTTCCTGAAGGGGTGGAGCCAAGCACACCCACCCCCAACTGGATGGCTGAGAAGTACACAGATGAGTTTCCTAAGGCAGAGTTTCTGATGGTGAAGAGTAGGTCGGCAGTCAGAGGATGTGTTCAATCCTGTGACACTTCCAGCTCCTTCTTCCCACTGGCCCAGAAACACTCCCCCCACCTTTTCCGGGAGGGGCCCAGAGGATGTTTACAGGAAAGATTCCTTTCTGCCCTTTGACTTAGAGCATTCAGAAAGGACATGGGGACCCCAGTGTGGGAGGCCTAAGGGTCAGCGCAGATATAAGTCAAAGATAAAAGCAGAGTGGAACTTCCCAAGACACAAAGCTGCAGGGAGGGAGAGAGGGAGGGACCTGTCCCTTACTGTGGAAGGACATCTCAGACCCTTTCTCTACCCTCTTCAGCCCTGCCTTTTCATTCCCTACTCTTTCAAAATTGGCTGGCTTCCCTCTACTAACAAAAGATATTAAGTAGGGCCTGGGACAGGAACACTCCGTAAAATAACATGTTTGCCCGAAATCATTTGAAACGATAACCATTTTCAAAGACTGCGTCACTGTTACTGTAGTTGCATCAGGTGAGATGAGGATGAGGATCAAGTCCTCTCCTAATCTGGCAGGAACTGGAGTTGGGTTTGGCCAGCCCTTCTGTTCAGTGGAGTTGTAGAGCTGGGTTCCAATGTCTAGGTACTTCCTCACCTATCCCTCCCTCGTGCAGTAGCTGTGACCAGTTACCTAGTGTGATGATTAATATCAGTTGTCAACTTGATAAGATGCAGAATGAGCTCAGAGATAGCCCTGGACATGCTTGTGAGGGGAAGACGCAGCCTAAACGTGAGTGGTACCAGTCCATGAGCTGGGATCCTGAGTTGAGTCAAAGGAGAGGAAACAGAGTAGTAGCAGCTGTCAGCTCTCTCTGTCCTGACTGAAGACTGGCCATGAGTAGCTGCCCCACGCTCCTGCGGCGCAGCGGTGATGGAATGTATCTCCTCCACCTGAAAGTGGCAGCAAGTCCTTCCTCCCATAGGTTGCTTCTTGTGAGTTTGATTTTGATCACAACAACAAAGAAAGCAACGAATACACCCACTTTCTTCATCTGAGAGACAGAGGTAAACAATTGTCTGGTGTCTATAATGCAATGCTGAAAAGCTATCAGGTAGAAAGGCAAAGATCTGTGAGGCCTGGCAACTACAAGACTTGGAAGTCATCTGCAATAAAAAGAAGGTAAATCCAACTTTTCCAAGTTTTATGTGAATATATGACTGCAAAAAACCAAACAACAACAAAACACACACACACACACACACACACACACACACACACACACACACACAGTTAGCAAGACTAACAGTCTGAGTTTGATCCCCAGGACCCACAAGATGGAAGGAGAGCAAAATTATCCTCAGATTTCCACACCTGTGCTTGAGCATGCACACACATATACACACAAATGCAATACTTTGTGTGTGAGTGTGAGAGAGAGAGTGTGTGTGTGGTTTCTTGAGACAGGGTTCCTCTGTGTAGCAATGGTTGTTCTGGAACTCTGAGAGTACCATTAAACTATGAGTGGCAGATGCTGCCCATCCTTAAAGCCTGTAACCTTAAGTGCTTACCATCTGAACTGGGTAGTAAGGTCTCATAAAAATATATAATCTTTTGGTTTTTCATGACAGGGTTTCTCTGTGTAACAGCCTTGGCTGCCCTGAAACTCACTTTATAGACCAGGCTGGCTTCCAATTCAGAGAGATCTGCCTGCCTCTGCCTCCCAAATGCTGAAAGTAAAGGTGTGTGCCACCACTGCCTGGCTTGCAATACATTTTTTAAAAAAGACACCCTATTGAAAAAAAAAAGTCTCAGCTTGAAAACTTGTTAAAGCAAGGGATTTAGAAACTTGAACTCCACCAGCTTCAGGGAGAACCTACACAAATGTCTAAAGTAAACATTAGTCCTTGCTGCTGTTTATTTCTTGGGGAAAAGTACATGCATGGAGCAAAGCGTGTGTACTCTGTGCCAGGCAGCAAGCCCTCCATAGGTGCCGGGGTGTTGTGCATCTGGGAAGTCTGTGCCCTAGTTGACAGAAGGTCACTAAATATCAAAGCAAACTGAATTCTTTATCTAAAGAATGTGGCTTGATTTGACAGAACATCCCAAAGCTAGTAAATAGCCACAAAGCACTTGCAGACCTCCTTAACAGAAACACTGGCCCAGACACTAGATCTGTGAGTCTACGAATGTTTGCGCGTGTGTACGAATGCTTGCACGTGGGTGCACACAAGCACATGTATTCAAGCTCGGAAGTCAGAGACCCTTTTCAACCACTTTGTATTCTGAGATAGTGTCTCGCACCGAACCTGGAGTTAGCTTACTAGTTGACTAGACTGGCGGGCCCGGGAGCTCCAGAGATCTACTTGACTCTGCCTTCCTAGTGCTGGGGTGACAGATACACACTGCTGCACCCTGTTTTTATGTGGGTTCTGGGGGGTCTGAACTCAGGTTCTCATGCTTGTGTGGAGACCACTTTGCTCACTGACTCATTTCCCCAGCCCTAAGGTTTTTCTTACTCAATCTGTGCCCTCGGGCTTCTCTAATGAGATAACAAATATCAGACTGACCTTCCTTTCTATGGCTGAGTAATATAGCTCTGTATATCCGTACCACATTTGTTTGTCCATCTCCTTGCAAAGGACACTGGGTTTCTTCGTATTTTAACTATTGTGAATAACGCTGCTATGAGTATGGGTAGAGATCGACCATTCACACGTAGGGTTAGAACATATGCACCCTTATGATTACTGGGTAGGAATGTCCTTTGGATGTTGCCTTTCATTTGTTTACATGTGAATTAGATCAAGCAATGCCCACAAGCCCGAATCATACTGCACTTTCTGAATTTCACTACCATAGATGAGGACGGTGGGTCTTAGGGCATTGGGTAACTGGTCTCAGCCCTACAGTCATTAGTAGCATTGTTGTGTGTTATTGGGGCAGATTCGTTCATGCTGGAGGTCCTTTGAGAGTCACAGGAGGGTTTTCTTTCTAGGGTGTTGGTCAGCTCAACCCATTTTGCCAAGTCATAAAAGTCTTGTACCTCAGGCCAACTGGGCTGTTTGGTCAATCTACCTTCAGCAAAGAGTCAAATCTAATACCAGATTAAATGGGGCAACTTAAATGTAATATGGATATTTGCCATCTTCTTCCCTCCCCCACCTCCCCACCCCCCGCCCCAGAAAAATTAAAAGGGAATCCAGCAGCTGAGTCAGCCTAGGACAGAATTCCAAGCGTGTAATTTTTAACAGGCTTTTGGGGAAAAGGTTGATTTTAGATCCGGTTAAGAAGTCATCCTTCACAAATGTTCTGGTTAGGGAGGTTTGTGTGTTAACCATTAGACAAGAGCTCTTACAATAGCAGCTGAGTAACTTAAAGTATTTCCTACCTTTAAAAACTAGCTTGGCTTCTCATGGACCCTAAACTATAAAACATGTAGAGCTTTTAGGGCTTTTGTTTGTTAGTCTTTTGTTGATTTGTTTGTTCTTTCAAGGTATGTATTTCTATGCCATGAGGTGGGGCACCCAAATAAATAAAATTTAAGTGGCTTCTTGCCTGATTTTTGGCTACAAGGGAAGTCCAGCCTGTGGAATTTCAGAAGTTTCCCTCTCTTGCCCAGGAATGTGCTGAAATCCCAAATGAGCACCTGAGATTCAGTTAGACTCCAGCTCCCATCAAGAGAGAAGGCTGGTGCAAGGGAGGCTGATGGGGGTTTGAAGGCTGTTCTAGGAGGGAAACTGAGCACGAACAGCACATTGGTAGCTGGTATGGACAGAAGTATTTCAGCTCAGTTCCTTTGGTTGCAAATTTTTTCTTTATTTAAATTAGAAACAACCTATTTTACATATCAACCCCAGTTCTCTCTCCCTCCCATACTCCCCACCTACCCCCCATCTACTCCCCAGGGAGGGTAAGGCCTTCCATGGGGGATCATTAAAGTCTATCACATCATTTGGGGTAGGGCCTAGGCCCTCCCCATTGTGTCTAGGCTGAAAGAGTATCCCTCTATGTGGAATGGGCTCCCAAAGTCCATTCGTGCACTAGAGATAATACTGGCTCCACTGCCCGAGGCGTTATAGACTGCCCAGGCCTCCTATCTGACACCCACATTCAGGGGGCCAGGTTCGGTCCTATGCTGGTTCCCTAGTTGTCAGACTGGGGTCTGTGAGCTCCTACTTGCTCAGGTCAGCTGTTTCTATGGGTTCCCCCAGCATGGTGGTTGCACATTTTTAGATTAAGAATATAATCCTTGGTCCATGAACAGTTACAAATGCATGGCTGACTTGATCGGGTCTTGGCATGGGGCCCAAAAGACAAGGAAAAAGTAAAGCAAACAAAAATGTTTCTATGAGTAGAGAAATGAGAAGATAATCCCCCGTATTTATCGTTTACATTAGACAGCATTCTGGTGACTCTTGCACTTCACTCTTCAGAGACCGAATTATATTTTACGAGACCTTTCCATACAGATGTGATCCCAGCTCATATATAAGGCAAAATATGCGAGGTAAGTTTTTCTCATCCCCATCACAAGAATGCAGAAACAGACTCCAGGGAAAATGAGTCTGATCCACAGACGTATACTGGCTAGTGGCCATGCTTGCCTGGGCTCAACCCAATTCTTCAGACTCAAAATCAAGGCTCTTCATCAGAATGCAAATGAAATGCTCTGTTTTTAAAATATTCCTTCTAGGAGTTTTTTGCTAATCTTTCTCATACCAGTACTATCATCTAAAGATAATTATTAACAGGAGTTTTAGAAGGAGTGTTAGAAGAGTAGAGAGTAAAAACAATGTTGGGTAACAGAACCAGAAGAGAAAGAGAAGCCAGCAAAGAGGTCTGAGTCTGGGGGTGGGGTGGGGGTGGGGTTTGGTCAGTGGGGGTAGAGATGCTTAGCTAAGAGGCTGGGAGTTCTTCTGCAAGTATCACTAAGAAAGCCCCCAGGTTAGTGTTCAAGGGACTACTGATGGGCTCTGGGAACATAATTGCACAGAATCACAGAATGGAGGCCTCAGGAGATCCAAATGCACACCCATAGCTCCAGCATGCTCCCCAGATATAGACTGCTGCTTCCTCCAACAATACTGAGGAGCAAGGCATACAGAGAAAGAGCTTGGGAAGTACTACTGAGGCCGAATCATCTTGAGAGAAGAAGGTTTGAGAAGCTAATGAAGCAAGTGTTTAAGAATGGTGGAGCGTCTCTGTGTGCGCACTCTCTCTCCTCCTAAATTCTCTCTTTGTATAGTATTGAAAAGAAGACTTCTAATTGGATTTGAGGCCGACTCTATAGGAAGAATCCCGTGTCTGAAACTGTAAACCTGGCTAAAAACTCATGGTTGGGAGCTCATAGCCCCCAGGGGTAAACCTATTACTATTATTCTGCTAAATGGACATAGTGTCAAACTGCCCTATAAATTCATATTTTTATAGTGATAGATTATCGAAGCTCTCAGAACTTGTTGGAGGAGTTTCTTTGTGCAGTGGATGATGGTTAACACAGACACAACTGGTCGAAGTATGAAAGAATGTGTGGAACACTCAGCCACATGGGAGACATCTATGTTACAGACCTATCTTTGAAGCTTAGGGCCCGTTGAAGCAGAGGTTGGGGAAGATTGTGAGAGCCAGGGGTTGGGGCAGACAAAATAGCATCTTCTGGATAGGACAGGACCTCTCGACTCATGAACTCACAGCTGCTGTGCTGCCTACACTAAACCAGCACAAAATCATTAGTCAACATTCTGGCATGGAGAGGGAAGGGACTGTTGAGACCCACCCTCAAACTGAAGAGCTATTGAGAGAGTCAGTCTCTTAGAGGGTGTGGTCCCTGATAGACCAACTTTTCTTTTTTTTTTTTTAAAGTTCATGTGTATATTTATTTACTCATATGAAATAGCAAGAGTTGAAGAGGTGGCTAATCTGTGGGTCAAATCTTCCTAAATTATTCTTTTCTCTGACTATTGTTCTTTTTTATTTACTGCACACCACACACACACACACACACACACACACACAGACACACAGACACACAGACACACACACACACACACACACACAGCAGAATCATCTGTGTGTGGTGTGTGTGAGGCTGGAAAAAGCGTGGATGTGTTTGGAACAGCTGTGAGTATTGTGGCAGTGAGCTGATAAGTGAGAAAAAGCATTTTCCAGAGTGCTGGGCACTGAGATCAAAGCCCTCTGCAAATATTTTGATAGGAGGCAGCTGTGTTATAACAGTGTGAGCACTGACCTTCTCTACCAGGACCTTTACTGGGTTCTGGTCACACTGTTCTCCACTCTTGTGACCCTAGGGGAATTATTTATTTCTTTGAACCCTGTTTCCTCACCAGGTAGAAATAGTGATAACGAATTTTTAAAATTTTGTTGTGACAACCAAATAAAGATACCTTAAAATATGAAACAAGTGTTAGAAGGTAATGCTCGGTATCTTTTTTTTTTTTTTTTAAAGTAAGTGGTTAACTCAGCCTCTGGCTGAACTCCTGGCAAAGCAGATACCACTGTGCACCTGGCAACAGGGATGAGAGAAAGGAAGATGGTGGGAAGGGTGATACAGGATAGTTGACTAAGTTGCTTAGCAATGTAGGTACCTGATCCCACATAAGCTCTAGAGGAGCCTTACAGGAAGTGAGTATCAGAAATGTCCATCCTGGGACAGTTCACCCAAATGTGTCCTTCCCAACAACCAGGATAAAGCAGCCTATAGACATCAAAGCTCCCTTTCTTCAGCATGTCACACATGGAAATGTCACGTGTGACAGAAGCCTCAGGGCAGAAGGAAAAGGTAAAGGTGTGTGGTAGAGCCAGGCCATGGCAGGTGACAGTATTGGGCTTGCTCTAATGGCCTCTTGGAACAGAAGCTGGGTTAGAAATGAGAACAGAAGGATTTAACGTGATGGACAAGATACAATCCCACCTGGGAAAAGTGAAAACAAAAACGCTGACATGACATGGCCTTGGGTATTTACATCAGGTATTATATACCATCTGTTGTACAAAAGGAAGGAAGATGGCTGTAGACATTCGTTTTTAATCCACTTTTGTCAGATGCTCTGTATTTATGTAGAATTAAAGATTATAAACTCCTTAAGCTTATATACATATATGTGTAATATATATTTATAAGCATATATGTATGATATATATATATATATGTTTATAAAATGACCCACCTGCCTTTTTTGTATCAAAGAGACAGCATCAGCTAACCAAAGAATCCTCAGATTTGCTCCTCATTATTCTTTAACTTTCCTTGCCCAAGGAAGAGGTAGCAAGCCAGCAAGCCATTTGAAACACTGACTGTCCCTACATTTTAGCTATTTTGATTTTCTCCTGAGAAAACTGTTGGATGATTTCTATGGTGATAAAGAGAAAGCAGAAAAGCAAACCATGAATGCATCTATTGCTGAACTTGGAACCCTACCATTCTCCCCAGTTACGTCCTACTGCTGTTGAGATTTGGGGAGATGGAAAGAGGTTCATCAAAAAACCTATTTGAAAACATTTTACAAGTAAGGAGGGCTTGCTGTCATTTGGGTATTAATATTGGTTACTTATGTCTGTTCTCCTCTCTGGATTCTACCAGAAATCAAAGTAATTCAGGTTGTTCAAATTCAAAACAAAAAGCAGAGCTCTGTCTGAGAACTTCTCTGCAGATGGACACAAAGACCCATGGAGAGAAAGGACGGCTGGGTCCTGCTAGCTCCTGAGTACTAACTCCAGGAAGAAACAGTATGAGCATCCAGGATCTGTCAGACGAATGAGCCCAAAACAAAGTCTTGCTTCATTTATTGGGTTGTCTTGTTTTGCAAGGCCTCTTATGAAAATTATTATGACCACTCTCCTATTTATAACCGCCCCTTCCCTTTAGTGCTTTCACTATTTTATTTTATATTTTATAAGACTCTTTTTCCATTTTTTTTAATTTGTAAGAAAGAGGAATATAGTTGTTTTTTCCCCAGTCAAATTATCTGATTCCATTTATTCTATCCCTCCCCATTGTTTTGAAATATACTTTTATCTTAATTTATTCTTATACGTGCTCACCAGTCTGTGCCACTCTTATAGTATACATTATTTAATATGATGGTTTTGTAGCTTGATAACTGTGAGAGTCAGTTATTACCTCTTTTGGTTCTCTCATTTTCTTGGTTGGTCTAATCACTTTATGTAAAATCTTACTGGACTTTTGATTATGGTTTGTTTTTATCATCTGCATAGAATATTATATAAAATCATCCTGTTACGATAAGGTAGAAAAGAGGAATAGATGTTTGGAAAGAGCAAGGCGAGAATTCCCACATTGTCCTGCAGGTGAGGAGGCAACAAAAATTAATAACCTCAACCTCAAGTTTGGGTGATGTTTATCAATGATGGGCTGTTCAGGAGCAAGCATGGAGAATGATTTGACTGATCATTTACATAAACAAGGCTGGCACTTGTTTAACAAAATGAGAATAAAGAAGGGTGGTGGAGAAGCAAAAAAAAAAAAAAATCACTTTTATTATTCAGTAAATTCAGGATAGAAATAACTGGTTTCCCCTGATTGAGCAAGATATGTGAATGCCTGTTGCTTTAGTTATTATAAATATCTTCATAAAATGAAATTATTAATGTGTCTGAAGAAAACTAAATTATAGCTGACCTCTGACCTCTGTATTGTGATGTATGTATGAATAATATTGTGTAGAGATGCCTTCCTTGTGACATTGAGCACTCATTGGTCCAAGCCCTGTTTTCTAAGTGTGTGTATTTTCCCGTAGCATTTTCTTTCTTTGGAAATTCAGCATTCCCGACTGCGTTCCCTAGAGAATCTGGAAATGTTGGTGCACCATCCATCTGGCAATTTGAGCATTTGTTGGAGTGTGGGAAACTTCAGAGGTTATTTTCAGGTTATGACATTTAAATATTTCTCTGCAGGTCCAAAGCAAAGTTTATCTTCTTAAGCTATAAAGACACCAGAGTCTTAGTCCTCATTTAGAGAAGAAATTGTTTCCATATTTAAAAAAAAGTAGCATTAGAAATACAATCCTGCATTTGAAAATTGAAGCGCTAAAATTCAGATGAAGCAATCTGGATGTTTCATACTACCTTTTGAATTATTTTTTCTTTTACTTAGGCATAAAACATTAAGTAACTACTTACCAAGAAGTCATAAAGGTAAATCCATGGATATTATAAACCAACTTTTGAGAGCTGGGTGTACATGCCTATAATCTTAACACATGGGAGGTAGAGAAACAGGATTTCAAGGCCAACCTCAGCTACACAGGGAATTCATAGCCAGCATGAGCTATGTAAGACCCTGTCTCAAAAAAACCAACATCAATAAATAAAATGTAGTCTTAACTTTTAAAATTTATGTTTTATGTGTATCCAGCGTGGATATCTATATACCACATTCATTCTATGCCCATGGAAGCCAGAAGAGAGCACCAGATCTCCTTGAACTGGAGTTACAGACCATTGTGAGCCATCCCGTGGGTGCTGGGAATTGAACCTGTGTCCTCTGGAAGAAAGAGCAGCAAGTGCTCTTAGTCACTGAGCCATCTCTCCAACCCACATAAAGTAGACTTTTAGTATTTTTCTTATCTGTGAACCCAGGCTTCAGCAAGGCAATCCGTGTTCACCCTGGGAATAACTCTATGGTTTTTCTCTGGGGATTCTCGGGTTCAGGCCATCCGTCCATGCACTTCACTGTCAGCAATCTCCTCAACCCCAAGCCCTCAATATTTTGAGACAAGATCTCCCTTGTGCAACTAAAGTTGACCTTGATCTCACAATCCTCCTGCCTCTACCTAGAGCACAGGAATTAAAGGCATGTACCCCCTTACCCAGCTGAAGTGTGTGCACTCTTCTTAGTGCTATATTCCAAGACTACATTGCTGTTTCACGTTTATTTTCACTGTCTTACCTCAAGATTCAGATAATGCGTTGTGGTTGACCATACACAAGATACACGATAAAAGCGGTTGAATGGGTGGTTCCTGGCAACTATTGACTCACAGATTTACCACATCTGCCCACATGTTGGGTCAGTGAGTCTAGACGAAAATAACAACTCATTTAGCATTGCCTGGGTCCAGCTTTCTGTGGCTGAAGGAAATACAGAAAATATCTGCATGCTGACAAGGTCTATGGAAATAGCAGCCGGAAGCCTTTGGATGAGAGCATCCCATGTACACCAATGTACAGGACCCATTTCTTCATGGTCACAGCAGTTGAGCCTTGAGTATGCCTGGGATTTATAGTTTCTTTGGGGTTTTCCCCAACAATCAGACAGTCAGGATGGGAGATTGTTGGCAGTGAAGTGCATGGACATATGGCCTGAGTTCAATGCCCAGGGCCCATGTTTTAAAAAGCCAGGTGTGGTGATGCACCCTTATAATTCCAGAGCTGGGGAAGGGAAGGTCTCTGATGCTCTCTGAACAACCAGCCTAGCATCCTCGATGAGTTCCAGCCAGCAAGAGACCCTTCCCCAAATAAGGAAACAAATAGAAACAAGGGGACAGCAACTGAAGAAATGAGAGCTTCCACATGCATGTACTGCACATGCATGTGCATACATGCACACACACCAACATGCACATACATTGAAATATGAGGGCTAGAGTGTAGCTCAGTAGTAGAGCACTTACCTAACACAAGTAATGCCTTGGGTTTGATCCCAAGAATCATACACACCTACACATCTACATACATACATACACGAACACACACACACACACACACACACACACACACACACACACACACACACGAGAGAGAGAGAGAGAGAGAGAGAGAGAGAGAGAGAGAGAGAGAGAGAGAGAGAGAGAGAGAGAGAGAGAGAGAGAGAGAGAAAATATTCAGATTTTCGGTTTTTCTCCTCTTGACACTACTACTCCCATTTTCTCCATCCAGTCTTAGGTCAATTTTACCTAAAAACATCTCTTTTCCATTTCTTTGTATCCATTGATATTGCCAAGTTCACGGTTCAAGTCTTCATCTCTCATCTGGTCTCCAGCAGAAGCCTGTTGAAATAATCCCTCTCATCTTTCCGACATTTACCTGCGTAATGGTTTTCTATGGCTCACTGGCCTAGGTCATTGATTTGAATTCCTCTAACTTTGGTCATTGCCCATGTTTCCTGCCTCATCTCTGTTGTCCATCCATTGTGCTTGTGTAATAACACGGATTCCAGCATTGTTCCTTCTTCCCAGAGGTGACAGTGACAATACTCAAAGGAGAGAAGCCAACAGTGAGAGCATAGCCACTCACAGCTGTCACTGCCGGGGACACAGTGGTGTGCAGCAACTCTAGCTGCTCATCCCCAACCCCCTGAGCGGGATCACCTCCCCAGGGAGCTTCTGCCATGCTTTCTACATGCCCAGAGGACCAGCCGCTGAGCCTGGTCGGAAGTGAGGCAATGTGTTGTTTAGCAAGGCTTATGGACCTGCTTTTTCCAGTACTGATCAGAGACGAAGTGTTCATGCAGCAGGCAGACCTGAAATGACCTCTTAGGTTTTCTAAGATATTCTTAAAAACCCACCGCCTCATCTCTGGTTGCTTTATAAATACTTTTGTCTGTTTCCGTTTCCCAGAACGTTATCATTAAAAGACATCTACCTCTCACAGAGGCCCACCAGCAGGTCAGTTTTGTGAGCAGCTTTGATCTTTTCCATTTTCATACTGACTAGGAAACCTTATGTCCTGAAATGACCTAAAAGCATGAGGAAAAGTTCCAGTATCTTTTCTAGCAAGCAAGAAAGAAAATAATACATGGGCTACTGAACACAGAACACTGACCTGGCCTTAAGAGAGTTCTAAAGAATGAATAGACACAATCGCTGTCTCGCGAACTTAGAGTTGGATGTGGAAGTTAAGACATGAATAGGTAGAATAACAACACTCGTTAAAGCAGTTGTAGTCTGGATGTTGTTCAAATAACAAACATCGTGGGAGTGAAGACCATTGAACATGTTTTTCTCCTACATGGAAAATGGGTCTTAATAGACGGTGTTCAGAAAAACCAGCATATGTGATGGATACACAGATAAGGGGCTAGCATGTGAGAGGCTCCTTAGGAGCAAGGGGATGATAATAATAATAATAATAATAATAATAATAATAATAATAATAATAATAATAATAATAATAAATGAGAGAGCATAGGGAAGGCCTCAAAACTGGAATGAGGCTAAAATTGTAATTGTATCGGCCTGTAAAAAAGAAATGTACCCAAAAGCAGCATCTAAGCCTTACACCGGAGATATATAGCACACTTAAGTTGCTGAACTGAAGTTTAATATAAACAGAGCAGAATAGTATTAAAATATTAGACAGTATGTAACTACCTCCAAGCCCCATTTAATCAGCTGTAAGCACACAGCTATCAATATTCCATTTATGGGGCTGTGTAGGGAAGAATGATATTTGCATTGCAAACAGTTATTATGACTAGGTTATCAGCTGCATTTTTTTTAAATCATGGTAAAATACAGATAGCAAAAATTCTGCCATTTAAAATAAATTGCTTTTAAGAGTGTAGCTCATGGCTATCAACTATCCACATTGTTGTGCAATTATCACCCAGAATGCTTTTCCTGTTGCAGATCTGAAATTGTACTCCTTAAACAGGAGTACAATGGACCACCATTTCCTGTCTTCCCCGGCCTCTGGCAGCCATCAGGCTTTCTGTCTGTATGAATTTGGCCGCTTGATGGAAATACAGTCATACTGTCTTCTGTGACTGTTTTTATTTCGTTCAGTATGTCTTCAAGAGTCATCTATGTCTTAGCCTGTCTTGGAATTTCTTTCCCACTTAAGGTGGATAATATTCCATCAAGTAACTTACATTATTGGTTCATCATGAGGAAATTGGTTAAAGAAGTTAACTTGCCCAGACTAGCATAGTTGGCTAGAGAAAGATGGAACGTGCAGGGGAGCAGGGCAGATTGACACATCCTAATTCCTAGCCCACCTACATCCCCTGTGTGTCCTGTTTCATGCAGTCAAGACCCTGTCACCACACCTGGCACAGGAGGGCTACTGTAGGAAGAGTTTCTATTGTTTCTGATTACCTAACATCATTTCTTCAGCTTTTCTTCTTTTAAGTGTTTGTTTATGGACATGGTAGGTACGTGTGTGTGTGTGTGTGTGTGTGTGTGTGTGTGTGTGTGTGTGTGTAGGACAGTGAGCTCTGGTGGTCTACTTGTTTCTTCCTCCCCAATGCTGAGAGATCAAGCATGGGCCACCACACTTGGCTTTTAAAAATGGATTCCTAATGTCAAGCTGGTCCTCATGCTTCCATGGCAACAACTTTATCAGCTGAGCCACTCCTCAGCCTTTGGTTCAGCTTCACAATAATCCTCCTCCCCCACCCTTTATCTTTCTTCTTCCCCCTTTTCTCATCCTACCCCCTCTTTTTATTAGTGCTGGGGTGTTGAACTCAGGACCTCAAACATGCTAAACTTATGTTTGTACTGAGCTACACTACCAGCCCATAATCCCTCTCTTCCTTGAGGAACTCCTTCTGTGCTACCCATTCTAGACCAATCACATCTGTGTGTCCCATCCTTCAACAGCTGCAGATTCCAGAGTGGTCGAATGAGTGTGGTCATTGTCCTTTCCAACACTCTGAGGAAGATGTGAGCCCAGAGGTATCCGCTTTAATCTTAGTGGGGAGAAGGCAAGAGAAATAAATTCTGAGTGACATCTGAGTCCTTAGATCCATGCCTGAAGCCATCTGCCTCTCTCAGCTTCCCAGAGACATGACAGAATATATTTCTGAGCTTTGTCTTTAAAGTCTTCACAGTTGAGTGTCTGTGACTGTGTAAAGGTGTGTTCCTTTTGTTTATGCTGCGTTTGTTTAGTGGTATAATGTGCTTCTCTGATCTCCAGGCACGCTTTATTAAGTCATAAATAATATATCACCACAATGTAAGGATATGTGTTCAGTTATGTACAGACATGTTGCGCCTGTTTCACCTTGCTTGCCTAAGGAACCTGATTGGTCTAATAAGCTGAACGGTCAATAGCTAGGCAGGAGTCAGGATAGGCAGAGCAGGCAGGGAGGGAGAATAAATAGGAGGAGAAATGTAGGCTCAAGAGGAAGAAACAGAGAAGGAGGAGAGAAGGAGGGACACACCTCAGATACTGGCTGTCCTGGAACTCGCTCTGTAGATCGGGTTCACTCACAGAGATCCGCCTGCCTCTGCCTCCCGAGTGCTGGAATTAAAGGTGGGCACCACCACAGCCAGGTTGGATAATTCTAGTTCTAAAAAGGTGTCATGGAAGAAGATTCAGACTAGAAGGTGCTTGGTACCTGAAGACATACAGACTTCTGAAGTCTACTAGCTACTTTACCCACCTTACAGAATCTCAACCTTGAGACCACATCCAAGATCTGACCGTGACCAGGCTTGTGTTCTCCGACCTTTACTCCCCCAGCCGAAGTAAGCTACGTGGAGTTTTTCTTCAAGGCTGTTCTTTTTTCCATCAACCTGCTCTTTTTCGCATTCATCAGGGATCCTGGTGACTGCTGCTGTAGGTCAGACGCTATGCCAGGATCCAGTGATGAAAACATAATCATGCTTCTCCATGTTTTGTTTAGTGGAGCAATCAGAATGGGGTGTCATCCAATTGAATATGATTAAAATAGTATTAAGTGCTATGAAGAAAACAGGAAGTGTCCCATAAGCAGTAACCTGGGAGGCATAGGGACCTAGTTCACATGGAGGAGAGTAGGAAGTCTAGGATAGAACTTCCCTGGGAAATAGCTCTGGAGCCGAGTCCGGGCCCAGTGAACTGAGAGAAAGGTAGAAACTCGAGGACCTGGTCTCACTGCCCTTAAGAAATAGGTGAATCACTATGAGCAATGTAAGGTCAGGAGGCTGCTGCTTCTTCTTTTTTTTTTTTTTTTTTTTTTTTTTCCAAGATAGAGTTTCTCTATGTAGCCTTGGCTGTCCTGGAACTCACTCTATAGACCAGGCTGGCCTCAAACTCAGAGATCCACCTGCCTCTGCTTCCCAAGTGCTGGGATTACTGGCATGCACCATCACAGCCCAGCTACCAGGAGGCTTCCAAACACAGGGTCCTGGGGATACAAATTGATGAAATAGGTAGCGTAGGGACCCCAGAGTCACCTTGAATGACTATCTGGTTTTATTCACTAATTCAATCACCCATTAAGGTTTTTTTTTTTGTTTTTGTTTTTTTTTCATGGAATTCTTCGATGAGGAGCATCATGTTAAAGGTTGAAGGTTTGGCTGATGAAGCACACTTGTAGTTTTAATGTTGGGAGGCTGAGACAGGAGTATCTGGAGTTCAAGGTCAACCCTGAGCTCTGTAGCAGGACCTGTCTCTAAATAAATAAAGGTATAGATAGCTTTCGTTAAGCTGAAAAGGGCCTGGAGAGCTCTGGCAGAAAGAAGTCAATCTCCAGCCAGTTCCTAGCAGGAGGCTAGAAGCCCCAGTAGGCTCCAAGATTCATCATAGTGAACTTGAGAGGATCTTAAACACAGGCTAGCATGAATGTTTAGAATGATTCCTTGCAGCTGGAAGTGTGGCTCCTTAGTTAGGGACATTTGTCCTTTCAGAGGATCCAGGCTCAATTTCCAGCGTTCACATGGTGGCTCACAATCACCTGTAACTCTCTTCTGGCCTCTGTGGGCATCAGGCATGCACACGGTATACATATATACATGCAGGGAAAACATTCATACACTTTTAAATAAATTTTCTTTAATTAAAGAAAAAGGTTTCTTTTTTTTAAGGCCTTTACCCTAGGGAACATTTTTTTCTGTTGTATTTTTCACTCAGCTAAATCCAGTCCTTCTAAGCAAAGACAAAAGTCCTTTGCCCACAGAAAACTAAGCAGCATGGCAGCTCAACCCCAAACACAGTGTGGCTGCCCAGTCTCTCCAGATAAACACAAGGAAAGGTCATCCAAACACAGGAAGACAGCCGTCCCCTTCCCTTTCCTTTGCCCCCTCCCCTTCCTCCCCCTGCCTCTCTTATCCCCAGAGGGTGGACCCAGCCTTTCCCAACGTTTATTCTGAGAGCTCCAGCTCTCACAGTGGAACGTGATTCTTACATGGGAATACAACAGCAGGGCCAACAGGGAAAACCAAAAATATAAACTGAGATATTTGATAGATTTCAGTTCTCCCTTCTCGAATTGTGCCAGAAATGTCTGCCAGTGCTGCTTTTACTGTTCTTGGTGTAGCTCAGTCCTTCCTGGGAGGAGGGCTTCTGGACTTTATAGAATTTGCCAGTTTGCACAAAAGCTCGTCTTGCGTAGACTCTCGGTGCCTTTTGCTTGACCCGGCACAAGAATGCAATAAATGTTAGGAAACAATATCCAAAGAGCCTCACATCTCAAACACTGGCCAGGAGTTTAACAAGTTCTCCTGGAATTGCAGGGGCAATCGGAAGGCTAAATCTCCTTTAAATTTACTGTTGGAATTTCGTAAAGAAGTAGGAATTCTAGGGCCCACAAGTAAAGAGGCATTTTATCTCCTACTAACATATTTTCATCAAAACAGTGGCAAGAAAATAAACTTTGCTCTCGTCATTTTGGTTTTTAACTTCACTGGATGGAGGGAAGAGATTAATACTTCAGGATTATTAGCTTCAGTGATTATAAACCAGTACTTGTGATGACATATTCAGAACTAATGTCAAAACAGACCCAGGGTTTGAAAGCAAGGCATAATGGTGACCTTTCTCATTAGCTGTTGCTCAAACAAAGATATGTTCCAGCAATATCCGATGCTTCCTTCCTGCAGGGCCTCCACCCAATGCCATTTAAAACAGCGTGTCACATCCAAATGGGAGCAGAGGATGTGGTGAGGCTGAGTTTCAGAAACATTGTGTTTATGCTTTATTATTATTTTTGAAGGTTTTTAATGTTGTATTTGTTTTCTTTTGTTTCCACAAATTTATTGTCATGAGTTGGGTTCATAAGATTAACTATGAGAACCAATATCAATGAACTCATTATATACACATTTACTCTTCTATTTCTCTAGATTTCTATTTTTGTGTCTAATAGCAACATAGTTTTTGTTGTTGTTTGTTTCTTATTTTCCAAGACGAGTTCTCTCTGGAAGGCCAGGCTACCCTAGAACCTATTGTATCCCCGGATAACCTCAAACCTTTCCGTCTCCTTACTTCTAAATGCAGGGAGGGACAGAGGTCTTAATATCTCATTGCTCTTTGGTATTTTTATGAATGCTCTGGAGTGCAGAAGTCAAGCAAAGATTTTTTTTTTTTAAAGAACCATTTACTTGTTTTGTATAAAATGTTATAAACACAAATAAATACAAATCCAAGGAAATAATGTGAGAGAGGAAGAAAGGGAAAGGAATTCAGAAAGAGGAGAGAAGGGCTGGTGCCCCTGAATCAGGTAATATAAGTTGAAGATGGTCAACATCAAACTGATTTTTTTTAAAGATTTATTCTTTATGTGTGTGTATTTTGTCTGCATGTATGTGTGTTTGTTTCATGTGTGCTAGTATAAGAAGACATCAGAAGAGGGCATTGGATCTCCTGAAATGAGAATTATAGAGGTTTGTGAGCCATCATGTAAGTCCTGGGAACCGAATCTGCGTCCTCTGGAAGATCAACTGGTGAGTCATCTCTCCAGCCCCCAGGGCGATAGCTCAATAAATAATGAGAATTTTGCTACTGACCAAACAGCAACAACTAAAATGACAATAAACATGTTAGTGCCACCATGAAGGAAACCATTCCTCATTTTTAAAATCATCATGAGCTTGTACTAGAAGAAAAATCTAATGCATGGTATTGTATGAAGCTTTTCCTCGCCTTATCACACAGTCCAGAGAGAAAATCTGCTCCCAGCATTCCCAGGATAAGTCCTATGCGGCTGACCAAACCTACCTCTACAGCAGTTATTGAGACCAGAGAGATGAATGACTCAGGTCAGGAACTATTTGTTGCTCTCTAATAACGATGCTAAGAAAGAGGGAGCACTTATTTCCCCACATAAAATCTGAGCACTCCAAAGAAAGAAGAAAGGGAATGACCAGTGGAGAGGCAACAGGCTCAGTGCTCAGTAGGAGCTGTCACGGGGATTAGATGGTGTGGATATAAAGTAGTTCTGATCATGCTTAAAACTGAGGGCTGGAGAAGTTCAAGAGCCTCTGGAAGCATTGTAAATTAGCTTAACTTTTAAAAAAGGATTTATTTGTTCATATAACCTGAAGATTCAAGGGCAGAGATAAATATTCAAACATAAAATTTCTTTTTTTTTTTTCCTTATGGTTACCTGGGGGAGATAACTGCTAAGTCCCAAGCCTATCTCTTGGCAGTGGATGACTCCATAGAAAGAGAGACCCTGCCAATATCCATGGATCAGAGTTTGCGGAAGGACTGTAACAGGTCTTGCTTGAGTCTCAACCGGTCCCTTAATCACCATGGATGGTAGGAAAGGAAAGGAAACTACCTGGCTTGGCCAGACCTCACTTGCGCGAAGACTCATGCAACAGACAACACGGGGAAAGAGAAATACTGTAATTGAGATGCTTCCCAGTATAAAAGATGTGGATGAGACAAATATTTTTCTAAACCAAATATCGGTATTGAGGTTGCTCTAGAGAGATCGATATTCTGAGCATGAAGCAACATGTGGAAGCTCACTAAGACTCTAGTTTAGATTGTTTCTGTTCCTTGCAACTAAAAGCCTTCAGACTAACTTTATCAAAACCATCAGCTTGGACATAGTTCTAGTTCTCCAAAATTTCCTCTTTTTGGTTTTTTAAGTCTGTGTAGCTCTGGCTGTCCTGAAATTTACTTTGAAGACCAGGCTAGCCTTGAACTCACAGAAACCTGCCTCCCTCTGCCTCTCCAGTGCTCAGATTAAAGGCATGAGCCACCACAGCCTGGCCAGCTTTTCATCTCAGTACATTTGTTCAACTGCTCCCCAGCAGGATACCCAGTCCATACAAGGCTCCTTCATCTTCTCTATATTTATAACTTCTACTTTCAGTTTCTTCTCTCTGTAACTCAAATTTATGGTTCATTATTCCAAAAACATCTTTGCTCCTTTTTGGTAAAATTTATCCCATAATCTTACCTGCTCGCTTTCTCTCTTCTTGACCATGAGTAGTCAAGGAACAGGGAGAAAAATCACAGACCAGACAGATTGACTGCACTCAGGGTTCATGATCATACCTCACCTGGACCAACGGTAGCCTTTCCGCTTATGCTCTCCAGTAAAAACATCAGACCTTTTGCACTGTTCTCAAACTTTTCACCATTTTAGTCTCTCGCAATATCAATTGTGGATGTCCTTTGTTTTGCACAAAATGGAACTGGAAAAGCTGTTTGTAAACATAACTTGCTATCTTTTCTTCTCATAATGTTTTCTGTCCTTTCTTTTTGATTTTTGGAAGCAGGATCTCACTGTAACTTAAAAGGACTCTGAGTATATACCCTCCGGAGTACTGGAATGGCTAGAATTCACTACCAGGTCTAGTTTACCTTTTCTACCTGTGTAGTATCCGTTCATCTAAAACTTGAATTTTGAGACCCACTTGTTAGAAACCTGTCTCTCCCACCCTTCGATCTCACCAGCTTGGAGAGCTTATGGTTTATCTATGTAACCCTTTCTTTCTATCCTCCTCTGTTCTTCTCCACACTGGAACGGGCTAGAGCCTGGAGGAAAACTTCCACAGACTCCCCTTGTGTCTACTTCTACATCTCCTCCCCGCTGCAGATCTACAGAGAGAAGGGCATGAGATCCTATCTGCTTCTGGAGCCTTCCCTGAAATGTTTCTGCAGTTAGGCTGAATATTCTTTGACCCAAGTTATTGCCTTCTCAAGACAGCCAGCTCCTGAATTCTATAAATTATTCTTTGTCATTCACCCTTTTCAGTGGTATAGCCACTAGTGAGTAACCTGTGGTCCAGCAGATAGCTCCACACCCATGCCTGCATGGATACCTCTAGTTAAGCCCAGCGGGTCAAAAAGTACAAACAAAAACGAATAGAAGGACATGAAGGGAGGATGGAGACTTGATGCAGGAGGGGAGCTGGTGAGGGTAGGAAGGGGATAAAAGAAAGTGGGGAGGTGTGGCCAGAATATTATTTATATACATATATGTGTGTATATGTATGTGTGTATATAATAAATGTTAAAGAATAAATTAATTTTGAGAGTACAAGTAAGGAAATCATTCCATGTATCTTACCCTGGAGTACTCTGCAGTTCTTTATTGGGTCTCTATATTGTTACCATCATAAGTAGTTTGTTCTTCTAATTCTTTTTTTCTTTCTTTTTATTTATTCAATGTGTCTTTCACATCATGCATCTTGATCCCATTCATTTCCCCATCCCTTCACATCTGACTTCTGCCCCTGAGCTCTCCCCCATCAAGAAAACCAAACTTGGAGGGAAAAAAAAAGGAAAAAAAAATAAGAATCTCATCAAAGAAGCTGCGGTGAGTCACGCAGTCAACCCCTTTGTCTGCCCTCCTAATTCTAATGTGGACTTCTACCTCTACAGAATGTGGATTCTGTGTTACAATCCTAACAGGCATTTAATCTGTTTCCTGTTGACTCTCCTGCTATGACAAATTGTTTGCATCGGACTATAAATATGCTCAAGCGTCCTAGATGTACTCATCCATAATCTTTTCCTGTTGTCTATCAATTTTAGTAGCCTGCACCCTTGGCTACATTTTCTATCTTATCATCAATTGGGATGGTCCATCTCTGAAATCCTAAATTCCAACATCTGAGCACCATTCATTGTCTTACAAATGAGTACTTCTTAACTGTATCAAAGGCAGTGAGCACCTGTACACCACTCTGCTTTCCTGCCTCCTTGGTTCTCATTTCCTTCTCCAGGCAGCTTAGAGACCAGAGACCCCACCCCACCCTTGCCATCTTCATCAGCAATTCTATTCCCTTTCCATTCTTGTACATGTTTATGTGGCAAAAATCCCCAAATCCTGTCAACCCAACCGCTCATCTTCTCTCCTTTTTTTTCACTGATAAAGAACCACGGATGTCTGTAGTGCCCCTATTCCTTTAAGATCTCTAATGTCAACTCTATCCTTCTCACATCCCCTCAACAATACAAACCTTTTGTTAACAAAAAGAGAAATCCACAGCATGTTCTTCAAGTTGAAACTGGGATATCACACCTGGTAGACAAGAAGTCTATCACTAAGACACACCTCCAGTAACCTCATGTCCTTCACACTCCATCTCTTTGAGATATTCTTATCTACTGCCTGGCATTAAATTCAGAGATCTACCTGCCTCTGCCTCTCTAGTACTTTAAAGGCATGAGCCCCCATGTCTTGCATTACCTGTTCATTTGAGTATTAAGTCCTTGTTGAGTCTGAAATGTCCTCCCTTCTGACCTCTCTCTTTCTCTCTTTCTCTTTCTCTTTCTTTCTCTTTTTCTTTCTCTCTCTCTCTCCCTCCCCCCTCTCTCTCTCCATTATATGCTTATAATATTATAATGTTGTGACAGTCTTCTAACCAAGATGTTATTTCCCTAATATGCCCCTCTTCCTAACAACAAAGTGATGATTGCAAAGCTAGAGACTTACACTAGTTCTCTTTTCAGAAACTTCAGCAAGGCTACATTGCTTGGGATATGGAATCCACACTCACTAGCATCCTCTGAAAATCCCAGGTAGTGCAAGTCCATTTGTTTTGCTTTGTTTTTGGTTTTGTTTGTTTTTGTTTTCATATATCTATATAGATATAGATATAGACACACACACACACACACACACACACACACACACATATCCCTTTTTCTTATTTTACATATAGATCCCAGTTCCCTCTCCTTCCCTCCCTCTCATGCCCCCTGACTCCACTCCCATCCCATTCCCCCGCCCCCCCACACACACACTCCACAGGGAGGGTGATGCCTTCTAGGAGGGATCATCAAAATCTGTGAAGTCATTTGGAGTAGGGACTAGGCCCTCCCTCCTGCCTCTAGGCTAAGAGAGTATCCCTCCATGGGGACTGTGTTCCCAAAGTCCTTTCGTGCACCAGGGATACATCCTAGTTCCACTGTCAGAGGTCCCTTAGATTGCCCAGGTCTTCCGAGACCCATGTTCATGGGGTCTGAGTCAGTCCAATGCTGTTTTCCCAGCTGTCAGTCTGGAGTCCATGAGCTCCCCCTTGTTCAGGTCAGCTGTCTCTGTGGGTTTCCCTAGCCTGGTCTTGTCCCCATTTTCTTACCACTCCTCCCTCTCTGCATCTGGATTCCAGGAGTTCGGCTCAGTGTTTAGCTGAACTCTATGATGAAAAACAAAACAAAACAAAACAATGGAACAATGGAATCTTGAAATTTGTAGGCAAATGGATGGAAATTGAAGAAACCATCCTGAGTGAGGTAACCACAGTCACAAAAAAGGAACATGGTAGGTATTCACTCATATATAGATTTTAGACATAGAGCAGAGATCACCAGCCTATAATTCACACAGCCAGAGAAATGAGGATACAAGGAGGAACCTAAGAGATTCATACAAGGTCTCTCACAGAAGGGGAAAGGAACAAGATCTCTTGAGCATATCGGGAGTGGGGAGAGGGGCAGTGAGTGGAGAGGGAGTTAGGAGAAAGGGAAGGGGAGGAGGGGAAGAGAGGAGAACATGTGAGACCAGGAAGATTGAGTCTGGGGATGAATAGAAAAGAGAAAAAAAAGGGAGGGGGTTACCATAATAGAGGGAGCCATAATAGGTTTGAAGAGAACACTGACTTTAGAGAAATGTCCAGAGACCTACAAGGATGACCACAACTAATAACCTGAGCAACAGTGGAAAGGCTACCTTAAATGCCCTTCCCTGATAATAAGATTGATAACTAACTTATATGCAAGTCTCTTTGTTTGCAAGGGATAATAAACGACTACTTGTTGTGAACGCTGGTGAAAAAGAAGGCATTTTTACTGGAAGACACTGGAGATGTGTAGACTCACTGAGTATATATATATATCCCTCACTACTATTTTCAAATTTCCAGAAACAGTATATTTATTGGCACAAGTTGACTGAATGGTTAATCTCTAGATGCATAGAGGTGTGTGTGTGGGGGGGGATACTTGGCACAAATGTGGCCATAAGGAACTCTGCCTGCTATGTGTAGCAACTGGGAATCATTGAGAGCAAGCTGCATGTCTTAGAAATACTCCATCCTTTCTATCATTCATCTTTCTTTCTCCATCAATCCTTGAATTGTGTTTTATTTTGTATGGAACGAATGTTTGGGTCTCCCTCAAATTCATATGTTGAAGGCTTAAACCTCAGTGTGATTGTATTTGGAGATCATTCAAGGTAATTATGGTGAAATGAGGTCATAAGGGTGGAGGAATTTGATGTGATGAGTGGCCTTATAAGAAATGAATTCCCCCACATGCCAGGTTCATCACGTAAGGACACAATATGAAAACAGCTGTCTGGAAGCCAGGGAAAGAGCCCTCACCCAAACCCACCATGTTGCTTTAATGCTAATATAGGACTCCAAGTCTACAAAACTGTAAAATGTACATTTCTGTAGTTTTATCAATGTCTGTGGTCTTTAGTTATGGCAGGCAGAGGTGACTAAATCAATGTGCTTCCTAGCCAACATGTCCTCTCCGTCTTCATCTATGAGCATTCTCTGCTGTTAAGAATCATCTGAAAGATTCCTTCCTCAGGAAACCCTTTTTTGATGACGTTAGGGGTACTCTCACATTCTTTATCCATCTACCATAGCTTTCTAAGCTCAATATTATCATAGTTCTTATTCTTTTTTGTGATACACCATTAACAATCTGTGTCTCCTCACTTGTGAGACTGTGTGTGTGTATATGTGAGTCTATGGAATTGAATAGAGCCATCAATTCATTGTTGATTCTCAACATATATTTCTGGAGTGTGGAGTGACATACAGTTCCTAGTTCCATACTCAATACATTTACTGAAACACTCTTCCAGCCAGGCATGGTGGCACAGGCCTTTAATTCCAGCACTTGGGAAACAGAGGCAGGTGGATTTCTAAGTTTGAAGCAAGTCTGGTCTACGGAGCAAGTTCCAGGACAGTCAAGGCTACACAGAGAAACCTGTCTGTCTCAAAACAAACAGACAGACAAAACATGCCAACCACTCTTCAATCTGTGGTCATTGCATCGTGACATGGCTGACTGAATGTTTGACCTTCCCTCATGAAATCATGAATAGCTATAAAGCAATTACTTTCATTTTTTATTTTTGTATCAACCCTGACACGCTTTTGGACACGTTAAGGAGAATATAATTCTGTTGCCATTGTTGTCAAAGAAATCAGTCTGGTTTCCAAAAAGCAATGTGCTCTAAGCCTTCGTTAACAGATGTTCGGTGTAAAAGAATATTTGTAATCCTGGTGCCTCCTGTGTGTATCAAATCACATCTGAAATATTATGTTCAATTCTGGGCAACAACCGTGCATTCCTTCCTTCGACAAATGTTTATGCAGTGCCTACATTGAGCCAAGCACCTTTATTCGATGCCAAAGGCTTAGAAATTTAGAAGGCAGGATTGAAACTCCCCCCTACCCCCCCACTCCCCACCCCTCTCCCACCCCAACCCTCCCCCATCCTACTTATCATGTGCATCCAGCCAGGAGATGGTAGGCTTTGCTGTAGAAACAATCTAAAAATGTCAGTATCTGACCATACTCCATCTTTGTCCCTCTTGTATGTCACACATTCCTCGTGGACTGTAAGCATCTCTGCTCTGCATGGTCTATGTTCCAGGGCCCGCTTTTAGGGAGGGAGAAAACACAGCCAGAGTGGTTCATAAAGCCTCTGTTCAGAAATGACATGCATCATGTCTGATTACAGTTTAGATGACCACATCTGAACTCCTAGTGAACAAGTCATCTGCAATGAGCCAACCTGCTGAGGCCCCCATTTTATCATCGTTAAGGTGATAATAACAATGTGTGCATTGAGGATGGAGGTGAGGCTACAAATAAATTCTACTGGCAGGGATGGAGAGATGGCTCAGTGGGTTAAATGCTACTGGACAAGCATGAGGACCTGAGCTTGGGTCACCTGCATCTATGCAACATGGCATTATATGCCTGTAGTGTGGGTGCTGGGAGAACCGGCCAGTCTAGCCAAAATGGCAAAAATCCAGGGTCTCTGAGAAACTCTCTCAATAATAAGGTGGAGAGCCTCCACATAGTCACTCATGAGCGAGTGCACTCAAACATACATGTGCACATACAGGCATATACCACACACTCACATGTATGCAAGTATGCACCACTTGCTAGCGCTCACACACACACTTTTTTTTTTTTTTTTTTGAAAAGTTTAAAAATCCTAAGCCAGGAGTGGTGGCATACCTTTATTCCCAGCACTTGGGAGGCAGAGGAAGACTGATCTCTGAGTTCGAGGCCAGCCTGATTTACAGAGTGAGTTCCAGGGCAGCCAGAGCAGCACATAGAAATTCTATCCCAAACAAAACAAAACAAAAATGTTTAAAAATCCTGATAGTCACTACAAGAAATTGCTGTAGGGAAAGAAGAACCCTCTCTAATCATTTAAGAATAAATGATTCTGTATCTGAAGTTTTCTTTGAAGATCCACTGGCTGACTGAATTATGCTTCCAGCATTAGCTTAGTAAGTTTTTTCTGCTTTTCAACACTAGAATCAGAAGAAATAGATGAACAAATAGGTTGGATACAAATGTTAATGGTTTATTTTTGATCTATTTCACGTGAGGTCTGTTTTCCAAATAGGACCATTAGCAGCTGGGTCTGGAACCATGTTTCATAGTTTCTGCATCATTAGAAACTAGGACCGTGGCTGGAGCATGGCATGGTGCTGGAGTGCTGGCCCAGCTCCTGCAAAACCCTGTGTTTCATCCCCAGCCAGCAAGAAAAGTAATCACAGTTTCCCACCGGTAGAATTTCTTAGTATTAGTAAGGATGTTTAGGAGCTGAGATTTTGTCATTATTACCTAACACCTGTTGATTTTCTAAGTTTATAAATTTATTTTTAGAATGCATCTCATATATTTATTAAAAGTACATACTGTTTTCTATCAAATAATGTCAGAGCAAAAAAGCACATTTATCTGAATTTTCAAGTAAAAATTTATATGGATGCTGGTAATATCACTTCTGAATTGATCCACTAAAAAACTAAGTTGAATGCTAATTTTTTTTGTCTGTTTATCATTACTTTTCTTAGAATGATTAAAGGAAATTTATGTGTGTTTGTAAATCTACATGCAAAGAGTTGAAACATCTTTTCATGACATAATTTGTTCTAGTTCTTTTAAATATTTGGTAACCATGTGAGTTATCAGATAACCTAGACATAATTGTGCAATTGGGGGATTCCAAAATAAGACTTTGAAATCTAGTCTGAATCTTCTAATTTCACTTCTGAAGAATCCTCCTTTAAAATAAGACACTAGAGAGATGCCCGAGAGTCACATGACTCCTCCAAGCCACACAGTCCTGTGTGCCCTGTGTATTTGACAACTAGGTCATCTTTCCAGCGCCGTCTGGTGTGGAAGGTGTTGGTGATAACTTAAGGCGTCAAAGACAGGAACAATGGTACCCAGGGAGCCTTGCACCCAATGGCCTGCTCTTGGTTATGAAAACAAACCACTCTCTGTGTTTGCTATTTCATTAAAATTGACTCAATAACAATTATGCAGAGTTGACACTGAGATTTAGTACACTGATCTTTTGCTTTTTACATCAGCTTCAGAAAAGGTGGCTGGCTGCTGGTCTGTATCTTTGCTAAATGTTTTAATTGGGTATTTATTTACAAAGCTCTAAACACTAGGGCCTAGACTAAGGGAGAAGGAAGTTGGGCAAACTATGCTGCTCCTAAGGGCAAGCATACATACATCCTTCTTGCTCAGAGAAAAAATACTGGTTTGGTCTAGATGAGCGATTTACATCCACCCAGATCTAGTTTAATGCACAGAGCTTATTTTATGTAGATTGGCTCAGATCTTAATTTCTGCCAGAAATGAGCCATATGAAGAATTCATACCAATCAGGCTATACACCTTTTCTTGTTTATGTGTACCTATCCATGCACCTGTATATGTGGGTGCATGTGCAAGTGTCTGTGTGTGGCTCTGGAAGCCAGAGGACAACCTCAGATGCCACTCTGAAGATATGGACCTCCTGCTTCTGAGACAGGGATTATCATCGTTGTTGATCTTGCTAAGTAGGCCAGTGAGACTCAGGGTTCCATCTGCCTCTGCCTCGCCAGCAATGGGATTATAAGAGAGCATCTTCCTGTTACCTGGGTTCTGGGGATGGAATTCAGGTTCTCATGCTTATGCAACACAGGTTTTACTGAATGAGCTATCCCCCCCAAAAGATTGAAGTGCTAGACTCCACCCCACACATGTAAATAAAATCTTTTGGATGGTGGGACTAGAAATCTGAAAACTTTTTATTCTGGGGGAGGGGAGATAGGTTCTTTATATGCAGCCCTGGCTAGGCTAGTAGTTACTATGTAGCTTAAGCTCTCCTCAAGTCACCATTCTCCTGCCTCCTGTTGGGACTACAGGTGTGCACCACCATGGTTGTCTGGAAACTGTTTATAAAGTCCCTTTGTGCTTCTGTTTATCTGTCATCTTCTGGAAGTTTCAGTGACATCGCAGAGCTATGGTCTCTGCCCTTTCAAAAAGGGCTACAATTGGGGACATTGACCAGTGTCACAAATGGAAATTGGGTCAGAAACATACCTCTCCCTACCACTGAGACATACCCCCATGCTCTCATAAACAAGTAGAGGTGCAAATCTGTGGCTTGAGAATATTCATGCGAAGACTTCAGCGATTGCATTGTCCATCATAATAGCTGTACACTCTTACAGTCCAGGGTGGAGATCCCTTAGAACAACGCTGCCCAAACTGTCCTTCTTGCTCAGGATTGAATTGCACCCTCTCTAGCTGTAATCCATTCTATTGCTTACACTGTATAGCATTTGTCCAACCCTACGGATCTGGTCCCTGGCTGATTCTATCCAGAACCCCTTCTCCTTGAGTGCTTGTGAGCACTGTTGATCTTATCCAGAACCCCTTTCACTTGAGAGCTCATAAGCAGTACCTACCAGAAGACCTCGGTTAATAAGAGAAGACTATGTGTACATAACTCAAATTCTGAAATCCCCTATGATAACACTATTATGTGTGATTGCAATTCTCTGAATTCTTTTAGCTTATTTCCTGCCACCAGAGTGACGGATGCTTTGATATGCTCTTGAATTTCTGTGATGTTCTGCCATGAAGTCCTGTAACTCATCTCGCTGACGGTGTTGATCTCAGGGTTAGTTGTAAGTGCTGGGCTCTTCCCAAAAAGAGCAACCTCCAGTGTACTCCTGTGCTTGCCCAGTGAGATATGATAGCACGAGGGCCTCAATTCCTTCCCTATCGTGCTGTCATGTTGGGCAAGCACAGAGATTTATGTAATTTTAGAAAATTACAGGCCCTTGTTTTATAGCGTTTAAATGTGTATGCACATAAATAAATGCCTGGATGTGGATACATGCGTGCATTTGTGTGACACAAATAGTCCCCTGCTTTCATGTCTCAAAGACAATATTGTGACCATTTCTTTAGGTAACAGTCACAACAACATGCTGATCACCTACAGAGACACACTTATCCCTTGAAAAGACTGAATGATTTTACACAACAGGAAATGACTCACCCAGGGAAGGAAGCTCCTACAAGTTCAAGACTGAGAAACAGGATGGCCAGGAAGGAGAATAACAGTGCACTGCACTTACTGAGGTTCTGACCCATCCTCTCAGGTGTAGGAGAGGGTGGGCTGGGATATAATTTGTTAGTGATGGGCAGTTCTGACCCATCCATCCTGCCGGGTATTGAAGAAGGCTGTCATTAAAGAGTTGGGGTAAGTGCTAAGCATTCTTTCTCTCCTAGAAATGATCCCCCTTCCTGCTAGTACCCCTTTCTCCCTCTTCTCTTCCTCTATTCTTTATTTCCTTAACTTCAGGCCAAAAATGTTCTGTATTTCTTTTGTGTGTGGTGAATAAACTTAATATTTATTTTTTCAGCTATGTGTAAAGGTGCAATTCAAGCATTAAATCTCATACTTTTTTTCTTTAGACAATGTCTCGTGTGTCACAGGCTACCCTCAAACTTGCTGCATGACCTTGAACTTCCTGTCCTTACTACCTTTGCTTCACAGGTACTTGAATCACATGTATGTACCACGACACTTGTTTTACAAGGCACTAAAGGTCAAACACAGATCTTTGTGCATGCTAAGCAAGCATTTAACCTATTGAACTACATCCTCAGCATGAAATTTTTCAATGGCAAATTCCATGAATCTACCATGTCCATGGTGGCTAGATAGTATGCCTAGATAGTATGCCTATGAGAAAGATTAACAGCAGATTATGATCAAGAATTCCAAAAGTCCCTCCTACCACACACACAACCATTCTCTTCCTCTACATGTTCCTTGAGCTCCTTTTCAACAGAAGAGATTATTTTTTAAAGATATACTTATTTATTAATATGAGTGTTCTATTTGCATATATGCTTACTGACAGAAGAGAGCATTAGAGCCCATTATAGATGGTTGTGAGCCATCATGTGGTTGCTGGGAATTGAACTCGGACTCTGGAAGAACAGCCAATGCTCTTAACCTCTGAGCTATCTCTCCAGCCCTCAACTGAGAGAGATATTTTTTTAAACTGTGAAAAGTTTACTTGGTGAGTGTTGTGCTAGGCTAAGAGGGAAACACAGCACTGCTGACAGCTTCTGGCTTCTAGGTTGTTGTTTATTTGCTGGAGAAGCAAGCCAGACCACTACCCCCACCACTCCCAAAAAGAAATAAAGAAAAATGAACACAAACAAAAAACACCAGGGAACAAATTCCAAGTGAAACTGAAACATAAAAACCTACAAGTGTAACTAATGTCAAGAGGTGGAAGGAGAAGCAAGAATTAAGTCTAAGGAGGCAATACCAGATGAAAAGAGTGTCTACAGGGAAAGAGGTAACCTTTGCAGGACAGAGTAAAAGCAGTGACAGACACATAGGAAGTGATGGGGATTTTCTGGATAAACAAGTGAGGGCCAAACTTAAAGGCCATCGACTGCAAAGTTGTGGGGTCAATCTAACAATGACATGTAATAGCTGGCTGCGGCCAGCATAGATGGCAGAGGTGGTACTAAGATGCCTGGAACCATGACTGTTACTCCAAAGAGCAATACTTAGCAAATTCCCTCCAGGATGAAGAGAGTGATCCTGAAGACAAGCCTCCCTCTGGTTAAGAGGCCCTTCGGGGCTCCAGAGTGGGAATGAGAGTAGAGGTGAGGTCCAGAGTTAAGACAGAAATGTCAGCCAGAGGAGAGAAACTATGAACAGAGTCATTTGAGGAGACCAAGAAGCAACAGTGGATGCTTACCCAATATGGGTGAAATGCCACCTGTAACCAGTCTCTTTGGCTTCGAGGTGAAATATATGCAGACGCTGTCTTTGTGGAACTCTGTTCTGCTTTGAAAGAAAGATAGCGGGGATAGAAGATGAAAGGTGTCGGAATAAAGGGTATGTGTTACAGACAATGGAACATGTGCAAAGAAAGACAGTGAACTTCTTGTGGGTCAGGAAAAACAAAATACCCCCCCCCCCGTTAAACCTCATCAGGGAGATGACATTGAGATGCAGGCATTGAAGCAGAAGCAGGGCAGAGAAGGTGGGAGAGAGGAGCATGGCATTCTTGGCCAGGGGTACAACACAGGCAAAGGGGCATGAGATTGCCGGGCCAGTAAGGCATTGCTTCATACCGCTAGCAGCTGCCCACTAATCTGCAGAAATAGCAATGCTGCTGGAGATTAGCCATCTGGAGCACGCTCACAGCTGCTCTTTGAGAAATGCTGTGGTAAAAGAGCAAAAGAAACCATGAGAAGCACAGACTTGAACAAAGAGACCAGAAGAGCCAGGAAATGGGACCCTGTTTGTCATCATCCTCGCAAGCATTAACAGGATAAACAAGTTGCTAATCACTATGTGATTCTTCTCAGGATTAAATTAATCGATGCTATCATCATCAGTTTATTCTCCTATGTATCACAGGTTGATGTGTTTCCCAGATGGTACCTCAGATCCCATTTGAGCATTTATCCAATAGACTTGAAGGCAATCCTCATCTCTTTCACTAAGGGTCCTGATACCAGAAGAGCAATGCTTGGAGCTGTTTTGTATTTGCTGGTATTTATTGACAGCCTAGTTGGTTAGAAACCCATGTTTCCAGATTGGCACTCATACTTAGTAATTAAAGTTGGGGCTTTTATATAGCTGTAAAATATTTTAATATGAGCATGCCCTGAGGGTCTTCAGCAGAGTTAGGTTTAATAAACTTAATAACCAATTAAGACACCTTTAACTTCAACCTCCATTAGGTTAATTTCTTTAATGAGTTTCAGAACATCTCTCAGTATATTCCTTCCAGAGATGTGGTGAGAACCATGCATGAGCACACACACACGCACACACACACACACACACACACACACACACACACACCTGATGTGGATTTAGCCTTTGATACTAAAAGTCTGGTCCTGTAGTTGAATATTTTTCTCTGTCCCCCTGGACCAATTTCTTTCTTGCTCTCAGGTCCCCTCAGCTCCATATGAAATAACACTCTGAGTCTTAATATTAAATATAATTGTTTGTTCAATGGCTCAGACATATTACTGGTTAGCTCTCTCTTATAAATTAACCCATTTCTATTAATCTGTGTATTGCCACGAGGTTGTGGCTTACTCGTAATGGTCCTCCAGCATGTTACTCCTTTGGAGGCTATGTGGCCTCTCCTTGACTCTGCCTTCTTTTTCTCTGTAACTCTGTTTAGATTGCCCGCCTAGCTATATTTTGCCTGACCATTGGCCAAAACAGCTCTATTCATCAACCAATAAAAGCAACACATATTTGCAGCATGCAGAAGGACATCCCACATCACTAGTACTAACTGTGTAATCTTGGGAGAAACTATAAACTGCTGTTCTTTCCCATTTGAGAAGGGATTCAGACAAGCTTCTCAAAGATCCTTCCTTCTTGCTTCTTATTGATGAAAGTAGAGTGGATGTTTGTTGTGTCTCTTTCCTCTGAGACTGAAACATTCCACATCCAACCCTGCAAGGAAACCCCTTCAATCAGATGGTGAACAACTCAACATAGGTTCAGGAAGTCCCTGAAGGTGACCAGATTCACTAGGCCCAAACTGCCGAGCATCACACTCAGACAAGCCAAGCTGCAAAAAAGACTCGGACCAGACCAGCTGCCCGGAGGAAGCTGAAGCAAGCCAAGCTGCCTGGAAGAGGTTTAAAACAACCGAGTCCCTTGGAAGGGGCATGCTCCAACATGTTGAGCTGCTCTTTTAGGCTGCTCAGTATGCTCAGTGTTCCCAGATTTTGTGAGTTGTCATCCATTCTGGGTGGGCTTTGGTGATGCAAGTATCTTCTAGTTATTTCTGCTCTTGTAAGTACCCATCATCCATACTCCTATTAAGTAACCCTAATAAAACTCATTGGATCACCAATTTGGACTTTTGGGGTATCCGTACTTTGGTCTGTCATGGGCTCCCTATCTGGAGTGAATAGATATGTGTGCTGTGTCCTCCCCCAGGAAAAGTCTTGTCATACAATAGTGCTATTAGTACTTCACTTTAGGAAGACAGAGGTCCCTAGTCTATTCAGAATGTATGGTGTTTGGCTGTGTCGGTCTGGTTCCTCTCTGTGTATATGCTTAAATAAATCTCAAATGACTCAACAACTTTGCCCAAATTGTAGACTTACATTAGTGATTCATGCCATCAGTGATCTGAAAGATTCCTTGAAATGCTATTTATTCATCATTTGATGTACAGATAAAATTTGCAGATCACTCAGAGTGACCAAGATGTATTGATTGTCTCAAGACTGCCTAGCCTCTTTACTCCAAAGAATTTGAATTGTTTTGCTATCAGGAGCTACACCTTAAAGGCTTATCAACAATTGATAGCTCTTACCAGTCTGGCTCCCTGGAGTAGTCACCATGGGCCAAAACAATTCACTGTCCTGTACCTCCCTTCCTTTCTCCCATCACCTACGCTAGGGCAATCCCGCTGCGGGAAAATAATCTGGTAAGGAAGGAGGAGAGAATTTCAGAGAAAAAGAAAGAGGAAATTTAAATTCTTACCTATTTCATTTGCTGCAACTGAATAGTCCTTGTTCCTGGGAAGACTTGTGGAATGTAACCCCCTACTTTTTCTTCTTTTATATTAAGATAACAAAAAACAAGCATGCAAGATAGCATAAAAGACTGTCTGACCTACCTATTGCCTACAAAAATACTCACTATTTAAATATATGTAACATATTTAAAACACTGGTTAAATGGACATTTGTCTTCATGTTTTATGGAAGCAAAATCTGAGGAAAGGCAGTGTCTGAGCTCTCTCATTCAGAATGGCCAAGTGTTGATTATCCAAATCCATGACAAATCTGCCTTTCAGTTTCTTTGTAACATCGTTCCCTCCCTCTGTGCTCATCTTTAAGAAGTTGGCCTGCTTTGCAATTTCCTCCAAACTAGATCTTCCCAGAAGGGCAACATTTTTGTTTTGTTTTGTTTTGTTTAAACTCAGTTTAAGTTCCCAGAAATTTAGAAGCATCCATATCCAAATGTTAAAATACAAACACATTCCAAAGTAAGATGAAACAGTGTGCTCAGCTCCAAAGAGGGTGTACTAATCAGGGAAGACCCTGTTGTGACCTGTTTTGAGTTCATTGTTCATGAAGACCTCAGCAACAACTTGAGGGTCAAAGCTATGGAATGAGATGGATTGGGAAGGGGGTACAAAGCCAGTGATGCTCAGGGAGAGGGTGAAAAATATATAGAAAAGAGATTGAGCAAAATACAATCTGAGAACCCTTTACTTCCCCCAATTTCCTCTTTATATTCATCTGGTTTGGGGGGAGGTTCCTAAGGAGATAGGAACCTGTAGTTTGAAGCAACACCTGCAATAACTTCATATCCTGAGATGACTTCCTTCCAAAATTGTTTTTGTAAATTTGCATTTATGTGCATGTATGAGTTTGTGTCTGTCTGTCTGTCTGTGTTTCTGTGTGCGAATGTATGCCATATTTGTGGATGCCCTCAGAGGTCAGAAGAGGGCATCAAATCTCTTAGACTTGCAGTTATGAGCCATCTAACCATTTGAGTTCTGGGAACTCAACTCTGGACCTCTAGAAGAGCAGTAAGTGCTCTTAACTGCTAAGTCATCTCTCTAACACCCCTGATGTTGTGTTGAAGACTTCCCTGCTGATCTTGTAGTATTTTGCATCTACCCAAATTTTTGCCCCTGTTGGAACAGAAACCAGGAATCTCAGATCTTTGGAGTGCCAAAGAACCCGGATCCAGGGCAAACGAGAGCTTGGTTAGTAAAGATGATTCATGTTTGATGTCTGGAAGCTGAATGGTATACACACACACCACACACACACACACACACACACACACACACACACACACACACACACACACACACACACCAAATAAATAAAAAGAAATGTAACTTTAAGAGTTTAATAAAAGAACCCTAGAGACAATCATTGACCTAACTTTTCAAGGACACTTTTCAAGGTTATTTCAGGAAATAACCCTTTCTGTCTGTGGCATACTTCTCTCTTCTCTAGCCTTGTCTATCTCTATCTTCCTTCTCTTTTTCTGTCTTCTGCTTATGACCTTAGTGGGAGCTCAAAAGATTGCCTAAACTGCTTGTCATGTAGCTGGAGGTGTGCGGGGGAGGGGGGGTTCTTGTTTGTGTTTCCATTTATCTACAGGTGCTGGCCCTTTACTATGTAAAGCACGCCTCCAGTGTACATGCATGCCTGGCCCAGCCAAAACTCACAGTGTTCTTCTGTTACCTAGCGTGGAACTCCAGACCAGGCTGTTCTTCAGCATATTAGGGCAGCAAAGTTGCCTCCCACACAACAACCTATGAGACAAACGAATGGCCTTATATGGTAGTGACAGGAAGGTAGGCACTCTGGTAAGACATCCTTAAAGCCATTTCGATGTTGCCTTGCTCCTTACTGAGATGTTTGTAAATGTAGCCATGGCAATAAACACTGAATGCTGCCTGGGAAGGTTAAAAGCAACTTCAGAAATCCTCCTGCTGAGCAGTTTCCAAACATGGTTCACGCACATCAGAAACACTTGTGGAACTTGTTAAAAAGCTGCATTCTCTGGCACTTAGTGTTTTCAACATTACTAAGATCAGGATTCCAGAGTTCTACTTGAAATAAACAGGGAATAGCCCTGTTGCAGAACCCATGGGAAACCAGCCCACATGTGTCACTTTCTCCAGGTTGTTCTTTGGGATGAGAGAGGGCCAGTGAAAATGAGAACACACATGTCAGAATTCAGTGATGACATCCTGTCTTACATGGCTCTTGTTTGGAATAAGTGAGCTCAATCCCCATGAGCCTGCACTAAGTCATTAGCATATATTAGCTGTTAGTATCATCATCTTTTGTTTTGAGATGGGAGGGTATCCCCGTGAAAGTTCGGACTAGCTCCAAATTCATGATCCTCCCACAGGTCCTGAGATTCCAGGCATGTATTGCCACACTTGGCCTACTTTTATTTGTAACTTATAACAACCCTATCTGCAGTCCTTGATGTGTTTCTCTTGTTATTTCTCACCTAGTTTTTTTTTTTTTTTAATATTTAATCAAAATAAAGCCAGACCATTCTCTAGTCTTAATGAAAGACCTTTGAGCCCAGTCACTTTTTGATAATTAAACTACTTCAGCTCTTATGAATAAAGAGTCTAAAAGATTAATTATATTTGGAAAAACCAAAAACAAAACCAAGGATAGACCTTTTGGACGTCTAGTAAACATATTTTGATATCAGGTGTTTGTTTTGCTGCAGTCCTGATAGAAGGGGGCTCAACTATACGTATGTTTACCTATAATTTGGTATCTCTCATGCATATTATTCCATTGCCTCTCAGAGCAATCACAGTACTTTTATTATGTTCTTTTTTTTTTTTTTTTTTTTAGCTTGAAGGTTGGAAGGAAAAGAATACAAGAAAATCAATATTTTTGTAACAAGAGACCAAGCCAACATTTTTGCAGGAATATATTTTTCTTAAGCCCTGCTGCTCGAAAATCTACTGGCCAACCCAAAATAAAATGCTTAAGTCCTATAATCAGAAATCCATGCAGCAGGGTAGATTGCAGCCCATGCAAAGGAGGCCTGTGTTCTGACTCATCTAAAATTTCATTTAATCATTTCTCTTTCTGACCACAGAACTTAACTGGAGTTTTAGTTTTCCTGTAGTATTGCAGCCTTGGCATGGACCAACAGTCTGCTTTATAGGGATGTTTAGCAGTAGACAAGTCCCACTCTGGATTTGTTAGGTATTCTCCATCTAAGAACCTACCTGCTAGAACACTGTTCTTAACAGTCCCATAGGCATTTATCATGTTTTGCTAATATCTAAGTCTACCATGTCAAGTCAGGGTTTGTGTATCTGGTAGTAATTGGAGTAATAATACTTACACATAGGATTAGAATTTATCTAGATTTAAATTAATGCTTAATCATCTTAATCATTGACTGGGACCAGCCTGAGTGTACTGTGACTTTGGAGTGAATGCTTGGATATCTAAAGGTAAAGCAGCTGGACACTGTTGACCAACTCCCCTCTTGCATCCAATTCTCTTGAAGAAAGATGGGAGCAATACATGTCACCATAGTCCATCCATCCTTCACACCGTAGGTCTGATACAGGCTCAAAAGCAGGTCCTTTATATTTTCTATAGTCCTCCTTCCAAGGAGAAACTGAGAAGAGAAGGTTGGTGAAGTAGTTCAGCTCTGTAGTTGGTAGGCCATTACCAAGAAGTAAACACATGGGCTCTCTCCATATGCATCCTTTCTCTCACTGTACAAAAGCAGACACCTCAGCCTTCCTGTTCAGGATCAAGTACATCCTGCCTGGATGGCAATTCTACTGCCTGCCTATTGCTCTCTGGACATGAGAGTTGCAAGGGTCTGAGCTGAAACTGTGTCTGGTAATTCAACAGGGCTCCTTGGTCTGTTCCTTCAGGGGACCAGGATTTCTAACCCTACAGAACCACTAGAACCAGTCTCTAGGATTTGTGACTGTTATCTCTTCCACTTGATGGGCTTTAGAGTCACTGTGGGAATGACCACTGAGCATGTCTGGGGGGAGTTTCTACGTACGGACTTATCCTGAATGTGGATAGCCCTGTTCTGTGGGCTGGGTGTCAGGACTGAATGAAAAGGGGAAAGTGACCTAGCCAGCAGCATCCCTTGTTCTCTGCTTCCTGACTTCAGATGCTATGTGCCTAGCTGCCTCCTGCTCTGGCTGCTCCTCTACCACCATGAACAGTGCCATCTCAGACTACAAGACCGAATAAACCATTTCCCCCTCAAGTTGCTTCTGGCACAGTATTTTGTCACATCAAAAAGAAAAGTGACTATTAATACAGGAGTGATGGAGAGATGATTCTTTTTCTTCCTTTTGTATTCTTAGAGAGGATGTAAGCGCCTCACTGAAAGGTCTCTAAAGTATTGTGTCCCGAGTGATGGCACTTCATCCTGAAAGGTATTGCCAACAAACTTGTACGTCAGCTGCATCTTCAGTAGGCCAGTTATACAGGAGGGGGAGGGCTCTACATGCCATAGATGCTAGCTAAGGGAGAGCTGATGGCGTAACTATGTTGGTGATCTGACAGTCTGTGCTATATGCTCATGAGACTTGCTTTCCAGTGCTACATCATATATATTCCATCATGTAATGGGTTACTTCTCTATATATCTGCTTGACTTTATAACTCAACATGTTTAAAATAAAGCCAGTTCATAATGGAGAATTCTGTGTAGTTGGTGTGTCATTATCATGCATTCCAAGTCTATAAGGGTTCAGTTACACATCAAGAGCTAATTCTCAAAAGGTGCATGTTTTCTTCCTTCTGCACGGTGTGGCTATGCTCCAGAACTGCATAGGTCCATGGGTCTTCCACTATTAACTTTACTTTCCTGACATTGACATCTCTACCAACGTAAGTCTAACAAGACATATGGCTAATCAGTCACGCAGCTTGTAGTAGACCTGGGTTCAACTCCAAGATACACACATACCAGGATGCTGGCATATTCCTAGGCATGGAATGTGTTGCTTCTAGAAACTAAAGGGCTTCTTAGACTTGGGTTTCCTAACAAAGAATGTGAGATAAAGTAAGGTATCTCTTGCTTTGAAGACATATCCAAGCAAAGCCCTGACCATTAGACCCCCTCACACACCAAACTTCATTGAAATAGCACATTCCTGAATCTTGGAGATTCCCCTCATATTTCAGAGTGCCTGTATTTGCCCAGTGTTTCCAGAATTACAGATACCTCTTTTGACTATTCTTTTGCCTGATCAGCAAAATGCTAGCAATGCTCTGGGGCAGTCAGCTAGTCCAGATCTCTTTTTCCACAAGTATTATGATACACAATAGAATAATGAACATAGTTCTAGAGTAAAACTGTAGTGGACCTGTTGCAGAGCCATCTTCTGCCCTGGCTGCCACCTCAAAGATGGCAGCCTTCTTGTGAAACTGGTAAAGGGTAGCAGTGTTCTTGAATATAGAATGTGTTGTTCCCAGAAATCCACAGAGCTAAAAAAAAAAAAAAAAAAAAAAAAAAACTACCAATGTAGAAAATGTACCTTTTCTGTCCCCTTGTCCACCTTAGTCATTTCCAACTTCCATTTTTATTAATTTCAATTATGCTGAAAAATTACTTTCATTTGCATCTATACACCAGGTGAATCCTGTAAATTGGGACTCAGGCAGGATTTCAGTTATAAACTCAAGTACCACCCATTCCTTAGATATTTGTTTATGCCTAACCAATTGACCTATGAGCTATTTGAGAGCTACGATTTTGTTAGATTTCATCCCTGACCTCAGAACCTTTAACAGTGTGTGGCACATGGTAGGTACTCAATGACTGAATAAACCTTCATACATTATTTTAACTTGCATTACATTATGAGTAAGATTGTTCAGGCTGATCTTTCCTCTTCCATATTATCATAAAAATATAGCAATTATCCAGGTATTGTGGCTCAAGCTTGTAATCCCAGCACTCAAGAGGCTGAGATAGGAGGATTGTGTCAGGTTCGAGGCTACAGCAGGCTACGTGGAGAGTTCTAGGCAAGTTCTAGGGGCTAGAGACTGATACTCTGTCTCAAAACAATACTAACAGGGGCTGTTGAAAGTTTAGTGGGTAAGAATCATGTGCAAACATGAAATGCTCTGTTCCTATCCCAGTACTCATGTAAAAAGCCAACCATGACCACGAGTACCTACAACCCCAGCGCTGTAGGGCCTGAAACAGGAAGATCCCTGGGCATTGTTGGCCATCAGCCTAGGCCTCATTCAGTGACAGACTCAACGGAATAAGTCCGAGAATGATAGAACAAATCACTCATGTCCTTATCTGGTCTCTATGTGAACACACACACACACACACACACACACACACACACACACACACACACACACACACACCTGTGCATAAACCACACATTTGTACACCACATACACACTAATAACAATAATAATGATGATAATAATAACAACAGCAACGATAATAATATTAACACATTTTGTTTCTTCTGTTCAGGTAACAATTGCCATCTCAGAGCAGACAAAAGGCTCAATCCAATCCTGAAATCCTAATTGTTCATAGGTGAACTTGGAGGCTGTGGTGGTTTAAATGAAAATGGCCCCCATAGGCACATAGGGAATGTCACTATTAGGAAGTGCAGACTTGTTGAAAGAAGGGTATCACTAGGGGGTGGGCTTTGAGGTTTCTGAAGCTCAAGCCAGGTCCAATGGCTCACTGTCTCTTCCTGCTGATTCAGGTGTAGAACTCTCAGCTGCCTCTCCAGTACCATGTCTGCCTACAAGCCACCATACTTCCCACCATGATGATAATGGTCGAAACCTTTGAACAATAAGCCAGCCCCAGTTAAATGTTTCCCTTTATAAGAGTTGCTGTGGTCATGGTGTCCCTTCACAGCAATAGAAACCCTAAGACAATGGCAGTCAGCTTTGCATAGACTAAATATGTCCTAACCTATTTTGTTCCTTCAGTATCCTGTGATTGGCTTTGGAAAGACACATTCATTGTATTGTAATTGCCCCCTTTCCCTGTCTATCATTGTCCTGAGTTTAGATTCCTTAAAGGAAGGACCTTGTCCTTTAATCATATATAACCAGGACATAGCTTTGACATGCCTGTCAAACAATAGGAAATAAGTTAATTGAGTGGCTGTTTATGGATAAGTGAATCAGGTCACCTTCCCGAGGTATGCAGCAATTCACAGGTTTAATTTAGATAAAGGCTACTTCCTTCTGGGTGCAGCTCAAAAGTGCTGGTTTTGAGTACCATGGAAACTAGTTCAGCTGAGGGACTGGTTTCGGGCCAAAACTCAAACTGACTCTGGGAGTTTTGAAAAAGCTTTTTCTGGACTTCTACCCCAGGGCATTCTTGCTCTGTGGAATATGTGATGAAACTTCTATTTCTTTAGAAATAAACATTGCCTCAAAATAGAAAAGGAAAAAAAATATATTCTATTGAGAGAATTAAGTTACTGTACCAGGAAAAATATAATCTTTCTACATAGCTTATGTGTAAGTTTTTATATACGTATTATGTACATATGGATATGTGTACATACAAATCTGTACAACACTAAAATCTAGCTTGGCTTAGCAGGAAAATATGAAAAGATAGATGGATGTATGGCCCAGTGATTTGTCTATATTTTTATCATATAAAACAGTTATTTGATAGTTTTAGAACTGTTTTAATTATATATGCCAATTAACTCATTCAGCCAATAATCAGGCAATAAACATAATACAATTACATAGTTTGTTAGCTTGTTAGAATAAACCCCATGCAGAAGCTACCTGAATAAAATCCAGAAGAAGAGGAAATTAGATAAGTGGTTATCTTTGAAATTAATATATCAAGTATTAGCTATTAGCCCATTTTATATTGCTGTAGCAAAATAGCTGAGGCTGGATCATATGAATGTGTGTGTATGTATTTTATAGATTGCTTCACATGAAAATTTTAAGTAACATTCATTTGTGAATGGGAAGAGGTTATATAATTTACAACCTCACACAGGTAACAGGTGGCCAGCTCAGGATATGGAGCAAGATTATTTGGCATTGGTTTCACTTTTTACTTTATTATATTGCATACTCACATGTAGAATGGGAGGTAAAATACCTATGAATTGAATATTCATATGAGTAGAGGAGAAATGACAATAGGGTTTGACAATGACACTGTATATTTACCTGTTCCCAGAACTTAACATGTGTCACATCAGGATATTCATTACCATAACCAGTATTTCAGATTTGTCACAAGGGGGGCTTTGAGCCAGAACTGTGGATGCATGTTTCAAAATTTTAGAATTAACTTTATTATAAAACCAAATGTCTTAGTCAATGTTTTATTGCAATGAAGAGACACCATGGCCAAGGCAACTCTAATGAAGGAAAACATTTAATTGTGGCTTGTGTACAGTTTCAGATGTTTAATTCATCATTGTTATGGCAGGAAGCATGGAGGCATGCAGGCAGACACTGGAGCAGTAACTGAGAGTCCTACATCTGGATCCACAGGCAACAGGAAGACAGAGCCACCATGCCTGACTTTGGCTTTTGAAAACCAAAGCCCACCTCTGGGGACACACTTCTTCCAACAAGGCCACACCTCCCAATCCCTCTCAAGTAGCACCACTCCCTAATGACTGACCATCCAAATATATCAGCCTATGGGGGCCATTCTCATTCATACTACCACACCAAACCGAATAAAAAACACACCAAAATGAACCAGACCCAAAGTCTACACATCTCAGTGAACTTCTATGCAGTTAGAATTGCCACCCTGAAGTTGTGGGACTTCACATTGGATTTTATACTGCACTATCAAATTGTAGCTGCATCTCCATTGAGGATATCTTAACAGGACCTTCCTAGATTCAGGTTTACTAGCACAGTTCTTGAGGGCATAAGATGGCCACAAGGTGCCCCTGCTCTTTAATAGGCTACATTAGTTTTAGGCCCTTTTGTATAAAGCCCCAAAGGAAATGCGAATGAAATAGCTTTCTACTTATAAGCTATGGTAGTAATTTTGTCTCAAGAAATAGTGTTGCATAAGCCAAAGATGAGCAAAATCTGAGGAAGGCATGACAGCATAGTGGAAAAATTCTTGGACTGAGGGAAGAAGATCTGAGCTCTTGCCTTAGCCCTTGCATTAGGCTAGTCACTCTACCTCTATGGGTCCCAAGTTTCTTCATCAGTATAATGTTCAAAGTTGGACAGCTTAAAGGCTGCCAGTGAGTGTGCTTCCTCCAGGAGATAGTGATGGGTTGTCATAAATAGTTGACTTGCCTGAGTCTGTGGAAGCTGAAGACAAACAGAGTTTGGTTTGGGAAGAGGTAAGTTTCTGCAACTGTATTAAGATGGGCTAACACGTACTCTACCTGCAGGGTTTTCTTTTGAATCACAGCTATATGGGAAGGAGTTGGTTCTTTCTACCTCTATCTGTGCCTATACTCTGTGGTCCTTCGGGGCCATAGTACTAAACTGAATAGAGAGAAGAACAGAGTTGAAAAGAAAAAGAGAGGTAATGTTAGGTCTCCAGTGAGCACAAAGAACTCAATATTAAAAGTGAGACCATCTATCAGAAGAGAGACTCAAATCTTATTCAAAGCTCTGATAACTTTCAGCATTTCCCATTTAGTGTAGCTCTGGATGTATATTTGTTATATTAACCATTGTTATGCTGAGATATGACCCCCACAACTGCTTTATTTAGCTTTTATCATGAAGGGATGTTAAGCTTTGTTAAAGGCCTTTCCACATCTGTTGAGATCACCATAAGATTTCTGTCCTTAAGTGTATGTGCTGTATTACACTCCTGGTTTGTAGATGTTGAAATAGCCCTAGATCCCTAGAATGAAATCATCATGGACATGGTGTTTCTTCTTCATGTGTTCTTGAATTTGCTCTTTAAGAAATTTATAGAGAAATTTTGTGTCTGTGTTCAACAGGAAAATTTATAGTTTTCTTAGCCTTGTGCCCTTATCTGTTTAGGTATTATGGTAATGATGGCTTCATGTGATGAGTTTGACAGTGTTGATTTCCCTTTTAATTTATTTTTAAAATTTTCATGTATCCATTTTATGTGTGTGTGTGTTTTGTCTGCATGAGTATCTGTGTGCCACATACACAGATAGTGCCCACAGAGGCCAGAAAAAGGCACCAGATTCCTTGGGACTGGAGTTACAAACAGTTGTCAGTTGTCATGCGGATGCTAGAAATTGAACCCTGGTTCACTAGAAGAACAGCCAGTACTGTTAATTGCCAAGCCATCTCTCCACTGCCTCTTTCTATTTATCTTTGTAAAAATGGTCACACACGAAATATGATCATATCCACCTTTTATTTTTTTTCTGAGTCCCACTCTGTGCTAGCTAGTTTTATGTCAACTTGACACAATTTATAGACATTAGAGGGGAAGAAACCTCAATTGGGAAACTGCCTCCATAAGATCAGACTGTAGGCAGGTTTGTAGGGCTGAGGGATTGTGACCTGGAAGTGTAATTAAAACAAACTTGCTACTCCCAAGGTGATTTGGGGCCTGTTGCTTCATCCCGGCAATAGTAATCCTAACATGCACTCCCCCTAACCGCATATCCTCTGATAGGAGCTGTCATTCTGTAAACATGTTTCTTGTATTGGTTAATGAATCAAGCACTGCCAGCCAATAGGAAAGCAAGATAGGCAGGGCTAGGAGACTAGGAGGAGAGAGGAAGAAGTAGAGAGGAGTTTCAACATGTAGGACCAACAGAGTAGAACTCTGGACCTTCTTTTAGTAAGATAAGACCATATGGAAATACTTAGATTGATAGAAATGGGTTAATATTTAAGACAGAACTAGCCAATAAGAAACACTAGTAATAGACTAACAGCTTTATATCTAATACAGCATCTCTGTGTGTTATTTGGGGCTGGTGTGGCTATGGGACCAGGCCGGCCAGAAAACCTGCTCGTAACAGTCCTCTAAATCTTTTTTAAAAAATAACTAAGGCCGAAGCAGTGCTGCCTATATGTGCAAAGCTATGTGGCCAACCACTGAAGCATGGACAACCAACCAGTAGCCACACATCCAAATAATAATGATTTGTCCCCTCTCTAACAGCTATCAGTTGTCCATGGCTTCTTAGTTGGGAGTAGGGATATTCAATTTTAGATGACTTGCTCTTGTGTAGATTTCTTGCAGATAATCACACCTGCTGAGTTCATATATGCAATAGCTATGTTGCGTCCAGAAAACAGCATTCTTCCAGCTCTCCCATTCTTTCTGACTCCTCTCTTCCAGTGTTCCCTGAGCCTTGGCAAGGATGGGGAATGAAGAGCTTGTCCCATGTAAAGTCATGGCCTCCCAGTCATTTATTCTGAGCACTTTGACCAGCTGTGTCTCTCCACATTAACTGCTACTAAAAGGAAGTGTATCCCACCAAGCTTGAGAGTAGATTAGAAGGCAGTTTGACAACATTCTGCTCCCCTGTGCCTTTTCTCCTTTGAATTACCATTTCTACCCTAGCATTGACCCTGGCTCGGGTGACTTCTCACTTTATCTTCAGTGAGATGAGATTTTTAGACTTTGATTTCCATTAACCAAGAGATATCTCCTTACCTGCTACCATCACTCTTGAAAAAAAGTCAGGAGTGGGGATTAAACAGTTAACTGAAGGTCTAAGAAAAGGTCATTGGGGTTTGGAGAGCATTTTGGCAACCACTGAAGATTTGTTTCTTAAAGTTTCTTCAGATCTAAGAATTTCCCATTTTTCACATTCTTTTGCAAGTCATGTCCTACCTTTGTAGGAGAAAATGAAGCTTTCTGGAGTTAAAATAGCCGATCCATACATACATCTTCTAGAGGAGAGCCAGAGCCTGGGAGGAGGCAGAGCCTTCAGGAATGTCAGGTCATGCCTACCAGCAGATTATGGATGCAACTCATAGGGAAGCCAGGCCAAGCCAGCAGTGCCAAGGCAGCAGGAAAGCCAAGTGGGGAGCAGGTCTATAAAGATGCCAGAAGTGGATTTTAAACGAATGGAAAGCAGGAAGGACATAATGGAAGGAGGACACGGAAAGTATGTCTGGGGGAGTGAAACGGGGTTTATTAAGATGAAACTGGCCAACTGCCATCGTCCTTCTCTGCACATCTAGCACACTCCCTTAATACCCTGAAGCAAGGCCTTGAAGTGTCTGTTTCTCACCAGACTTGTAGTGCATGGCCCAGGGTATGCTGGGAAGAGACTCTGCTAAAATGAGAAGGATTTACCCAAGTCAGGAGCAAAACTGGGGCAGAAGTGGCAATCCAAAGGACAAATGGCAATGAGAGACCAAGATCAAGCAAAAGCATAGCCAGTGTAGTCACATCTCATGGGTATCAAAGTCACAGCTAACTCGGAAGAGAAGCATAAAGGGATCAAGTCAGTGGCCTCTTCCGAAGACCAGGGATACGTCAGACTTTATAAGATTACAAACTCAGTATCTAGGAAGTGTAATAGGAAGTAGAAATGAGCAATAACCATAGGCCGAGAGTGGAGCGTGCACAGGTGTTGCAGGAAGGGCAGATATCATCTTGATGGCAGAGTATAATGTGAAGCTCCCCAGAGTAACCTCAGGAGCCTGAGAGAGCCACAGAGGATCATCTGGGGACATTTAGGGAAACTCCAAGGTCCCTGAAGCACTTCTATATTAAGTTTGAGCCTGTGAGCAGAAATACATCCCCAAACCCCACTGGCCATTCAGTCAAGGGCTACTGAGAGTCAACACAATGGAGTCTTCTCCATCTGGCAATGGAGAGTGCAGGCTTTGGACAGCTGGGCAACAATGGTGTCCTGAGAATCAACACATAGCCCAACACAGAGGGGCTTAGAGAGGAGCCAGCAAAAACTCTGGAGAGTCCGTAAGACTTCCTCTAAATGACAGGAAAAGAAATTAAAAATTGCTGTAGTGAGATGTCCACCCAAATAAGAGCTGCCAAAGCTCTGAGTATATATTCTTTCTGGAACTCAACTTGGCTTTACACAGAAAGAGGGGTAAAAATATATATCTAGTTCTTAACCAAATACTTCCACATCCAGGAATCTAAACCAAGGAAATAAGAATTGCTGTATCCAGTTTCTTGTGCAAAGGAGCCCAATCTTATATGATTTGTACCCAAAGAAAATTGGAAACAATAAAAACACTTAATAGAAGAGAACTGAACCATCAGAAGAAACTTGTGGGAATTTTTTTTTTTTTTAATGATTGAGGAGCATTTTGTTGTAGATATGAGGGAGAGTACAGCCAGAGACATCCGGAAGAGTTCAGAGCAGGGAGAGAAAGTAGTAAACTAAACATGGACAATAGACGGATCAGCCCATGAGAAAGGGTAGGGAGTGGGTAAGGCAGGGAAAGCAAGTGAGAGACGAAGAGAGAGGGGCAAGAGAGAGGGGGCCAAGGAAACCAACCAAGCTGAAAAAATAAAACATTACATGGCCACATCAAATCATATCTATAAGGGAAATAATATTGTCCTAAAGTACACATAGTAGCAATTAATAATCATTATCTTAAGTATTTTAGAATGCTCGCCAAGTCTGTTTAATTATAGATGTGTGTGTATGTATACATACATATATATATAAATACATATACATACATATATATATATAAATACACACACACACATATATATATATATATATATAAACCCAAGGGGAAATAGGGAAGAGGTGACATTCATTACATGAAAGGCTCTGCCTCCTTTGATGGTATTTCATAATCATGTATGACATGTGCATATGGTCTGCATGACTTTTAATGACTTTGAGTGCTGTTGCTCCTGATTTAGGAAATGGCCAGGCATACAGAACACAGACTTATATTTCTAAGTTACTGAATCCTTCTTTATTTCTATTTGCCTTGATTCTACTGGTGGGGTAGTATGTGTATACTGTACACATAACACAGTAAATACATGAATAAGCATATATTCCTTTGTCATGTTAAAGTATGGAAATTACATGAAATGTGATTGGTGCTGTTATGTGTGTGTGTGTTAACTTAGACGCATTGGTAGAGCAGAGAGCAAAGCTTCGGGGGTGGGGTGAGGCAAATGAAAAGGAGTGGCCCAGTATCACTGTCTAGGAGATAAATGGATGCTTGTGATGGTAGCAAAAGTGTACCCTCAATACATTTGGTGGTGACAGAAGGTGGTTTCATGATCTTGTGTTTCAAGGACAGAGACATGCTTGCCTTGGGCCATGCCGTTCATGGATGGTGGGAATGAAGTATTCATGGGGCTCTAAGGAAATCAGAAAGCACTTGACAGGGCACTGCTCCATCTCACTGAGACCACACATCTTTTGACAAGTAGAAGCTGTTTTTGAATGCAGTGTGGATTGACTCATTGTTTGGGCCTCTGGGTATCAGCATCAGATGCCCTCAGTACTGCTGTGCCATTTCTATGATGCTGCCACTGTCCCTGATACTAACTCAACTTCCTTTATTCTTCTTGCTGTCTTGGTGGCCTCTGCTTGCCACCCCATATGTCTGCTTTCTGTATGTAACCCTTAACCTCTGTACCTGCTACAGCATCACCTCCCAAGTCCCCAAACCTTTTATTTAAACATAAGACCTTATCGGTACTGGCACCTACCCTTCTTATTTGGTAGAACTTCCTCACCAGATTACTTCATAAAACACTGACAAGACCTATAGATGGACTGCCCTCAGGACAATGGCAATCTTGTCAAACCTGGCAGTGGCAAGGCATAGGGGATAGCTCTCCTCAGAAGGAGCTATGGGCACCCCAGGAATTGAAAGAATGAGAGCCTTTTCTCCAGTGCAGAGTCCATCCAATCTGAAGCACAACCCTTGGCACAGGTTAAAATAAGTCAGGGAAATGATAACTGGAATAATAGTTCCCCAAGGGAAAAGGAGTGAACAGCTGGTCAGATGATAGAGCAAAATGGGTGTATAACTCTCTCTCTCTCTCTCTCTCTCTCTCTCTCTCTCTCTCTGCCTCTCTCTCACACACACAGAATAAGTAAATATAAAAAATACTACTGTTGATATGCTCATTTACTTTTATCTCTGAAATGTAAATGAACCCTGCTTATCACAAAACTGGCACTTTGGTTTACATTGCTATGCCTATTCTTAGTCACCAGGCTTCTGACTTAACACCCTGAGTAAAAGTAAGAAAATACCTCCTTATAGACCCAGAGTCAGGAGTTTACAATTTCTTGGTGTCGAGAGTTCAATATGGATTCCCCCAGTGAAAAGGTGGTGAATTTTTGTGAGTCCCGTGATGAACCCCAGTGGACAAAGAAAGCTGATTCCTTCTGTGTTGGAAGCAGTCATACATGGAGGATAGGCTTCGAGTCAAGACCGACAAGACATCAGATCCTGGCTCTGCCTGGGTCTACTAGGTGACCTTGTTAAGACTAATGAATCTCTTGAAGCCCCAGTTTGCCCATGAGAAAAGTGGAGTAGTAATAGCGTTTACAGAGTGGTACTTGCTAAAACTGTGATGAGTAAAGACCTAATCTATCACCCTGGATGTTCTCCTCACTGTGATTACTACAGGATGAGGTAACAAGAACCCAAACCACTCATTTCAGGCCTGAACAACAACTATAGCCAAGATCCTTCACTCTGGGAAGTTCTAAGGATGACAACCAAGAGTGAAGGATCTTGGCTATAGTTGTTGTTCTTTTGCTGCAGCTATTGCCTATGAAACACAAACACGAGACTCCCATGTGGAGTTTATTGAGGGGAGAGAAAGGGGGGTAGCTGGTGGCCAAGCGGAGGGGGGATAGCCAAAGAGAGAGAGGGGGTCAAAGAAAGAGAGAAGGGGCCCCAGAGAGAGAGAGGGGTGCGCTTACTTTAAAAGGGGGGCTTGCGCATGCGTAACTGAGTTCTCAGCCAGGTAAAGCCTGATGTAGGGATGACTTGGCCATGAGCGTCCTGCCCATCGTCGGGGGCGGGGTCAGCAGACTGCTGGTTCCCAACAATGGTGATACATCAGAGACTTTTCATACGGGCCATATGACAGTCAAGTTGTCTAAGAAGTGAAATCAGAGAACATTTTAGAATCCAAAATCGCTGCTCTATAACTTTCTCCATTTCTCTAGGAAGAAAAGGGTGCAGAATAAGTTATCACATCAGTTCTGGGGTTCATTCAACTGTCATGAGGGGATATGGTATAATTTACAATAGTATAGTGTGACTTAGGCAGTGTCATCAGTAACCACTCAGTGTTTTATTTATTAGCCCTCTTTAGGCATGCGTCACAAGACTATGCCACATATGTCATAATTACAGCCAGAGACGTTGTAAGATTCCTTAAGTGCCTTCTGAATCATGGAAGGGTGAGTTCGAAGGAATGTAAGAAAGCCTTTGAAAATCCTTTTCAGAAGTCCCCTCCCCTCAGTGAGCTTGCTTGGGAATTTCCCAGGAATCCAAAAACTTGTGTTGCACAAATACACAGTTAAGGTAAAATACATTAGGAGCTACTGTGTGACCCTGTTTAGTACTGTTAAATATAGTTTCAGGTATTGGTTAAATTGAAACCACATTTATGAAAGAGAAAGTTAATTCTAACCAGTCACCCTCAAGGAATTCTGAACCCAGAGCAGTCATGAGGATGTGGTGTGATGAGAATGTAACCTATGAAGAGATTCTGGAATGTTCTCCTCTGCCCATTTGTATGTGCAAAGTATCTTTTCAGGTATTTTTTTTTCTAGAGTGGATACATTAAAGCTTGTTAGCACTAAGAATATTTTATGAATACCAAAAATGTCATTGCTTGATTGAAGTGGGTCATTACAAATTTATAGAGTAAAATGGAGCTAACAATTGAAGGTATACTTTTCTAGTCAGGTAACCTTGTCTAGAGTTTAATCTATAACTCATACAACTTCAAGGTATGCTTCTCTTAAACTGAATAAGGATATTAACAATAGTCAACATTTTTTGACTTGCTTTGAAGACTAATTGAGGTACTGTGTGTGGTAGGACTTTGTATCCTTGAATCAAAAAAGAATACAAAAGTTAACACTTGTTGAGCTTATATTAAAACCCAAATAGTATGATAGAACTTCTATCATAGCTATTATACTGGTACTAAGTAATCACAAATATCAATTTCAGTGTCTGTGATACTATCCTCCAAGTTGGCATATCTTCCTCAGTTGCATGCAAACAGAGTGTCTAGAACACCCCTTCAAATTTGAGCAGGAAGTCATCAACTTCCTCCCCAGAAAAGATGTACACAACACCAGGCTTGTAAACTTCCTGCCTTCTGATTTGAATGACAATATTACAATGAACACGATGCAGCATCCTGGCCCACACCCCAGAGTAGGAGGGATATTGACTCACTGTGACTTGTATTAGAAAGAAGACATGTCCCACTTCCACAGTTAGATCATGGCAGCTTCAAGAACAACTGGACTTAAAATCTCTGTGGCTGGTATTGTCGAAGTCCCAGAAATGACCTTGTGTTGCCAGGGTTGATGTGATGAAGTATCCCAGACTGAGTTGTCTAAACAACAGGAATGTGTTTTCTCATGATTCTGGAAGCTGCAAGTCCAAATCCTGGCATGGGTGCTTTCTTCTGAGGGTCCTAGATGGCTGCCTTCTCCCTGTGTTTCCCCCGGGGTCTGCTCCCCATGTGTCTGTGTCCTAATCTCCTCTTCTTATACCAGCTGTTGAATTAGGGTCACACAAAGACCCCATTTTTACTTAAGTACTCTTTCAAAGGCCCTACCTCCAGATATACTATCAGAATTCTGGGCTATCTGATGGCACTCAGGGTGAGGGGGTTATGGGGGGGGGTTGGACTTCAGCGTATGAATTTTAGAAAGGTACAGCTCAGCTCATAATACTTCCTTGATAAATAAGTGGTTACTTTGTCCCCAAGAAAATTTCTCAAGGCCTCTGTGTCCCTCTGCCTCTCTCTCTCTGTCTTTGTCTCTCCATTTTTGTGTGTACACACACACACACACACACATACACACACACACACACACACACACACACACACACACACACACACCTTCCTTGTTTTCTTTCCCCTTTCCCCCCAGTTCTGCCTTGCCCCCAATTCCCCAAACCGCTTGGCACCTCAAACTCTGATTCATAAGTAAAACACTATTGTTGGCATCACCAGCTTCATTACAATGTGGTATTGGTGACCAAGATAAGTCTGGGACGTGGAAATACCAGTTCTCTGTGAAACGCCTTCAAAGGCTCCTTTTAGAAACATCTGTCCTTTGACCTACAGCTATGCTTTTTCTTCCTTTTTTTTTTTTTTTTTTTTTTTTTTGCACCTACCAGGTTGCTCATTTTCTTAGAGTCTGGTTTCCTGGTAGATTTATCTTTCAGTTACTTTTCCTAAATGGAGCCCTTTCTCCACTGTTGTTGAGTTCTAATCACCACTCAGAAAGAACTTGCTAGAAGTCAGTGTGACCTTTCTGCTCCAATGCAGACGAACTCACAGGAAAGAGCTATAGATTCTAAAGCACACGCTGCCTTGCTGTCTATTTGGGTCAGTTCCTGAGTGAGAGCTTGCTGTCCAGATGCCTGGCTACTCACCATGCTCCCCACACTGCACATACTAAGCAGATGGTTTCAGTGAGGTTACCCAACAGCTGTTTCATCAGGCTTTTGGCTGGTAGAATGTGTAGTTCTGTACCTGAACTCAGATACTCATATACTATGCAGCTTCCAGACAAAAATCCAACATGGTGTTGAACATCCCACACTAAATATTGTACAAGCACAATGAATGAGGTGAAGAATGTCTGTCTGCCAATGAATACCAATCAGCTTTTTTTGCTTGGTTTTGTTTTCTTTTTAAAGCAGTAACCTTTAAATTATACTTCAAATTTTTAATGGCTTTGAAGTAGAATTTTGACAGTTAATAACTCATGTTTTCCCCATGCTCCAGACCCTGAAGTAGAATCTTACTATAGCCCAGAATGGACTAGAACTTACCTCTGTGGCCCTCAAACTCTGGGGTTCTGAGATTACAGGCATGTGACACAAAATTCAACTCTTACATTTTCTTCTAATTTAAGTTCCACATTGTCAGCTACTGAGATTTAAAAATATATATATAAACCCAAGCACTTAGATGGCATAGTAATAACTGGACACTAATAATTCTTCTATGCTACCAAATGTAATGTTCTCTTGAGTTAACTTAAAAGCAGATTTGTAAATCAAATATTCTTCAACATTTACAAGCGGTTACTTCCCAATCTTCTGGCAATCACACTAGGCAGTCACCCCTATATAAATATGAAGTTAAGAAGATAAACACACCTTAAATCCACTAGTGGTAACATTGTTTCTCAGAAGGCTCAGCAATATTTGTTCAGTGAGCAGATAAAGAAAGAGATTGGCAATGTTTCCATTGGGCTTTACTCTTTCCTGTAGCTAGCCAGCCTGCCCTTAGGTGGTAGGGTGTGGGTGTGTGTGTGTGTGTGTGTGTGTGTGTGTGTGTGTGTGTGTGTGTGTGTGTGCCCGCATGTGCACGCCAAAATGCTGTAGAACTTTCTGATTCAATAGCAAAGCTTCTCATTGGTCCTATGCTAACTCACCCATGTTTTATTTATTTATTCATCTACTTAAATTAGAATCGAGCTTGTTTAACATGTTAATCCCATTCTTTCTATTCTCCTCTTCCGCTGCCCCTCACCAACCTCTATCCAGTCCCTTTTCTTCTCCCCAGGGAGGGTGAGGCCTTCCATGGGTAATCTTCAAAGTCTGTCATATCGTTTGGAGGGTCTAGGCTGAGAGAGTATCCCTCTATGTGGAATGGGCTCCCAAAGTCCATTGGTATACTAAGAATAAGTACTGATCCACTACCAGAGGGCCCATAGACTGCCCAGTCCTCCTAACTGACACCCACATCCAGGGGGTCTGGGTCAGTCCTATGCTGGTTTCCCAGCTATCAGTCATGAGCTCCCCTTGTTCAGGTCAAGGGGACCTGTTTCTGTGTGTTTCTCCAGCCTGGTCTTGACCCCTTTGCTCATCACTCCTCACTCTCTGCAACTGGATTCCAGGAGCTCAACTCAGTGTTTAGCTGTGGGTGTCTGCTTCTGCTTCCATCAGCTACTAAATGAAGGCTCTAGGATGGCATATAAGGTAGTCATCAACCTCATTATCAAGGAAGGGCATTTAAGGTAGCCTCTCCCCTGTTGCTTAGATTGTTAGTTGGGGTCATCCTTGTAGGTCTCTAGACATTTCCCTAGTGCCAGATTTCTCTTTAAACTTATAATGGCTCCCTTTATTGTGGTATCTTTTTTCTTGTTCTCCTCTGTTCTTTCCGTGACTCAATTTTCCTGCTCTCTCATGTCCTCCTCTCCCCTCCCCCATGCTCCCAACTTGTTCAGGAGATCTCTTGTCCCTTTCTCCTTCTCTGGGGGACCATGTATGTCTCTCTTAGGGTCCTCCTTGTTTCCTAGCTTTTCTGGCAGTGTGGCTTGTAGGCTAGTAATCCTTTGCTCTAAAACCCATATATAAATGAGTAGATACCATGTTTGTCTTTTTTGTGACTGAGTTACCTCATTCAGGATGGTTTCTTCTAGTTCATCCATTTGCCTGTGAATTTCAAGATTCCATTTTTTTTTTATTGTGTAAATGCACCACATTTTTAATCCATTCTTCAGTTTAGGGGCATCTAGGTTGCTTCCAGGTTCTGGCTATTACAAACTATGCTGCTAAGAACATAGTTGAACAGATGTCCTTGTATGAATGTGCATCTCTTGATGAATGTGCCTAAGAGTGGAATTGCTGGATCTTGTGGTAGACTGATTCCCACTTTCCTGAGGAACCGCCTTATTGATCTCCAAAATCGCTGTACGAGTTTGCATTCCCACCAGCAGTGGAGGAGTGTTCCCCTTTTTCCACATCCTCTCCAGCATAAACTATCTTTGTGTTGCTGATTTTAGCCATTTTGACAGGAGTAAGATGGTATCTCAGAGTTGTTTTGATTTGCATTTCCCTGGTGGCTAAGGATGTTGAGCACTTTAAGTGTCTTCCAGCCATTTTAGATTCCTCTATTGAGAATTTTCTGTTTAGATCTGTACCCCACTTTTTAATAGGGCTATTTGGTGTTTTGGTGACTAGCTTCTTGTATATTTCAGAGATCAGCCCTCTGTCAGATGTGGGGTTGGTGAATATCTTTTCCCATTCCTTGGGCTGCCATTTTGTCTTGTTGACTGTGTCCTTTGCCTTACAGAAGCTTCTCAATTTCAGGAAGTCAGATCCCATTTATTAATTGTTGATCTCAGCATCTGTGCTACTGGAGTTATGTTCAGGAAGTGGTCTCCTGTACCAATTTGTTCAAGAGTACCTCCCACTTTCTCTTCTAAGAGGTTCAATGTGGCTGGATTTATGTTGATGTCTTTGATCCATTTGGACTTAAGTTTTGTGCATGGTGATAGATATGGATCTATCTGCAGTCTTCCACACATGAGCATCCAGTTATGCCAGTACCATTTGTTGAAGATGCTTCCTTTTTTCCATTGTATAGCTTTAGCTTCTTTGTCAAGGTGTTCGTAGGTGCATGGCTTAATATCAGGGTTTTGATTCGATTGCATTAGTCTATTTTTGTGCCAATAACAAGCTGTTTTTAGGATTATAACTTGATAATAGTGCTTGAAGTCAGGGATGGTGATATCTCCAGAAGTTCCTTCATTGTACAGGGTTGTTTTGGCTATCCTGGGTCTTTTGTTTTTCCATATAAAGTTGAGTATTGTTCTTTCAAGGTCTGTGAAGAATTGTGCAGGTACTTTGACACGGATTGCCTTGAATCTGTAGATTACTTTTCGCAAGATGGCCATTTTTACTATGTTGGTCCTACCTATCCAAGAGCATGGGAGATATTTCCATTTTCTGGTATTTTCTTTAATTTATTTCTTTAAAAACTCAAAGTTCTTGCTATATAGGTCTTTCACTTGTTTGGTTAGCGTTACCCCCAAGATATTTTATGTTGTTTGTGGCTATTGTAAAGGGTGATGTCTCTCTGATTTCTTACTCAGCCCATTTATCATTTATATATAGTAAGACTCTGCCACCCATTTTAAAGAACATTTTTTCATACTGCTTTATGTTTTTAAATGCTTTATTACAAAAGATACCCCTCCTACAATCTACAACCACAGAGAAGTTAGAACCCTCTTCCAGAAACAGATCGAAGCAGATGCAGAAATCCACAACTAACCATTGGGCTAAGCTTCTGGAGTACAATTGAAGTGAGGGAGGAGCAATAATATAAACAAGAGTCAAGACCATAATGGGGAAACCACAGAATCAGCTGACCTGAGCTAGTGAGAGATCACTGACAAATGGGGGACCTGCTAAACTAGACTCCCTTAATATGGGTGTCAATGGTACGGCTGGGACAATATATGAGGCCACTGGCAGTGACTCCAAGGTCTAACTCTAATGCACAAACTGACTTAGTGGAGCCCATTCTATATGCAGAGACACCATGCTCAGCCTAGACACAGGAGTGTGGGGGGTGGAGGGGTACCTTGCTCCTGACTCAATGAGACTATGGGACAGACTTAGTAGACTTCCTAGGGGAGGCCTTACTCTCTCCGAGGAGCAGATGAGAGGTGAGGTGGGGGAGCGGGAGGAGCGGGAGGGAGGGTAATGGGGATTGGAATAAAAATAATTAATTAATTAAAATGCTTTATTATTAGTTTCCTCCTAGGGAATTTTTATTGGGAGAACAAACTACTCTTAAGAGTAGTTTGGCAGTAGATGGCCAACAGAAAATGAACTCAACAGCGTCTTTGGAGGTTCCTTGTCTCTTAATGTTGTTCTCCTCTTCCATCTTCTTCTCTTTTTACCCTACAGGTCCTTTGTGTACATATTATGACTTCCAGTTGGTTTTGTCTAATTCTGATCCATTAGTTTTTGTTTATTTTATTTTTATTCCACAGAAGCCTGTTTGTTTTCTAGTGAAAGACAGAAAAAGGGTGGACCTGGATTGGAAGGGAGCTGAGGAGGAGCTGGTGGGAGTAGAGGGAGGGGAAAACTGTAATCAGGGTAAACTATGTGAGAAAAAGACTCTACCTTCAATAAAAGGGGAAAAATAAGTTATATATATATATGTATATATATATATTCAAATCAAGAAAAATGTCATACATCAAAATTAACCAGACCCCCCAAATCGATGCAACATAATGAATTTACATACAATTAGAATTAAGTACTATTAATAAGCCAGACCTCCAAATTTATAGGAATCAATTTACAGAACTAATTTTATATTTCATCATATTAGTATAGCTTACACCCTCACATATTAAGCTAAGAATGATTCAGGGGGTGCTGTGCTCTCATATAATTTCATAGCCTTACAGAGATTTTAAAATTGTAGCCAATCAGCATAGATAGAAGCCTGGTCTTAGTTGCAGTCTGCTTAGGCCAGTTTCTAGCCAGTGACCTCTGCAGAACTGAGGCTTTCTTATAAACTTATGGGAGATGAAATATATATGCTTTCACAGGCCTCCAAGTCAGAAAACTGAAATTCTGTCTGGGGAAAGCAGATGTCTTTTGGTCATTTTCCAGGAAGCCTGAGAATAGGATATGGAGGTTAGGGGTAGTTCTGCTTGCTTTCTGCACTAGCAAACATTTAGTTCAATGGGTGAAAGAGAACGATAGCAGAGCAGTTTCACCTGTCTGCTTTAAAGGAAGAAGGAAATCGTTTCAGACTCTGGAGTTGTTTATGGCTTTCAGACAGACTTGGCATGTGTTATTACCTTGATGATTATAGCTAGCATTAAAGTATCACCTAACCCAGCAATATAGTTCTCTTATCTGATTGAAATTGATCCTTTCCACAGGAAAACACTATTTTCTACAAAAAATTTCACTGATTGGTTAATTCCAAGTCTTATTCCAAGGTATCGGGACACAGCCATGAGCAGTACAGGCAGAGCTGCTTCTACTGTGGAACATAGACGTTCCCAAGCACATTCTCACTTACATTATGGATATGACGTGTATATGTATAACTTGATGTCAACTCAGTGAAGAAGCGAGTACTGTGGCAAACATTAAAGCAGTGAGAAATACAAGGACACCCAAAGTGTGACACGTCGCAGACATGAGGTCATCCTAAAAAGGACAGGGAGCAATTCACATAGCTACAAGAGAGGAGCCTATTTCAGGCAGAGGGAGAAGCAAAGGTAAGAAAGACCTTGTGTGTCTAGGGAAGGGCAGGAAGGTCAGACTGCCAAAGGTAGAAGAGGAGTGGTTTCCCACTAGGAGAAGTCTGGTCAAGTTTATCTTTATGTCAATATCAGTTTTCTTTAAGTCAGGAAGAAATTCTTTTTTACTTTTTAAAAACATTTATTTCATGTGTATTGCTGTTTTGCCTGAATTATGTCTGTGTGAGGGTGTCAGATCCTCTGGAACTGGAATTACAGACCGTTGTGAAGTGCTATGCAGGCGCTGGGAATTGAACCCATGTCCTCTGGATCTTAACTGCTGAGCCATCATTTCTTCAGTCCCAGAAATCCTTTCTTTAAGGAGGAATTAGGATGTGTACTCGGTTGTAAAGTGCGAGGTCCTGAGTTTGAGTCCCAGTGCCACAAAAGAAATAATTTTTTTAAGCTTTTGTTATTTGCCTCAGTTTTTGATTTTTAAAATCTGACTAATAATTATGTAAGATTGTGATGACAGTAATTCACTAAACAGGATGCAAACAATGTAGTGTGTAGCACAGCAAAACACGGATGTCTGGTGAAAGTGGTGACTCTCTTTGCAAACATTACAATAACTATTTTTTTTCTTTTTGTTTTTTAAGACTGGATTTCTCTGTGTAGTTGTGGCTGTCCCAAAGCTCAATCTGTAGACCAGGCTGGCCTCAAACTCACAGAGAGCCTTCTGCTTCTGCCTCTCAAGTGCTGGGATTAAAGGTGTGTCCCCCCCACTGCTCAGCCAATAACTGTACTTTTAAGGCCTCTGACCATATATATGTGTAGTGTATCACTATACCTGGAAATAGGCAGAGGCTTAAAAAGAGCATAGAGGTTTTTGTCACAGAATTTCTATAAGAGGGGCTGGAGAAATATCTCAGGGGTTGGGTTAAAAGCACTTCCTTATCTTTCAAAGGCCTGTTAGGTAGGTTCTCAGCTCCCCTATCAAGCCGTTCCTAACTGGCTCTAGGGGGAATCTGATGCCCCCTTCTGGAATCCTTGAGCATCACATGCACCATACACACACACACACACACAACACACACACACACACACACACACACACACACTTTAAAAATTTTAAACATCGAGGTTCTTTAAGAATGTGTATAATAACCCAAAATAATGTTGGTCATAATGCTAACACCTTAATCTAACTCGAAATGAGTATATCTGAATATTCATTTACATTTTCTTTCATTTTATCATTCTTAGTCCGTTTCTTGTCTTCACGGCAGCGCGGAATCTGTGAATGTTTGCTGTGTCTTTCACATTCATTTCCAGCACGTGAACTGACTGGTTCCTTCTTTCTCGGTTACAACCATCTTGGAATCAAGATTAATAACTTGCTCGGTGAGTTTTGTCCACCTTGGAATGTGAAGTCTTTGTGCTCCTTTCGTTCTTTCTGAAAATGCAGGTAGGGAGGTCAAGGGCAGCAGCAGTCTGGGGTGCCTGCCTGTTAGATCACCCTGCCTTTTCATTAGCTCTTCCTCTCTTCCAAGCATGTAATTGCTTTTATTGAGTTTAAATAAAACTCGGAGTGGATTTAAAGTTCCTTAATATATCTGCTGCGCTTAGAACAGCACCTGACATATTAGAAGTATTCAACAAATATTTGTGAAAGGAGTATAAATTAGACTCCGGCTGGACAACCTTGCAGTCTCCTAAACAGACTGCCACTGACGCCTGAAGGACAGGATGAACACCCATCCCCTGAGGGGCTGAGCTCCTGGTTCATCTACACAGAACACGCACCTTTATAATTAGCCTCTCACCTCAGTGTACGTGATCTCAAGAACAGAGTTTTCCCTTCGGGAGAGAGACACAAAGAGAAAGAAAAACAGAGAGAGGAAGAGAGGGAGGGAGGGAGGGAGGGAGAGGGAGAAGGAGGGAGGGAGAGAGGGAGAGAGGAAGGGAGGGAGGGAGGGAGGGAGGGAGGGAGGGAGGGAGGGAGGGAGGGAGGGAAGGAGGGAGGAGAGAGGGGGAGAGGGAAGGAGGAAGGAAAACTCCTGGAAAATTTTTTATTCCTGGATCCTCAGTTCATTCCTTCAATATTTCTCCAGGAAGTACTTAATGGAAATCCAAACTGCATCTACTTAGTATAAGCACTACTAAATAAAATGTGGCTTCCAACCTAAATGAATAGTTCATGTTCTTTATCTCTCTTCTCTGGCCCCAGCCACAAGCACAACCTGACCCTGAATTTGTGATCCTACTGCTTCTTCCTCTCTTACTTCCCCAGTGCCAGGACTGCAAGAAAACAACATCATAGCAATAAGTGGCTTGATTTTAAGGAGGAGAAAAGGAAGATTTCAGAGTGGAGCTGCTATCTCTTATCACATAAGAAATGAGCAGATCAGTGATCAGAGAGTTATCAGTGTATGCTGAAATTACAGTGATAGGGCATCAACCGTCTTTTTAAAAATCCAGGAATTCCTCTGATTTCTTGTTTGTCCAAAGCTATGATCATGAGCCATTAACCAGCAAACATTTATTCGTTTATTTTTACATCATGATTCAGGGCATAATCTGGAATTCTTTAGAGAAACTAATTGCAATACTGACCTTTATTGTTTAGGATGTTTTTGCAAACACAGTCACTGCTACCAGACATCAGATTTCTTCCGTTCATTTTTTGGCCAGTTAATAATTGTACTTTCTTTTTAAGAGTTGTTGTTTTTATTTCATGTATATGAATATTTTCCCTGCATGTGTGTCTGGTATCTGCTAAGGCCAGAAGAGGGTGCTGGATCCCGGAACCTAGAGATAAGAACAGCTGAAAGCCACCATGCGAATACTGGGAACTAAACACCAGGTCCTCTGCAAGTACAGCAAGTTCTCTTAACCACTGGGCTATCTCTCCAGGCTTTACACTTTATTTTAGAGTAAACTACCTTTTGTTTCCCGAAATGTTGTCATGTATCATCTATGATGAATAATGAGAACATGGGAAACATATCTATCATGCATCTAGAAAAAAGTATATTTAAGAGAAACATGAAGTTGAGAGTTTTTTTCCTAAATACCCTTTTGTGCTAGTTAGGGTTAGTTGTCAACATGATAGTGTCATCATTCTAGGATCTAGAGGCGTGGGACCTGGGAGAATGGGACTGATAAATGAGGCAAACTGAAGTTTGCAACAGCCGATTTCATTCACACATCAGACAATTTATACTTTGAGGGCTAAGAGGAGTCATATGACTAAAATATACAATCACAAGGGCAAGCCACACATGGCAAGTATGTTTTTTCCAGAGAGGCATATGAACAAATACAATAGTCAGTTGTAATGAATAATCTGAAGTGACTTCGCTCCTATCTGCTACACCTGTGCTTTTGAAGAAACTGAGGTACAAGACTCTGTCTTGGTTAGTTGTACTTTGCTCACAAGCCCTCAGATTTCTCCTCACAGGGCTCCATTCTTGGAGCATGTTCTGACAGACAGGAATTAGAATCACCTGAAAGATGAGCCTCTGGGTGTACCTGTGGGATGTTATATTCGCTCTACTGACAGGGGGTGGGGGCTGGGGGAGGAGGCGGGGCAGCCTGCTCACTGTAGGTGCTACTATTCCCTAAGCAGGGGATCGTGGACTGTATAAGATTGGAGAAAGTGAGTTGAGGACTAGCATGCAGTCTTGGTTCTCTTCTGACGAGAATGTAAGCGACCATCTGTTTCAAGCCCCTGCTGCCTTCCTTGACATCCCCGACTTGAATACTGTGAGTTAAAGTAAACCTTTCCTTAAGTTGTTTTGATCCGGGTATTTACTCACAGCAACAGGAAAAGAAGACAAGACACCTTTCTATAAATTTACCGATTTGTCAATATTCAGGGAGTGTTATGTCTTAGCACCAACAACAGGAAAGATATCCTTAGAGTAGATAAGTGTAAGTTAGATGTGCAACTCTCTATACATTTCCCTCCCTATATATAACCCAACATCTATGCTTTTTAGTCCTTATCATCACTGACCCTATTACCCGGAACATTCGATGATAAGTATATTGTATGATTAGAGGGAGTTGTAGTTAATTAATACGCATCTAATTACTCAGCTGATGTAACTGAGTGATTCAGTTTTCGGAAAACGACAACTGAAGAAAGAAAAGAGTGAGACAGTTTCAAAGTGAGCCACAAATTTGGTTTTGAAAGGTACAAGGACGGAGGAGGAAGGAAACCAACTAAACAAGTTCAAGGCTAAAAAGTCTTGATTGGAAAGTATTCATAGTGTCCGCCTGAAAAATGGCCATTTAAACCAGGACGGAGGAGTGGTTCCCATATGAAGCTAAGAAAGGATGACTTTTTCCTTGGTGGGTCCGATTGCCGAGCTGAGGACAACCAGAACCATTGGGACGCGGGGACTTTGATCGCCCCAGATGCCCCCCTGGCTGAGGAAGGAAACAAGCCTTACCCAACCCGCACCTGTTTTGGCCCCGCCCCCGCGGCAGTGGGCCCGCCCCCCTAGGGCGCGGGCCAATGGGCTGGGCTCCAGGAGGCGGGCCCCCGAGGGCGTGAGGCGTGAGGCGTGGGGCGCGAGGCCGGGGCGGGGCGTCGCGTCCGCGGCTGGCGCGGTCGTGGCGGTAGCCGCGGGCCGGCCGTGGGGGATGGGGGCGGCGAGCTCCAGCCGGCAGAGGGGTCGGCGGCCGTGAGTGTTGGCCTGGCTTCGGGGACGCGGGATGGAGCCCCACGGTGAGTGAGGGGAGGCGGCGCGGGCTCCCGCCGTGCTTCCGGGCTTTGGGGTCTGGGGTCGCGGAGGCGCGGGGCGGAGGCGGCTGCGGGCGGGGCCGGTGCTGCCGGCTGGAAGTCTGCTCCACCTCCGAGCGCCGGGCGGGGACGGAGGGCTGGCTCTGGGGAGCGGGGGCCCCGGACGGCCGCTTGCGGGACGTTGCGGACCCCGATGCCCGCGCGGGGATAGGCGTGGGCGGTGGGGTCCGAGATCTCGTGTGCCGGCGGCCGGCAGCCCCGGGCCCTTTCCCTGCCAGCCGCTCGGGCTCCGGGAGCTTCCCCATTGCTTTTCCTCCTCGGGTCTCCACGCCCGTGACCTCGGGGACTGCGTTAGGAAGTTTGGTGGCACTCACCGAACTCCCTGTGACAGATGCCGAGTCTGAGGGACAGAAACAAACACCCCCTGCTCCGTCCTCCCTTTCCCTCCCGCACTTCTTGTCCTGCAGCCCGCTATTTGTCAGACCCCCCCCCAACACGCACACACCCCACCCCCGCTTCCCTCTGGTGCCCTGCTCCCTCCCATGAGTTTCTGTCACTTTTCCTCCTTGCATTCCTTGGGCTCTGGCCACCCTCTTGCCAGCTGTGGCAGACTAGGAGTTGATAAACTGAGGTTACAGTTACCACCAGGGGAGCCTGCCCCTGAAAGTTTTATAGCTGAGAATGGCCCAGGACTTTGTCTTTGATAGAAACTTGATGTTTGCTTCTACAAAACGAAGTTTCTCAAGGCTTCTGGTCTTGGAGCCCTTTCAACAATACCCAGAGTTTATCTCTTTTTTGTTGCGTTTCACACCGTGTTCTTTTGGGTCTTAAACATGTTCCGAATGTGTCTTTTTTTTTTTTTTTTTAGTTTGTTTTTCCGAGACAGGGTTTCTTTGTAGCTTTGGAGCCTGTCCTGCAACTTGCTCTGTAGACCAGGCTGGCCTCTAACTCATGAAGATCCGTCTGTCTCTGCCTCCCAAGTCCTGGGATTAAAGGCATTGGTTGCTGGTCTTTTAAGGGGAAGGAAAATGTTACGTGTTTCTTTAAAGTTTGAAGACCATAGTGGAGCCCAGAAGTTTTTGCTGTGTTTACCTTTTTTTGTCTCTCATTTGGGAGTTTGCATTATATTCTCATTGAATTTGAGGGAGAGGGGTTACCTCGTCATGAAAAAAAATTCAAAACTAGATATGGAGGAATAGTTAAATGATAAGTTAACTCCAACATGAGATTTAGGTCATTTTCTTCTGTGATTTCTTCAGGCAGTTTGCCAGAAGTGCCTACTTAGAAATGCTTCAAGTAGTGTACAAGTAAGAAGTCCTGACACTTAAGCCTCATTACTTGTAACTCTGGTCTCATGATTTTGAGAAGCTTGAGAGTGAACTTGAGTAAGGTAGGGCCAGATAGAAAATGGTTCAAATCCCAAATTCCCAAAATGGAACTTTGTCTGGGAAGAAGAAAACACTATTTGGCAAATACATGTTGACTGTTCCATTTCTCTTAAAATAGAGCCTACACCTGAATTTCCAGTACCTCACATCTCCTCCTCCAAAAGCTGTTTTTGCAGCAACTGCTGTTGGTCCCAAGGGTTTAGTACTATGCTGAATAAAGTTCATGCCATGAAAGCATCGTGGGAGGATTTTTATTTTATTCTATGCCATTGATAAACTATTCAGCATTCGCTGAGAAGACTGGGCAGGATCCCAGTATGCTAGAGAGAGCCCGGTACAACCTTTCCATTTATTGAGTATCAGTAGACCATATGGAATGTAGGTGTCTTAAAAGGAGGAAGTATGCTGTATGTCCTATGAGAAAGTAGGAGATGATTACTTTTAGTGGAGAGAATGAAAAATTTTCTTGGAAAAAGTGTTTTTGTATGAGCTTGAAGGCCCAGGGAATGGGTTTTCAGTAAACACAGAGGAACTGCAGGTTATCACTGCTACGCACCAGGATGTCAGGATCCAGTTCTGCCTAAGAGCAAGCATGCAGGGCTGTTTCCTTGCTTGAGGTTTTGTTGTTGCTGTTGTTTGTTTTTTAAGATTTCCTACTCACCTCCAGCATGGTCATGAGCCACATACATTTGTACATAAAGAAACAAGGTGGTGTTTGCAGATAATTCTTTTATAATAAAATTTTTATAGAAGGTTACATTTTACTGTTTCTCTTTATTACTACTGTGATAAGGAAATGAGCCACCCTGTTCAGAAAGGTAGACACTGGGTGAGACTACTTCCTTTGGTAAATTTCTTAAGATATGTGTCAGTCGTGTGTTCTTGAGAAAGATTTCAAATACCAGTCTCCCTTTTTAAAGAAAGGGGTAATCGATACTTCACATGCTTTTAAAACATTTATTTTATGTGTATGTGTATGCCTGAATGTATGCATGTACAGGAGCCCGTGAAAGTTACACAGGCATCATATCCCTGGAGTGACAGATGGTTGGGAGCTGCCATCTGGGTGCTGGGAACCAAACCCAGGTTCTCTCCAAGAGCAATAAGTGCTCCTAAGTGGTAGAGCCATTTCTTCAACCCACATAAAAGTATCGGGGAAGGAGAGAACAGGGTTTCAGGGCCTTACAGATACAGCATTACGTAGTTTTCCTTATTGCCCATCTGTCAGATTTTTGTAATGTATTTGATTTGGTGTATACCTGGTTGGCCTCTGAAGGAAAAGTGGGAAGGGGAGAATACAAGAGCACATTGTGACTGAATTAATGGGGTGAATCTTGAAAGGCCCCAAAGGAGATCTGATGAGTAGACGCTATGAAAAACTATTTTTAATATGGATAATTTCAAGCACATATGAAAGTATGTAAATAATGTAAATGATAAGTTATAAATATCAATAAATAATAAACACAAAAATGAAAGATTATTTATTAAACATAATACCACCATTCTCCATAATTGAGTCCAGTGTTTAGTCAAATTATAGCTCATTTTTTAATAGCTTGAGTCAAGGTACAGATAAAGTTCATATTCTGTAATTGATATATGCACACTGACATGCACATATAATTAATTGGTGCATAATTATATGTAATAGAACTTAAGGTTCATAAATATACACTTTGAATTTTGACAAATGATTTGTGCCTGTGTAGTCACTATAATAATAAAAATGTTTTTTGAATGATGTTTGCCCTATCTGTCCCTAGACAACCAAATGGTGCTTTTTGCTACTAAACTCTAGCTTTCATATTTCTAAAGTTTTGTGTAAATATAATTAAGCTAGCATGCAAAAATTGTTTTTCTAACTTTTTTTACTTAGCATAATGCTTTAATTTTTTTTTTTAGATTTATTTATTTTTTATGTGTATGAGTGCTTTGCTTAAATATGTGTGTGTAGCACGTGCATGCCTGATGCAAAGGCCAGAAGAGGGTGCCAAATTCCCTGGAACTGACCTTATAGATGGCAGAAAGCCTGAGTGCTGTGAACTCAACCCAGTCCCTTATGATAGCAACAAATGCTCTTAACCATGGTGCTGCCTTTCTAGCCTTTAGCAGATGCTTTTAAGATTCATGGATGAGGTGTTGCTATGTCGTGGGCATTTTTTTGTTGGGGTGGTATTCCATTTTAAGACTGTACCCTACTTTATTGGCTTATCGTGTGGAGGGATATTGGCTGTTTGCAGTTTCCAAATACCTGGAAAGTTTTTGTGAACAAGATTTGGAGCGAATGCATGTTTTCATTTCTTGTGGGTATGTAAGTGAGAAGATTTAACTATATGAGGAGCTGTCAGGTTGTTTTCCTCCAACTGTGTACCTTACATGGCATTACTGTACTGCAGTTACTGGTGCTCTGTGTCCTCAACAACATGTAATATTTGGTTTAAAATTTCTTGTGATTATTAGTGTCTGTGTAGTTGAAATTTGCATCTTCCTGAGACTAGACACTATTCCAAGCGCATATTTCCCAGCTGTGTATCTACTTCTGTAAAGTATTCATCATTACTTGTTGAGTTTATTAATTGTTAAGAGTTCTTGACATAATTTAGATGCCAACTCTTTGTCAAATATTTTTTTCCAACTTTAGCTTGCATTTCATATTTTAACAGGATATTTTAAAGAATAAAAGTTAATTTTTATCCAGTTTGCAGATGTTTTCTTTTGGGGTCTGTCAGAGAAATCATATCCTGTGTTTCTGTTTATAGTTTCAGAAAATATCTTGGAATTTGGGGGTACAGATGATAAATATTATAGGCCATACTGACTCAACTGCTTAATGCTGCTCTTATGGCTGGAAAGAAATTATATACAATATGTAAACGTGGTTGTAATCCTAAAATAACTTTATTTTTAAAAATAGGCACCTGCTTTCTAGTCCCCTAAATTTGAAGAATTGGTGTTTAGATTTTTTGTTTAGGTCAAGTTAATTAGTATTGTGAATTAAGGGTTGATACTTATTTCCATCAAATATGGTAATCTGTTATTTATTGAAAGATTACCTTTTTTTCCTGTGAAAAAAATCAGTTAGCCTATATATTTGGCTTTACTTTTGGACTCTATTCTATTGCTGTCAATATATGAGAAATCATACTATCTTGATTCCTGTAGCTGAACAGTAAATCTTGAAATAAAGAAGTTTTAAGTTCTTCAGTTAAAAAAAATATTTTGGTTGTTTCATATGTGTAACATTTTAATATAAAATTTAAGCTCAGGATGGGTGTGGTGCCACATGACTTTAATCCCAGTACTTGGGAGGCAGAAGCAGACAGAGCTCTGTTAGTTTGAGACCAGCCTGATCTACAGAGTGAGTTCTAGGACACTAAGAACTACATAGTGAGACTCTGTCTCTGGGCCAGGGATTGGGGGGGGTGGTCCACGTTATTCCTTGAAACTATAATTTGAGGTTGGAGAATGGCCATGAGTTCAAGACCAGCCTCATTTCTAGCTTCATTTCTGACTAAAAGCAACTTAGAGGAAAGGGTTTATCTCACTTACAATTCCACAGTTACAGTCCCTCATTGAGGGTAAATAGAGGCAGTTACTACTCACATGACATCCACAGTCAAGAGCAGAGACATAGATGGATCACTTGCTTGCTTCTGCTTGCCACTTTACTCTGGCTTCCCTCTGTCCTGTGTAGTTCAGGATCCCCTGCCCACAAAATGGTGCTGCTTGCAATGGACTGGGTCATCCCAGAACAATTAACTATCAAGACCAGTCCTTCTACAGAGATGTCCATAGACTAACCCTGTTATGAGTAGGTTTTTCCTTCCAGTCTTGTCCCACCACCACACCAGCCCCAAATAACACACAGAGACCCTGTATTAGATATAATTTTGTTGGCCAGTTACCAGTTTCTTATCGGCTAACTCTGTCTTAATTATTAACCCATTTCTATTAATCTAAGTATTTCCACATGGTCTTATCTTTCCGGAGAGAGGGGCAGGCATTCTGCTCTCTCTGTCTTCCATCTTGAATCTCCTTCCTACTACTTCCTCTTTCCTCCTAGTCTCCTAGTCCCGCCTATCTTGCTTTCCTATTGGCCAACAGTGCTTTGTTCATTAACCAATAAGAGAAACATAGTTATAGAATGACATCTCCCATCACAACCCAATGGAGATTTATTACTTAGAGACTCTTCCCACATGATTCTAAGCTGTAGCAAGTTGATGGGGGTTTGTTTTTGTTTGTTTGATTTTGATTTTACAAGACAGGGTTTCTCTGTGCAGCCCTTGCCGTCTTGGAGCTCACTTTGTAGACCAGGCTGGCCTTGAACTCACAGAGATCTGCCTGCCTCTGCCTCCCCAGTACTGGGTCTAAAAGTGTGTGCCACCACCACATAACTGAAAGTTGATATTTTAAATTTGACTCACATTAGACTATGGTATCAGGGCTTCTTTTTTTATTTTTTAATATTGAGTCTTATTCATAAAAGTGACTGCTATATTGTCAGTTTAGCCGATCGATTATTTGATTTCTTGCAGTAGTTTTTTTTTTTAAGATTTATTTTTATTTTAAGTTATTTGTATGTGTGTTGTTTGTGTGCATATATGTAGTGCTTTGCAGAGGCCAGAGAACATCAGGTCTCTTGGACCTGGAGTTAGAAGCAATTGTTAAGCCCCCACCAGAGTGGGTGCTGGGAACCAAACTCAGGTTGTCTATAAGAACAGTACAAGCCTCTTTCTTCACCCCTGAGCCACCGTCTCTCCAGTCCAGCAGTGGGGTGTCATGGTTACCAGTTTAGGGCAAATTTTGTTAAGCTTATCTCTGAAATGTCTTTTTTGATGATATTGTAAATGGCGTTCATTTTTAAGTTTTCATTATTCAACTGTTGGCTTATAAAGTTGATTGTGATATATTTATTAACTTGTGTTCTGGTCTTGTTCTATTAAATGTAGTAGCTAATAAATTCTTCAAGTTTGTGTGTGTGTGGTGTGTGTGTGTGTATTTCTTTTAGGTACACAAACTTGTCATCTCTGAGTAAAGTGGTTTACTTTTCTTTTAATCTGAATGTATTCTATTTCTTACTGTACTGCTTTAAACTTCCATTAGCAACAGTATTTTCACCATTACTGTAATGGTAGCTATAGGCTTTTTATGAAATGCCTCTTATCAGGTTGAAGAACTCCCCCTGTAATTTAACTTTGCTGACTTTTAATGATCATGAATGGACAAGGAATTTTGTTAGATGCATTTTCTGCATCTTTTAAATGGTTCTTCCAGTGAATGTTAAATTTATATCCCTGGAACAAGCTCTTTTTAACTATGATACTATTACAGTTTATGTGTAAATACTGCACTTAAGTAATTTCATCTGTAATTTTTATTGTGATATCATTGTTTGTTGTTTGTTTTGTTTTGGTTTTTCAAGACAGGGTTTCTCTGTGTAGCTGTGGAACCTGACATGGAACTGGCTGTGTAGACCAGGCTGGCTTTGAACTTCAGAGATCCAACTACCTTTCCCTCCTGAGTGCTAGGATTAAAGGTGTGCGCCACTACTGCCCAGCTCATTGTTTGGTTTTAATATCAGGAGAATCCTGTCTCAAAAAGATTTGGGAAGATCCTTACTTCCTCTGTTTTGCAAGTGTTTGCATATATTACTCTTTTTCTGGTTCAATGGATTTTTATCAGTAAAACCCAGTAGATTTGTAGTTTTTGTTACAGGAAGTTTTAAATTGTAAATTCAATTTTTTAAACATGTATAAGGCTACTTATATTTTCTGTTTCTTTTTGGGGTTTCTTTGAAGTTGTTCCATTTAAAGTTGCTATAAAGTTCCTTTGTAGTCCTTTAATGTCTGTTGGGTCTGTAATAATGTTTCTTCTGCCATTTTGGGGTGGACCTTTCTGTAAAAGTCTTGTCAAATTTGTTAATACTGTTTTTTAGAATGTCTATATAGTGCTATTAATTTTATGGTTTTATTGTATTGATAACTGAGAGAAAAGTGCTGATATTTTAACTAACATTGCCGTCGAGGTTAGTTAAATGTCTCTTTAGTTAAAGTTTGTCTCATGTATCCTAGACTTTATTATAGGGTTGTTAGACTATATTTTAGGGTTGTTACAGCTTTATGATGAAGTGGCTTATTACCATCATTGTTTAATTACCATCAAATAGTACATTTTATATTTGGTAGAATTTCTTGCCTGGTATCACAAGAATCACTTGTGCTTTGTTGTAATTAGTATTTTGATGTCGTGTCATTCTCTGTTGTTTTTCTTTAAATATATATGTCTTTATATTTCAGATCTATTGTTGGCAGTATATAGTTAGATCTTGTTATTTTACTTAGTTTGAGAATCTGGCTCAACTCCCCTCAGCTATTTCCCTTTCTTTGAATCTTCCATGGTCTCATCCACGCTAGGCAAGAACTTTGCTAGTAAGCTGTGCTGCTAGCCCACATTTTGCTTTTCCTGGGATATTTATGTTGTTATTGATTGATGCTTTTTATTTGTCCCACCTGTTATGGTTTCTTCTTTCTTTCGGATTAAGTTTTTAAAATTCTGCTTATAAGAGCTGTTAGCTTATTATACTTCCAGAGATTTTTGATACATACTTTAAATTTATGCCTTCAAATAGCTGCTATTTCACATATAAGACTCATTGTCAATTTTCATTACCCTTTATGTCATTTTACTTCTTCATTGTAAGTGCTACAACATAATTAAGTTTTAAGCAATAGCTTTTAAAATATGTGCTTGTTGCTGGGCAGTGATGGCACACGCCTTTAGTCCCAGCACTCACGAAGCAGAGGCAGGTGGATCTCTGTGAGTTTGAGGCCAGCCTGATCTACAGAGTGAGTTCCAGGACAGCCAAGGCTACCCAGAGAGACCCTGTCTTGAAAAACAAAGCAAACAAAATGTCCTTGTTTTGAAGTTCCATTAGAGCAGAGCTAAATGAACTTAATACATGGCCTTCCAGATCTCCCTTTGAGTGTTAAGTAGGTCATTCTCTTCTCTACAAAATAAAAACCAAGTCGCCAGCCCCCCTGAAGTTCTTTGTACCTTTGTGGAAGTTTACCCTGCGATGGCAGCTTGGTATTCAGAGAGAACTAAGGAATGCCTTATGTGGGCCCGAGAGTTCTCCTTCCTGTTTCTTCACCCGGGAACTAGGATGGTGCTGTCCTCAGTTTAGCAAGAGTGACATATTCTGCCAGGCTTCTCCCTTCGTTTGCTATGGTCAGAATGTGCCATGAGGCACAAGTTAGGAAATTGTTCAGTTTACTCCATTAAAAGTTCAGAGATTGTAGAATTTATTTTATTGGTTTGAGACCCCATCTCTAAAAGACTACTTACAGTCCCTAGCTCTGTGTAGTCCACAGTATCTACCTCCCCCCCCCACACACACACACACTCACACTCTTCTAGTTGTTTACTACAGTGAATGAACAAATCTGTTAATCTCCATTCTCACTATGTGGACCAACCTGGCCTTGAACTCACAGATCTACCTGCATGCACTACTACCCATGGCCCTCTTTTAAGGCTTTTTAATCTAGACAGTTTTCTTCATATCTGTTTTCTTGTAACTTGTGTTGAAGAAATTGTGTTGATTCAGTCCAGGCTTTGCTGAGGGCATACCATCATATAATTTGGTGTCTTTTTCTGTTTTACTTCTTATATAGTACAAATATAAAGCAGTTGGATCTAACTGGCTGGCTAACTCTGTTAAGAGTGGGCTGTCCTGTGCTTAAATGTAGTTAACAAGTCCATGGCCTTTACCCACTAGATGTCAGTAGAACCCCTTCCTCAGTTGTGATGACTAAAAATGACTCCAGATGTCAAGTGTTTTTAGGGCCATGATCTGCTATGAAAAATAGAAGCTGCCTAAAGTACACGACCTACTTTAGGAATGTGAAAACATCTGCTTAACAAAACTAGCAATCAAGTGATATCACCATTTTAGATAGAATATAATTATTCAGCCTAGTACCATAGACATTCTTAAGAGAATGTATAAAAAAATTAGAAATTTCTAAGTTGATGCTTCACAGGATGGGTGATTTACAGGCAACTAGAGAGAGTGAATTACCATTTTAGAAGAGAAAAATGTTAGAAACAATCATAACAGAGAATGGTAGAAACACAAGTAATTTCTTTTCCAATTATAGGTTGTTTACAGAATGTTTTTCTGCAACTTGTTGAACAATTTGAAATGTTTTATTTCTGCAGTAGATCCAAAGATGGATATTACTTTTGAGAGGTGGGTTTTATAATAAACCAATAGCTTTATGTAGAAGTGTATTATTTCAGTATTGTACTTTTTATGCTTAAACTTATTTGTGTTATATAAAGTTACTTTAAAATGTAAACCAGGATGCTGGGCAATGGTGGCACATGCCCTTAAACCCAGAACTCAGGAAGCAGAGGCAAATGGATCTCTGTTAGTTTAAGGCCAGCTTGGTTTATGGAGCAAGTTCCAGGACAAACTCCAAAGCTACACAGAGACCCTGTCTCAAAGAAAAAAGGAAGGAAGGAAGGAAGGAAAAGAGAGAGAGAGAGAAAAGAGAAAGAAAATGTAGACTAGGAAAGATTTATAAGGTAATCCTTTCAACTTAAAAATGAACTTATTTTTATGAGTATTTGCAAATATCCTTTGGATGAAGGATGGTAGATAATATATGTTAGACGATTGAAGGATTAAGATTGTAAGATATCAAAATTTCCCATGAACAAACCTACATATGATGTAACCATCTCATATTCATTGATCTATTCTGTGTCAGGTTCTGTAGAAGTAGTTGGCTGTTTGGATAAGGGTGGGGGCAGTCAGATCTACTGTAGAAAATGTAAACAACCATTCAGGGCAGATAGAGCCTTTTTGTTGGTTTTCATGACAGGGTTTCTCTATGTAGCCCTGGCTGTCTTGGAACTCACTCAGTAGATCAGGCTGACCATAAACTCACAGAGATTCCCTGCCTCTGCCTCCAGAGAGCTGGGATTAAAGGCGTGTGCCACATACTTTCTTCTTTCTTCTCTTGTTGTAATTGGCCTTGAGAATGTGTTCTGCTGTTGGTATTCAGTTTTGAGTGCCCTGTGGCTTCATGAGTTGTTCATGCTGCTGCATTATTCTTCTCCAATGTTGTTTATGGAATTTTTTACGTGTCTCAGATATTATTATTACTTTCAATTTTGGTATAGTTAAATTTGAAGCCTTATAAGTACATTTAAAACAATTAAATATGAAAAACAAAAAAACTGTGACACTTAAGTAACCAAGGAATGCCTCTGTTCTCAACTTGTCTTTGCTAGGTAACAACTCAAAGTCTACATTGACCCCCGCCCCAATTCTGTGTCCCTCCTCTTTAGCTGTTGGAGTCTAACTTCTGTTCTAGCCTCCTCATCTCCAATTCCATCTTATAATTTCCATTCCCTGTCTCCTGCCTTTTCCTCCCCCTTCTCTCCACAGTTGTCCTTCTCACTCCTTATACACTTCTGTCTTTCTCCTGACTTCTGGTGCCCCTTTCTTTCTACCAGATACTTGTTACCGGTGCATTTTAATCCGAACACTGTCTTCTTTTTCGTTGGTTGCGTCGGGGATGATTGGTGGTGTGTGTGAAGTCAGTGAGGCATGTTCTTATGTAGCCTCCCCTGGCCTGCAACTCAGGTAGCAGAAACTGGCTTTGGACTGTTGATCTACCTGCCTTTATCTCCTGAATGCTAGGATTACAGGAGTGTGCCACCAAGCTCAACTCAGTCTTCTTAGTGGAATGACAGATAAGCACAAAGAAAATTGAATATATTTTAAAACAAGCGAGGGGGATATTTGGGTTAGTAAAAGGACTTCCTGACATTTCCTCCCCAAATGTGTGCTTTTACCTATAGCTGTTCCATCCTAGCACCCTTTGTCCTTGAGGATGCCTGTCCTCTTAGCTCATTTTACACGTTCAGATCATCAGTTTCCATGCTGAAAGTCTTTAGTACACTTTTCCCCCAATGCAATTAAAAGGTAGTTTGGTTGTAGGGTTTCCTGAATACTTGTGGCATAAACTTGGTAGTGTTGAAGGTAAAAGGGGGTACATTTGTGTGAATCTTAAAAATCGGTGTGGATCTAAAGTAACCAAGCAATTCCATTTTTTTCCCTCCAAGTTACACCAAAGGGGCTGTATTTCCTGGAAGACAATAAGGGTCTTTTTTTCACAGTTTTCTCTTGTCTCAGTGGCATTCACCTCTTATTTTCTGGTCTCCTTGGGTCTCTCTTTTCTTCCTTCTGTCTTTGTTTCTTTCTCCTTTGATTTTTGTTCCCTTAACTCTACACCCACTGTTCTATGTCCCCACTATTCCCTCAGGTACCTTCCCCATGTGTTCCTCTCCATGTGCTGAAATTCTGGGGACCGTGTTGAGGCTTTTTTTTTTTTTTTTTTTTTTTTTTAAGGCAGGGTTCTCTAACACACAAGCATTTCTCTCTATATCAGCTCTGGCTGTCCTGGAACTCGCTCTGTAGACCAGGCTGGCCTCAAACTCTGCCTGGCAAGTGCTGGGATCGAAGGTGTGAGCCATCACCGAGCCACCACCGCGCAAGCCAGTTGTAGCTCATTCCATTGGAAACGTGTTAGGCTAGGTTGTGTTACACATTACCTGTGAGCCTTCGTCTCCCTGTTTTATCACTTGGGGGTTGGCAATGGAGGATGAAAGTGGTCCAGGATATACAGATTCATCATTCGAGACCGCTCATCAGCCAAATCCAGTTCTCAGGTGACTTTTCCTAAAACACTGTCTCAAAAACTGTTGACAGACTATCTCACCCTGCGCTCCTCTACCTGCTGTGTGCTCTGCCCCCGCCCGGCGCCTGTGAGCCAATGGGCTGGGCTCCAGGGGGTGGGCTGAGGCGGGATGAGGGTGGGGCCAGGGCGGAGAAGCTCTGCTGCAGCTGCCTGGCTGCAGTGCTGCCTTAGCCCGGCATGGGGGATGGAGGCAGCAAGTTTCAGCTCTAGGCGGCCACTGCCGCAAGGCCGTGAGAGTTCATCTGGAGTCGGCGCGGGGGATACAGGATGGAGCCCCGGGGTGAGTAAGGGGCTGTGGTGCTCGTTGCTCGTTCCCACTGAGGCTGCAGGGTTGGGGTTTCTGTGAAAATGTCTGGGTTCGAATATGAGCTTTGGACCTGAACTGTGAGCACCGACGCCGACCTGCGGGGGTGAGCAGCCGGTGAGGTGACCCTAGTGAAGACGGGCAGTTAGCGCGTATTTTCCTACCCGAGTACTGAAACTTCACACCTTGTAACTCCTTTAATTCTCGGGACAGGTCCATGAACCTTCAACTCATTTCTCACACAGAGAAGGTGAGGTTAAAAGCTGTCCAAACAGAGTAGTGGTTGACAGTATCACGGCTTAAACCTAGGCGCCCTTGCCCCACAATCCCTGCTCATGAGCCTGCTGCTCCCGCCAACCCGCCTGCAGGTCTCACTCAAGTTGGGTGCTCAGTTCCAAGGTATTTTAGGCGTTCCATCGTGTGTATTGTTCTCATCTGTTTTGTCTTTAGATGGGTTTTTCTTTTTGAGCGTACCCCAGTGTCGTGGTGTGTTCTACTAATTCTGCTTTGGATATTTTTGGAGGTTTGATGGTTTTAATTTTAAAATGTTTTAGGGGGTATGTGCTCAGAATTGAAGGCGGAATTCTAGTGGCTGATGACAGTCTCTGCTTATCAGTTTTTCACTCTTGAGAGAATTCACCAAACACTTTTTTGGAGAACAGGACGTCACCTGTTAAGGCTTTCGACTCTGTGCTTGTATCTCTTGTCTGTTGTGTCCTTTTGTCCGTCGCTATCAGTGTTTACTGTCCCTTTTCATTTCTTTATTCTTTCCTCTGTATTTAAGTCAGGCATGGGGAACGTGCGCTTTGGCGTTGGGTAGTTTTGGCTGGTCAGAAGTGAGCCTTCCCTGCCAGGAATGCTAAACATTCTGGAGGCGTGGGAGGCAGGGCAGCCTTTTTTTTTTTTTTTTTTTTTAATTCTTCCCCATTTTCTCCCATTCCCACCTTTTTAAATTTTTATTTTTAAATTATGCTGGGTTCAAACTGCACAATAATGAAATGTATATGTGTTGTATGTCTTACTTTATAAATTGTTAAGGGTAAAGCTGTTTCTGACATGTTCCCATTCCGTTTTTGTAGCATGCTTTTAAAAAGTATAAAGATCTTTAAACTTAACTCTTGTGGGGGCTTTTTTTTTTCCAGTGTCTTTGAATAGATTCTCATAAACTCAGAAGTTATGCTGAAATAGCAGATTTCTGAAGTTATACAACTTTTAAAGTAGTAAGAACTAAAAGTGTAGATATTTGGGGGAGGTTTTACATTCCAGTTAGCTCTCTTTTCTATCATATACATTATGGAGTGTGTGAGGGCATTTTGATTGACATGGACTGCTGAAGTCTTGCTAGAGTCACCATTTGGGAGTTTAGGAAATTCGGTGCACATTTTTTCCCTAGTGGTTAGTTGGGCCCAGGTCCGCCTGCCATGCTTTCCCACTGAGTCTGAATCCCCATTTGTCATGCACATATGATGTAGAGCTTAGAGTGTACAAAGTAGGTTTTGTATGTTCATTTTCTACTCCCTATGAAATTCTTTCAGACATAGATAATGCAGTTTCTAATGTTTATGGCTTGGAGTTGGAAGAGATGAGAATTAGTTTCACAAGTATTTTTGTTCAGCAGTCTGTTTGCACAGTTCAAACTTCACTTGGAAGCATTTACTAGGTTTCCATGAAATCAGTTAAGCTTTTGGAATTGTTTCCAGTCCTATATTTCTTGTTTACAGTCTATAGACTTATGTTTATTACTTAAATATGCTTAAGAACAATTTCCCACAATAAAGTACTCTAGTAATAATAGCTCACAATTACTGAGTCTTCAAGCCAGGCACTATGCTAAGTACTTTCCATGCATTACTATCTAATTTAATTAAATTACCAGTTGCAATCTGTTATTAACTATACCTTATATTACCACTAACCAGAGAATATTCATTTGGTGCATGGGAAAGTAGTGTGTAGGATCTTGCAAAGTGTATATTGTCCTAACTTTCTCATTGTCATAGTTCAATTATGAAAGTGTGATTTTAATTTTAAATGTCTTTTCAATTGTAATGTTGAGAAAAATTATAAAAACTTTCTAAAAATTAGTACATCTAGTATAATGTATATTTCAGACTTTTTACCCCTATGTGTGTTCGATTGTGTGTTAACAGATTTTCTAAGTCTGGTCTATTTTCTAAGTCTGGTCTAAAAGTTAGAAGCCTTTTTGAAAGAGGGTTACAACTTTGAGTTGCTAATTTGACACAAATTGTTCTGTTCTTTTTACTCATGAATTGTTTTTAAACTTGTTACATCTTTTAATTCTTTAACTCTTTTATCAGTGACTGTGACTAATTGTCTAGTTTACTAAATTTCAAACCTCCATAAATAAACAGAAAGACTTTATTGTGTGAACTGCAAAGTTAATAAAGTTTGGTAGACAGTAGCCTTCTCGGTGATACATAAAAGATCTTCCCAAACTAGGTACTTGATTGTTACTCTATTTATTTTTGTTAGTTGAAAGGGATACTTTAATATTAGTGACCAAAAATTGTCCTGGGTTCATTTTGGAAATTACACACTTAAGGAATAATTTGAGATTTAAAGCTAGTTTAAGTATAAAAAATATATGCTTAAATAATATGAAATTGACAAAAGACATTGAATAAAGAAATCTTTAAAACTATTAAAAATAATGAGGCATCCTATTTATATAATCAGAAGAAGTAATAATAGAAATAGAACTTTCATGCCTAGGGTGGTGGCACATGGCTTTAATCCCAGCACTTGGGGTAGAGGCAGAGGCATGCGGATCTCTGTGAGTTCGAGGATAACCAGGGCTACCCAGAGAAACCCTGTCTCGAAGAAACAAAACTAAATAAAAGAAATACAACTTTGATTTTTGTTTTATTTAATCTTGTGCCTTAATATAATTTCATATGCTTCTTTTTGAGAATGTTTTAGGGATAGAATTTTAAGTGTTTTTCCCTTAAATATTACAACATAGTTGATTTTCCATTTTCTATAAAATTGTTACAATAAACTTACATGCCTATTCATTACTGTCCTTGCTAATTCATTCATTTTGCAGATAGTTCAACATAGGCCATCAGTAATATGCTTACTGTGTTATAAGCATAGAATACGACGTTAACAAACATTTACAAGGAATTGTGGGATAAGCCATTTATTTGAACTATAGTAAACATAAGGTAAAAGTTTCGGATACTGCAGAAGGACTACTGGAGATTGTGCTCTGGTGTGGAATGCCAGTGCTACAGGAAGATTTCTTCTGACAGTGTCTTTTGAGCTGACAGAGAAAGTAAACCAAGGAGGAAGGAGTGTCCAGGAAAATGAAACCTCAGGACCCTCAGCTAAAAAGAGATAGTTCAGGGCCTAAGAGAACACACTTGTCTTGTAGAAGAAGTAAGTTTGGTTTCCAGTAGCCATGTGAGGCAGCATTGCCTGTAACTCCTGCTCATGGGCATCTAGGCCAGTTCTGTATATGTATGTGTATGGGTATATGTATGCATATACATATAACTGAAATTAAATAATAATAAAAGTAAATAAAACATGAGATAGAATAAGAATATATATATCACATAGACCCTTATAATATGTGTTTTGTGAAACAAATGCATTTGTACACATACTATATATAAAAATGACAATGTGTACACTAATTGTGTATAATTAATTCATGCTGTGGGTTACAGTAAACAAATTAAAAATGAAAAGGGTGTATGTGGCAAGATGTGAGTCCAGATGATTTTGCAGAGGCAGGTGGGAGCCAGCTATCATTTTGAACCTCATAGACCATGGCATTTACTTATGTCCTTTTGAAAAGTATTGAGCAAAGAAGGAATACTAAGAGACATATGTTTTAGAGGTTCATGTCACAGAAATGGAAGTAGACAAATCCTTAGGAAATTAGCTTAATAAGAAATAATGGCAGTTCATTAGTATAGTAGCGGTGAATGTAAGAGTGGATAGATAGGGAATTGTAATTGGGAATGTGTGAAAAACACTGTATTTTACATATAACAAAGGTTATTACTTGAAACTTTCCTCTGTTTATTACATGGGGGGTCCTCAGTTTTTCTGTCATTCTGAAAGTATCCAAATACTCATAGCACATTTGGAAAACTTTTAGTGATGTTTGAGCTATTTAATTCCTTCTATTCCCCCCCACCCCCCTTAAATGAGACAGGGTGTTTCTACATAGTCCTGGCTGTCCTAAAACTGTGTGTTCAGGCTGGCCTCGAACTCACAGAGATCTTCCTGCCTTCTGTCTCAGGAGTGCTGGGATTAAAGGTGCTACCACCACCCAGCCACCTCTCCTCTCTGTTGTTTCCTTTATGATTTCAAGAGCTATAACTAAAATTAGGACTTTCAATTCTGGAACAATTATATAAAGATGAAAGACAAAAAAAATTTTTGAGTTTCAATAGATTGGAATTAGATATCTTAACAGAAAGCTTTTTGTTTTGTGATCTCTTCATATAAGCCTGTAAATTAAATGTATAGGTTACACATCTGGAATTACATAAGACTTTCCTTATACCAAATATTGCCCCTTTACTACATCATCCTGAAATTACAAAAAATTAATCTCATACTCACAAATTTATTTGTCCGGTCATGGTAAAAGATTACTGGACATCCTTTGAGCTTCTTTCAACAAAGAAATATTCTTCGCAAACTTTGATAAGCTAGCTAGATACATGTACATGTATATGCATTCTCAGAAAATTACTCTTAATTGAGCGAGTGTGCTGACTGAACACTTGTATATCATTCTCTCATCTGACTCTTGACAGTAATCTCTGGCGCAGGTGTGGTCAGTATGTTCTCCATAAATGAACATAGCACAGTGAAGAAATGATTTAACAGCTCGTGAGGTCACACAGTAAATGGGAGATGAAGATTCGGGAAATATTTCTCTCAAAATATATTTCCTCTTTAGTTTTGAGGACAAGTCTGCAAAGGGAAGATATGACCTTCTACTAAGTGATACATCGGAAGTATCTTTACAATTAAAAAAGAAAAACACTGTATCTTAAGAATTAAAGCCAGGGTCTGGAGAGATGGCTCAGCAGTTAAGAGCACTGGCTGCTCTTCCAGAGGACCCACGTTCAATTCCCAGCACACACATGACAGCTCACAATTGTCTATAACTCCAGCTCCAGGGGATCTGGCATCCTCACAGAGACACATATGCAGGTGAAACACCAATGCACATAAAATAAGAATAAATTATTTTTAAAAAGAATTAAAGCCAAGTAATTATGAGCACAGAATTTAGCATGTATGTATGTATGTATGTATGCATGCATGCATGCATGCATGCATTTTAGCCTCTAAACCTCAGGTCCCTTGCAGTGTAAAATAAAATAAAGGTACCTTGCACATCCTAGGGATTGCTCATCATAGAGAGTTGTCAGAATTGTAGATGCTTAACAGAAGTTGCTATCATTAGTACAGTGTTTAAAACTAGAATGCTGAGGTGGGGGGTGGGATATTTGTGAAACCTAGTATGATGTTTCTTGGCTGATAGTGTTTTTCTCCTCTCTTTTGTTTTTTTGTCCCCTTAAGGATTTCAGTTTTTCTGACTGTTAAATGAGAGGATGATTGCTCACAAACAGAAAAAGGCAAAGAAAAAACGTGTTTGGGCATCAGGCCAACTCTCTGCTGCTATTACACCTTCTGAAATGGGGCTCAAGTCCGTAAGTTCCAACTCCATTTTTGATCCGGAATACATCAAGGAGCTGGTGAATGATATCAGGAAGTTCTCCCATATGCTACTGTATTTGAAAGAAGCTATCCTTTCAGGTTTGTTTACTGCTTTCTCAGTACTCTTACAGGCTAGTTTGTAAAAAAAAAAAGTACCAGCCTAGTCATGGATAAATATGTATACACTGGCAAGAACAGGGCATTCTTCGTTACTGATTTTATGATTTCCCCCCCATGTTAAATGCTTACAATGTAAACATTTTTGTAATCAATACATAATAAAAACCTTGTTAGGTGTGAGGGAACAAGAGTGTGCATGTGTGTGCACACAGACACGCACATGCATACTCTCTCACACACACACATTCAGTTTGGGTTTTGAGCAGTTGAGTATGTTTTATGTGGGCTCACTTGAAAACACTGGAGTTTTAACATTCCTGTTAACAGTAATGCACTAACTGATCTGTGATAAGCAGACTAACACTTGCAATTTACATTGCTGACTCTTTTATCTAAAATTGGCTTTTCATATTTTTGTCAAAATTTAATCCAAACTTGACATTGGATGAATTTTTTTCTTAATACATTTATGTTTTGATGATTTGTAATCTTGAAATAAGAAATAAGCACCTAATTTATTTTCTTACCTAATTAAAATGGGTAATGAAGCATGAGGTTTGATTATATATCTCTGACTTGACTGGAGAAGCTAAGTCTTCTAACTGTTAGAACCACTTTAATATCCATATTTGTCATCAGAGACCACCCTCTGATGGCATCTTCAGACACAGAGTGGAAATTTCTGGTGTTTATATGACCCTCTTGGGCCTTCATAGGAATTTATCAGATTTCAGTAAATACATTTGAGCATATAACTAGAACACATCTTATACAGAATTTGTTTTCTTTCTAACTTAATTATAATTATCAATTTGAAGTTTCCAGAATAATGGACTAAAATAAAAGGTTCAAACTTTTAGTACTTAAATTTGCTGTCATATATTATATGAAATTGTATAAACATTATTAAGAAATTGCTCACAGTCCTATTTATTTTAATAGCTTGATCCATGGATGATTGGATGGCAGTAAAGCTAGAAAGATACCCTAAACACATTGTTATGCTCACAACACGTCTGGACAAAATGACACACCTGATGCTTACTCAAAGATGTAAGGCTTCATATTAAAGCCTTGTTCTTAAATAGGTTACTTTTTAAGTTGTCATTTTTATTCTTTTTGGAATATAGTCCATTACTGGTTGGTTTTAAAGGTTATCTACAATGATATCTTAGGTAATCTGTTATTTAGCTCAGCTTATGGTAGGGTATAATTTAATGTTTCCAATTAAGTATGTTTTAGTTAAAATGAATAAATTGTATTAAATTTTCTATTGGTATTTATTTTTCTTAGGAAATTTATATTCTTTCAAATCCACATCTTATATAGTTTTTCTTTGTTTCACAGATTTAAAATGGTGTTTTAAATCAACTTGTATCACTTTTTGTCTAAAAATTTGAGTTTCAACATGTAAGTAGATAGCCCAGAGTCAAAGAAGATTCTCAGTGGTTCTCAGTAAGAAAAGAAAGGTGGTTATAAGTATAAGATACAGAAGGAGCCTACTCTTTGAGATAAAAGGCTTCATTTAGGCCAGGTGGTGATGGTGTACACCTTTAATTCTGGCACTCAGGAGGCAGAGGCTGGGGCAGATTTCTGAGTTCAAGCCCAGCCTGCTCTACAAAGAGAGTTCCAGGATAGCCAGGACTACACAAAGAAACACTGTCTCGAAGAAACAAAACCCCAAAAAAGGTATATGTGGAAGTAGATTCATTCAGTGAACTTGAATTTGAATATTGGTGTGCACATTATTCTTTTAGTAAGAAAGTTAGCACTTAGACAATAGATTATCACTACTACCTCAGAAGCTTTTAAATTGGGTTTTTTAAATAAATAAACAGCATCTAGTATGGCGGTTCAGTGGATAAAGTACTTGTCTCACAAGTATGAGAATGAGAATTTGTGTCCTTGGAACCCCATGTGGAAGCCAGGCAGACACAGCGGCCTCCAGTAGTTGGAGCACTGGTGGCAAAGACAGGGCTTTAGGGACAAGCTGGCCAGCTGTACTAATGGTGACTGGTAAGCTGTGTTCAGTAAGATGCCCTCAAAGCGTCCAGAGCTCACAGAAAATACCCAGGGTCAACTTGAGGCATCCATATACAGCATACATGTACATGTGTGCAGCCACACACATTCATATGTATATGAATGCCTGTACAGTAAGAAGAGGCGATGGAGAAAGACTGAAGCTGAATATGGTTGAGTGTATTAGTTTATTTTCAATAATTAAATGCATTTTACAGCCTGTTCCCTCTTTCTCCAAGACTCAGATTTTTGTGTGCGTTTTATAACACATTTCCTTGGTGTCCTAAGTAGAACTACAATGCTCATTTTAGTTGTTGAGGAACTATTAGAAGAAATAAGTAATTATCAGAGACCTCTGTGTTCCAGCAGATAGGAGATCTGTAGCTTCACTCCGATGTTCCTCTCTCCCTCCCCACCCCGCCCACACCTCTCATCTGTACGTGCTCTAGCTGACTCTGAACTTACAATTAAACACTCCTTAAAGTGAAAGATCTGAGGACTGAACCCGTACATACTCTGCCTAAGATAAGTGACAGAGTTTGATTTTCCTTCCACCGCTTATCTCCAAGGTGAGGTTTCCCCTGTAGTCTTACTCAAGTGGCAGGTGTGGAATTTTAAGTTTGAGATTTCTATCTAGTATCATTAAGGTACATTATGAATAATTATAAGGATAAATTGTGTATCTTATATTAAAAGGCAGAAGGTACTCTTATGCACATGAACTTAATTATGTAGATTTATGTTTTTGTTTGTTTTGGTTTTTTGAAATAGGGTCTCTGTGTAGCCTTGGCTGTCCTGGAACTCACTCTGTAGACCAGGCTGACCTTGAACTCAGAGATCCACCTGCCTCTGCCTCCTGAATGCTGGGATTAAAGGCCTGTGCCATGACCACCCCACTGATTTATATATTTAATTATAAAGTAGCATATAAGTAATATAAATCCTGAAAGTAGTTTTGTCTATGTGCATAGCACATGTGGTAAGTGCTCACATAGACCAGAAAGGGTGTAGTGTGCTGCTGGGGCTGAAGTAGAGGTTAGGAGCTGCCTGGTGTGGCTGCTGGGAACCAAGCCCAAGTCCTCTGCAAAGAGCAGCAAAGGCTCTTAAGTGCGTAAGCCATCTCTCCAGCTTTTTATGAAGTAATTTAAAAGTAGTTACATAGGAGGAATACTGCAGAATGACTCGTTTTTCTGCTACTTCATCTTTGAAAGTATAGAATGATAAAATGTAGGAAAAACAAGGTGTGATTGTTCTTGTAACTTTGCTTTGGTTTATATAACAGGATTTTAAATGGATTTTAATCAGAGTTTACCACTGTAATTATGGTTCCTTGTTCTGGTTTTTGTTATGTTTTGCTGTTTTGTTTGAGACAGAGTCTTAATTTGAAGCCTGGGTTAAACTTGAACTAGTGACTCCTTTCTGAGCCTCTTAGTACTAGATAGAGGTCACAAGTATACACACTCCCACTTTCATCTTCTCGCCCCTCCCCTTTCTTCTTTTGTTTTTGCTTGTTGTAGTTTTTCTTATTTTACATATCGATCCCAGTTTCCTCTCCCTCCCTCCCATGCCCCCACCACCACCACCACCATTTCACAGGGAAGGTGGTGCCTTCCAGGAGGAGTCACCAAAATCTATCAAGTCATTTGGAGTAAGGATTAGGCCCTCCCTCCTGCCTCTAGGTTAAGGGAGTTCCCTCTATGGGGAATGTGCTCCCAAAGTCCTTTTGTGCACCAGGAATGCATCCTGGTTCCACTGTCTGAGGTCTCTTAGACTGCCCAGACCTTCTAGCTGAGACCATGTTCAGGGGTCTGAGTCAGTCCCTTGCTGGATTCCCAGCTATCAGGTAGGGGTCCATTGGCTCCTCCTTGTTCAGGTCGGAGGAAGATACAAATGTAGGGATGCAGAGGCAGAGAGAGAGTTCTAGGGCAGCCAGGGGCTACCCAGAGAAACCCTGTCTCGGGGGAAACAATCCAATAACAACATTCATTATGAGAGTCACATAAACTAGTTAAATTGTCAAATTATAACAAACAAACAAAAAAACCTTTGGAGGCTGGAGAGATGACTCAGTGGTTAAGAACATTTGTTCTTTCAGAGGACCTAGGTTGGATACCCAGCACCCATACCGTGGCTCTCAACCATCTCTAACTCCAAGTCCAGAGGGTCCAATGCTGGATTCTAAAAGCATCAGGCACATGTGGTGTACAGATGTACATACAGGCAAAACACTAACATAAATGAGTTATAAAATTAACTTTTAGAAAACCTTAAAACTTAGCTGATGGTGGTGGTGCATACCTTTAATCCCAGCACTTGGGAGGCAGAGGCAGGAAGATCTCTGTGAGTTCTAGGCCAACCGGCTCTGTAGAGTGAGTTCCAGAACAGCTGTGTCTATACAAAGAAACCCTGTCTTGAAAAACAAAACAAAAACTTAAAACCAAAATTCTATTTTATAAAAAACACCTCTCTTGCCATAGTCAGAATAGGTAACTAAGTTTCTAAAGAAAATTTTATTGAATAGCAGGCATTAAATAAAAGGCTAGTATGTTAAATAGTGTGGTGTGCTGTGATACATTCTGCTTGAATTTGCAGTTTCAGTTGATATCCTGACTTGTATGTAGGTTAACTCGGAGTTTTTCCCCATTGTGGCAAGAAAGGATGTATAAGATCTTTCTCAGACTCTTCATTTTTACCCTCAGTAGCCAACAGCAGCCTCGCAGACTATCAGATTTGTAAGATACTAGAAATATTAAGCTGCTACCCTTACATGTGTTCTGCTCTATATCTATCACCTAGGAGTAAATATCTTTAGGCATAGTTTCAAATCTGTATCCCTAAGAGGTTAATGTGAATGTTGATTGGGTGTGGCTTAGTGACTAAAACATGTAAAATAAATCTCTAAGAAATAATGAGTGGAATACAAGTGGCTCATTTATTGTATTTGTACCAATTCTTACAGTATTTTGGTCTTCTGCACTTGCCTAGAATAAATTTATAGACTTTAACAGCATTTATAGTAGCAGCTTATATATTTGATGGATGTTAAAGCCTATTAAATCATGTATTGCATGGTATCTGTCATTAATCTATAACTTCTTTAACTGCACAGCAGTTTGTCATAAAGATTCAGAGCTTGGATGTGTGGTATATGCCTGCAATCCCAGGACTTGGGAGGCTGAGGCAAGAGGATGGCAAATTCAAGGTTAGGTACTTAAGCAATACGCTATCCCAGTAAAACAGCTGCGCAGCTGCAAACTGTAGACAGATCCCTGCTCAGAGCCCTCCTGCTTCCTGCAGGTTATCTATACTTCTGAACCAAGGTATTTCCGTTAAGAGCGGAGTCATTTCTTTATGAAAGATGGTAACAGCGCCCTATCACTGGATCTATGTTTATTGAGTTCTTACGTGCTTTCAAACGTCAACTTTCCTATTGGTAGTCGTTGAAGAAAGCCTCTGTTCCTCAGGTTTACAGTTATCCCGTGTCAGAGGTCATTACAGCAAAAAGTGGAAGCTTGCTTCTGATAAGATTTGATACTTTTTTTCCTTTGTTGTTTTCACTTTGTTCCCTTGAGAGACCTAACTGAATTAACAAAACCTTTTTGTTTTGTTTTTTTGTTTGTTTGCTTTTTTTTAAAGAATTGGTTATTTTTCTTATTTTTTTTCATGTATTTACTCAAGCATTTCCATGCAGTGTTTGCAATATAAACACTGGTATTGTGTTAGTGCCTGAGAACCAAAAGGTTCCACTTAATTAGTTGAATGTAGCAAAAAATAAACAGTACAAAAGGGTGAAACAAGAACTGAAAATTCATTTAGTTTGCCACGTTAAAAGAGTAAACACACAAACATTGCTGCTCCAAGAAACTAGTATTAAGACCAATTAAACCTCCTTACGTTTGCATCTGTAATTCCTTTCCATTACATTTATAATAAAGCTACATTCAAAGCTGCCATGTATTTAGTTGTAAGACTAAATAAAATGTCATAGTAAATGTAAGTTGACAGGTTCAAAAATATTTTAATGCAATATATTCTGATTATTTGATTTCTAAGTTATTTACTAATATTGGTTTTTACAACAATAAAATTCAAACTTTACTATTTCTATTTTATTAACTAAAATACTGTGGGACCAGGCTATATATATTATTTGTTACTTAATAATTCTTTATGAAGCATATCTGTTCTCAAAGGCATTTGTTTGAATGGCTTTTAGATTTACTAGTAAGGATCTTCCTTGTATGTTTAAGGACAAAGGCAGTTTCTTGTTTATTAATTGATATTCACATCAACCTTATGATGGATCCAAGTTGAGGAAGCCCAGCATTTCATTTGAAAGTGGTGACATGAGCTTGAATTTTTTAGTCTAAGTCTGTAGGTTCCTACCACATACAGCAGCCCTTTCAGCCTTTGCTTCAGGTGAGCTTGCCCCACTGTTGTTTGTTTTCAGGCATTTTGTTCATAGGGGAGATAACTGGTATTGCTTAAAGGAACCATTGAAGTTCCTTGGACATTTTGAAAAGTTGCCAGTTACAGTAGGGTAGGAGAGCTTCATAAAAAGAATCTGAGGTAACTTTATTATTGATGGGAAGAATGTTTGCTGTAAGTGACTTTTTTTCTTGAACAGTTCATCTTACAGACAGTTGAGGGTTTGCTGATTTGTGACGGTTCTGGTTAAGTTTTATCAGGATGTGCTAATGTCCTAGTATAAATGTTCATGATTTGCCTTTCCTTTATATTCATTTCTATTGATGTATAGACACTTTCAGAAGTCTGTATTAAATTTATAGGGAACTGGAAGTTTTTGAAGCACAATTTGAGGTTTTATGAAAAGTATTTTAAGTAACTCATTTACTACCTTTCAGAATGTTGATTCAGAACAACTTTGGTATTTGTAAGGGCTTCCTGTGCAGGAAAGGAATAAAGGAATTTCAAGTTGGTAAACCGTTCATGCTAATAGTTAGTGGGATGTGCCACAGAATTAAAACAAAGAACCCTCCAGTAGGGAATGTATTGCAGCTAACTCTTACAGAGAGAATCTGGGTTTGAAGTTGCAGTGGATAATCATTTACCCCACGGCTTTGGCATGTGACACAGCACATGATGTTGCCAGTGTGTGGTAAAGGGAAATTGCTCATGACATTACATGCTCCAGAGCAGAGAGAAAGGGCTGGGGTCGCACAGTTGCCTTCCCTGGCACTTCCTCCTAAAGGCTTTATTTTTCCCCAAAGGTGCCACCCTGGGACCACCCCTCCCATGCTCTCATTTCTTTCTTGATAGTGCTGTCAGTAGGGGTAATATTTGCTGGAGATGGGACAATGTTTTTGGTTTTTCTATCCTGAAGACAGATTTTCTTTATGGTTATTAAAAATATTTACACAATTATGAAATAACTGGCTTTCTAATTTTTGTTGTTTTCAAAGCTATTTCATTTGTGGTGGTATAACAGTAAGAAAAAGTATAAATTCTGGAATTATACATTCTGGGTTCAAATTTTGGCTCTGCAGTGTAATAATCTGATAAATTTGGTATGTTTTAATCTTCTCATTTGTATAATGTTTGTTTTTTTTTAATTGTCTACCTGATAAGATTGTGTAGCATTAAATGAGACAATAATAAGTATTTTGAGACAGTATTTTCTTTAAATGTTTTTTGGAGCAGGGTAGTTTTAAGACAGGGTTTCTCTATGCATCCTTTGATACTCTAGAATTCACTATGTAGACCAGCCCGGCTTTGAACTCAGAGATCCACCTCTGCCTCTGCCTCTGCCTCTGCCTCTGCCTCTGCCTCTGCCTCTGCCTCTGCCTCTGCCTCTGCCTCTGCCTCTGCCTCTGCCTCTGCCTCTGCCTCTGCCTCTGCCTCTGCCTCTGCCTCTGCCTCTGCCTCTGCCTCTGCCTCTGCCTCTGCCTCTGCCTCTGCCTCCCGAGTGTGGGACTAAAGGTGGGCACCAACACTGCCCAGCATCTCTTAAATGTTTTTAAGCATACATGATCTATATATACTAAGCACTTCTTAGTAAATGCTAAATGTTACTGAGCATTTGTGCTATGCAAGGTTATAGAAGGAAAAATCTATCTGAATATAATGTTTAAAGTGCTTGTTTTTCAAACTTTTGAGCATTATTTCAGTTTTAAAGGTAGTATGTGTCCAGGTTGGCTTAGGATGGTGATCCAAACATAAGTCATGTTAGCATGATTGTGGACAGCACACTCCCTTTTTATTAAGAAGCGTTTTGGTTTGGATGAGAAGTTACATGGTCACAACCTGACAGAGGTGTGACACTCCTATCTGCATATTCTGACCAGAAGTGGACTGGGGTTACGTTGGTCCCAGAAAGAACACTGCTAAGAGTAACTACTGTGCCTGCTGGAACTGTTCCAAGAGTAGGTAGAAGTCTAGATTTCTTTAAATGTTCATCCAGTGTTTCATCATTAACAACTAATTTAGCTTTTGTTAAAAAAAAAAAAAAAAAAACAAAGCTCCCACTAAAGACCTGAGTATCTTATAATAAGTAAAATATATTTCAATTTTTAAATGTACAGCTCAAATGATGCTTTTTAAACATATACCTGTGGGTTGTTGGTTTCAAATAACTAATAATTAATGCAGACAATCATTTCTAATGTGGAAGCTTAAGTTTTAAAAAAAATCAGTTAATATATCAGACTTTTTAGGGATTTTGAGTTTGTTATGTATATTAAAGTCTAAGGTAGCAATGGCTCTATTTAGTTGCCTCAGGATATTCAAAGAACATGTTTAGAGTGGGAAAAATAGTGTTAAATTGGCCACACTGTGAAATCTTTTTTAATTGCTTCTTCCTCATTGTCGTCATATTGTTGTTGTTGTTGTTGTTGTTGTTGTTGTTGTTGTTATTATTATTATTATTATTATTATTATTATTGTGTGTTTATGCATGTACTTGTATGTGCAACTATGCTACAGAACACATTTGGAGGTCTGAAGACTACTTTGGGGAGTCCGTTCTTTTTCTGCCTTTGTGTAGATGCCGAGATTGAGTTCAGGTTGCCAGGCTCTAAGAGTGTGCGCCTTTATCCACTGACCCATACCACTAGTCCTGTTTTTATTTGCTTGTTTAGGTTTGGGTTTCTTGTTTGTCTTTTAGGACAGGGTTTCTTTGGGTAGCCCTGGCCATCACAGAATTCACTCTGTAGACCAGGCTGGTGTTGAACTCAGATCTGTCTACCTCTGCTTCGGGAGTGCTGGGATTAAAGGTGTACACCGCCACACAATTTGGTCTTTTGTTTGTTGTTTGGTTGGTTTTTGATTTTTCGAGACAGGGTTTCTCTGTATTGCTTTGGAACCTGTTCTGGAACTAGCTCTGTAGACCAAGCTGGCCTCCAACTCATAAAGATCCACCTGTCTCTGCCTCCCGAGTGCTGGGATTAAAGGTCTGCACCAACACCACCCGGCTACAATTTTTAAGAGAGTTACGTGTAACTCCAGCTGGCCTCAGAGTGACTCACTATGTAGCTAAGGATAACCTTGAACTCCCTTGTTTTCTGCCTCTACCTCCCAAGTGCTTGGATTAAGGCTTGTACCACCATATCTATCCATGAAACCCTTACTGAATTAAGTGGCAAAGGACTTTCTGAAAGGGCTAAAAATGGTATGTAATTACAACAGTTAAAAATAGAACTGAATGTGTAGTAGGACGAAATCATGAAGCCACTGTTTTTATGTGAGGTATCTTCATGTCCTTTGTAGCTCAGACTTCTAGAACTTTGCATTGTAAGTTAATTTTTTAATATTTTTGTTTTCTTTTTAAAGACTGTTTTAAAGAAGCCATTCACATACGTCTGGATGAACTTCTCCGTGTTTTAAAATCTATAATGAATAAGCATCAGAACCTCAATTCTGTAGATCTTCACAATGCTGCAGAAACGCTTGCTGCAAAAGTGAAAGGTAAGGAAGATTCGCAGAGGGCAAAGAGGGTCCAGGGAGCCGGTCACATCCCAGCCTATACTGACTGTACAGCCGCCCTCATGGCAGTGTAGGACTTGTCTGAGTAAAGAACTTGGTATATTTTCATATATAAATATTTCCACCAAGTCACACCTAAAGATGTCTTTTAAAAATAAAAAACTGTTAGGCATGGTAGAAATTCTTGCATCAGCCAAGCAACCGATATTTAAAACTTAGGTCTTGTCATTGAGTTCACACCCTTTTAAAGTTGTTTATTACTGTCTGTGGACCCTTTGCTATGTGACAACAATAGTGTTAGAAAATGGTCATTTGTAGTGACTCCAGATGCAGAAAAACAAGGCTGTTTAGTCTGTGAAAAGGAAATTACAATTTTATCAGGTATATGTGGAGATATATATGTATATATATTATGCTAAAACAGTATTGAGAATTAGGACATTGGCCTCTGTAATGACAGTCATGTGAAATTGTTAAAATCATTCTGGGCTACAATATAGAAGGCAGACTGAGTGAAGGGAGTATTAGATTAGGGAACTGTGAGAAATAATGGATTAGATAAAAACCAAAGATGTGAGCTTGAGGTAGAAGGTGGATGTGGCAGCTGATGGGGTGTCAGACATTTGTCAGGAGGTGTTTGAAGATGTAGGCTTAGAAGGGAAAATGGAGGGTTGACAGGAATCCAGGGTCAGAGAAGATGGACGGACTGAAAGAGCATCTGCCAGCAGGGAGAGAAATATCATGGAGTTCAGGGTGTGGGTTCTAAGAAGTGCTCCACAGAGTACAGTGCCACTGGCAAGACACCATGGCTTCCAGCAATGGCACTAAAAAGTGGTAGTAGCAGTGTCGTGTGGAAAGTCAGGCAGACAAGTGACAGAGGTGTCACAGGCACCAGTGTCGCACAGTAAGCTGCTGCCCATCAGAGGTGAAGGAAAGACCAGAAGGAGAGGCTGCCACTCCAGAAGTTTGACAGGGAGGTGCGGTCACCCAGTGGGCTGCTGCGCTGGCAAGGGTGATGGCCATGTGAGAGAGAACTCGGGGTGAGGGTGCTGAATATTTGCACCCAGTGGGCTGCTGCGCTGACAGGGGTGATGGCATATGAGAGAGGACTCGGGGTGAGGGTGCTGAATATTTGCACCCAGTGGGCTGCTGTGCTGGCAAGGGTGATGGCATATGAGAGAGGACTCGGGATGAGGGTGCTGAATATTCGCACAGATTCAGAAAGGCGAGAAGCAGTGCCAGGGAGAAGGCAGAAAGGAAGTAAAAGCCTTTCGATAAAAATGTACCCTGCCTCCCCTACCCCCACCACTCACACACACTTCTTTTCTGACTTGGACTTTTCCTGTTTGTGTGGTTTCCTTCTTCTATTTGAAGCACTGGGGTGGAAAAGTGCTGTAGACAATCCTAAGTGGAAAACAGGGTAGCTTGTCCTGGGCCTTTTAAAAATGTGCTTAGTAACCAAATTTGTTTTCAAGTAGATTGTTTACAAGTGCCGTTTAACTTTACTTAGATATGGAAATTTGTGTCTATAGATAGTAAAATTTCCATGCTTGGAAATAGCACTCAGTTCAATTGTTGTCAGTGGCTATTGTGCGTAGTCAGGATGTCCTGGGGAAGGAGTGCACCGAGCCTGCGGCTGATGCCCACATCCCAGAACAGACTGAAGACAGTGAGTGCTCTTAACATGGAGCAACCTTTGGAGTATTGTCTTATACTCGGAATTATTGCCACCAGTTTACTGTGGTGCTGGATGAGGCTAGAATGAGTATTGTTGCTGGAAAACTGTTTCTGTAGGATTCCAGTGAAACCAGAAATGTTAAAAAACAAAACAAAACAAAAAACAAAAAGGTGTTAGGACTCCAGTGAAACCAGAAAATGTTTAAATAAAAAGCTATTAGGATTCCAGTGAAACTAGAGAAAAAAAGGGGGGAAGGGATTAGGATTCCTGTGAAATCAGGAAATATTTTTAAAAAGGGTTTTTTTTAGTTTTGTTTTTAAGGCCCTCCAAAAATACTGAGTGACTTGCAAAGTGGAGGTTAAATCAGAATTTATTTAATAGAAATTTAGTTTTCAAAGGCTGAGAAGGCAAGGAATAGGTAGAAACTATTTCTCTGATGGTAGGTGCCAAAAAGTACATGTGTTGATACTTCATCTTTGGTGCAGGGGAGCCCTGTGAATGCACGTCCCTTTCCTTCATTTGGGGAAGAGCTTTAAGAAAACCTATGGGATCAAAAAGGAGTCATCTAGATCATCATACAGTCTTAGCTCACTACCTACATTTTTAAAGACCCCAGGGAACCAAGTAGCCTCTTTCTATGGACACTGTCAAATGGCAGTTTTCAAAATTGCCAGACTGTTCGAAACCAAGCACAGATTAGCTTCAGGGCGGTATAGCCCTGTTTGTGTTGCCACAGGTTGAATCCACACAATGTCACAATGTATCTGTTTCTAAAACAGAATCTTTCCATTGCTTTTGTTTTGTTTTGTTTTGTTTTTACTGTAAGCATGGAATTTACCTTGTAATAACTTTAAAAGAAAAATTCTTAGCTTTCTCCCATTCATTTTGGCAGTGATTTGTAGTTCCTGTGTCTCTTTCTGTTTCCAAGCAGGAAGTTCAGTTGACAAAATATTTGCAATATGGTAAGAGAGATACAGCCTATTTTTGAAGCAGATAAAGACATCTTCAGATGTCAGTGATTTATGATGTACTGTTTAGGTCAGTTTTATTGGTAATATAAATGAAAAGAAATTTTTGTGTTTTTATCTATATATTGCCCTGTATTCATAAATTGGCAAAAAACAAACCTTAACTATACACATATTTTTGAAGTCTCATCTTTTTTTTCTGCAATCTTAATTTTTCAACATGTAGTTCATTCTTACAGTTCAAAATGCAGATGGCTCCAGAGGGTATTCAGTAGCAAAGTTTGCTTTTGCAGACCTTAGCCATTCATTGTAGTCCTGAGATAGACTATGACTGTCACTGATTCCTTTTGAAGCAAACATGGTTCTCCTTTTTAACCTCTTGTAATACAAATGATAGTGTCCTACTACTTGCTCATTTGTCTGCACATAAAATGTTTCTCAGTTCTTTGGTTTTTTATTAATTTTTTTTTCAAAATTGCATGGTGATACACATAATGGCTGATAAGCGGTAGTTTAAGTAGCTCATCCTAGTAGCCCTGTGAATTTCTACTACTTAGGACTCAGCAGTGAGAGCTAGAAGGCCAAATGGAGTTTATTGGGAACACAGGCATTTTTATTCCTTTCTTCATTTCCTGGAGAGTAATGTTGGTCCAAGGTTCTGAAGAAACAGAATGAGGAGATACATTACTGTCCAAAGATTTTTGAAACTGAGCGGGAACAAGGAGGAAGCATATTAGAATCTCATATCGAGCAGCCTTGAAAGGGAGGGAAAGGCGTTCACTGGAATTCTCATTGGGTGACTGAAACCTTGTTCAAGCAGGAAGGAAGACAAGAAAGATGCTTCGAAATAATTACCTTATCATTACGTTACAGTCATTATAGTAATTATGTCTCCCAGTTGTACTTCATGTCATGAAAAGATAGACCTATAGGAATAATTATAAAAATTGGGATAGTGCTATAAAGTACTCTCCAATGAAAAATTAAAAATGGTTTTATTGAGGTCTAGTTGATAGACAGCAAACTGCTCCTGTTTAATAAGTGCTGATGTGTGGACAATGTTGTGAAAGCATCGCCATAGTCAGGGTAGTGCTTGTCCTATTGGGATTCTTCTTCCTGCCTGTATCACTGCTCCTTACAGATTCTGATGCTGTTTCCACTCTGTTCAGAGTCCTTCTAATTTCTCTCTTTGTATTTGACCCATGGGTTATGTAGACATACGCTGTTTAATTTCTAAGTATCCAAGAATTTTTCAGAAAATTTTTGTTCTAATCTGATTCCATGTAGTCAGAGAGTAAATTTTGAATAATAGTTATGTTTATTGAGAGGTGTTTTATGGCCCATAATATGGCTGTGTTACTGAATATCCACTTGATAAGAACTGTATCTTGTACATTTTGCTCCTGAGTAGAGTTGTACAAAATGTTTTTCTTGTCAGTTTGGTTGATAAGTATTTTGCCACTTACTGAGAGGAGTATTAAGATGTCTGTCACTGAAAATAAATCTACTTTTCACTATGGTTATGTTTTTGCTTTGTGAATTTTGCAGCTCTATATACATTTATAAATATGTACACAAATTATAAAATTGTTATATCCTCCTGCTTAACTGATCCATCAGATTATAACACTCTAAAAAATACCTCTGTACATGCCCTTTGGAAAATCTACTTTGTGTAATATTAGGCAGTAAACAAGCTTACAATTGTAAGCTTGTCATGGTTAGTTTCTTGTCTGTCAAAAAATGACTGCTTTTTTACTTGGACACACTCCCTTAATCCCAATGCTGGAAAGGAGAGGCAGTCAGATCTCCAAACTCAAGGCCAGCCGCTCTACAGAGCCAGGTGCAGGATGGCCAGAGCTGCCCAGAGAAACCTAAACCCTGTCTTGAAAAATCAACAACAAAAAGATTGCTGCCTTTTGTTGCCTAATAATCTCATGTCTTAAGAATGGTTTATTCTTCACTTTTGCTTGTTTTTAGTTATTTTAGGCAGAAGTAGAATCAGTTTCTCCACCTTGACCAGGGTAAAGGACTAGAAACCTTATTATTTGCACTGACTGATTCTTAAGTTTTTCTCTTTTTATAAGAGATATTTAGAATAATTTGAAAGTGTCCCGACGCTATAGTCTACAAAGGTGTATCCGTCCAACAATTCTGGTCACAAAGCAAGAATGCTTTCTAACCATGTTTGCATATTTGAATCAAGTTCTGGAAAAATAAAGACCTATGAAATCTGAATCTTTGGTGCTAGAACTATTTCCAAACTCCAGCCAAGACTTAAAAGGGCTTGTAAAGGAGATGGTGTCTTTCTAGCTTCCTCACCTGTCTTTTTGTAAGCAGAGCAGTGCAGGGCTGGCAGTGCAGGGGCCAGCAGCTTCCTCCAGAGTAATGCAGTTTACTTAAAGAAAAACAGCCCAGGTCCACCATCAGGGTTTGCCTTGGTAAATTGCATCTTGTTTTTTAACGACAGTACATAGAAAGAAACTAAAATAAGAACATTTTTAGGTTGTATTTCCTAATATTCATTAACAAAATGCAAAATATCAGGAAATCCCTGCTGTAAACAAAAAACAGCTATGTTAGTTAACATGCACCTCAGAAGCCAGGACCTGTTGACAGGAAATGTATAAACAGTAGTGTAACTTTCTTTAAAGTGCTTTTTAAATGTGATGCTGTGCCACACATTCTGTGGTATGTGAGATGTACATGATTCCAGTTGTTGGTAGTTGACACTCAGTTTACATCTCTTCATGGTGACTGCAGTGGGCCAGCATCTTTTTTAGTGTTTTTAAAAATACCAGAGAATGATGAGAAAAAATGACACAGAACATTGCACAAAGAGGCCAGGTACAGCGTGGACTGTGTGACTCCCAAGACTGACTGATTTCAGAGTTACTTTTTAGGTTGTGTTGGATTATGTAATGCACACGGTAACCAGCTTGCAATTCCAGCTACTTCTGTGCAAACTGATGCTTTTGCATGATTTCCTTAATAAGGAATTTAAGTGTTTTATCCATTTTGTATATTAGATTGTAAGTTTCTGAACTTTTTAATGCTTTTTGAAGTAATAGTGATTAGAGTAAATGGTTTGTATAAATCTAGTGTAAAACATATTTTCTTCCACTTACTGCAACTGATCTTTGCTTATAGCTGTGAACTTTACAGAAGTTAATGAAGAAAACAAAAACTGTCTATTTCAAGAAGTGTTTTCCTCCATTGAAACTTTGGCATTTACCTTTGGAAATATGTAAGTAAAGACTATGTCGTTTAAGTTAGTGCGCCTGAATGTCATAGTGAGAAATACATAGTCCATACATTTGTAGGATATGTGAAAAGTAAAATGTTAAGGACTATCACATATCATGACAACTTGGCAAGAGCCGTCTTCTGTATCACTTTATTGACTATTTGCAAGTATCTGTAGAGCTCTTAGCAGCAGCCTCTGTTTGCAGGGTGCTGTGTGCTTTGTTTGATGAGATTCCTCGGAGTTTCTTAAAACTATTCTAGATAGAGATTGAAGGTAAGAGACAGAGACATGTAATAACTTGTCTTTTTATTTCCATGTTTTCTTAACCTCTCTGGATAGCCTCACAAACTTCCTCATGGGAGATGTGGGCAATGATTCAGTACTGCGACTGCCTGTTTCTCGGGGAAGTAAGGTAGGCCCAGTCTTATGAAAACAAAGTCTCTAATATTTTTAACTTACTCTCACAGCTGCTTCCTTATATGGATCTTAGTATTAATTAATCTGACGATAAATGTTATAGATTACCTTACCATTTTGACACTAACAAAGCAGATTATCACTTTTTATATAATAAAATGGTCAGCTTCTAGAGCAATAATAATTTGGTTATACTTTTCTGAGAGATGCTATATTAAGAAAGCAGCCTAATTATTTGTTAATCAATGTTACATGGTTCAAAACTTAAGTGAGGAAATTTTTTTAGGGTGGAGGAGATGGTTGTGGGTATATGTATGAGCATGTGGAGACCAGAAATGGACATAGAAAATAGATTTCTATTCTCTTTTATATAGAAGGACAAACTAAGTAAGGTTAGGATAGCCTAAGTGTGCAGTCCAAAGTCATACACCTAGTAGAACTGAACTTTAGACCCTGGTCTTTGATCCCTTTTGCATTAAATCTGCACACCCTGTATTTTCTACCCATATAGATCAGATTTTTCAAAGAATTTATTTAGCCACCCATCTTTAGTCTCAGCACTCGGGAGGAAGAGGTAGGCAGATCTCTGTGCATTTAAGGCCAGCCTGGTCTACATGCTGAGTTCCAAGCCAGCCATTTTTAAACACCCTCTAATAAGGTATAGCCATTATATGTAGTTGTTTAAATTTAAATTGATAAATAAAATTAAAAGTTCACTTTCTAATTGATTGGCCATATTCTAAATGTTTGAGTAGCTATGTGTGGCTGATATAAATAATATGCATGACATATTTGTCACAGGAAATTTTATACTAAGCTGCCTAAAAACTTGAAAGAACATATATACTGTGATAAAATGGGAAAAGGTGGCTGAGTGTTCTCTTAAGTTTGAAGTCTATTGTAACTGCTTCTTTAACTTCTGAACCTTTTTAGATCTTTAGAATTTGAGGTTCATATGGATTCATTGATTTTTAACTAATCAGATTAAATGAATTTATTCATTGTTGAATCTTGGAAACTGTAATTCTTGAAGTGTTGTGTGGTATTTAAGTAGATTTCTTAGGCCCTTTGAGTTTTAATACTTGAAATTTTTGAGCAGGAATTACGTCAGTAATAAAATCGAGAGCAGAATTTTGGAAGCAGCGATTTGTTGTTTTCTGCTCTAATATTAAATTTGTTTTCTTCCATATGTTAAGTCTTTTGAAAACATTTCTGTGGACTCAGTGGACATACCCAATGAAAAAGGTAGTGTTCGGGATTTTATTGTATATTTTGCATTTCCTTTCAATAAGTATTTTGTATTTTTGTATTTGGTAATCTAATAGTCATTTTAATGTAAAGTGGTACCAAGTATACATATAAAACATAAACAAAGCTGGCTGGTAATGGTGCACACACCTTTAATCCCAGCCTGGGGTAGGTTTCCAGCAGTTCGCAGCCGTCTGTACCTCTTGTTTCTGGGATTTGACTCAAGCTTCTGGCTCTGTGGGCTCCAGGCATGCACATGGTGCCCACCAGATATACATCCAGGCAAAACATAAGTGCACATTAAGCAAAAATAAATAAAATTTTAAAGAAAAAAGTATAGTATAATTTTAAGTATAAATAATGACCTTTTACAGACTTATCCTTTGAATTTGTAAGTAGTTTTTGTTGATTAATTCCTAAGGATCCAAATACTACTTTTTTAGAATTATTATGTGCTCATATGTAACATGTACTTACTGTGATGTTTGTGTTTTCAGGAAATTTCTCCCCTATAGAACTAGACAACTTGCTGTTAAAGAACACTGACTCTATAGAATTGGCTTTGTCATATGCTAAAACATGGTCAAAATATACCAAGAACATAGTGTCGTGGGTTGAAAAAAAGCTCAACTTGGGTGAGTTCTCTGTTAGAGCATCTGATTAACTTGGAAACATTAGGGCTTACTTGTTTGTGACTCCTTTTCTGCAGACTATAAGAATTATCTCTAATTAATGGTTATTCCATTTTAATAAATAGAATTTTTCTTGCATAGGCTTCCTTACATTAAATATACATACTAAACGTTACTACTAGACATGGGCACTCAAAGACGACACTGGCTTTCCTTTAAAGAGGTCTCACTATAGTGGGAATAGTATAGTCTATACTAGTGAAGGGAGAGGAGAGCGATAGTGTGTGCACAAGCAGAAAGGAAACTACAGCTCGGTAGTTTCACAGCCGAGAAGATGTTTTCCTATCCATTATCTTAGCTAACCCCTAATACTTGAAACGTAGGCAAGACAGGGTTGTTAGGTCCATTTCTGGCAACGTTCCAAAGGGGCACAGCAGATTTGCTTATGAACATATGGCATATTTGGAGGGGCATAGGATAAGTTCCTTGTCAGGCAGTGGTGGCACACACCTTTAATCCCAGCACTCAGGAGGCAGAGGCCGGCGGATCTCTGTGAGATCGATGCCAGCCTGGTCTATAGGTCTACAGCCTGGTCTAGTTCCAGAACAGCCAAAGCTACACAAGAGAAACCCTGTCTCAAAACAACAACAAAGCAAGGTTCCCAGTTGATGCTGATGATCAGTTAGATAAGAATTGCTTCCTTATATCATGATGCATAAAACATGTGTGATTACCTTTTAATTGAAGAAGTGCAAATACTTTTAGAGTGTGTCTATAGAGAAAAATGGTAATTTTTGTCTTTTTAACCTTTCAGAATTGGAATCTACTAGAAATATTGTAAAATTGGCAGAGGCAACTAGATCCAGCATTGGAATACAAGTAAGTGTTCTATGACGTCCTTGGGTTGCTCAGCTAACCCCTCAATCAGTTCACAGAGAAAACGACTTACTAAAAAAAAAATACTAAATTTAAATGGCTGTTCCTTCTGAATGAAACTAGAGTATTTACAGTTTTATACAAACACATATTTTGAAATTAATTTTGCCAACTAGTTCATAAATCTAGTGTTTTTCTTTTCCTAAAATGTCAAATTTAGGGATTGAGTTACAGCATATTAGGCAAGTGCCTCTAGTACTGTACTATTACAAAACTACCTTTCAATTTTAAATTCTAGGAGTTTATGCCACTGCAGTCTCTATTTACCAATGCTCTTCTCAATGACATACACAGCAGCAACCTTTTACAACAGACAATTGCAGCTCTCCAAGCCAACAAATTTGTACAGGTAAAAATTAATATATACGGCATATTTTTTATAGCATACCTTTATAAAACAACTTACATCTTTTTAAAATCCTTAATAGCCTCTACTTGGGAGAAAGAATGAAATGGAAAAGCAAAGGAAAGAAATAAAAGAACTTTGGAAGCAGCAACAGAATAAACTGGTTAGTGTTATTCTGGAGTTTCATGTGCCTGTTTGTGAACATCCAAAATCAACTGCAGTAAATAAACCCACCTGTCTTATTCTGGCTTTCCTAATTGCTGCCTTGTAATCTATTTAATGCTCTTTTCTGTGTAGCTCGAGACAGAGACAGCTCTCAAAAAGGCAAAATTGCTATGTATTCAGCGGCAAGATGAATACGAAAAGGCAAAGTCTTCCATGTTTCGTGCGGAAGAGGAACAGCTAAGTTCAAGTGCTGGATTAGCAAAAAATCTCAACAAGCAACTAGAAAAAAAGCGGAGGCTGGAAGAAGAGGCTCTTCAAAAGGTAACATTTCTGTTACATGAAACTTGAACCAGCCAGTACATCCTCCTTTAAGATTTGGCTTCAAACCTTCCCAGGAGGCGGGCCAGCAGGAAAGCATACTTCAGGCTGCTGGGCCTCACTCAGAGCGTCTCACTCAGCTGGTCAAGCGTGGGACCCAGACAAGGTCACTTCTAACAGGTCGTCAGGTGACAGTGATGCTCTAGTAAAATCCACACTCTGGGAACCACTACACTGGGATACTTGTGAGTTTGTGAAAGAACATCTTAGAGAGGAGAGTAGTTTCTTATTTTTATAGATGTGATTATTTATAAAATCTACTTTTTAGGCAAGTTTGTGTTACACACCTGCTGACAAGCTAAGGCTTTGTATCATTTATGTATATAATAAGTATAATTTGACAAATTCTTGTAAATACTTTTTAAAATAGAAATGGAGATGTTTGTATGCAAACAATACATACATGTGTATATATAATTGCAAATTACCCCCCAGCAATTATAATCAAATGTTCTTAAATTGCAAACCAAAATGCTGCTATTTATTTTTAAATTATCTTACTTAAAATATATTTCATAATACTATATTTAAAATGAAAATAAAGTATTTCAGAATTTTCATAGCCTTCCCAGTTTTTAAATATAGCTTAAACTACACAGTTTTTTAGTATGAATTCTAGTGATTAGTGTTGTTTCTGTGATGCTCCTGAAGGTAGAAGAAGCAAACGAGCACTACAAAGTCTGTGTAACAAATGTTGAAGAACGGCGGAATGATCTAGAAAATACCAAGAGGGAAATACTAACACAACTCCGGACACTTGTTTTCCAGTGTGATCTTACCCTTAAAGCCGTGAGTTATTTCTTCATTATTTGAAGGCAACAGGGAAAAAGGTCTTAGGATCTGATGAGTTTTGGTTGCTGAGAAATTTTAATTCTGAGACTGAGAACTTGCAAACTTTCGGTTTCTAGTAGTGATCTATAATTTGGGTTACCTCTTTTCTTTCTGTCTTTTTATTGAGAAACAGGGTCTGGTAAAACTGAACCAAAAATTATTTATGTAAATACAAAGCATACTACATCACATTTTCATTTTATGTCTTTAAAGTAATTTATAAAGAATTTACATTCAACAGACCCTTTTGGCATGTAGTTGACAATTATTTACGGTGTGTGTGTGTGTGTGTGTGTGTGTGTGTGTGTGTGTGTGTGTGTGTGTGTGTGTGTGATGTTAACTGCCACCACAATCTGTTGCCCATCTGTTGTCAGTTGGTATACATACCTAATTCCTAGCAATACTGCTGTGTTCTCCATCCTGTTAATTAAATAAATAAATAAATAAATAAACAAATAAATAAATAAATAAAAATGTTAGAGTAAGCTTTTTTGTATCTAAATGTTTTTCAACTTTTCTAGAGTATCTCATAAATGGACTTATAGTATTTAACCTTTTCGAACAGCCTACTGTATCACAGTGTTTATTCATTCACCAGGTGGACATTAGTGTTGTTCATAGTTTGGACTCATTATGAATAAAGCTCCAAAAACATTTGTTGACAGCCAGCTGGGCAGTGGTGGCACTCGCCTTTAATCCCAGTGCTCCGGAGGCAGAGGCGGGTGGATCTCTGAGTTGGAGACCAGTCTGCACTATAGGAGCTAGTTCCAGGACAGCCTCCAAAGCCACAGAGAGACCCTGTCTTGAAAAACCAATAGGTTTTTGTTGAACATAGTTTAGCATATTTTAACACTCTGATGTTTTGGAAACTATATAGGAGTGGAATGGCTGTTAAATGCATGGTTAACTCAGTAAGGGATAGGAGAGATGATAGGGTTTTTTGGGTTTTTTTTTACAGTTTGGCTATTTTAAATTTTTTATTGTATTTCTTTGTTTTTGTATGTATTTTTATCACATATTTTCCTTCATTTCAAAGCTTTTCTATTATATTTGTAGCAGTGTCCTGTAGGGGAAAGCTTTTTAATTTACTAGGTCTATCTTGTTTGGGTCATACTTTTGATGTTATGTCTAAGACTATGTCACTTACCCCAAGGTCAAGAGTTTTCCCTCTTTGTTTTTTATTAATTGTAGAGTTTGACACTTAATATAGTCCATATTGAGTTTATTTTTTGCCAGGTATGGATTGAAGTTGCTTTTTGGCATATCGATGCCATATTAAAATCACACCTAAAGGATTTTAATAAATACCAGCACAAAGAGGGTAGTGCCAGAGAAAGAATTTATTACTTAGGTTTCCAAATAGAAGAAGAAACAGAACACACAAGACTACAAAAGGAATGGCAACTTTGGTGGGCAGATTAACTAAAACTAAGTTTTTGTTTTGAGTCAGGATATCTCTGTATAGCCCTAACTGTCCTCGAATTTACTCTGTAGACCAGGCTAGCCTCTTCTAACTAACTCACAGAGATTAGCCTGCCTCTGCCTCCAAATCTTTATTGGCAATTAGATGTAGTGGGTGCACACCTGTAGTCCTAGCACTTGGGAGACAGTGAGCAGGAGGATCAAAATTCAGTGCCATCTTTGGTAATATGGCAAGTTCGAGTCCCAAGCTACTTGAGATTCTGTCTCAAACAAAATGTAATAACAACAACCAAAAATTTTAGTCAGAACTCCCTCAAGAAAGGCAAAGTGAACAGAGACCCCACAGGATTTGGACTGTCTGTTTTGCAGAATTCTGTTAGTTGGGAATGAGATCTGAGGCTTCCAGCCTCACTCTTGATTCACATTAGGCAGAGGAAATTGACTTGGTGTAGTGGATACATTGGTTGGGGCTGTGAACTTGGAACTTACTAGTTTTGTATATGAAGATACGTTATTCTCCAAGCTCTTGTTTTTTCCAGTGTAATTTCTCCCTGGCCAGCTTTTAAAAATGTTCAATAATAATAATAATATCATTTTAAAAAGTGGGGGCAGGGAAGAAACATAATCAATACAGAGGTCTACCTCTCCCCAAACAACAGGTGAAAATACTATAATATTTCCATTAAATTACCTTTGCATTTTTTTCAGAATCTGTTGATTATATTTGTACATGCCAAATTTTCTCTCTTGATTTTGTTGCTTTATATTGAAAATCAGATGTGAGGATAATGTTATTGTTTTTAAGAATTATATTTGAAATCCTTTAATGTTCCATAAAATTGTTAAAATCAGTTTGTAATAAGAAAGATCTTATTAACATTTTCAGTGGAATGTATTAAGCCTTAGATCAGAGTGTGAAGAATTAACATGTACATCGCTCAGTTTATTTAGGTCTTTTATTTTTAAAATCAGAACTTTTTTTTCAACATAAGAATCTTTGATGGGTTTTTTTCTATATCTATGTATTTATTTTGGAGGCTGTTATGAGTAATCTATATACACACACAACTTAGATATCCATTCCACTTAATTTCAAAGTCCAATGGTTTCATAATATTTAGAATCATAGATGATTTTTACATGATCATTTTATCTTGGAGCTTTGGTAAATGCTTTATTTTAGGGACTTTTGGAGATTTCATAGGGTTTTCTACATAGAAAATCAAGCTGTTTGCCACAAGGGCAGTTTTATTTCTTTTTCTTTTGTAGTCCTTTTACTTATTTTTTTATTGCACCTTTTAATTTTCTTACAGGGCTGTCAGGTAAATGGGAGTGATGAGGGGAGGTTTCTTTGTCTTGGTCTCGGTCTTATAAGAAAAGCACTTAGTCTTTTACTATTTAAATAAGGATGGTAGCTATAGATTATTTGAAGATGCCATATATAGTTAAGAAATTTCTTTTTTTGTGTATGTTTGCTGAGTTTTTCCTGTCTATATTATTCTGTGTAATCATGTAGTTCATCTTCTTTTCTCCCTTCCTCTCTTTATCCCTTTTTTGCCTCATTTTCCCTCTCTTCTTTTCCCCCTTTACTGTCTTTTGTTTTGGTAAGAGTAATCTGCTTTCATAAAATTAAGTGAGATAATGTTTTTAACTTTTGTTGGGGGAAGTGCTTATCAAATTTGTGTTATTTCATATCTGGCAGCATGTGTGGTATCTAAGGTTGAGATATTGGAAGAAAATTTTTCTACATAGTCATTTCTTTTGATATATTCAAGTTAATTATTTCACAGGTGAAATTTAGTAGCATATGACTTGCATAAAATTGATCCCTTTCCACTTGGTGAAAGTAAGTGTGTGTGTGTGTGTGTGTGTGTGTGTGTGTGTGTGTGTGTGTGTGTGTGTGTGTGTGTGTTTCTTCTTTCATTCTTAATAATTTATGCACACACTCCCCCAATCTTGCACTAAGTTTATATATTTCATTGATCTTCTAAAAAGGATTTTAGTTGATTTTTGTCCAGTTTTATTGGCTTTTACTCACTGTTTGTCATTTTCTTTTAACTTTCATGGCTACTCTTCACTGAGTCCTCCCCAAATCTCTAGAATGAAGTCTTAAATGGCTCAGATGCCTGCTGAAGGTGACTTACCTACAGAGGTCACACCCTGAAGTGTTCCCGAGAGATTTGCCTTTTGAACAGTGGATAATGTAAAAGCTTCTTGTTTGATTTTCTGATTTTTGAGTATTTTCCAGCTATTCTGATAATGACTTCTTGTTTAATTCTGTTGTAGAAGGAGAAATTAATTGTATGATTTCAGGCTTCTTAAATTTGTTACATTTTTTTAATTGGCCCAGTATTAAGTTTTTGTTTTGCTTTAAAAAAAAAAAAAGACGTTGATAAAATTGAAAAAATAAAGAAGAAAAAACAATGAACTAAAGAGGTGCTTTGAAAAGATCAATTATGAATGTATAAATGCCCCATGTATGTACTTTGAAAAGAATGTGCATTCTTTTGTGCATACATATCAGTTCTATAGTCTATGTTGTAATTTATTTCTTCTGGTGTTTTGTTTTTCGAGACAGGGTGTCTCTGTATTGCTTTAGAGCCTGTTGTGGAACTAGTTCTGTAGGCCAAGCTGGGCTGGGACTCACAGAGATCCACCTGTCTCTGCCTCCCGAGTGCTGGGATTAAAGGTGTGTGCCACCAACATGCAGCCTCTTCTGTATTCTTGATTAGTTGTATTTAACTGTCTATCTGCTGAGAGAGGTTTAGAGGTCCTCAACATACTGTGTGTCTCGATCCGTCAGCTTTTGCTTTGTGCATTTTTAAATCTGCTGCTACATTACCAAATGTTACACCATCATAGTTAGACTGATTTTTTTTTTTTCCTTTTTTGAAATGTTTCTTTCTCACTTTGCTTTTTTGTTGCTCAGTTGAAACAGTGCATGGGATAAGCTTGAAGAGAAAAGGATTATTTGGCATAGAGGTTATAGGCCAATATCAAGGAAGCCAGGGCAGGAACCTGCAGACAGGAAGCTGCATTCTGGCTTGCTTCCCAAGGCTTGCTCAGCTTGATTTCTTATATGGCTTGCCTCTGCCTCCCAAGTGCTGGGATTAAAAGTGTGTGCCATCATGCTAGTCCTCCAACACTATCTCTTTATCCTGGTAAATTTCCAACTCTGTTTTTTAGTGTTGATATGATACAACTATTTCCATTTTCTTTTACTTTGAACATGGTATATTTTTGAGTGACTTTTTTATGTGTACGTATTTTACTTGTGTGTATGTATATATGTATGTGTAGCACATGTGTGTCTAGTGTCCCCAGAAATCAAAAAAAGGGGGCATTGAACCGCCTGGAACAGGCATTACAAATAATTGCAAGCCATCATGTTGGTGCTGAGGACTGAACCCTGGTCCTCTGCAAGAGTAGCAATGCTCTTAACTGCTGGCTGTACCATCTCTCCAGCCCCTTTTCCCCCTCTATTTTTAGAAATATTTAAAATGAGTTTCTTATGTAGCCTACAAATAGCATTGACTTTAGTGATTTCTAAACTTTTCTTGACAGTTTTTAAATGTTTAGATCATTCATGTTTAACGTAAACACATGGTCAGATATAGACCTAATATATTCTTTCCTTCCTATATATAACGCCTTTCCTTTCATCTATTTTTGTCTGTCCAGGATTGTTTTAATTTATCTGGACTGCTTATCAACATTCCAGCTTGTTTACTTAATTCATATTTGGGGGTTAATTCTCTCTGAATTTTGTAGTTATTGAACTAGGAATTGAAATGCAGATATGCATGCTGTGTATTTGCAGTTAATCAGTTGCCTCTATAGATTTGAATTCCAAATCTTTGCAACAATAAATACAAACAAAAATTTGATCTTTTAATATATGCAGATCTTTCCACATTGCCATTCCTTAAGTAATACAGGGTTAACAGCTGTTCACATTGCATTTGTGTAGCATTAGGTAGTTGTATGTAATCTAGAAATAAATTATATGGGAGGATAAGCATAAGCTAACTACAAATACACCATTTTCTATAAAAGACTTAACTGTCCATGATGTGGATATCTAAGTGTCCCCTGGATAGACACCCAGTCCTCATGGATACTGAGGAACAAGTGTATACTTAAAAACTTTTATTTTGAAGACAGGGTCTCATTGTCTCACACTTTCAGCCCTTTTTACCTTTACTGACCAAGTACTAGGATTACAGACTCATGCCAGTGTGCATAGCTTTGTATTATTTTTACCCAGTCCTCTAAGAAACAGCCCTTTAGTACTTCAAGTAGAATGCAGAAAACATAGCACCATGTAAGCCCCTATACTCACTGTGGATTGTAGTAGGTATATATTTACTAAAATACATAGACATTAAAAACCTCACCACACTGTCTTATTCTTGTGGGGGGGGTTTGTTTGCTTTTCTATTATTTTAATTGAGTTATTTCCTTCTTCCCTTTCCTCCCTCCACACAGTCCCATATACCCCTCCTTGCCTCTTTAATTGTTACATACATATGTGTATACACAAGTATTAATTAAAATGCAGTCCCCAACTTAACAAAAGTTCTATTAAGATTTTTCAGCTTTGCCATGTTTTATCGGAATAGTAAATGAGTTTGTTGACATTTGATCCCATTGTGGGCTGAGGAGTATTATATTCTCCTTTTGATTTGCCTTCAAGTTCACTACCATTCCTTTGGTTTTTTTCTTTTCCAATATAGTCCTTCAGTAACTTTGTTTGGAATTTCGCTTTTCAATACTGAAACTTCCTATTTTGTTTTTGATTTCTCTGAGATTTGTCTTTCCATTGTTTCAAATTAATGTGTCCCTTTTATGTATATGAGTGTGTGTCTGTATGTGATTGTACTCATGGATAGGAGACCAGAGGGTATCATTCCTTGGAACCATTCACTTTTTTTTTTTTTTTTTTTGAGACAGGGTCTCACTGAGTAGGCTGGGATGGGTAGCTATCAAACCTCTGAGATTTGTTCCTTCTTCCTTTTCAGTACTGAGGTATAAGCACAGGCCACCAACCTGTGTGCTTGTTTGGTTTTTAAGGTGGGTTCTGGGGCCTCAACTCAAGACAAGTACTTCCCATCTCTCCAGCTCTTCCCTTACTTCTACAGCCCATTGTAACAACTGCTACAGAGACTCCTTCCTGGTGTCTGAGTTACCTCGGGTTGATATCTGTCTTTTTAAGTGGTGTAAGATTTTCCTGATATTTCACATGACAAGACAGACATTTTGTACATTAACTTGTCCTGGGAAGACAGCAGCAGCAAATGTTTGCCCACCCCTGATAAAGTGCCAGTAACTGCCAGAGGAACACCAGGGTCTAGTTTAGTCAGCCAGTCCGTGTAAGTGGTGGGGTTACTTCTAGGAGGGTGGGCACCCACAGAAGCTACACTACAAAGGCCTAAGTCATCTTCTTCCCCCAGCAGCTGTTAACTGTGTCCTCTAGGGGAAGGTCCTGGTGAGTGCCCCACCCCCACCCTGCAACTGTTAACTGCCTGTGTATCCTTGGGGAGGGGGAGGGAGGAGAATCACAGCTGCCGAGAGTTCAGGTCATGCCCTGGGGACAGCATTCCACAACACTTAGGATAAACAGGTATTTCCAGTGTTGTTTGTGTGACTCTGGGTCCTAATACTGTTTTAAAGTGTGCATGGCCGTTTGAACTAGGTAGCTTCACCCTCCTAGCTTTGTGCCTTCTTCACCTTGGTCTGACTAGGAAGCTGAAGTGTGATGCTGTCTACTCTTCTGCTCTCCAGAAAGTTGGAGCCAGCAATTCGGAATCATTAAGTGGAGGAGGTGGGTGGGGGATGCAGGGGTAAAGAGGAGAATGAAAGCTAAAGGAGGATTCACTTCAGGGTTTTAGATGTGTTCCGTTCCTGTAACTGCCATCACCACTACAGGTCTGTGCCCCCAAAGATGTGGGCTTCTATGGGGGATGGGGCAGGAGAAGGTGGAGCAGCGAAACCAGGGCTTTCTTCCTTATTTTGAGTCAATTTCCTACCCCTTCGCTGTTCTGGTCCACACAGGCCCTCTGTTGAAGTCCTCTGTATCCATATCTGATGCTGCACTTGTGGGAATCCGCCTAGGCTGGAAAACATGATAGGAGTGGGAAAAGCAAGACATATACCTAAAGCCGTCATATGTTTCTGTATCTTTAGATATGTGATACTAGTATACAGATTCTAAACAGGATTTTTCAGTGGATTCAGTTGAGGAAAGGTTCCTTCTCAGTGAGGAATTTTTACAATGTGTTGAGCTCTTAAAGTTGTAAATCATTTGTTTACCAAATTTTGATTATTAGCTTGCAGATTTATAAAATAACTTAAAAGATTCATAGCTAATGAATTGAGGTAATAGCTAAGAGTGAGTGCATAACTGTCTGCATTAAGACATCTATGTACCTAGACTTAACCTAGTTCTCGGAAGGTCCTGTTAGGTAATGTGTTTTTGGCTCATTTTACTGATGCAGAAACAGAAGTTTAGAAAGTCTTTCTTCCCAGTGCATGGTCTTCAGACCAGTCACAGTGTTCTGGTTGCCCATCAATAATGTAGAGGGTTAGATTTTGAACCAGACTTTCAAATCAGAATCTGCATTTGAACAAGATTTCTCAGATGTTTTCATTGAACTTGACTTTTTCAGATTTCTGGGAAGAGAGATTATAAGTAGCTTGGTCAGTGTCCCTAACCCCTACAAGTCACCCATTGGATCGAGCAAATTCGCCTTACCATTAGCTGCCCTAATACATGGTCATTGATTTAAACTGTACCAACTAAAGGCTGAATTTCCTTTGTTAATTGAAGGGTTAAGACATGAACAGTTCTTTGGGCACACATTTCAAATACTGCTTATGTGCATTGACCTTGGAGAGTACTGTGGGAATGAGTTCTTCCTATCATCTGATAAACCCTGATTATTGTTATTTGAATAACAATAATCAAAATTTGGCATTTTTTTCCATAAGATTTTCCTTAAGTATATTCACCACACAGAATTGTGGTGTTGTAAGGAATAAATGAGATCATGCTTTGCTTAGTCTTTAGCTGACTTCCTGTTACACTTTATGTTCGGTCCTTGAGACTCCATGGATGAGTTGACTGCTACCTTTCCTGTCCTTGTGTCCAACAGAAGTTCTGCTTCCCCGAGTGTGCTTTAGCCATTGACCTTTCATCTGCTTGTGGAGCACAAGCTGTGTACCACTCACCTCTGCACCCTTTTGCTTGAACTGACCTTCTCCCTAGAGCTGTGTCCTGGCTCATTCTCACATGGTCAAAGTTCAGATGTCAGCTCTACAGCCTTCCCTAACCTACCATGTTGAAAATACCCTTCCACAAACACATACGTAATGATATTCCATGGGTTAATATTAATTGCTTTTTTAATTTGTTACTGGTATTTATGAGGGCTGTATGTATGTTTGTATGTGTGATGAGAGACATGCATGCCGCAGCATGTGAGTGGAAAAGAACAATTTCTGCAGTCGGGGTCTCTCCTCCACTTTCACATGGGTTTACCAGGCTTACGTGGGCAAGTATCTTTACCAGCTGAGCCATCTCACTGGCATACGTTGACATTCTTATTGTAGTGTTTTTAGCATTTTTCAGTACCACAAAATATTTTAAGAACCACCATCATATATAAATAGGTGAATGAGAACGAGTAGCCCATCTGTTTGCCATAATATACTGATGTATAGTTTGTGTTTGAAATTAGTTAATATAAAACTTATTTTATAAACTCTGGCTTTTTATGGGAGTTTTATAACCACTATTATAGTCATTACTGTAAGTAGTAGGAATGACAGTTGTCGAAACTTACTAGGCTAATGTATCCCACCCAGATAAATAATCAGGAGACTGAGACAGAAATATCTCACATTACAGGCCAGCATGGACAACATAACATGACCTCATCTCAAAGAAAAAAGGACTTTTAAAGAAGTGAAAATAGTTGAAATAATGCTGCTTATGACTGGAAGATCCCCATCCATTTTCATTTTAGAATTTAGACAGTTGTGGTTCAACCATCAAAGTGTAGAGCTAGGGATGCTCAGACACATCATGTTCTAAAGCTATTAACCAGCAAGGATATGAATTATTGTTTTAAACCCATTTTGCTGGAACTGATCACTCGTGGCTATTAGATTAAAGCTGCACATGCCATCGTCTGCTGATAGCATTACTCAGTGTTGTGTGTGTCACATGTATGACCTTTTTATTGCTGTGATGTTTACATAAATGTGCAGTTTCATAGCATTTTGTATCTCATGAGTTTGTCTGTCTGCCTTTCTCTTTGGCTGCAGGTAACAGTTAACCTCTTCCATATGCAGCAACTCCAGGCTGCATCCCTTGCCAACAGCTTACAGTCTCTCTGTGACAGTGCCAAACTCTATGATCCCGGTCAAGAATACAGTGAGTTTGTGAAGGCTACAAGTTCGAGTGAATTAGAAGAAAAGGTTGATGGGTAAGAATTTATGTGTAGGTGAAATGATTTCAAGAGAGAGAACGTTTGCTGAGTTCCTATCGATGTGTATAAGGAAGTGTCTTTTCTTACACTTTATTATTAATGTTAATTTTTTTTCAATATTTTCATATTATTTTGTGGTTTCTTAGTACATTTAAGGAATAGATGTAATATACTTGAAGCTTTCCATTTTCACACAGACAGACTTCACTTTGAGTCTTAAAAATTCTTTGGGGATAGCAAATGGTGACCTATATATTTTGAATATACCAAAAACTAAACCTACATTTTTTACTAATGTTATATTAGAAAAGTTTAATCATGATATAAACACTGACTATTCTATTGTTATACCTCTTTCATATTTCATCTGTTGTTATAAGTATACATTATTTAAAAGCTTTATTCATATCTGTAAAGGAAGATGAACTAAAACCCTGCCAGTGGAGGTGCATGCCTTTTTTTCCCAGCACTTGGGAGGCAGATGTAGGCGGATCTTTATGAGTTCGAGGCCAGCCTGGAGTGAGTTTCAGGACAGCTAGGGCTGCACAGAGAAACCTTGTCTTGGGGAGGAAAAAAAGAAGCTGAACTGTATAATAAAGTTAATAATATTTAGTAAGCTTACTTACTCTACATTTATTAAATTAACAAGTTTTTTAATAGTCTATTTGTGCTGAGCTTTATTTGTTTTTACCCCACAGGAATGTAAATAAAAAAATAACCAGTAGTCCCCAGACACCTGGATATGGGCCTGCTGACTCCTTAGAGGATGTGGCCCGCCTTCCTGACAGTTGCAGTAAACTTGAAGAGGACCGGTGCTCCAACAGTGTGGACATGACAGGTGTGCGTCATACTGAGCGAGCATTGTGTATGAGCAGCAGGCACTCAGATGCCGTCCTAAGTGACATTTACAGCTCTAACCACTGCTGTCTCAGAAGTCCATTGTGGAAGAGTTTGAATCTTTTCCTTCCACATAAATAAAGCGGTATTTCACCCTGTGAAATGTGACTGGAGGCAAAGCTTTTAGCTATTCTTTTTTTTTAAAGGTCCTTCTTTCGTAAGGTCATGGAAGTTTGGGATGTTTAGTGACTCTGAGAGTACTGGAGGAAGCAGTGAATCGAGATCTCTGGATTCAGAATCCATAAGTCCAGGTACATAAATATGTATTTAAGTCTAACTAAAAATTCAATGAAAGATTGAAACAGTCCACTCGGGGTATTTTTAACTAGCATACTTTTGGAGGATCTATCTTTGACATAAGAGAATATACATACATATGTGTAATTTAAAGAAAACCTTTACATGAATTATTTATGGAAACTATTTCATGGAGTGTACCCTCTTCTGGATGCTATAAAAATAAAATCATTTTCTTACTCTTGATTTGGTATTGGAGATTGGACTTAGGGCCTCTTTCGTGAACTGTACACTAAGCCTGTTTCTTTATTTTTATTTTTATTTTTTTCTTTTGAGACAGGATCACTAAGTTGTCCAGGTGGGCGTTGAACTTATGATATAGCCCAGGCAAGCTTTGAGTCCTGTGCTCTTCTACAGTCTCCCAGGTTGCTGGGGTTACAGCCTGCACCACCACAAAGCCTAGCTGACTTCCTTCATCTGTGTTGATGTGAAAAGCTATCTCTATGTGTGTACTATACAATAACTTAGTATCAAAAGTACAATAAATTATGAGCAGCAGATGCTGCCTGTCTTTAAAGCCTGTAATCTCAAGTTCTTACTGTCAGAACTTTTGGTGCTTTGAGACAGAATTTCTTTGTGTAACAACCTTAGCTGTCCTGGAACTCACTTTAGAGACCGAATTAGCCTCACACTCAGAGATCTACCTGCCTCTGCCTCCCGAGTGCTGGGAGTAATGGTGTGTGCCTCCACTGCCTGGCCTTCTTTTTTTAAAGTCAGATTTAATTACATTCTTTTTGTTCTCAGGAATGAGTATCCAAATCCCCTGTTACCTAGATTTTGAGAATAGAAGAAAATTTTCAAACAAAAAATAATACAAATTATGTAATTCCGAGAATATTACCACTACTTATTTCTGCTGTTCTCCAGCAAATAGTCAGGTGATGGTACCCACAATTTCTTTTTAGGAGACTTTCATCGGAAACTTCCACGAACTCCATCCAGTGGAACCATGTCTTCTGCTGATGATTTAGATGAACGAGAGCCACCGTCCCCTTCAGAAGCTGGTACTACATTCATCTCTATTAAGGGTCCACTAAACCAGTTGTAACAGTGGCGATGCATAATACTCAATCATTCCTTTGTTATACACAAACATATCCGCATGTTTATATATAAGTATGAATTGATTAGATGATTGAAATAGTGTCCACAAGAATAAGGAGTAAACCTCCTAGATCTCAATACCAGCAATGTGTGATAGCAGGTTGTTTATGCTGTTCTTTCATAAGTCAGTTCAGCGACTTTCTGTTAAAAGGTTGACAAGTATGCATGAAAATTTCTGGAAAAGCTCATTCTTAATAGTGCAGGGGCTGTGGGCAAAAAAAAAAAAAAAAAATCAGTGGTAAAACCCTTGCTGTTCATGAAGCCCTGGTGCTGCAAAAGAATTCCAATAATGACGAAATGGAAATGGCAGGAAGATAAATGTACTTCTCAAGGACAAGGAAAGTTGTGGATGCTGATGATAACAAAAGTCAGTTATTTAATGACTTGAATTAAACTCATATAAATTAGTTTTTGTATCTTTGGACATTCATGTTTGTCTCTTTTAGCAGGATTTCCCAGATTATTAGGATATCTGACTTCCACTATGATTTAAAAATATAGCTAGTATTAATCTGTATAATTTTATGAGACTAGTTCTACAATGCACATATTGCTGGCATGCTAGCTTCATGTAACTAGCTCTTTTAAAGTAGTTACTAAGTTTTCTTAGGAATATACTCCCACCCATAAACACACTTTCCTGCTCTGTACAGGACACCTTAATAAAAGGTGTGTGCTCACCCTGAGAACATTGTCTTAATGTCCCAGATTAGGTCACTGGCTTGGTGGTGAGTGTACAGCTAACCATGAGATAGAAATGTGTGGTTTTATCTATAAGTTGCATGTTTTTGATGTTAGAAACCACAGACAGTTTTTTGTAACATGCAGATGGTTGAAAAGTCTAAGGATTACTCAGAACAAATAAAATTGTTGTCATCTTTCCATTCTCATGTACTATTTCTGTTATAAGGACCCAATTCCCTTGGAGCATTTAAGAAGACGTTGATGTCAAAGGCAGCTCTCACTCACAAGTTTCGCAAGTTGAGATCCCCCACAAAATGTAGGGATTGTGACGGCATCGTAATGTTCCCAGGCGTTGAATGTGAAGAGGTGAGATCTGTTTGGAATTGCATCGGCCCTCTCACTTGTTTACTTGATTAATTTCCCTGTTTTTACCATTATTTTTGATTGGAATATAAAATGATAGGTTTCTTTGTATCATCTTCATACATGTGTCATTAAATAGTGTTGGGTTTTTTCTATAGTGAACTTCATTTTTGTTGGGATTTTATTTATTAGGGTCTTTTACAAATACATATTTTTACTTCATTTTTTATTTTATGTGTATTGATGGTTTTCCCACATGTATTCTGTGCACTAAATGTGTGCAGTGCCTTTGGAGGCCAGAGAAGAGCATTGGATACCCTGGGACTAGAGTTACGGGTGGTTATGAGCCGTCTGAGGGTGCTATGAGTTGAATGTTAGCCCTCTGGAAGAGCAGCCAGTGCTTGTAACTACTAAGCCATCTCTTCCACCCCTACAAATGAAGTTTTTAGTAAGTTGTGTTGTAGTGTATCGTTTATTGCTTTGTATTTTGTTCTGTTGTTAGGTCTGTTTCAGACATTACAAGTAATGCATTTAAACTTGTTTCTAATATGTAACCAAAGTAATGGATTTAAACTTGTTTCTAATATGTAACCAATCTACCTATAGTTTGCTCAATGGTGAAAAGTTTTAAGAGAACTAATGGGTTTTAAACTGTCACTTTCTTGTAGTGTCTTCTTGTTTGTCATCGAAAGTGTTTGGAGAATTTAGTCATTATTTGTGGTCATCAAAAACTGCAGGGGAAAATGCACATATTTGGAGCAGAGTTTATACAAGTGGCAAAAAAAGAACCAGATGGCATCCCTTTTGTGCTAAAAATATGTGCCTCGGAGATTGAAAATAGAGCCTTGTGTCTTCAGGTACCCATTAAAAAAAATTTTTTAAGAGTATGTCTTTTTTTCTAATGAAAAGAAAACTATGCTATCAATTTGTAATGGCTGATTTTATTCCACCTTATTTTGAAAACTTTATTTGGCCCCAGCTAAGATTCTTTTGCAGTACCAAAAAAAAGTGAAGTAGGCATATGAAGTAAGTTTAGATGTCTGCAGTGGCCATTTGAACTAAAGCAGAATTTGTTTCTCTATTCAAGGGAATTTACCGTGTTTGTGGAAACAAAATAAAAACTGAAAAACTGTGCCAAGCTTTGGAAAATGGAATGCACTTAGTAGACATTTCAGAATTCAGTTCACATGACATCTGTGATGTCTTGAAATTATACCTACGACAGGTAAAGTTATTATAGCCTATCATCTTATTGAAACAGTAGAAATGTTATTTGTGTTTTGTTTTTCAGTTCATAACATAATATTTTCTTTTTTTTTTTTTTATTTTATGAGCATTAGTGTTTTGCCTGCCTGCATGTGTGTCTTTGTGAGGGTGTTGGTCCCCTGGAACTGAAGTTACAGACAGCTAGCTGTGAGCTGCCATATGAGTGCTGGGAATTGAACCCAGGCCTTCTGGAACCACTGAACCTTATCTCCAACCCCCATGCACTTGTATTTTCATTAACATAGACCAAACTGAAGTCTTCTAAATAATTTATAGATTATAGCACAAATAAGTCAGACGTATAATTAAAAATAATAATAATAAGCACTGATTTTTCATCTCAGTATATGACCATAGAATATTATTCCACCTTACAAAAGACCTCTATGTGTCTTTTCCAGTTATAGCCTGACTCCATGGAAGCTCTTTCCTAACCATTTAAGGAATAAACATTTTTCTGGACATAAAGAAGTAAATAACATGAAGTGTTTGTATTAAGTTTTAGAAATGTAACTTTGAAAGCATAGTTTAGCTTTGTAAGGAAAAGCCAGTGTTGAACTGTTCCATGAATATTCAACAAGCAGAACAGTGTTTGGATCATGGTTTAGTTTTCTCCTCCCTAATACTTCAAAATATCTATTTTAGATGTTCAGTGGTAAAAGCGATAAAGTATGTATTTGGAGCAAGAGGCAGAGCTATCCTGTAAGCTGGGTACTAGAAAACTGACAGGAATATGGTCAGGAAATGGCCATCCTATATTGTCTTTTTCTGCACTCAGTATTGGATGTGCAATTTGTGGGAGCCACCTACAAAGAAAGCGTATCTATGGGATAAAGTAAGTGTCCTCAGGCAGAAGCTTAGGGAGAGGTTATAAGGGTTTGGCATAGTGTTGTGAACCAGGTACAAAAACTCCTTGGGCCAAGCCCCTCTGTCATTCTAATCTTGGGTGAAACTGAAGAGATGGTAGCAAAGAGAGCAGTGCTGGTAGTCCTCAACACGTCAGCTCTGGAGTTGTGTTGTTCCATTCTGGATCCTTTTGTCCACTTATGCAACTGCTATCTTGGGATTTCTTTTTGTGAAGAAAATACCGTGTATTTTTGTTTCTGTCCTCTCACCCCCACCCCCTAGTTTTGCTCATGTCTGTCCTTGAACAGGATGGACCTTATTCTCTGTAAATGTTTTTATTCTGTTCTTTTGATGAGACTGGGACAGCGTACATAGTAACTGTCTGTACTTTTGCTTTGGGGGCTTGGCAACCTGTGCTGTGCTGCTCTAGGATCTCCTCCCCTGTTTCTGCTCAGTCTCCTGCTTTTACTATCTCAGTACTTTCTAGAAGATTCCCTCAGCCTCGTCTCTTCCTCTGCTGTAAACCTCTCTATTCTCCTCAAACTCTAGAGGTCTGTTCTTTTGATTCATATGACTTTGTGTATTATAGTGGATTTGTTTTAATAAATCAGTGCTAACATTAGGGTAGTAATGAATATAAATATAGACATAGACTAGCATTTTATAATCCCTTGTGGAACTTTTAGGTTTAGGGTTTTATTGTTTGTCAGTTAATGCCTTAATCATTTAATTTATGACAGTGATTTCAGACTAACTTAATAGGTCATGTGTGTAGTAAGCATATACATTTAAACTTTTTAAAATATGTATGGATATTTTTCCTGCATGTATGTCTGTACCACATGCATGCCTGGTGCCCAGGAAGGCCAGAAGCCTATCAGATCCTCTGGAACTGGAGTTACAGACAGTTGTGAACAACTGTGTGGGAGCTGGGAGTGGAACTTAGTCCTCTAGAAAAACAGCCAGTTCTCTTAACCCCTGAGCCCATCTCTCTAGACCCAGACACACAGTTAAAGGCCTACTTTAAAACTTCTTGACCTAAAAAACATGGTGAATCATTGATTAGCTGTGAACAATAGTTAACATTGTAGCAGGAGAAAAAAGATAACAGAATTCATAATGTAATTTTATTTCTTCAGCTTCCAGAACCATTTATCTTATTCAGATTATACAAGGAATTTATAGACCTAGCAAAAGAGATACAACATGTAAATGAAGAGCAAGAAGCAAAAAAGGATAGCCCTGAAGACAGAAAACACCCACATGTGTGCATAGAAATCAACCGAATCCTGCTGAGGAGCAAAGACCTGCTGAGACAGTTGCCAGCGTCAAATTTTAACAGTCTTCATTACCTCATAGTACATCTGAAGCGGTAAGAGTTTTATATGAGTAGAGTTCCTTTAGTGGGTAGCTGTTTGTTGAATTAAATGTAGCAGCTTTTACCATTTTGATGCTGTGTGTTTTTTAATGAATTTCAGTTTTCTAACACATTAGAGGAAAGGGAATGAGTGTGTGTTCAGGCGGTGAGCATCATCCTCAGATGCCTGCTGTGTGCCTGGCTCTAGGTGGAGAAACAGGAGGGAGACAGGGTTTCTGTTACCTGTGGGCTCACAGGCTTGCGTACACACGTACAGTACAGCATCATTTGTTCACTAGGTGTGTACAGCATGCAAAAGAAGATGGGGAAAGTCAGAGGAATCAGCTCTCAAGTAAGGCTTGAAGAACTCAGTAGTGACTTAGTTGTCCAAGAATGCTCAGAAGAGCATTCCAGGCAGAGGATAACAGACACAGATAGGTGGGAACAGTTTACATTTAGGAAGTAATGTGCTCAGGCTACACTACAGAATGAATGCACAGTGTGCACTGGTAAGATCTTGAATACCTACCAGTTGAGCTTGCCATCTTCTGTACCCACTAAAGATTTTTGAACTGGGATTTTTACATGCTCAGATTTGCCTGTTAAATCTTTTTGGCAAAAATAAGGAGAATGGGCTGGAGTGGAGGTCTTTACTCAAGTTCTAGTCTCCGTGAATGGTCATAGAAACAAAGGTGATAAGAGCTGGAAGGACACTGGGAATGTGAGTGACATGTAATGCAGAGGCCTCTCAGGGAGTCATCTAGGCTTGAGAAATAGGCTTGGTTACAAGGAATTGACAGTATTATTCTGTTTCCATTATAAAGACCTGGAAGCATATACAGAAAAAATCTTTAAGGGTGCCTTTTTTATATGCTGGGAAAACATCAGTAATTCCTTCTAAACTTGGTTTTTATCCTAACAACAAAAACAGTATTAAACCAAATTTGGCATGTGGTCAATATTTTAATCAAGTAAATATGTATTTTTCTTAGAACTCTCTCACAACTTGACCCTTGACCCTTTTTTAGGTTCTTGTAGCCTGTCTATATTCAAGCAATCAACATGGTCCCTCGGGCGCCTCCTGTGTGCCAGGCTCTGGCTGGAGAGACAGGATGGAAACAGGGTTTCCATCTACTCATGCTAACCCGTAGTAAAGCACATGGAACACCTTCGGTATGCAAGTCTCATAAAGATGTGTGTGTTGTTGCTTTGCAGGGTGGTAGACCATGCAGAAGAAAACAAGATGAACTCTAAGAACTTGGGGGTCATATTTGGACCGAGTCTCATTAGGCCAAGACCCACAACTGCTCCCGTCACCATCTCTTCTCTTGCTGAATATTCTAACCAGGCACGACTCGTAGAGTTCCTCATCACTTACTCACAGAAGATCTTCGATGGGTCCCTCCAGCCTCAAGATGTTCTAGCCAGTACAGCTGCTGTTGCCCCTCATCTTGATCAAGGGGATCTTCCAAGACCTCTGTTGTCACCAGATGAAAGAGACTCAGATCGGTCTATGAAACCGCTGTTTTTTTCTTCAAAGGATGTAAGTTGTTTCTTTTTAATTTTATGTGTGTGTATGTACAAATGAGATGGGCTCGTACATGCCATGGCACTGGCTAAAGTCAGAGGACAACTTTGGGGAGTTGATTTTCACCGCCCACCAGTGTTGAGGCAGAGTCTGCCTGCTTTCCCCCTGTGCTCTGTGACATAAGCTAGCTGAATCGCAAGCTTTGAGCAGTTAGTTCCGGGGTCTCTGCCTCTGGCCTCACTGTATGTAGACCACTAGGATCACAGACACGCTACCGCATCCAGTCTCTAACATGGGCTCCAGGATCACACTCAGGTGTCAGGCTTGGGTGAGCAGCACCTTTTCCTGTTAAGCCAAAGTTTTGACTGTTAGAGAATTGCATTAGAACTGTATGGTGTTTTAGGTCAGTAAATTAATGGTCTTTGAACTGTTTCTTTTGAAATGTGCTTTGCTTCTACAAATGTTCTCTTCCATTAGCAGGATTCTCACACTTCAGATTATGAGATCAAAGCTTTTGAATTAGCTACATCATTTGAAGAATCAGAACGCAAACAAAAAGCACTGGGGAAATGCAATGCTTCTCTTGTTGGTGAGTAGCCATATGAAAAAAAGCTGGGTATGAAATTAAAATTTACAAATAACCCATTGTTAAAGTTAAAGTGAGTGCACCAGGTTCAGTCTCCAGTGCTGCAGAAACCAGCGCAAGCCAAGGAAAGTGAAGTTAAGGGAATTCCAAACCTCCATATTTTATTACTTAACAAATCTATGTCAGTCACTAAGAAAGTTACCTTTTAGTGAACCTTGCATCTTTGTATTTTTTCCATTTGTGTGTGTGATGTGCATGTGTATGCATCTGTATTATTCATGTATGTGGGCCCATGTGCATGAATGCCCAGAGTTGGAGTCAGGACTATTCTTTGGTCACTTTTCTACCTTCCTTATTAAGGCAGTGTCTCCTAATCAAACCAGTACTTGCTAATAGGGCTAGTCCTGGATGCCAACTTGCTCTGCTGATCGTCTGTCTCTCCCTCTGAGGCGGGAATCATAGGCAAGCTGCCAACCATCCCCAACATTAACGTGGGTTCTAGGAAAGTGTACACTACTCCTCACTGTGGAACTAGTGCTTTAACAACTGAACCTTCTCCCCAACCCTCTACCTTACATTTATAAAAGCTGCCTAAGTGGGTTCTGTGCCTCTGCGAGTTTGGTTTTGGTTTGGTTTTTGCTTCTTATTCAGTTAAAGTCAAGATGGTGTACTAATGGATAACATGGTTTGTAATGTGAGTGAAAGTATTGCTAAATTTAACTGTTAATAGGCTGCCTGAGCTCTAAAGGTGGGATTAGAAAGATGGCTTGATGATTTAGAGCACTTGGTAGAGTTGCTCCTGCAGAGGACCCAGGGTTGATTCCCAGCACCTACATGGTAGCTTAAAACCATCTGTAACAGTTTCAGAGGATCTGATGCTCTCTTCTGGCCTTCACTGGCCCCAGGCATTCACATAGTGCACATAAGAACATGCAGGAAACACTCTTATACATAAAACCAAATAAATCTGAAAAAACTTTTTGTTTTTGTTTCTTTGAGACAGGGTTTCTCCGGGAAGCTCTGGCTGTCCTGGAATCATCCTGTAGACCAGGCTGGCCTTGAACTCACAGTTCTGTGAGGCCTCTGCCTCATGAATGCTTGGATTAAAGGCATACACCACCACTACCCGGCTTCTTTTTTCATTTTTGAAAAGTTCTAAAAATGGAAAAGTTTAAACTCCAAACGTTTCCATGTGCTTTTCTTGTGGACTCCTTTGCACTCTGTACACACGGGTTACATCGTTCGTTTCTTTGGTCAGCAGTTTTCCTACGATCTGGTTGAATGGAAGCTGTCATTGATGAAAAGGCTTGCATTTTTGCTATAACTCTGTAATCCAGTTTGGCAGAAAGGTCAGATTTGCTGTGTGATCAACATGAAGGAACACAGCCTGAGGAGGGAGGGGACCTATGACTTTTCTGTTGATGCCATACATGAGCTGTGCCCGTAACACCTAAGGGAGGGAGGGATACAGGAAGGGTGAGGGTAATATACAGTCCCCAAGGACATGTCACTTATGACCTACATCCTCCAACTAGACCCTGCCTGCCGTATCAACTTCCCAACAGTGTCATTATAATATGAATCTATCAAAAAATTGATACAAGACCAGCAAGTTGGTCCATCAGATAAAGGCACTTGGCCTGGTGTGACGAGAACTAACTCCACAGAGTTGTCCTCCAAACACCTTAGGCATGCCATGCACATACACACAGTAATTTTTTTAAAGAAATTAGTCCATTTATTGGCTTAGAGCCATTATGACTCTAATAACCTCTAGAAACACTATTGTAGTAACCTCTAGAGCTCTGCTGTTCAACCCAGTAAGTTGACAGTTAAGATTAATATCACATCCCATTACTCAGATTTGATCTTCATAGCAATTCTGTACTGGAAAATGGATAGCATTGGTCTTGCTCATAGCTAACAGTCTGAGAGAGAAAAAAAAATATCAAAAGTCATATGTTGAAATGAATTACTCAGATAGGATTTGAATCTAGCACTGATTTATAAATCTGACCTAATTTTTGTTTTTCACTGCCCCATGAAATTAGATTCCCAATTATGAATAGTAATAAACATAAATAATTTGAAGATTTTTTTTTTTTTAGTATTTATTATATACAAGATAGTTCCAGGTACTTTTCTTGTTGGACCATTTAGAGCACATGACAATTTAGATACATGTATTCTTGTGTGACAGGCAGGGACATTTCCAGTGAAGATCAGGATCAAGAACTGACCAGGCAGCTGACTTAGAGCCTACGCTATTTTTTACTATGCTAGTGACCTTATTGCTGAACTGAAGGAATGCATGCACTTTGGTTCTGGCAGGCCAACAGCAGTGAGCCAGGTCCCTGGGAATATTCGGTGAACATGGGGAATGACCAGGGAAGTAGGTTTCAGGAGCATTGTTTTGGAGCCCAGGGAAGAAAGATCATCTGGGGGCTGGAGAGATGGCTCATCGGGGGAAAGGGTTTGCTGAGTTGACCTGCGTTCAGTTTCCAGTATCCACATCTGACTGCTCACAGCTGCCTGGAATTCCAGCTGGAGCTCCAGAGGGATCCAGCACATAGCCTCTAAGAGTACATGCACATGTGCTCACAGACACATCATTTTTACCAGTCCAAGGTGAATAGAGGTCAGATGAGAAGATGACTGATAAGTGATGCTGTTGGTCACCTGTGTACCATGTCCAGAAATGTGGAACAGTGTCAGATAACAGAATGGAAGACTCAAGCCATACACAGGGCCGTGGCCAGCTGCTATTCAGAGTCAGAACAGGGTCAGGGTACCAAAACAGTCGCTGTGTCTTAACATCAGGCAGTTGAGGGCCAAGAGCAGCCAGTTCAATACCTTTGCAGGAATTGGAAAAGACCATTTGGGGAGGTGAGGACTCAGAGTGTGGCCTTGACACCTCCTGTGAATGAGTGTTTTACTTTGTCTTAGTTTGACCTAGAAGGTGATAGGGTATTAGCTCTGAGAGCTGTGGCTTGGCGAGCACCCTCTCGTTGTGGAATGAATGTAGCTAAAACAGACCAAGTGAGGTGTCTTGAGATCTTGGGATTCAGAGTACATTGCATTTGGTTGGCCAAAGGTGGTGTAATTTTTCTGAGTTAACTCACCAATGTCTGCCTGTGGAATCTTTTGACCTAGAAAATACTTGTTGATGGGGAGTACATTAAAACAAATTACTAGACAAGTAGTTTTTGTATTTTGTTCTGTTTTTAGCTGATTTGTAAATGCTTTTTTTGTTGATTTTTACATAAAGTTTTAAATGAACTCTCAAATTCAAACAGACAACAGAACACCATGCTGGGGACATTTTGTTGTCTGTCTTACTCAGATTCTGGTGCTAATCATGTGCCACTTTCTTTTTCAGACAACAAAGTACATTTGCATTTTGACCAAGACCTTGAATCGACATCCCAAAAGATGGAAGATGTTTGTAAAAGCCCCAAGCTGCTGCTTCTGAAATCGGATAGGTCAGCAAACAGTGTGCAGAGACATAGTCCGAGGACCAAGATGAGACCTGTAAGTTTGCCTGTAGACCGGCTGCTGCTTGCAAGTGCTCCTACTGAGAGGAGCAGCAGGGATGTAGGAAATGGAGAGCCAAACAAGTTTGGCAAGACTCTCTTTGAAGGACTTCTCAAAAAAGACAACTCAAATACTACTTGTTCCAAAGTTAATGGCTTTGACCCGCAAAATCTACAGAAATCCTGGGATAAACAGTGTGAACACAACAGTTTTACTACCAAGACTACGGTGATTGTGCCCAGTGCACACCCTGAGAAGGGATTGACAGCAAACATTGTCAATAATGAGGACCAGGCCAGTAGTGCCGCCCAGTTCAGTAAACCTTATGCAGAGCCGGCCAGGTCAGCGAGAGACACATCAGAACGGAGGTCCTCTGATTGCTGTCCTGTCGCTGCTGTCAGAGCACCCCGAACACTGCAGCCCCAGCACTGGACAACGTTTTACAAACCACCTAATCCCACCTTCAGTGTCAGGGGGACTGAGGAGAAAACAGCAGTACCCTCGGCATCTGTGCCCTCAGCAGCTGCGTCTCCTGTCCTGCTGCGTGTTCCCCAGATTCCTGTGGCAAAGCCAGACCCAGACTCTAGGGTCACGGCAGCTTGTTCTGTGCCGTCAAGTGCTCAACCCAAAGAGAACTCTGAGGAGCCTGGCCTGCCGGAGGGGACTCCGGCCTGCCAGCGACCACGACTAAAACGAATGCAGCAGTTTGAAGACCTTGAAGATGAAATCCCGCAGTTTGTGTAGGGTTGTCAAAATTCAGACTTTCTGTTTGTTTTGTTTTGTGAGAAGAATGTTTGGACAGGGCCCTTTTGTATAGGATTGCCAAAGCTATTTGTCATTGTGTTGTTTGTTGATCATGTAAGATGGGAGAGTGTTCTGACAAGGCTGCGTTCATGCCTCACTAGAATGATCTTTAAAGTTGTAAAGAAAATGTGTGAATTCGTGTTTTTTTTTAGAAGTGATTTTTCCACAAAATGACCCATTGAAATTCATCCTTAATATATGATAGTTTTTATCAGGAGGTTCAGTTGGGGAAAATCAGTGCGGAGTGAGCGCAAGTGCATATTTATAAAGTATTTCTGAACAGTAGTTCCTGGGAGATGTCATGTGCTGTGATTTTCCCACAGTTTCACAGGGCATCTTTAACCATTGTGCTTGTAGTTGTATGTAAGCTTTTATTTTTCAATTGGAAATTCACCTTTTAATATTTACATAATGGCCAAGGGGGTTGCCAATCTGTATTTAATTATATTTTAATTGCCAATTTTTACATGTGGTTTAGTTGTACCCCAAAAATGCACTTAAACCTGAACTGTTTAGTTCTGTTACCTTTTATTTGGCTGTAGAAGTCTTTAGTACATTTGGTAGGGCTTTGAGGGTTTTGTTTTGTTTTATCTCTTAGTTTTGTCTCTATAAACTTTTGTTTTTCAACAGTTCTGAACTTATAAATATTTTATATAGTGGTCCAGAAAAGATGCTATTTTCAGAAGTTTTTAAATTCAGTACATTTCCTTTTTATGGCCCGGGTTTTGTTTAAACTGTTCCATTTATAAGAAATATTTTAACTTACAAATTATTTTATATATTTTTTTCTATCTGACTTTCAGCAATTGGAAATGTATAGTTTATTCAGATGAGTGAGTTTAGAAATTTTACAAAAGTTGTAGGTGAGAATATCTGTTTCTTTAAAAAAACAAAACAAAAAACCCTAGTTTTCAGAACTTGTGCATTCCTGTTACCTTCTGTGCCATTGTTTTGTCTAAAATAGGATGTAAAAGGGACAAGTACAGTAGCCTTTTGTATGTATTAATTATATTATGTTTTTGTATGACCTTGTTATATTTGATAAATATATGTACATATTCACTTGTTAAATTATTTCAGGTTCTCGTGTCTTGTCTGACACTACTACATAACTATTGACTTAGAGTCAGCACTTAGGGTCAACACTTGGGGTCATGAATCTCTTACCTACAACATGGAGTGTTTTGTGACACATTGTGTTGTCATCTGTACCATTCAGAACTAGGGAGAGATGAGTAACAAGCTTTTTCATGATGAAACTTTTTTTTGTTTGTATGTTTTGTTTTATGATAATATTTTTATTTAAATTTGAAACAAGCTTGTTTACTTGTCAATCCCAGTTCCCTCTCCCTCAACTCTCCCCTGCTCCCCCTCCCAACCCCCATCCCATCCCTTTCTGCTCCCCCCAGGGAGGGTGAGGTCTTCCATGGGGAACCTTCTAAGTCTGTGATATCATTTGGAGCAGGGCCTAGGCCCTCCCCCATGTGTCTAGGCTGAGAGAGTATCCCTCTATGTGGAATGAGCTCCCAAAGTCCATTTGTATACTAGGGATAAATACTGATCCACTACTAGAGGCCCCATAGACTGCCCCAGTCCTCCTGACACTCATTTTCAGGGGGTCTGGGTTAGTCCTATGACTGGTTTCCCAGCTGTCAGACTAGGGTCCATGAGCTCCCCCTTGTTCAGGTCAGCAGTTTCTATGGGTTTCTCCAGCCTGGTCTTGATCCCTTTGCTTATCACTCCTCCCTCTCTGCAACTGGATTCCAGGAGTGTTTAACTGTGAGTGTCTGCTTCTGCTTCCATCAGTTACTGGATGAAGGCTCTAGGATGGCATATAAGGTAGTCATCAATCTCATTATCAAGGAAAGGCATTTAAGGTAGCCTTTTCACTGTTGGTCAGATTATTAGTTAGGGTCATCCTTGTAGACCTCTGGACATTTCCCTAGTGCCAAATTTCTCTTTAAACCTGTAATGGCTCCCTCTATAGGTATCTTTTTTTCTTGCTCTCTTCTATTCTTTCCCTGACTCAATCTTCCTGCTCCCTCTTCTTCCCTTCTCTTTCTCCTAACTCAATCTTCCGTCCCCCCCATGCTCCCTATTTTCTTAAGAAATCTTGTCCCTTTCCCCTTCTCAGGGAGATCATGAATGTCTCTCTTAGGGTCCTCCTTGTTCCTAGCTTTTCTGGCAGTGTGGATTGTAGGCTTTTTTTTTTTTTTTTTTTTTGGTTGGGAGTCTTTTGATCACTACTTCTAAGTCATTATGGGTTACAGATCATTTGAAATTGCCTGTAATTTTAATTTTGGTGTCAGAAAATTGTCTAATCCATTACATTTTTAAATTTTCTAGAGTACAAGTTTTCAAAGTAGACCTGAAGATTCTCTGGATTTCCTCAGTGTCCATTATAGTGTCCCCTTTTCATTTCTGATTTTGTTAATTTGCATGTTCTCTCGCTGCCTTTTGGTTAGTTTGGATAAAGGTTTGTATATCTGGTTGATTTTCTTGAAAAGCCAACTCTTTGTTACATTGATTCTTTGTATTGTTTTCCTGGTTTCTATTTTACTGATTTCAGCCCTCTACTCCTCCGGAATGAGTTTGCTTCTTTTTGTTCTAGAGCTTTCAGTTGTGCTGTTAATTCTCTAATGTGACTATTCTCCAGTTTCTTCATGTGGGCACTTAGTGCTATGATCTTTCCTCTTAGTACTGCTTTCAAAGTGTCCATAAGTTCAGGTATGTTGTGTCTTCATTCTCATTGAATTCTAGGAAGTCTTTAATTTCTTTGTTTATCCCTTGACCCAGGAGTGGTGCAATTGGGCCTTGTTCAGTTTCCATGAGTTTGTAGGGTTTCTGCAGTTTGTGTTGCTGTTGAATTCTAACTTTAAAGCATGGTGGTCTGATACGGTACAGTTATTCCAATATTTTTTGTACCTATCAAGGTTTGCTATATTGCCAAGTATGTGGTCGATTTTAGAAAATGTTCCATGTGGCGCTGAGAAGAAGATATATTCTTTTGTGTTTGGATGGAATGTACTATAGATGTCTGTTAAACCCATTGGGTCATAACTTCTGTTAGTTCCTTTGTTTCTTTGTTAAGTTTCTGTCTGGTGGTCCAGTCTAGTGGTGAGAGTGGGGTGTTGAAATCTCCCACTATAAATGTGTAAGGTCTTATGTGCGATTTAAAGTTTTAGTAATATTTCTTTTACGAATGTGGATGCTTTTGTATTTGGCGCATAGATAGATGTTCAGAACTGAGACTTCATCTTGATGAATTTCTCTTGTGATGAATAAGAAATGACCTTCTTCATCTGTTTTGATTGATTTTAGTTTAAAGTCTAATTTTTTAGATATTAGGATAGCTACACTTGCTTATTTCTTGGATCCATTTGATTTGAAAATCTTTTCCAAACCCTTAACTCTGAGGTAACGTCTTGTCTTTGAAGTTAGCTGTGTTTCTTGTATGCAGCAGAAGGATGGATTCTGTCTTCATATCTATGCTGCTAGCCTATGTCTTTTTAATGGGTGAGTTAAGACCATTAATATTGAGGGATATTAATGACCATTGATTGTTAATACTTATTTGTTTTGGATTTGGTGGTGGTGGTGGTATTGTTTATGGATTTCCCCCATTTTTCTTTTGGCTGTTGGCAAAGTAGGATTATCTATTGCCTATGTTTTTGTGAATGTAGTTAACTTCCTTGGGTTGGAGTTTCTTTCAGAACTTTCTGTAGGTCTGGATTAGTTGATACGTACTATTGAAATCTGATTTTGTCATAGAATATCTTGGTTTCTACATCTATAGTGATTGAAAGCTTTGCTGGGTATAGTAGTCTGGGCTGGCATCCATGGTCTCTTAGTGTTGGTAGAACATCTCTATCCAGGACCTTCTGGCCTTCAGAGAAGTCAGGTGTAATTCTGATAGGTTTGCCTTTATACGTTACTTGGCCTTTTTCCTTTGCTCCTTTTCATATTCTTTCTTTATTCTGTATGTTTAGTGTTTTGATTATTATGTGGTGAGGGGACTTTTGTGTATGTGTGTTCTGTAAACTTCTTGTACTTTCATTGACATGTCTTTAGGTTGGGAAATTTTTCTTCTATGATTTTGTTGAATATATTTTCTGTTCCTTTGAATTGGGTTTCTTCACCTTCTTCTATACTTACTAGAAAAGGTTTGACCTTTTCACTGTGTCCCATATCTCCTGGATATTTTGTGTGAGGGACTTGTTGGACTTAAGATTTTCTTTGGTTGATGAATCTATTTCTCCTAGTGTATCTTCAGTGCCTGAGATTCTCTCTTCCATCTCTTATATTCTGTTGGTTATGCTTGCATCTATAGTTCCTAATTGTTTACCCAGCTTTTCTATTTCTGGCATTCCCTCTGACTGTGTGTGGGTTTTTTGTTCTGTTTTGTTTTCATTGTATCTGTTTCAGCTTTTAAACCTTGCACTGTTTGTTTCTTGCAATTTTTGGTTTGTTTTTTCTTCCATTTCTTAAAAGAATTTTTTCATTTCCTCTTTTAGGGTCTCTATCATCTTCATGAAGTTGTTTTTAAGGTCAGTCTCTTCTGCTTCATCTGTGTTGGGAAGTTCAGGTCTTGCTGGTGTGGAGTTCCTAGACTCTGATGGTGTCATATTGACCTTTCTGTTGCTGACTGTGTTCTCATACTGTCGCCTTCCCATCCCTTCTCCCAGTTGGGTCTCTCCCTCTCCTGGTAGGTACGGGACCAAGGTTCTCTTCTGGTGGGTGCAGGCAGGTCCAGTACTCCGATGGCTCTCCTCTTCAGTGGATGGTGGTGGGACTAGGGCGCTGGCAGACTCTGGATGGGCCAGTCCACTAGGCTGGGCTCCCCGCCCTGCACAGTCCCCAAGAGGCTCCCGAAACTTTGCTTCTATCCCTTTTTGTACACACTAATGCTGTGAAAACCTAAAATGAATCAGCCAACATGTATTGAGCCCCTTGTGTGTGCTGCAGACTTTACAAAGTTTCTATATAAATTTTCATAACAACCTGTAATGGTCAGACAATCATGCCGTTCCCCTGCCTCTGATGGCAATAGAGACTTACATGACATATTTTAAGTTCCACAAGTGTCACAGCAGAACTATAGCTAAACCAAAAGGGCTATCTGATCTTGATGGTCGGTGCTCTTAGTAACTGCGATAGAACTAAATATTATCAGAGTATTTAACAATAACAAATACTCCTCTAAAAATTCTGATTGTGAAATGCACCTAATGAATCATGTTTACATGTGTGGTTCAGGGACAGTAAATGTGTTCACATTGTTATGCAGGTGGCAACCTCCATGATTTCTTCACCATCTTATACTAAAACTTGTAAAATGTGCTTTTAACTCAGTTTCAGTGTGTGGACACAACCCCGTCAATGAATATATCATGGCATAAACGTGCCCCTGGTCCCCACTTGCCACGTGACAGTTCCACTTTCACAGCTTTCTTCCTTTGCCTGACACCTGTCCAGCCTATTCTGTTTTCCTGGGAGCGGTGAGCAGGCTTCTCAGAAGGAGTGCCCACAGTATGCACCGTGCGTGCCACCCTGTGCATAGCGGCCGTGCATAACTCCACTGGGGAGTTACTCTGTGATGACTGAAAGTCCGTGTGAGCTAGGGGAAAGGATAGAAGATAGGAGTCCTTCTGGAAGAGAGCTTTCAGACCACCAGAAAACATTCCGGAAATTTCTGGCAAGCAGCTATGAAAAATTGATCATACTTCCCTAAACAGGCATAGCAGAATTTGACTATTTTAAATGACCTTGATATAGCATAGACAAGCTAATTCTTTTACTGTGGCGATACTCGGGGCCCCATGGGGATTTGCCCAGTGATCTCACAAGCAGATTGACTTGCATGTCACTTTCCTTTGACTTTAGATGACTGTGGTGACACTACTGACATCCATTATGGTTTTGTGTAGTATTTATATAACTACACATCTCTTCAAATTTTAACTGTCATGTATTTGAAGTAAGTTATGCTTAGTGTTACTCTGTTTTCCCTTTCCTAATTTTTCTGCATGGGAATTTTAAATCACTTTAGGAAGAGATTCTTAGAAACTAAATACTTCGCTGGTTTGCCAATAGCTAGTTTTAAGTCATTGGCAATTATGGCCTGTATTAGTCACAACTATGATTGGCAGATGGTGAATCCGTGGCTGTGGGATTTTACTGTTCGGAAGAACCATGCCTTCTTCCTTTGTTCTTATCGGTGGAGACGCATAGATTCCTTCTTCACAGTAGATTGGGGTATGTTGTCCTTTATTCTAGTATTGAAGTTTCCCCAGAATTGATTTGTGGGAATCTTTACGAGGTGACTTGTGTGCCTTTGAAATGGCCTCCTCACTTATGGGGTTTTTTTAGGGGGTGTATAAATTGTTCCAAGATCACCTGACCTTTTCCATATTTCGGATCAATGATTAGACATTTTCCAAAAAAAGTTCATGCTCCTTTAGATGAAATTTAAATTCTGAGCACTTGCTCTAGTCCATCCTTTCCATACTTGAAAATCTCTCCTCACCTGGCATCTCATCTGCTAAACAGATCCTCAGTCGCAGCCATACTGGTTCTCCCCACACTGATCAAGCCTCTCAAAACGGTCTTGCTGGGTGGTGGTAGTGCACACCTGTCATCCTAGCACTTGGGAGGCAAAGACAGTCGGATCTCTGTGAGCTCAAGGCCAGCTTAATCTACAAAAAGTTCCAGGACAACCAGGGATGAACAGTGAGACCATCTCCAAACCAAACCCAAAGACCTCATTTCCACCACATCCCCCCCAGACCACACTGACTGAACCCTTGACCTCACTGCCAACCCTCAGCACTCAGAATTCAGGACCCAGACAGAAGGGAAGAAAGCAGTTCACAATCTCTAAAATGAGCAATTGCAGATACTGACTTGCCTGCAGGAAGCTTTTTAGTGGAAGCTGTATGTGGCTTGAAATGTCTTCATAACCCATGTAATTACTCTGCCGGTATAAAATTAGCAGTTCAAAAAATTAGTGTAGACAATTAGTCATGTTTCCAAGTTACAGATTTTCTTTTAGGGTTCACCTTTGGCATTTTACGTAAATAGCTCAGGAGCGGTAGCTGTACCTCACTCGAAAACCTGCCTCAGCCTTCTGGCTATGATCCTGTGCACTTGTTACAGGGTAGTTTAAGTCCTTGGTGAAAAAGAGGAATGGGAGATGGTACTCTTTTTTTTTTTTTTTTTTTTTTTTTTTTCTGTGACAAAATGCCTGAGACAGACAACTTAAAGGTGGCAAGGTTGGTTTGAGCTCATGGTTTCATGGGTTTCAGTTCATGGTTGGCTGGCTTCATTGTGTTGGAGCTGAACTGATGCAGATCATCATTCAGGGAGTGCGTGGGTGCTGTCCCTATGGCAGTCAGGAAGGAGAGCAATGGACCAGTCTTTCAGTGGTATACCTCCTCCACTCCTCCAACCAGGCCCCTCCTTCCGTTCCCCGCCACTTTGTAATAGTCCATTTAGATATGATGTGTCAGTGACTGAAGGCCACCATGATCAGTGACCTCTAAACAAGGCCAAACTGGGGAGCAAGCCTTCAACACTCAGCCTTTCGGAGACATGGTAGTTCCAAAGCATAACAGCATCACTAGACGTGAAGTCTTTTGTTGTCTAAGCAGTGCTGATGGTCAGTGAATGTAGCTCTGAGCAGTAGAGATCAGGTAGACCAGACCTCTCTGTACAGTAAGGGCTTACTAATAGTCATGAAGAGGTTCTCAACCTTCTGATGTTGCAGCCCTTTAATACAGGTACTCGTGCTGTGGTGACCCCCAACCAAAATTTTATTTTCGTTGCTACTTCTTAACTGTAATGTTGCTACTGTTATAAATCGTAACTATTTTGGGGGAGAGAGGGGTTTGGTGAAGGGATTTCGACCCACCAGTTGGGAACCTCGGACACAAATAGAGCCTGTTACAGTTGCTGTCTGGTAAGGTCTTTTTAATTTTAAAAAGTTAACTTTGTAGGTGATTAATAGTTGTGAAACAGGGTTAACTGCTTTTTCACACAAGCAAATTGACAGCAGAGGCTAAACAGCTCCCTAAAGTTTCTGTAACCAGCAAAAGGTGAACTCAGATGTCTTTGTTATAAATTACCTCATTTCTAAAACTTGATCTTCTTAAAGCAAAGGCAGCTACCAATCATACTTAGGGATTTTTCTATCGGGTTGCTAGGATATTGAAGTTAAGGCATAGCCGGATTCCAAGGTTACTTTTAGTGTGTGCATATAAAAATTTATTGCAAGTTTTCATCTAAAATAAGTTTTCCCTTATGGTGAATTGTACAGGTTATATTTGATCAGAGAACACAGCCGATGACAGGCTTAACAAACCATTCTCTCCCCGAAGAACAACTTGGGAAGCAAAGCTATCACAGCCTTTAGAGATTTAAGTATAGAGGGAACAAGATGTGAAGGGGATGTTTAGCGTTTGCTCACAATCAGGGGAAGGGTCCAAAATCCAAGGGACAAAAGAAGGCCTTAAACCACTACCTTTAGGATTAATGAGGTAAATCCTAGTTTATTTTTAGGAACACAATTAACAGGGATTAGTGGCCCATTGTGAATGTAAAATTGGGCAGATTAGAGGAAAGGAGACCTGACCTGGAACCCTGGAATGTAGTAGCTTTCTTTTTTCAAGTGTTACAAGTGAAGCCCGATGAGTGGACTTGCCAGTAATCCCAGCTAGTCAGGAGCCTAAGACTGGAGGATCTGTGAGCAGCAGAGTTCAAGGCCAGTGCCAGGCAATGTGGCAAGAACTCCATTTAGAAAGGAAAAAAAAAACAACAACAACAAAAAAGTGAAAGCAAAAGATTAAGTGGCTTAAGGAAAGTAAGTAATCCTAGGCAGAAATACAGCAAAGCGGGAAGGAGGAAAATTCTGTAGAAAAACATAAATACAGTGAACACTGGAATTTGATGATGAATCTGAGCACATGACAACCATGGTGGAAAAGGCCAACCGATAGAGTTAACATTGAAATGTTCAAGGAAGTATTGAAAGCAGTGGTTTGTATTCAGTTTAATCAAAGCTTGTAATATTTTTAAAGGTTGAGTAAGAGAAAATTAAGTACTTGTAGACTTTAATTTAGGTGGGATTACTTGGGTAATCCAAAAGAAGACAAGATCAAAGAGAAAAGAACAGAAATAGTCCAATGGCAGAGAAAACCCCACCTAAATGAGTAATTGACTCCAAGTTATTGGAATAATTCAATAAACTAAGGTTGCCAGACTAGAGAGAGATATACACACTTCCTATTTTCAAGAGACTCTAAATAAAGATGCCCAGGAAATGGAAGGACAGAAGGATGTGGGTTACGGTGCCTACTAAAAAACTGATGTGACCGTACCAATGTTGTGAAAACCAGACTTTAAATAAAACACGACTGAAGAGAAGATTTTACAACTAAAAAGTCATCAAGGCTCAGTAAGTCTAAATAACACTGTTTCTAAATGTCCATGGCAAAGAAGATTCTATCACAACCTTAGCAAAACAAACAACGGAGGCCAGGAAGAAGGCCTCCAAACATTTCAGAGGATCTAAATAATTCAAAATATGCTCCCCAACCTCCGGGAAAGTGCTGGGAATTTGTAACAGGTTTGCCTGAACTGCGTAGAAATTAAACAGAACACACCTCTAAGTAAATCATGCTTCAAAGAAGAAATAACAGTATTCTAAACCAAATGCTAACAGGAGCCATGCCAAAAGTTGGGAAATGCAGCTAAGTGAGACTAATTAGAGAGAAATTATCCTACATTCATTACACCAACTACATTCATTCCAGATTCTGAATGGTTACCATCAATGAAACTCCTTAGAAGCAGAAAGAGTACAAAGGGTCTGGGGATAGAAACTGCTCAACAGTGGAGTGCTTGCCCTGTATATGTGAACCCAAGATGCCCAACATGACAGAAGAAAACAAAAGGAAAGAAAGAGTAGAAATTGGTGTAGAAGAACATAAACAATAAAGCTAGGTTTTTAAAAGCCTAAAAAATTGAGAAATTAGTAAAATTAATTTTTCAAAGGAAAAATGATAGTATCTGAACTTGGAAAACAAACTTCCTAGAGAATTGAACATTTGAAATTATACAATGAACAACCTCAGTTTGAGTATTTGAACATGAACACAATTAAGGACCAAAAAAATCCAGACAAAATTATTGAAAATGAACTAGGGAGATGGCTTGGTGAGCTGTGTTCTGCGTTCTGCAAGCCTCTATTGGGAAAGGACCTGTGGAGGAGAAAAGGGATAGTGTAGCTTGTGACTGTCCAATGGCATCAGGTCTCATTTGAATTCTCACTGGCTTGGTTCAGGTTACCATAGAGTTTGAAAAATTGTTCCATGTAATTGATCACAATTATCTAGAAGGGAGAGAAATACAGTCACTTTAATACAAACCGTAAAAAGAATTCGAGGCCTGGGAAGACAGTCCATTTACTACGCACACATGAGCACCCTGAGTTTGGTGCCCACCACTGAGTAGAAAGCCAGCTGAAGCTATGTGCCTGGGATCCTAGCACCAGAGAGGCCTAGACGGATCAGTTCCGGAGTTCACTGACCAGTCAGCTCAACCTGAGCAGCATGTCCAGGCTTTGTGAGAAAACATGCCTCAAAAAATAAATAAATAAATAGATAGATAGATAGATAGATAGATAGATAGATAGATAGATAAATAAATAAATGCGAGGGACTGGAGAGGTGACTCTGTGGTTAAGAGTGCTCAATGAGAGCTTTTTTTTTTTCCTTTTTTATATTTTACATATCGATCCCTGTTCCCACTCTGTCCCATCCTCCCACTCTCCCCCTCCACAGATGCCCCCATCCACTTCCCAGGAAGTGGCCATCCATGAGGAATCATCAAAGTCTGTCAAATCATGTGGGGTAGGGACTAGGCCCTCCCTCCTGTCTCTAGGCTAAGGGAGTATCCCTCCATGGGGAATGAGCTCTTAAAGTCCGGTCCTGCACCAGGGATACGTCCTGGTTCCATTGTCAGAGGTCCCATAGACTTTCCAGGCCTCCTAACTGAGACCTATGTTCATCAATGAGAGCTTTTTACTTCAATCAGGCACGAATGCGATCTGTGATTTACAGGCACATCAGTGAGGGGAAGCTGTGGAAATATAAGGCATGAGTAGGAGAGAACAACAAGGAATTCTTTGCCCCTGAGGAACCAGAAGGGACAGCTATTTGCTTTAAGTTGGAGCCTCAGCCTAAAGCTGAGTTTCAAGTTACTTGTCATGGACCACCTATATACCTATATATTGACAAACAATGGCTACCCTCACAAGTTTATAACTTCTGCGCTTGAAGTGTGTTTGACCAAAGCTATCAGCAAATAAATGTAAATTGCTCAAGGGAACAAAAAGAGCACTTACTGTTGGTGCAGAAGACCCCAGACTTTCCAAGCACCACCTGTCAGTTCACAAACTACGGTACCAGGAGATCCAAGCCCTCTTCTGGCCTCTGCAGACACCAGGCACGCACATGGTTCACAGAAGCACACAAGCAAAACATTCACACATTGAAAAAACACTATGTAAATACAGAGAGATGGAGTGAGACACACAAACACTAGTTTTAAACCCAGCACTCAGGAGGGAAAGGCAGAGGCAGGCCAACCTGGTCTACAGAGTGAATTCTAGGACAGCCGATGCTAGGGAAACCCAGTCTTGAATACATACACACATACATACATACATACATACATACATACATACATACATACATAAAATAGCAAATTCTTGACTAGAACTACCCTAAACTGACAAGGACAGTTTGGGGTGGAATCCTTAGTAGTAAATGTTGCAACAGAAATTACATATGGGTTCCTGTAGTTGATACTTCTAGTCAGCATCATACAAGAGTTTGTAGCCAGACAAGAAGGTGAGGAAAATGAGAGGAACAAAGATAAAAAAGAGAGGGACTAAGAGGGAACAGTTAGTAAGGTGCTTGCCTGACACGAACAGTCTCCCACACCCACCCACTTCATGCTACATGCTAAAGCTTGCATTCCTTTAAATGAATCTCTTGAGTTTAAAGTTAGAAAAACTTTTCCACACAACTCCGGGGTTAATAGACTGATCATCAACGGGCACTTCAGCCCCTCTTTTAAAACTGTGATTGTTCAAGAAACACAGGATGTGGATCTGATTGTTTTTTCAAGAGAGATGCTTTTGCTAGACAGCCTTGGTGTCTCAGGTGCCAGGATTTCAGGTGTGCATCTGGCTGGAGCGTAAATATTTAGCAGCTCCTTCTAATTCACTCTCCGAAGTAAAGCTCGCTCTGGAAAAGATCCTCAATTGTTTGGGACCCTGTAAAACCTCACGTGGCAACCACTCTAAAGTGTGCCAGAAAGGGCTTGTGTGGGTTGTAGTAGATACAAATTTTGGTTACCCACTGAATATGTCTTTCCCCCGTGATTCCATAATTTATTTGTCTGTCTGTTTGTTTGTTTGTTTGTTTTCTAGACAGGGTTTCTCTGTGTAGCCCTGGCTGTCCTGGAGTCCTGGAACTAACTCTGCAGATGAGAGATCCATGTCGCTTTTGTTGATTGTTCTTTGGGGGGTTGCCACACAGCTCCCAAATAAATACATGGAGACTTATTCTTACTTATGAATGCCAAGCCTTGGCTTGTTTCTAGACAGTTTTTCTAACTTAAATTAACCCATTTCTCTGCTTCTATGTTTTGCCTCTAGGCTTTTTACCTTTCTTTATTCTAAATGTCTTCCTTACCTTCGTACTCCATGGCTGGGTGGCTGGGTGGCTGGGTGGCTGGGTGGCTGGGTGGGTGGCTGGCTGGCTGGGTGGCTGGGTGGCTGGGTGGGTGGCTGGGTGGATGGGTGGATGGGTGGATGGGTGGATGGGTGGATGGGTGGATGGGTGGATGGGTGGATGGGTAGCGCCCCCAGTGTCCTCCTCTTTTTCACACTCCTCCTCTCGTTCTATTTTCTCTCTGCCTGGCGGCCCCACCTGTGTCTCTCTCCTTCCTAGCTATTCGCCTTTCAGTTCTTTGTTAGAGCAATCAGGTGTTTTAACCAGGCAAAGTAACACAGCTTTACAGAGTTAAACAAATGCAACAGAATAGAACGCAACATACCTTGGCATCATTAAGCAAATACTCCACAGTGTAAATGAATGTAACACATCTTAAACTAATAATATTCCACAACAGAGCTGTCTGCCACTGCCTCTCAAGTACTGAAATTAAAGGTCTATACCACCAAGCCCTGCATATCTCCACTGTACTGCTTTAGACTACATTTTATGTTAAAGGGAGATTGTTTTATCTGAGTTGTATTTATTTATGAGTTGTGATTTATTTTTATTAATGTGTAATAAAATTTATTATTTTCTGGGAATTAATCCAGGGCCTCGTGTATTACATATTAGTGTTCTACCGCTGAACTACAACCTTATCTTATTTGGGCTAAGATATTACTGGATAAAATTCCATATTAAGTAATGCATTTAATCCTATTAAAGTTTTCTCCAGTGTTTAGCAGACTCTGTTTGGAATGATATTGAAGTTGCTACCCTGGGTCAAAATTACGTTGGGAGTATAATTATAGCATTTGAACATATAATTTCAGGAGAATATGGACACACCTGTAGACGGTGTTGACAGATTTATTCAGGATTTGATTTATTTAGTAAATGACAAGGAACTGTAATAGAAAATATTTTAGTGACCTATTGTGAATGTGAGAGCATAGATGGTGGAAAAAGAAGAAAGTAAACCCCAGAATGACTAACACGGGGAAATGGCGGTGTTTAATTAAAAGCACAGGCCTTCCATCTTAGTCTGACCTAGTGGGTGTTACAGTTTCTTAGCTAGGGAGCTGTGTCGGGCACCCAAGTCCCCTCACTGTGGACTGTATGAAAACACAGAGCAAGCGAGGTGTCTGAGATCCTGGGATTCAGGCCACATCTGCATTTGGTTGGCCTGAGGTAGTGTAATTTTTCTGAGTTAGCTCACCAATGTCTGTCTTTTGAAACTACGCCAGTCTTTCACTCAGAGATTGCAAATTGATGAATTTATCCAATGGAAACATTTGTTCAAGTTTGCACCAAAGAATTTCATAGAAGTCAGCCATTTTTTTTGACAAACAGTAAATTTTGCAATTGTTTATTGCTTTAATATGCATAGACACGCGTACACAGACAAATATTGTGTAATGCTTGACATCGAAGATGGTGGTTCTGTGATTATGTCACCTGGTGACATCAGAGCCATTTGGGGTTGTGTAAGTATACTCTCTGATGTTTGCACAATGACCAAATTGTGGATCTATTTCTCAGATCATGTCCCTGTCATTAGGGAACATGCTTGCATATCTCCAACATTTTATTTAAAATAGTCTTGCTTTGTTAACCGTACTGGTCTCAGACTTCTAGGCTCACAGGGGTGGGGACTACAGGTGTGTACCACTGCAGGGATTAATAAAACATTAGGGATGTGTAGCTCTGTAGAGCAGGTGGTTTTCACCGCTAAACAGTGAGAAATATTCATTAAGTCCTTTGTTTTAGCTTGAGAATATCTCCTCTAAAAATTCTATAATACTGTAGTATTTTATTATTGCAAGAGAGTCTGTGAGTCCACCTGTCAAATTAGGCTTTTCTTTTTTTCCCCAGTAAATATTATATTTATTTGTTTGTTTTTATTACATACCTATCCCATTTCCTCCTCCCTCCCCTGCCATTCTCCCTACCTTACTCCACCCCACCCTCACCCTCTCAGAAAAGGTAAGGCTTCCCATGGGGAGTCAAGTCTACCCCTCCCTCCTTCCCCCTGTATCTAGGCTGAGCAAAATATCTCTCCATAGGAAATGGGCTCCAAAAGACCAATTCATGCACCAGGGATAGATCCTGATCCCACTGCCAGTGGCCCCACAAACTGCTCAAGCCACCCACTGTCACCTGCATTCAGGGGCTGCTGTTTGGTCCTACGCAGGTTCCCCAGCCATCAGTTAGGAGTCAGTGAGCTCTCACTAGCTCGAGACAGCTGTTTCTATGTTTTCCCATCCTGGTCTTGACCCCTTTGCTCATGGTATCACTCCCCTCTCTCTTCAACTGGACTCCAGGAGTTTGGCCCAGGCTAGTGGTGGATCTCTGTCTCTGCTTCCATCGGTTACTGGATAAAGATTCTCTGATGACAATTATGGTAGTCCTCAATCTGTTTACAGGACAAGGCCAGTTCAGGAACCCTCTCCACTATTGCTAGGAGTCTTATCTGGGGTCATCCTTCTGTATTCCTGGGAATTTCCCTAGCATCAGGTTTCTAACTAATCCCATAATGCCCCGAGTTAGCAAGGTATTTCTTTCCTTTCCAGCCCATCTTCAATATGTTTTAAAATGAGTTCATCCTTTCAACTCTGAAAAGTCTCAAGACCATACCCTCAAATTACCCATCAGAAACTTCCTGAACTGATACAAAGACTATAGCAAGCTAATTAAGCATTTCTCCTAAGCTGCCTATTAGGAAAATAAAATCCTCAGTGGAATTTTTGATGTGTTTGCCATCTGGGACCACCAGCTACACTGTTTATCCCTTTCCCTAAAATGAAAGTGTTTGTGTGACTTCTCAAAACCATGTAAGTTGAGTTTTCTGAGCATTAACCAAAAATAAGTAGCTTCCAAAGAAAGGTGGTTATAACTGTTTCAATAACCATTGAGCATGTATCTCCTGAACAATGCCAGAAATCAGTCGGCTCTGACCCAGTTACAGGCAAGGATTAAAGAAATCTGCTTAAAAGTGAATTGTGTCCACTAGAACAACAGTCAAGAGCAGTGCATTCCACAGCCTGTCCTTCAGAGATCCTCTGGCTAGCCACGCTGCAAATCTTGGATTTCTTTTCTACGTTTAAACATGGATGTAATAAACACACACATCCACAGCCTATTCATTTGGATTTTCATTTTTGCTGAAAACCATGTACAGTCACTCCCTCGGGACTTGGTTATTTGTTATTCTAAAATAAAAGCTAAACGTTGTGAAGTTTATTGTACATTGTGTGTACTATAATTTCCACTTATCCGTTCATTCATTCACTTGTATGGGTGCTGTGTATATCTGTGTGTGTTTGAGGTGGGAGTGAGAGAGGGCAGGGCAGTTTGGTGGAGACTGCGGGGATTGGTACACGTCGCAGCACATCACAGTGAAGATCAGAGGACAAGTTTGGGAGTCACTCCTCACTTCTTCCTTTACGTGGGATTGAACTCAGGTCTGGACAGTGCTTCCACCCATGGAGCCATTTCGCTGGCCCCACTTTATGACTTCATATTATTTTATATGGTTTCAAATACACAAGAATTATGAAAAAGTTAAAGCAATACTTGTTCAGCTAAAATCAGCTTTCCTGACAATAGGCCTTTATTTTGATTGAAAAAGAGAAGAGTAGAGCAGTAGAGCCTGTTTTTCACTCCCCTCAGTCAGAAATGGTAGAATACACCCATGCTTTCCCTAACCACTGCATAGCTTATATTTATTCTCCACCTGTATGTTCCCTCTTACATAATATTTATGTTATCTACCAGTGTTGGGTCATTGTCTAAGATGGGTCCTTATTACATGTTTTTATTGCAGATACATTTATGATCATGTTACCTCTCTGAGAGTAACATTCTTGGGAGGGGAAGGCTCTTCTGAGGACTGGACAGTGAGTTTGTGCATTTTTATCTTGGCTGTCATTAAGATTAACAGGAAAAGTTCCAAATTTTGCCTAGGCCCTTCCCCCAGGGCTGAAGTTCAGTATGGGAAGAAAGCTACACGGAAAACACCTAGCTCTTCTGAAAGACAAAGCAGATGAGACATTCTGTTAATAGTATACTTGCTTCCTTCCAGAACCCAGCATAAGTGTCTGGCACATAGGCATCCCTCAAACTGTTTCTATAACTGTTGTACACATTAGATCCAGACATCCCTCAAACTGTTTCTATAACTGGTGTACACATTAGATCCTGCCCTACAAGATGTGGTCTTTCCCTGGCATGGCCACCAACAGTACATCAAGTCAGCCCAGTGGTTCTGAGTCAATAACACACTGGTCCCCTCTGGAGTTCTGTCATTTGAGTCCACCAAATTGTTGACTTAACCCGGGCAGGCCAAACCTCTTTTGTAATTAGATTTTTTTTTGGTAGGGATATTCTTGTCATTAAGATCATAGAAAAAGTAAATACTTTGTCCTCATGGAACATTCTTCATATTTTTATAGTACTTCCTTGATTCAAAATAGATTACCAGGGACTAGAGAGATGGCTTAGCAGTCAAGATCACTTGCTGATCTTGCTGAGGACCAGGTTTGGTTCCCAGCACCCACATGGTGACTCATACCGTTCTTACCTTGAGTTCCACGGACACCAGACACACAGATGGTGAGCAACCATACATGCAAGCAAAGCACTCATCCAAATAAATCTATTTTTTTTCTTTTAAAAGTGGATAACTAGATATTCAAATAAAAATTTCACATGAAAGATTGCAGAGCTAAGTCACATGATTCAGCACAATTCCCCCCTCCCCCCAAGAGCTGCGTGTTTTGCTTCGGTGTTCCATTTGATGAGGGAATAGATGTCAGCGGTGTATTTCTTAGATAAGCCAAGTGATGGATGAGCTTGTAGTATTTATGGAGCCCCATGAGTTACCTGAACAGAGGCAAATGTTAGGACCCCAGTGAAAGACTGCCCTGACTTTCCAATTTCTGCTGGGCTCTTTCTCAATGTGGGAGTGGCTCTGGGAGGCCTGGAAAGCTTGTTAAACATAGACAGACAAGGCCTCTTGGCCATCTTGCTTGGCCATCTTACCCAGGAATCTGTGTGCTTCATAGCTGGGTGATTCTGATCTGGGTACTATGGAACTTACAGAAAGTATGGTCTGGCTTGTAAGTGCTGACAAATGAAGAAGGACCCTACCTGCCTCAAGGCCTTGACAACCAAGGCCATCCTGGGAGTGGCCCAAACAGGCTGGTCCAAAATCAGATCAGAAGTAGCCATCAGCCTCAAAGCTGCATCTTGGAGAATTCAGGGGCATGAAGGACTTCTGTATGAAGGAAAGGGAGACGCCAAGAGACCACCCACAGGAAGGTGCATGTGTGCTGAGAGGTCTTCAGTGTCCAGTGTCTGGTCTCCATGTGTCCATCATTATGGCCTCGGTCTTCTTCATTTGTTTTATTTATTTATCTATCTATTGCATTTTCTAGACAGTTTCTCTATGTGGCCCTGATCCTCCTGGAACTGGTTTTGTAGACCAGGCTGGCCCAGAACTCAAAGTTCCTCCTGCCTCAGCCTCCCTAGCATTGGGATTAAAGGGTGTCCCCTCACACCCTTCTTGTCCTTCATTTAAGAAAAATAGACTTGCTACTTTCTTCCAAGTTGAACCTCACACCAATTTGCATGTTGGTTGGTTTGTTTGTTCTAGTTGACATGGAGCATGACAGACTAGGAAGAGTATTACACCAGTCACCAGATGGGCAGAAAGATTAGGAGTTGAAGGCTAGCCTCAGCTATATAGTGAATTTGAGGCAGGCCTGTGCTATTTGACAATGTCTTTAAAAAATGGCAAAGAAGAGATTAAATAAGTAAAGCCAGTGGGGGATACATTTGCATCTAAGCCCCAGTTCAGAGCTCCTCTCTTCAGGGCTGAAAGCGTATGGCCAACAGTTTGCAAAGCTGTCCCAATCTTTTCCCCCATTTGAATGCTCTGTGTGCTGACCAAAGTCCATTGTGACAGCTTCTAAACTGGAAGGATGTAGGAAATTGGGTCTGTTGGAACTGAATTAAAACCACAGACAGGCTGCCAACGTGAGTCACCCAAAGGTCTGAAGCATTGACCATCCATCGCCATAGAGCAGGATTAGAATAGAAAGCCCTGACAAACAAATGACTCAGTTTTCCCTCGTGGAGAATGATCCAGTCCAGCTGACTGCTTTTCCTATTTGAATAAAAAAGTCTAAACCAGGACCAGGGCCTATGCTGGTCCTGGATGGGGAGCTCACACTGTCCTCTGTGCTGGTGGCAATAGATGAGGGACACAGGATGTGTTCTTGCTCATTGAGGCACATGGGACTGTCTCCAGAAGCTTGTGACATGATGGGCCAGGAAGGGGAGACCGGGTATTTACTTCCTGCTTTGGTCTCGTTCAGGTGGTGGGAAAGAATAAGTAAACCCATGTTCCCTACCAGCTGCTACTCAGTCTATGTGGCCCGGTGGCCTCCGTAGGTCATCCAACCTTTTTGGAATGTGTTTCCTCGTCTGTGAAATGCAAATAATTTCTTCACTGAAGGGCATTTGTGAAGGGCAGCTGAGTTAGAGTACCTGAGTTAATACACATTTTAAACTTATAAAAATGTGGGTGAAGGAGCCCAGGGAGGTGGTCTAGTAGATGAGGGTGCGCTGTCATCCAGCATGAGGACCAGACGTATAGATCCCCAGAACCTGGGGAAAGCTAGTCATGGCAGCATGTGTCAGCACATGTCTGAGCCATCTAGCAGTGACCGACCTATATCAGACAAGGAAGAAGGCAAAGACCAACACCCAAGGCTGTTCTATTTCCACACCTACACTCTGAAACCACTGTTCCACACTCACACATGAAAATGCATACACCACACACACACACACACACACACACACACACACACACAATATATACACACATCCCATATTACACTCCATACACATACATACCATATATGTGCATCTCACATACACACCAAACATACCATGCACACACACAACACACACACCCCATATATACACGCTCTTGCCTGAGACACACCCACACACACACACACACACACACACACACACACACACACACACAATGTAAAGTATTTTTGCTGTTGTGAAGTAACTGGAGGAAGAGAAGTACGGATTAGGCTGAAACACGGAGTTAGGCAAGATGTAAGTGTATGCTCTTGCAGTTTGATAGGAAGTAGTAAGAGTCTGGATGGACTTTTCTGGTCTCATGGTATGGTGGTTTGAAAGAAAATGGCCCACAAGGAAAGTGATACTGTTGGGTGTGGCTTTGTTGGAGTAGATGTGGCCTTGCTGGAGGAAGTCTGTCACTGTGGAGGCAAGCTTTGAGGTCTCATATATGCTCAAGCTTCACTCAGTGTCTCAGACCACTTCCTGTTGCCTGTGAGTCAAGATGCAAGAACTCTCAGCTACCTCTCCAGTACCATGTCTCCCTGCATGCCGCCATGCTTGCCGCCATGATGATAATGGACTAAACCTCTGAACTATAAGCCAGCCCCAATTAAATATTTTTCTTTATAAGAGTTGCCATGGTCATAGTGTCTCTTCACAGCAATAGAAACCCAAACTAAGACTCATGGCTATGTTTCATATGTGTAAAGATGAACCTGCAACTTAACAGCCCAATCATATCTCATTGATTTTTAAGACATTAAGTAGTAAAGGCATTCACAGTACAGAAAAACAGAAAACAAAACAAACAAACAAACAAAAACAAACTGACCTCAGTGCCCCACTTTACAATCACTCCTTCTGTGTCACCTGAAGAAGTGTCTTCCAAAGTATGGTGTGCCTCCTGTTAGAACATACGAGTACATGAAAAAATACATTTCACAATCTGAGCATGGTGACCCATGACTTTAATCCCAGCACTCGGGAGGCAGAGGAAAGTGGATCTCTGAGTTCAAGGCCAGCCTGGTCTACAGAGTTCCAGGACAGCAGGGCTACACAGAGAAGCCCTATCTTGGGTGGGGGTAGGAACTGCATTTCAATAGTTCAATGCTCAAATGAATTCTAAGGGGCAAGCAGACCCACAAATCCATTATTTCACAGATTACTGTTTAGGACCAACTAAACATGGAAAGTGAATCAAATTGAGTCAGATATGGTGACACACACCTGTAATCTCAGAATTTGAGCGGATGAGGCTAAAGGGTTGTTGCAAGTTCAAGACCAGCTCAGGGTATATAGCAAGTTTAAAACCATCGAGGACTACATAGAAAGACCTTTATAAAAACAAGGAAATCAACTTCAAATCAAATACAGTAAAGTTAGATGTGATAGAAGTTTATTTTAAGGTGTGTGACTTTTGTTTATGCTGCATTTGTTTAACTCAGTGAAGCTGTGATTCTTTGCCTGTCTAAAACATCTGATGGTCCTAATAAAGAGCCCAATGGCCATTAGCGAGGCGGGAGCGAGGATGGGCGGGGCTGGGAGGCAGAGGGAGTAAATAGGAGAAAGGAGGAGGAACAATGGGAGAACAAGGAGAGGACATCCTTGGGGGCCAGCCACCCAACCACGTAGCCATCCACGGAGTCAGAGTAAGATACACAGAATAAGAACGGGAAAAGCCCAGAGGCAAAAGGTAGATGGGTTAATTTAAGATAAGAAAGCTGGATAGAAACAAGCCAAGCTAAGGGCCGGACATTCATAAATAAGAAATAATAAACCTCCACGTGTGATTCATTTGGGAGCTGGAGGGTGCTCCCCCCTCCACAAATATAAAAACTTCTTATTATAATGAGACTTTGCACAGATATAAGAAGAAGCCACAGGGGAGGAATGACACTAAGAAGCATAGACAGGGCAGATTGGAGACTCACGGGATCCCAGCGTTGCTTCTGGCTGCCTTCTGTTGGTCCCTTTGCTCTTCTTTAACAGCACGAATGGCCCGAGGCCTCTTGATATCTCCCCCAGGTCCCCTGCCCTCTCGCCCCTTACTTTAGCTGCGTGAACCAAGCAACAGGGAAAGCAGTTTGAACCAAAGCGCTCTTTGATTTTGTGCTTTAGAAACGTGCGTTTTGACCTGTGCCGCCGAGGAGCCCTGTGCTATGCTGTTCACACAGGGCGCGGTTTCACGTTGAAAAGTCAGGATTTGCCTTTAGAATCCCTGGCCTCCTGGCCTTTGGAGGAAGTGCCCAGGGCTCTGAGGACTGGCGGTAATAGCCCTGCTGCTGTAATCTCGGTTCAGGTTCCCTTTACCCTTCTCGTGTGGCTGCTGAGAGAGGTTAGCTGCTGTTACTGTAGCTGTTGGTGCTACAGCTCGGTTCTTGATCTGCCGTGGCAGAGCTTTCACTTCAGGCCCTGAAGGACATCATTGAGAAGCAGCAAGGAGCCCTGTAGCCTTTCGCTCCCAGGACTGTCCAGTCTTTCTGCAAATGTATTTAGCAGCTTCAACAGCAGCAGTTCAGAGAAAAATAAGCATCTTCAGTTAGGAAAAAACCCTTCATGAACTTCTCTAAGAGTTTCTGGCTTATTGGAGACCTTCTTCCTCCTCATTTTAATAGACACAATCTGGAGTATCACCAATAACATTTTTCAGCTGGGTGGTGGTGGTGGTGCTTTTAATCCCTGCACTCAGGAGGCAGAGGCAGGAGGATCTCTGAGTTCGAGGTCAGCCTGGGTCTCATGTTGATGCTTCCATGACTGTTTTTGCATTTGCTAAAATGACCATGTGACATTCCCCCTGGGAATGAGCCCATGGTGGGGACTAAGGCCAACACACAGCTTGTAGCTCAGCTTCTGACTCTTTTCTCTCTTCTGCTTCCTGGCCTTACAGAATATTCGAGAAAGAGTAAGATTCATCAGGGCTAGTGTGAGTCACTAGGGTGGGAGGGAGAGAAGGCCACACTGGTCAACTTCTCTCTAGGGAGAGGGTTTCTCCCCCTGACACATTTAATAGAAGGAACCTAACAACAAATCACACACTTTCTTTGTCAGGCAGGAACCACATAGTTTCCCACGCGGCTAGCACCAAATCACAAAATGCTGCCTCGGTACTTTCCGTTATCCTTCTGCTGTGCCAAGGTCAAATGGTGTCTGAAAAAACAGACAGCACTGTGGTCGCTGTTTGTCATTATCGGGGAAGCTGGGGCTAGTGGTTCTTCTGGCCCCTTGGTTTGTTGTGAGGCTGTAGAAGAATCCTGTTTGGAATCTGATACTGAAAGTCATCCAGGCATCTGCAAGTCCCCAATCTTTGGAGATGTCCCTTTCTGACCTCCTGAACATAAATTCCCCCAGAGCAGAGGCCGCCTTTGCCTGTGAGGAATCACACTGCTGAAATTAGCTGATTTATCTCATTCATATTAAATGGACCATTAAAAAAGAAATTGTTCTGACCTAGTCTGGGGCTCTGCTTCTCGAAAAGCATTTCCTGGCACTAGGATGGCTTTTAGTGCCCATTGGTGGTGTTGCTAGCTTTAGAATGTATGACCCTTGGTATACAATGACAGCTGACTTTAGCACCCCTCCCCACCCCCACACACCCGGGGGTTCAGAGCATAAGGTCTGACCCTGGCAGTGTGGTTACTCTGGGATTCCAGGCGGTGTTCAGTCAGGTCCCCATGGTGAGTGATAACCCAGACCAATGCTCCATGTGAACTGCTCCCCCACATGCCCTTAAAATGCTAATCCGACAAGTTCTACGTTGTGTGTAATACCCAGAAAAATCTAAGACCTCCCGACTCTGTCTTTTCTGAATGTCAAACCTGTAAAAGTCTAAATGCTTTTGGAATGAACAAATAAAATGCACTGGGGGTGTCAAGCCGCCTCCCCCTTTGTGGTAACACCTCGGTTTAGCTTTCCTCTGCCAAAGCAGAGGTCTTTATACTGGGAAATACTACTGGTCTACTTTTCCACCTTCTGAAATCCAGCAAGACTTTTTCAAAGGTTCAAGGTGTGTGCCATTTCCTGGGATTAGTCTGGCCTACTAGAGCTGGGGTGACAGGAGAGGCCCCACACAATTTATTTTGACTGACACAAAAGTTGGACAAGTTCCAGAGAAATAACTGGGTCTGGTGGAAAATGACCAAAGCGCATAGAGAGCCTTGCTGGGGCCAGCAACAGGCAACAGAGGTCATAGCCTGACTACGGCGAGGACTTACTTCCCAAGGGTCAGTGGGTCTTTGCAAAGGATCCAGCAGTCCTGGACCAGAAAGAGTGGCAAATGGGAAAAGACTACAGTTGGTTCTGACTATTGGGTTGAATGACCAAGATGAACCCAATAGCTACAAGCTTTCTCTGTAATTTGCCAACAAATGACCGGAATGTAGCCGTGGGGACAGAGACCAGTAGACTGAGGAATTTTCCCCTTGGATTTTTCACACTGTGGATAAATGGCTCTTCATCAGAGGTGTCTGAATTAGCATTGTGGCTGAGAAGAAAACCAAAGCAGTCAAAGGAATGATGAGCTAATGTCTCACATTTGTGTCCAATGTATGATCCACACAGGGTTTCCGTGGATCTCACACAGTGCCCTATGTACCTCACACGGAAGACAAGAACTGCAGAGCCAGCTTAGCGGGACCCACCCTGCTTCCTTCCTGAAGCTGCACCTGTGCTCAGATGGCCTCCTTTACCACTGTGCCCGTGGAATGTAAGATACCCTTCCCCTGCCCAAGGCTAATTCCTCCCTGCTGCCCTGCTTGGGTTCCCATCAATCACCAGCACTAACATTCAGCATCTCTTTCAGCTGGCTTTCCCATATATTAGAAAGGCCAATCTCTCCTGTCCTAAGGAAATGAAGACCTCCCTGACCCAACGGCCCCCTGACTACTGTGTCCCCCTCCCCCCTTCTCAATCCAATTGTATGAAAGAGCGACCACTGTGTCAGGTCACCAGTCACATTCTGGGCCCCTCTGCTGTCTGGTTTCTGCCTCCTGTTAAAACTATTGTCTTCCAGGGCTGGAGAGATGGCTCAGCGATTAAGAACACTGGCTGCTCTTCCAGAGGACCTGGGTTCAATTCTCCAGTTCCAGCAGGTCCAGCACCCTCACACAGACATATATGCAGGCAAAACACCAATGAACATAAAATAAAGATAAATTATTAAAAACAAACATTCTCTTCATGGTCAGCTGTCACACTGGATGGGCAGTTTTCAGTGTTTACCCTACTCAGCTTTTGTGAGTCACTTGGTATTGTGGGCTATTTCTTCTTCCTTGACTTGTTTCTCTTCCGTGGTGTCCAAAGAATTCCTCTTTCCAGACTCCTCACCATCTGTTGCTCTCCTGCTCAGCTTTCCTTTGTTGGATTCCTTCCTTCCCCTGTAAACAGATTGTCAAAACGTCTTTTAATGCTCCATTAAATGCACACGCAGAGCATGGCCATATGACAGGGACCCCAGGCAGATAGCAGACTGACTCTAGTACTCCTAGAGACACACTCGGTACCCTTGCCAGTCAGAGTCCTCTCTAAGAGTCACCACCACGCTTCCTTCGAGCACTACAGGTGACCGCTGCCTGCATAGATTTGATGTGAATCTGGGCTGTGAAGGCTTGGTTAGCATTGTGGGAGGGTTATCATTTTAAAGTTACTGCTTGTTCTCATTGCTGTAAAGTTGACAGAAGACAATGCAGGTAAGGGCAGGCAAGATGGTTTGGCCTGATGACTGAGTTTGATCCCTGGGACACACACATGGTGGAAGGAGAGAACAGACTCTTGTGAATCACTCTGTCACCTCCACACACATGCTGTGGCACAGGAAGCATGCAAAATTCAGATTTTTACCAATGTCTATCACAGAAGAATGGATACGTGAACTAACGCCCATTCTATTTTTGCTGTTGTTTAGTATATGTGTATGTGTGTATGCATGTGAATGAGTGTGTATCTGTATGTGTGTATATGCATGTGTATGTATGTGTGTCTGTATGTGTGTATGTGTATGTATGTATGTGTGTATATGTGTTTGTATGTATGTGTGTGTGTGTGTGTGTGTGTGTGTGTGTGTGTGTGTGTAGGTTCACATGCGTGTGCATGCTGGTGGAGGTCAAGGAAAAGTTCAGGTCATTTCTCGGGCACTATCCACTTTATATTTTGAGACATTGTTTCTATGGGTCTGAAAATCACCAAGTAGTATAGGTTGGCCAACAAATCCCAGGGGTCTGTCTGTCTGTCTCTTTTCTCTTCCCCAGTGCTGGGATAACCACCTTATGCTACGACCTTTGGAGTTTTAAAGCGGGTTCTGCATGGCAAACCCTGATCATTCTTTTCTGTTTCATAACAATTAGTAATAGTTCCTGGACCTTTTCAGTGACGCTGTAAATATTCTTACTGAGACAAAGTAGAAAATGGACCTGCCATTCTTGTTTCAACAAGGAGCAAAAAAAATCAAAGCAATCTGCAATGGTTCCAAGCTGCAAGGCTCATTATAAACATGTCATAGCCAAGTCAATGAGATCCAAGTCAGTGAGAGACCCTGTCTCAAAAAAGTAAGGTGGAGAGAAATTGAGGAACACACCTGATGACCTCCGTGCATATGAACACATATGTGTCCATCCTCACACATATACACACCTACACGAACACATGCATATACTACACATCACACACACACACACTCACAAGGATCATGTTGGGTAAGAAGACAGACAAGATTGGTTAAACAATGAAACTGAACTACACAGGTGTAGGCTAGTGTTGAGTTCTGGGATTGAATTGGTATGACATCCCTACAGAATTGTTTAAGTGCTCTGCCTTCCTGTGCTTGAGAATAAAGCTTAGTATAACTATTTATAGTTTAACTTAGTGTAACTGTTTTAAGAAAAAATATCTGTTTAAATGCAATAATAGAGTTAGAAAATTATAGTGATGCATGTTATGCTCTCCCAAGGAAATGGAGACAATACCCACATTTTTATGATGTTTATTTTTTTTTTCTTCTCCAAAGATACTCTTTCTTGTGGGACTTTTAGAGATTGTGTTTTAAAGGAAATTCTCTACTCTATGCCAAATGGCTCTGCAGCATTCATCACTTCTCTCTGGTGATGAATTATGTGGTATTGCTTCCACTTCTAAACACAAAGGGAAGGTGTGTTGATATTATCACTCTGGGGCTCTAGCAAGGAATTCTGGCAGCACTCAGGAACTGATCAGTGCATATTAAAGAAAATTCAAAATTGGAAACAAATGTTGCATTTGCTCATTCATCAGCCACCAAAGTATTGAAAAAGTAACTTGGTAAATTGAAAAGATGTTTAAGACTTCTTATTAGTGGCCTGTATGTGTAGTGGGTGCATCTGTGGAAGTCAGGGGACAGCGTTGGAATCAGGCTGTCCTTCATTCTGGGACGCAGCAATTAAACACCGGTCACCAGATGTGCGTGTCAAGTGCTCTCTCCCACTTAGTGGTCTCACCAGACCTCAACCAATATGGTTTTATGTTTGGTGACGTATGAAAATGCTTCAATCCTGGATCACAATGTGTGGTGACTGATGGGGGCCGTAACCCTGCCACACGTCTATTTATTGTACTGTCAAATGGCTTAGCTAGCTTTGTCACCCCTTCCATGGTATGTGCAGGGATTGAAAGTGATGGCTATTCGGGAGAGAAGAACATTGCCATTATTATACTTCCTTTTTTAAAATTTAAAATTAACTTTCCATTTTTCCAAATGTAATATAAGAACATAAATATTGGCTGTATATATGAACAACCGTGCTATCTTTCTATACATGAATATACCATGAACTATTTAAATCACATCTACATATCTCTCCTCACACATCATTTCTTACACCACTACTTCTTTTCCTCCTTCCCTCCTCCTCTTCTTCCCACTCTTCCTCCTCCTCTTCCTCTGAGACAGCATTTTATGTGGCCTACACGGGCCTAGAACTCACTAGGTAGCCATAGATCACAGAACTTCTGCTGTTCCTGCCTCCAGCTCTCCATTGCTGGGGTGACAGTGATACTCCACCACATTGGCTCTATGCTGTGCTGAGGGTCAACCCCAGGGCCCTGTGCACACCAGGCAGGCAGCCACAAATTAAACAGCGCTCCAGTCCACCTTTAGCATTTCGTGATGGTGAAAGCATTCAAAATCTTTTCTGACTTTTAAAAATATACAGTTCATGTTTGCTCTTTGCGGTCACTGGACTGTAATAAATAGCAACTAGAACTGGCTCTTAACAGCAACCTTGTACCCATGGATTTCCTCATGTTCTTAAAAGATATACAGGTCAGACATCAAGGCTCTTCTCTTTGACACTTTATACAACTCAGTAGAATTTCCCCCTTGCATGACCTGCTTAGGAATACGGTCCAAAAGCAAGCATGTGTGCGTGCGGTTTGTGTGTGTGTGTGTGTGTGTGTGTGTGTGTGTGTGTGTGTGTGTAATCTGTGTAGAAGAGATGCATATTCTCCATGATTAAGATGGTGGACATTAGTCAAGAATCTTTAGCTGGGCAGTGGTGGCGCATGCCTTTCATCCTAGCAGTGAGGAGGCAGGACAAGCTGATCTCTGTGAATCTGAGGCCAGCCTGGTCTACAGAGTGAGTTCCAGGACAGCCAGGGCTACACAGAGAAACCCTGTCTTAAAAACAAACAAAAACCTTAAAGTTACAAGGGAAAGGAGCCAACCCTGAACTTATTTAGGCAAAGGGAAGTGGTACTAGCATTGAGATGTCCTACAGCTAAACTGCCTGAGATGCAGAATCACAACAGTGTCTAATGACAGCTGGCCAGGATGTCATTATTCAACAACAGTGAAAATGAAAATGTATAACGTAAAATAGCATCACTACTCAATAACAGTCAAAATGTGGAAGGGTAAATAAAATTCTATATACCTGCAATCAAATAGCATCTGACTTTAAGGAAAGAAATTTGGACTGGTGTCCTATGGCTTCAATGTATGTGGCCTTTGAAAATCCACACATTGAAATCTTACCCCCTAGTATGTTAGCACTAGTGTCTGAGCCTTTGGGAGGAATTTTTCATGACAACAGAGGCCTGGTGAGTGGGACCAGTGAGCTTACAAAAGGCTAGAGAGCCCCTTTACTTCTCCCTGATGTGAGCACATGTACAGAAGGCATTGTTTGGGATCCAGGAAGTGGGGCCTCGCCAGACCTCACATCTGTCAATATCTTCTTAGTCTTATACAGTTCCAGGGACTATGGGAAAATATCTATTGCTTATCTAATACCTGGTTTATAGTATTTTGTCAGAGAAGTGATTAAAACAACATAGATAACTCTTAACACAATCAGCCAGACATTTAAAAAAAAAAAAAAAAAAAAAGACCTCACCCAATTCCAATGAATTGACAGAAATGGGAATGGTCTCCATGGTCTGGAGGAAGCAGAGAGCGAGAAGTTATTACTTAATGGGCACAGAGTTATAATATTGTAAAGTAAGAAGCAGTTTATGGAGATGGGTGGTGGTGATGGCTGAACAAGGCCCTTAATGTGCCTGAATTATGTAGTTTAAACTGACTAAAATGGTGATTTCATGTTATGTATATTTCACAGTGAAGAGGAGGAACAGTCGGTTTCAGCTAGCATTAGTTCAGGCAAGAGGAGCTGCAGTCAGAAACAATGCCACTTGGTTGTTACCAACAGAATTATAGCAAAGTGCTTGTCATTAGTTACACACACCCCTTCTAATTCAGTTAAAAGTGGTCTACTTAAACTACAATAGGGCATCATTTACATAGCTGATACTCTGAGGGCTATAATTTTTCCCATCTTTGAGTAATTTGGAAGAAAACCTCTTCCTTCACCAGGTGACCCTGACCCACCATAACCTCATATATCCTCTAAGTGTCTGCCATCAGCAACCTGATTAATGGTGCCTAGGACTTAGTCATCCATTTGTGTGCTGATGAGTCTCAACTCTGTCTCCATCCTTGACGCTGGTTCATGGCTCCAGCCACGGGTATTGCTGCCTGCTGAACAGCTCAGTGCAGCACTCATCATAGGGACTTCAGCTTCCCGGAAATGTAGCTAGATGGGTTAGCTCAGACCTGACATCCCAGCACTTGGGAGGCAGAGGCAGGAGGAGTTCAGGGTCAGCCTGGAACTGTGGCATACCACCAACTTAAAAAAAAAAAAAGCAGAATTAAAAGCAATCCCCACCACCACCACCAAAGTTGGCTCTCCACTGCCATCCTTCTTTTGTGGGGCAGAAAAACCCTTTCTGTTATTGGAAGCTCCGCCAAGCACAGCCTGTCGGCCCTCCTGGCTGCCCTCTCATACATTCTTAGGTTTTCCAAGTTCATGCACATGTTTACAAACAGACTGTAAATTCCACTAAGTCAGTGTCCGTCCTGCTCCATGGTTCTCTTTCCTAGACATTAAGACCCATGTATAAGGCTTTTCAAAGAGAACATATTCCCATTCCCCAGCCAGTCAGGCTCTAAGCCCCAGTCATTGTAGCTGACCTGTCCTCTTCACGGCTCACTTCCCATCAGCCTCCCCTGTGTCTCTTTGCTCCCAGTCCCTCCCCTTACGTGACAGTTGTCACTCCCTGCTTTCTCTCTGTCGGCCTGTCCCACATAGCTGCCTTTGGTAGGCATTGGATTAGAGTGAGTATTTTATCTCTTCCTGAATGATAAAAACCACACACGTTCACATGTAAGAAGTGCTTAATGAGACTGTCCAGAGCTTGTTTCTGTTTAGGGTGCCCTGCACTTGTGAACCACTCTGACATCACTTCGTATTTGCTCATTTAATCTCAGTGGAATCAATCATCATCACGAGTTTGAGTCTGGTCTCTGTCTCCCTTTTTACGGCCTTTTCTTTCAATATCTCCCACCGGTAACCCACTGGAGCCATCCTTATTCCTTGTGGTTTCCTGAACAGGATAAGCTATTGCCGCCTCCCTGTCTCCTCCAGGGAGTTTTACTGAGCTACTTAGTGCAATAATAACCCGGTATTATCGTGTATAACAGCTAGCGATGTACTTAATTTCACGAGGCTTCCGATTGCTTCTCTATAAAACAAAGCGGATGGCTACTTTAACAAAGCTAAAACAAGATATGCAAAGGCAGTTTACAGTTATACCACAGCCTAAACGCACTATCCGTAACATGCTATATTGCATTAACCGGAGCCCTATATTAAACACTCAAACAGAAACCTTTCTTCTGTTATTGGAAGCTCCACCAAGCACGGCCAGTCTGCCCTCCCGGATGCCCTCTCATACATTCTTAGGTTTTCCAAGTTCATGCCCCATGTTTACAAACAGACTGTAAATTCCACCAAGTCAGTGTCCGTCCTGCTCCATGGTTCTCCTTCCTAGACATTAAGACCCATGTATAAGGCTTTTCAAAGAGAACATATTCCTGAGGTCTGCGGAATCACAGGCAAAGCTTCCATGGGGCAGTACTAAGGAGACACGTTTGGGGTATCCTTGGAATCACAGCGTCATCACCCAGTGGCCAATCTATCTTGCACACCCTCCTGCTGAGCTAGCTGGAATGATGGTAAGTACCTGTCCAAGCCCAGCAGCACGCACTGCTCCTGTCCTGCTGAGCTTGGATTATCCCAGGCAGCCAGGACTGGTTGATCAGACTTGAAGTTACTATTGTGCAAAGCAAAGGGCTGAAAAAGCCGGGGTCGCTTTAGCTCCCACTCACTAAGGGGGAAGCAGTCAAATCCAGGGTGCTGGCTGATGTTAGACCACCCAGCCTCTGGGTGTGCGTAGCGAACTGTCCCAAACTTAGCGTTTAGAGAGAGCTGGCATCCTCCTCAGAAATCCTGGAGCCCCTCAGACGTCGGATGTCGCATCTCTGTGCCCTCAGCCCTCCACACTTGTGTATTTACGGTTTTTCTCCTGCTTCCTTTCCCTAACAAAGGGCTTACAGGTAATTAGAAGGGATTATGCTTGAAGGGGAAAAGCGGCCTTTAATCACCCGAAGGGCACAGCAGCCTGAGCTGGAGGCAGTCCCAGTAGCCTTTGTGTCCTTGCTTGCCTGAGCCCCGGCTCAGGGCGATCCCCTGTCCTGGGGTGGCCCCCAGCATGGGCTTTCTCAGGCAGATACAGCTTTTGCTTTGGAAGAACTGGACTCTGAGGAAAAGACAAAAGGTAACATGGGGGGGGGGGTGAGGAGGAAGAAGGGAGGAGGGGCCTAGAGCTAGTTGCTCTTTAGCTCTGAGGCCACCTTTAGGGGCTCAATGAGCCTCTCAGACCAACTGCCCTCCCACGGGATGACATAACTACCTGAAAAAGATTCTGTCCCCTGCCCAGCAGAGGAACCCACTGTGACCCCCACCCGCTTCACTTTGATACCTGCTGGTCTAGCTCTCACCACACAGTGGAGGCATCTTTCGCCCTAAAAACATATCCAGAAGAAAGCAAGAAGGCTTTGACTAACTTTACACAGCAGTAAGAGCAATGTCCTTAACGCTAGACTGTGGGATGTCTTCACACATTACCATTGCTGGAATCGGGATGCAATTCCCAGAGTAGTCCCAGCTCCCTTGAACAGTGTTACCGTCTTTGTGGTGCAGAAAAATAACCTTGCATCTTACAGCTGCCGTTAGAGGTTCTGTCAGTGCAATGTGTTACTAACCACTGATTTTTCCTTGAATGGGCCAGACTAAGAAGTTAAAGGCATAAAGCGCAGGTTTCCTCTGTACTGCTTTCTATGATGGCTGGGAGAACCCAGAGTAATGTAGGCTGAATGTCCCAGGAGAAATGCAAGTGAAAGCTGCCGGTCAGAGCCCCTCTGGAGTTGCTACAGATAGCTTCTGTGTAGTTTTTCTGTGAAGGCATTAGAAACAAATACATATCCATCAAGAAATGGTGCTGAGCATATGTACTCAGCTGGCTCAGCTGGTAGAGTTTGCCCAGCACACACCAAGCCCTGGATTCGCTCCCCCAGTATCACATAAACTGGGCAGGTGGTGGTACATACCGGGCAAAGGAACAGAAATTCAAGGTCATCCTTGGTTATATAGTGAGTGAGTTCAAAGCCAATCTGGAATACATGAGATCCGAGAGAGGGAGAGGGAGAGGGAGAGAGAGAGAGGGAGAGGGAGAGGGAGAGAGATAGGGAGAGGGAGAGGGAGAGAGAGAGAGGGAGGGAGGAGGAGGGAGGGAGGGAGGGAGGGAGGGAGGGAGGGGAGAGGAGGAAGAGGACGAGGACGAGGAAGAGGAAGAGGAAGAGGAAGAGGAAGAGGAAAGGAGGGTAGGAGGGAATGGCTATCCCAGTACTCTGCAGAGTCCTAGAAACAAGGAATGACTTACAGAGCCAGGGGTGGGGGATGGGGGAGTGGGTTGCTGTGTGAGTTGGAGAGGACTGAGATTAAATGATAGGACAAAGAATTGATGATGACACCCCTGTTGAACCCTGGCCTTCCCTCTCTCTCTCTCTCTCTCTCTCTCTCTCTCTCTCTCTCTCTCTCTCACACACACACACACACACACACACACACACACACACACACGTGCACACACATACAAACATGCATTGTACACTAAAAGGAAAGAAAGCTGGACCTCATGAAGAGGACAGGGAAGGAGACAGGCCACGGCAAGAAGAGGGTAGTTTGGGGTGGGCCTCTGTGGGGGAACAGGGCTTTCCTGGGTGACAGAAAGAACGCTGTTAGGGAAGAACTGGGACCAGGTGGTGGGGCAGGTGAAGGCCTGTGTGAGCGCCTCAGGCGGCTTTGGTCAGAGAGGGATGAGCGTGGACATGTGTCAGCTAAGCACAAAGCTGGCAGCTGAGAGAGAGAAAACTCAGGGTTTGTGGAGGGAGACGGTGCCATACTCCCGGTGAGAAAGCCTAGGGAAGGAAGAGGAATTGCTAAGATGGTAACAGACCAGAGGTCTGTGGAGCTGAAATAAGGGTCTCTGAGGCCCCTCAGGCCCAGACCCACGCATGAGGAAGGAACCCGAGCTGGTGAGGGAGGGACACCACATAGATAGGTGGTTCAAAGGCCTAGGTGCGACTCGGACCCTATACAGGGAGGCCAGAGGGAAAGCCAAGCTCACCCATGGGACACCGTTGTCCTATGGCTGCTTTTCCTTGTCAAGACTGGAGTCATTTCAAATTAGCTTTGAGGTTATTTGGGACCCCCAGAGACCAAATGCTAACAGTAACCAAGGGCTGAATCCCTTCCAGAAATGGCCCTTCCTGAATGAAAATGCTGTCAAAACCTGAGCAAGACTCATTGTTAACTTCATCGCGTTCAGTCATTCAGTCAAGAAATAATAGTCAGCAGGCAGTGTGCCAGGTGCTAAGTTCTCTGTGATAAATGAGACAATTCAGTCACTTCTCCCAGGGTACAAATACTCTGTAGAGTGCCAAGGAAATCCAATATGCCACCACTGCCACTGCCCCTCCCCCCATCACCTTCCCACCCCTCCCTGCACCATGACTGCTGGCCAGCAATGTTCCCATTGCTGTGACAAGCCAACAAGGTTTTCCAGAGACAGGTTTGGCTCAGGAAGCTTCACAGCCTCCAGCCCTTCCCCTGGCATTGGCAAATGTATTCCTGTTGGGGGATGGGAACTTTCTTCCTCACTGTGTGTTCCCCAGAGGATGGAGCCGTTCACGCTGTGAAGCCTGTCTCACTTAGGCCTGGGCCCTGCCTGTATGTGACATCGCCTTCGTGGCCTGGACACTGAGCTCTCCCTGTGCCTCTAGTTAGCCAATGTATCCAGGATGTCTGGGTAGGATGAGAGGCTTTTCCTAAGCCCCCAGTTGCTCTATGAAAGGGTCTGTGGCTCCTTCCAAGGCATTCGGAGCTTCTGGAAAGATCCACCTCCAGGAAAGGGTGGCTGCAGAAAGTGCAGGATGGTAGCCCCTAACACAGCCCATTCCTTAGACTTTGATGCCTTAGAGTTTAGTACTGCGAGCAGATCCCAAGTGAGACCAGACAGATCCCAAGGTTTTCCATCCTCAGGATGCAGGGTAGGAGTCTCCTGGTGCCTGCTCCCTCCCTTTCTATCCTCTGGGAGCACTTGCTTGATGTAACCTGTCCTGAATGCGTCTGTCATTTAACCCCCCCAAACCTCCCAGCAGTGCACGGCAGACGGGCCATGGTTACTGCTGTGGGTACCGATGAGGTGAGGAGGCTTCAGAAGGGTCAGGATGAGTTGGACCTAGACCTGGGATTAAAGCACGTGTGACTTGGGGATAGCAGGTATGGACATTAAACTCCTCTGGATCCTGACTAGCAGACAAGGCACAGATGTCACCAAGACACAATGACTGGTTAACTCATCACCCACTGGGACAGTAGATGTAAACTCATATTGGATCTGTAGCCTGAGTGTGTGTGTGACATGGAAGAAAGGGAACTGAGCACATCCCTTGCCCTGATGGAAGGAGGCTGTCACACAGGGTTCCTGAGCAGTCAGTAGTACAGGGAAGCGTGGGGCGGAGTAGGCGTCAGTCCAGGAACTCAGAGGAGATTTCTCGGGCTTAACTCTCACACCCCTGCCTCCCAAAGCCACTGCCCAAGATCATATCCACCTTGAGAGGTTGTAAAGCATCTTAGTGCTGTTTTTTCTTGCCTCTGAGCTACATATCCTAGAATCCCTTGGTGTCCCCAGGGCCTCACTTCCAGAGGAGGACAGGATGTTTGGTGTAGGCCTGAGAACTCAAAACTACGGGTTCACTTCCTGAACTCTAGAGTGTGTGTCTGGTATCACTGTGGCCTTTAATGCTGGGCCCAGCGTTAGGTGAAGAGAACATGGGTGCGGGGAGGCTAGGCACAGCTCCGAGAGCGCCAGCTCTGGGAGGCATTGGGCCAGGGTTTGAGCCCTGTCTGGATTCCCGGCCCAGAAACAAGGATGGTGGTGTTGTTCTAGAGCTCTGACTATCTTCCTGTTAAAATGAAAACAGAGAGGGAAGGGAGAAAACCTAACTGTTTAAAACAGCAAGCACAGCCCTGCCCTGGCCAGGAACCCTTCCTTCCTCCCCCACAGAGGCTGAATGGTAAGGAGGGGGAGGGGAGGAAGGGAACAAGGAAATACCAGTATAGTTTTAAAAAATTCCATGGGGGGGGGTGGGCTTCTGAGCTTAGACTGGGCTTAATTAAAGTTACAGACGTGTGCTTAAAGTGTCGGGGGGGGGGGGGGGCGGGTGACGCTGGAGACATGTTTTTATTATAATGTGGAATTTCTCCCTAGGGCATGCCTGTGTACACTTGAGCTAAAAGGATCATAGTGCCCTTCTGGGCTGGACCCAGGACCCACCTGCCTCTGCTAGGCGGGGAAAGAATGACAGGTGGTCTTTGTGCAGAGAGTGGTGTGAAGGGCAGCTGATCCTGATCCCATGCAGAGGACAAACACAGCTTCCCCGATGCTTCTTAAAGATGGCCGGCTATGTTCTCAGCCCTGGCTGCCTATTGGAATTACCTTAAAAAGTTGGGGGAGATTCCAATGTCCCTCAGGACATCTCACATGCCTGAGATGCCCGTGTGAGTCCCGCTTGCAGCTACAGAAGGCTACTGATGATGGAGGCTGGTTGTTGGAGGGGCCTGGGTTATGTGAAGAAAACAACAGCCCAAATTCAGAGATATGAGGAAGAATACAGGCACAAAGAGGGAGGAGGATTCCGCTCCCGCTTTCCCTGAGACAGCACTTAAGGGATGGCGCCTGCACAGATCAGGCATGCCAAAACAGAACAGGGGAAAAGATCGTAAGAAAAAAGGGTACTAAGCAAGCAAAGGGGGTGCTCTTTGAAGAAAGGAAAGAACCGTTAGGGGCAGGCCTTCGGGGTAGTAAGGAATGGGAACAAATTAGAAGGAAGGATAGTGACACATATGCAAATGACATAACGAAGCCTATTACTTTGTACGCTAACTTAAAAATATTAGTAGAAATAAAATCGGGCTGGCAGATGGCTCAGCAGTTGAAGTACTTGGCATGCAAGTGTAGGGACCTGAGTTCTGGGTGCTGGAACACACATAAAGCCCAAGTGGATTGCTGATTTCTGCCTGCCATTTCAGCTTAAGCGGGGAGAGACATGAGATCCTACAGCAAGCTGGCCTAGTGAGACTCACTGAAACAAGGGACTCTGGGTTCAGCGGGTGAAAACCTTAGTCTCAGGAAATAAAGCGGGAAGATACTTTATGCCAGCCTGGGGCTTACACACATGCGCGGGCGCACGCACATACAACATACACACACAATACACAGAAACATGCTAACACACATCTGCACCACAGAGGAACATACAAGCACATACATATACTCATACACAGAAATATGCTAACACACACCTGCACACACACAAGAACATACAAACATGCACATACATTTCACACTCATATGCAAAAATAAAAATGAATGAATGAAAGATCTAGGTAATATAATACTGCACAGCAGTATTTGTAAATGAAAACATTTTCAAAATAAAAATAAAACAAAACCCCAAACTTATAAATAGCATTTCCCAGACAGATGAAATGTACTAATGTGAGTTTAGAAACTTTACTGTCTAGGGGACAGTAAGGCAAGACATACACTCCTTCCCCATGAGCATGAACTTACACATCCAAGCCTTTCTTTATGTATGGAGGAGAGGACAGTGTGTGGTCAGTTTCCCAGGAGACCCCTTGCTTCCAAACTGAACCCAAAAAGTCGTGTTTTCAACCTTCCTAATGCTTCAGCTCTTTAGTACGGTTCCTCATGTTGTGGCAATCCCCAACCATAAAATTATTTTGTGACTACTTCATAACTATAATTTTGCTACTGTTATGAATCATAATGTAATATCTGACATGCAGGATAACTGAGAACCACTACCATAAAGGGAGGAATCATGAACGTGTGGGGGAGGGCCAGGAGGCTGCTGTTAGTTTTCTTCAATCATTTATCTATAAACTGCTATCGCCCGGGTGGCCTGCAGCCTTTGTGATGACTCTATGACACAGTAATACGTGGTCTGTGTGCCTGGCTCTGCTTTCTGTGTTGAGAGTGATAAATATATTTCATTATCACAACGGCTCTGTGTAAGGATTCAGGCATTATGCGGGCCTGCTCCTGTCACCTGGCAGAATGCACTCAGGCAGTACCCTGGTCAGCCCAGGTGCAAAGGACCCCAGTCGGGAGGCAGAGGCAGGCGGATCTCTGTGAGAGTGAGATCTAGTTCCAGGACAGGCTCCGAAGTCACAGAGAAACCCAGTCTCGAAAAACCACAACAACAACAAAAAAACCCACCCCACTTACGCTCTTTCCTGCTGTTCCCCTGGGGCACAGGACTTTCTCTGTCTCCCTCCTCTCTCTGTGTCTCTGTGTCTCTTTACCTCTTTTCTCTTTCCTTCCCCCTCCCTTCTCTTTTAATAAACGTCTCATTAAGCTCTGTCTGCCTGGTGTTTGTCCCTCCGCCTCCATCACCCTCCCCTGCCATGGAATCCACCAAGGTTCCCCTCGAGCGTTATCATAACACTCTGGGAAACAGGACTTGGTTGGTGTCATTCCTTTTCTACAGATAAGCCCCTGGGGCATGGAGAGGTCAAGAGGGTTTCCCAGTGCTATAAACCCCAGTGTTTGACTCCAGAGCAGATTGTCCTTAATTTTCGTTACACTATAGGACAGAACAGCATCCCCGTTTCATGGATGAGAAAAACAGAAATTAAGCAAGCCTGAGAGCGCTTGAAACCCAAATCTTTACATTCCCAGATCAGCACGAGTGGCATTTAGCATCCCATATGACTCACGGGTTGACACATGGCAAGATGGCAGCAATCTCTTTGGCTGAGAGCCAACATAACAAAAGCAGGAGTCAAGTGCAAGGACTCAGGCCTGGCTGTCTCATTTCCCTGGTGAAGACACCCAGAGAGACTTCCAGCTTGCACCTGTCATGCTTCCAACTTGTCCAACCCGTTTCCCCAGCATCAGTCAGCACAGGGTGATCTAGGGTAGAGGTGAGAGAGAAGCAGGTGGTATGCATGCCTTTGTGGGGTGTAGTGTCTTATGTCTCCCCACTGTTGATGGCCGGAGCCCCTGTGTCAACCCCCTTCCCATAGTAGCATCCAAGCCTCTAGATTAAGATTGACTCATTCCACAAAACTCTGATGGGAGCCTCTATGAATCCCTCCTTGTGTGGGGCTCTAGGGTCACAGTGGAGGACAGATGTGCCCATGAGTGTCCATCTAGGGGCCAAGAGAGGCAGTAAGAGTGATGGGGGCTGGGAGTGGATTAGGCCAGGGAGTCTGTTGGATGTGCATGTTCTGTGGACAATTACCCATAATTCTAATTGCTAGTAAGTGTTCCTGGGGGCAGTTTCCTGAAACACCAGGTGGGAATTGCCCAATGTTGGTGTTTTGTCACCTTGTAGGAAAAGATGTAAGTAGGAAAGCCATAGAAACTGAGCAGCTTAAGGGAAACCTACTGTTCTGTCTTCTTACTGTATTTGTATGCGTGTTTCCTGTAACATTTCCTCCCTAGTTACTCGTATGAATGAAGTCTCTTTTAAAAGTTACCATGCACCTGTAAACATTTAACGTGTGATCTATTTTCTACCGGTAGTTTCAGCTTTGTTAGAATTTGGTTGCCAGCAAGCTTCTGGGTTTTTTGTTTGTTTGTTTTTGTTTTGTTTTGTTTTGTTTTTAAGCAGCACACGGCTTGTCCTTACTAGCAGGTGGGGAACAAACATTTATTGAGCATCCTCCTGCTAGGTTGTCCCCTTCATTTGCCTTCCCCTCTCCTTCTTCTCCTCCAAGATTCCTCATCTCAGCTCTCCCTCCCTCAACTGTGTACAGAGGGCTGGAATGTGATCACCTCCATCAACTGCCTCCTCTTATGGAGTCAGAACTCTGACTCTAAAGCAAACCACGGTCTAGATACCAACTCTCTGTGACAGGTTGACATCAGCTGCCTCTTCTGGTTGAGGGAGGGAAGAGCCATGGAGGTTGTCTGCTTCCCCTAAACAACAGACCTTGTTGAAGGAAAAAATGTTGACTAACTGGATTTCTGTTTACTTTGCTCTGGGGCACCATATTTCAGAGTCATTTGCTCCCCAGTTCATTCATTAATTCAATGATCACCTTCAGGCAAGGTCTACCAGGCTGCAGAACGCAAAGCAAGGGGAAGTGTAGCAAGAGTGCTGGCCCTGGAGGCAGGAGGCTGGCTTTTGCTTCCTGTTGTGACTCTGTACAAGTCACCTGCCTTCTGTAGGTCTCTTTACTCATCCCCAGAATGAGAGATTATGAGATCTTTACTGTGTGAGGCAGGAGCATTATACAGGAGCTTTATTAGAATCTTCATCAATAGCCAGGTGGTGGTGGCACACAACTTTAATCCCAGCGTTTAGGAGGCAGAGACAGGGAGGACAGCCTGGTCTACAGAGTGAGCTCCAGGACAGCCAGGGTTACACAGAGAAACACAGTCTGAAAAAAAAAAACTGCATCCATGTTCACAGACCTATCTGCCTAGCCTCTGTCTCAGTCCTGTGTCCATGCTATTTCAGGAGTGGATGCAGACAGAGCTGCAGACAGACTCAGAATCTGGTTGATACAATGAATCAGGCAGGAGGTGATGTAGGAGAAAGGTGGAAAGAAGGAAGTTCTTCATGTAAATAGTCAGGCTGTTCTTAACAATGGGAGGGATTCTGGAAAGTGCCTTACAGGCAATTTCATCATCTTTTGCACACTGCAAAGTGTACTGACAAAGACACAGCCAGCACAGCCCACCCCCACCCCCATGCAATGTAGCTCTATGGTATATGTGTATATTTATGCATAGAGTAGTCTATTGCTCCTAGAGCCGTAATAAACACAAGATTAAATCAAGCACAAGACAATTGTTACAATCAAGAAACAGTTATCATGGGGCTGCACCTGGTTTACAATGGCAAACTTCCTGTAATGAATTGTTTCCGAGACAGGGTAGGCTCAAAGTTGCTGTGTCATCGGAACTGGTCTTGAACTTGTGCTTCAGTTTCCCAAGTACTGACCGTTGCACACACGTGCCGTCACACTTTGCTTCAAACTTAGGGCTTTTGTTAGTCTGGTTTTTACAAATAGACATTTTCTCTCAATTAATGATTTAAACGGTAATATATACACCTATAACCAGTCACTTGCCATTATTGAGTACCACTGCTATAAACTTGTATGGGCTCTAATTTTAGGTGATGTGACATCAGCACAGACGGTACAGGGATTTTTCGGCTCCATCATGACTTATGGGGCCGCTGTGAGATATGTGATTCCCTGTTGCCCAAAGTGTTACATGGAGTATGATTGTGCCACAACCCAGTCCTGGTACTCCGACAGTATGTACAGGAAGGCCTGTCTCCTCTGGTTGTATCTCCCCCGACAGTGCATAGAAAAAGGCCTCTCTTCTTTGCTTGCAGCTCCTCAAATCTCTTAGCACCCTTGGCATTTCTCTTTCTATTTTTCCAGATTCGCTTTGTGGTGGAACTGGTGTGGCCTTTGTCTTTGTTTTTGGTGTTAATCTGGCTGAGGAATGCCAACCCACTCTACAGTCAACATCAATGTGAGTATGACCTAGAGGACCCCAGCTACCCTTCCCTTGAGGAGGGTCTTGGCTTGGGATGCATCTGTTGACATTTCAGAGGCTTAGACACCAGCAAATTCTAGTGTCTTAAAATGTGCACAATCTTGGTTGTAGTGGCATGCTGAAAGAATTCTGTAATTCTGGGAATCGACACAATCCTGTGTATATATTTTTATGTATAGATATATTTACATACACGTATTATTGTTTTGTATGTGTTTCATGTTTGTATTATACATATTTTTTATTGTTTTGTTGTTGTATGTCTAAACTTACCTATATTACAATTTAGGTCTTTTTGTTTTGTTTTGTTTTTTCAAGACAGGGTTTCTCTGTGTAGCCCTGGCTGTTGTGGAATTCACTCTGTAGACCAGGCTGGTCTCAAATTCACAGAGATCCACCTGCCTCTATCTCCCGAGCACTGAGATTAAAGGTGTGTAACACCACCACCAATAATTTTTTTTTTAAATTATTATTTAGGGGATTTGCTTTACATGGTAGCAGGGAGAAAAATGAGAAGGAACAGTACTGACCACACTTAGTAAATATTAATTACACCCTGCAGCTTCAAGGCATCTACAAGCCTCATGAGAGCCTGTTTTATATAGCAGCTTTCTTAGAAGGTCCCTTATGATTTCTGGCCAGGATGGTGTCTTCTCCTTCTCAAGAGTTATGAAAGGTGCTGAGTTCCCTGCTCTTCAATTTCTAGCTGCCATTGTTCTGTCAACCTCCTGTCCAGATAACCCTTGCTTCTTCCTGTCACTCCCTGGAGGTACTCCACACCTGCCATGGAAGGGGCTCACAGGCATGTCCTCTGTGATGCCCAGCAGCCTCTGAGCCTCCCCGAGACAACTCCCTCTTCGCCCTCCTCCTGAAACTTATCTTCCAGCCTCATTTCCCCCTCCACGTGGCCATCTAAGCCTCGAGGACAGTGATTCTTAACCTTCCTAAGGCTACGACCCTTTGATACAGTTCCTCATGTTGTGGTGACCCCAACCATAAAATTGTTTTATTACTACTTCATAACTGTAATTTTGCTACTGTTATGAATTGTAATGTAAATATCTGTGTTTTTCTATGATCTGAGGTGTGTAAGGGTTGTTTGACACCAAAGGGGTCACAACCCATAGGCTAGCTATGAGCTGCTTCTCTAGAACATTCATCTGTCTCCTTATCTACCATGGAGCTCAGTACACAGCACAAGGCCTAACCTATATTTGTGGTGATATATTGTTTATGATTTATTAAAGCCACTGAAGATGAGAACAGCCAAGCAGCCAGCTACTAACTCTTACCTCTACCTCAGCTTAGACAAAGTGGCGATCGTCAAACTGCTCCCAACTTCACTGCTCCTCAGGTTCACTCAGACTGCTGTGCTCTCCTCAACGTGGCTAGAGACTATATGCGTTCCTATCCTCAATGTGGCTGGAGAGTGAATGCCAGCTCTGAGACCCTGTTCTTGCCTTAAATATCTCTCATGAGTCTTGGAATTAATGGCATGAGCTGTGTTACTCTTTTAGACTGATTCACTCTCATGTAGTCCTGGGTGGCCTTGAACTCAGAGAGATCCATCTGCCTCTGTCTTCTCAGTCCTGGGATGAAAGGTGTGTGATGCCACTGCCAGATTCTATTAATCAGTATGGCTGTTTTGCTATTTTGATCTCCAGTGACCTTAGTAAATCATAATCAATGTATCACTGCATATGTTACATGCCCCTGATTCATAAACAGAGCAGAAGCAAGGTACCAGAGGGTCTGTACTTCTGGCCCACTTGGCCTCTGTGACTAACCCCTTCTTGTCTTCACTTTCTGTCTTAAGGCCATTTTCCCAATAAGGCGATGCCTTCGGCAGGAATGTTACCATGGCTCCAGGGGATTTTCTGCAATGTGAACAACCCTTGCTTTCAAAACCCCACCCCAGGAGAATCTCCTGGAATTGTGTCAAACTATAACAACTCCATGTAAGTGCTGCGATTCCCCACCCGCAGGGAGGAACTTGCACCCCCTATGCAGGAGTGTGTACTGCCCCCACCTGAGACAAGGAGCTCTCAGAGCGTGTAGGGAGGGGCAATTCCTACCTAGTAGCCTAGTAATGGCAGGGCACCCTGGGGGAAGCTAATGAATTCCAAATCTTCCGTTGCGGATGTCATTAGTGACCCATATATTGGGATACGGCTCCCACAGAGTAGTTTTTAACCCACAAAACTGAACATCCGGTTGCCCATCTTCCTTCCCCCTGTCCAGTCAGCCGTGATGGGTATGCACAGGCAGGATCTTATGGATAAAGTGTGGCATCATGCCCCATCTCTAACAGTGGGTGGTGGAGAAGAACCCAGAGAACTGGGTAATATCCACTGACATTCTCAGGACAGACTCAGAGAAAATGGCTTTTAAGGTCGCCTGGCCCTGCTCAACCATATTGAGCCAATCACTCTTCATCTCTGTCAGTGTTAAAATACCCATCCAATGGGGGCCTGCTAAACCAAGCCTGCCATTTAAAAGTACCTCGAGACTGTTAACTGTGTTTATGAAAGTGACAGCTATTTGCTTATGTATAAATTGTTTCCCTTTCTCCAGCTTGGCAAGAGTGTATCGAGACTTTCAAGAGCTCTTCGTGGACACACCAGAGAGCCAGCACCTTGGCCAGGTGTGGGCTGAGCTCCGCACCTTGTCCCAGCTCATGGACACTCTGCGGACTCACCCTGAGAGATTTGCAGGTAATCTGGGTGTCTGTGTCCCATTCTGCACTTGGCTTTAGAGTCAGCCTGATACACCGGAGGCTGAAGATCTAGTAAAGAGCATGTCCATTTCCCATGAAAAGATCCCAGAAGCACACACCTATGATCCATCCCAGCGCTCTTGTGGTTAGAGGGGAGGTAGAGACAGGTGAACCCCGCCGGGAGCTTGTAGGCCAGCTAGCCTGTCTCACACAGCAGTGAACACGAAGAGGTTGTCCTTTGACCTTTACATGCATGCTGTGGCATGTGTGCACCTGTGTTCACACACACACACATACACACATGTACACACACGCTCACCCACATAAATACACAGAGACTTCTAATGTACATGTCTAGTAAATTTAGCATCTAGAATGACACAGGTGAGTTGGTTGAGAGCAGGATGTAATGCGGAGGAGATGTAAGGAGACATCACAGAAGATCAAGGAGGCCCTGGAACCAAAGGCAGCGATTGCACCATGTGGGTTGAGCTCCGGCTGCATCAAACTTTCACGTGAACCCAGGAGCACCAAGATTAACTGGGGGAACTGAAAGACACAGAACAGCGATCCTGGTGGCTTCTGTGATCCTGCTTAACTGAAAAAGAGAGAGATGGAAGGACTGATGGCTGCAGTTAGAACGTTTGAAGTTAGGATATCAAAGAGTCAGGCATAAGGGGCACCACAGGGGCAGCCATGGTGAAACAGAGAGGAGGGGACAGTGTCCGGTGAGGGAGATGTAAAGGAATGAGGAATGGAATGGAGCTGAGAGCTGCCACAGACACAGACTGTGTAGAAAGATAGCAAGAACCAGATGCCCCAGAGCTCGGTGGTCAAGAGCACTGGCTGCTCTTCCAGGGGTCCTGAGTTCAATCCCCAGCGACCACATGGCAGCTCACAACTGTCTGTAACTCCAGGGGACCTATGCCCTCACACAGACACCCGGCAGGAGAAACACCAATGCAGGTAAGGTAAAATAGAACCAGACACCCAGGCAGGAGAGCCATTTAGAGTGAGAACAGCAAGGGGGGGGGTGCGAAGGGCTCACAGCCTCAGGGGAGAAGCAAGAGGCCAGCAAAGCAAGTGCAGCACCAGAGCTTTGAAGTCTTGCCTGAACATTGCAGGGCTGGCTCATCGTCAGTGGGTTCCTCCTTAGACGCCAGTGGGGACAAGGCGTGGCCATCGGAACCCATTGCCTCAACATCTGTAATTCAGAGGCTGTGAGGCTGCTGCCCGCCTGTGGGTAGGGGCATCTTTCAAGCCATGTCTGCTAGTGAGTGAAGACATTTCTAAAACTGGAGGTGGCAGCTGGTGCTGTAGAAAGATGTGTGTTCCTAAGACTAAGGTGGGTGACTGTAAAGGTCGCTGTGAGAGGATGACAGCCACAAGGAAAGGACCACTAAGAGGGCAAGAGGGGCCCAGTCGGGTAGCTTTAATCCCGGTTACAAACAGTGAAGTGAAGATGACGGTGTGGCCGGCCAGCCCTCCTCACCTGAGCATGTGGTCCAGCTCCTCTACACTACACTCAGCACACGTTTGGCACCTATTGTGTGGCACACACTGGGGAATAAGAGATGGATGAGTTGAGTGCCTGCCCACTGGGCAGCTAGAGAACAAACGGGGGTAGACAAAATGCCCCTCACCATCTGCGGAAGCAGAGGGCTTTGAGAACTGGAGAGCCAGGAAGGGGGAAGACTGGAAACAGAATGTGGCACCCTCCCATCTAGCCACTTTATGCCTTTGCTCCCCAGAGGAGAGCAAGATCGCCGTGTTAGGATTGCTTGGTTACATTCAAGGTGTTTCCAAAGCAGTAGAGCAGTCATCATTTCTACAGCCCAGATTACGAAGGCTGCATCCTTTGCCCTCCTGGAGAAGTGCTTATACCAGTTAGCTCAAGGTTCTAGGACTCTAGACGGTAGAAACACAACCAGCATTTTATTTGTTTGTTTGCTTCTTTGTTTGTTGAGACAGTCTCTTAGCTTAGCCAGCCTAGAACTCAGACTTGTCCGGAACTTGTGGCAATCCTCCTGCCCCAGTCTCTGAAGTACTGAGATTACAAGCATGAGCCATCATGCCTGGTTCACTATTTGCCATTTAAATAGGAAGAAATCAATGGGGGAGCTTTGCCAACCATGAAGATGGTTTGTCCAAGGCTAACCAAGCAGATGAGCTAGACACCACTGTCTTGATCTCAAGGTGACTTCCCCCTCCCCCTTCATTCTGAAGGGTCTACCATGAAGCGGCCTTTGCACTGGAGGGTCTCACCATGAAAGTGAGTTCGGCTACAGGGAGTGGAAGAGAATTCATTGCAAGCAGAAGTCTCTTGGGGTTGCGGCAAGTGTCTAGGAGAACAGAAATCCAAAACAGGACTTAGGGTGAAGGAGCACAGAGGCGGATCTTTCTTCATCTGTGGGGGAGACTCCTAAAAGAGTGCGTGCCTGGGGGACATGGGGTCAGGATAGCCTTCCAAGGCTCCCCAGAAGCTGGGGACAGAAACTGACAAGGTCCAGGGGCCACACCCAAGTAAAGGACATGGTTTCTGAAGGAATGTTAAGCCAGGCACTCAAGTCTAGCCAAGATGGAGGTTGTAGGGTGTTGGTCAAGGCAAGCACTGGAGTCTGAGGTCCTTAGGAGCTCAGTCATGCAGAATGGGGTGGGTGGACTGCTGAAGCTGATGTGGCTTTTGCCTGTGGGGTTCCCAGTTACCTGGAAACGTGTGCCTGTGCTGACCCAGGCAGCACACTCTTCTCACAGCAAACCTGTAGGGTTGCATTCTCTGCAGGGGAAGACAGACATAGCCCCCATCCCCAGCCAGCTCTGTGGCCTCAATCATCCTTAAACCCCTCTTCCCACAGCCACACCCTCAGCTACCCTCCGCCCCCCACCTCCTAGCCTCCAGTCTTCCCAGGAAGAGAACAAGTAGAACCACATTTTAAATGAAATGTAGTTTTCTTTCCCCGACCACCCCTACCCCACCCCGCCCTGCCCTTGTTCACACGTCTCCCTCAGGAATCTAGTGAAGAACCTGTCTGGTATCACCCTGCCGCCCAGACCCTGGGCCCCACGCTCTGCAGGCAGGGAGGGCCCCCAGCCCCCACCTCAGGTGTGGCCTTCACCCTTTTCCCGTCCCACCCTGACCCAGCCAGGCCACAGTCCTATGATACTCAGGTAAATGACTCTGTCTTGCCCCTTCTCCCAAGCATTTGTATGCAATATCGGCTGAGGGTGTTAAAGGATAACTAAAAAATAAACAGCCAAATGGGGTTTCAGTCTTGGGACACGAGCACAGGTATTTATTGAGTGCCTAGAGTCATTCAACAGACATTTATTGAGGCCTCGATACTATGTCAGGTCTTAATCCTGGGTATCAGAGAGACAGAGAGACAGAAGAGAGATATGGCAGAGAGAATGAACTTGAAGTCTTACCTCCGTACCCCACATGGCTAGGTGGGACAACGAGATGCAAAAAAGCAGGGCCCATAGTCCCCAGTTCTTAGAAAACTGTGTTTGCATGTTTGTGTGTGTACATGCCTGATCCTGTGTGCAGACTACTGCAGTGAGAGCCGGTGAGTGTTCTCTGTAATACAAAACAACAGTTGAGCTGTTTGGAAAATGACAGGATGTGTATGTTACCCAAAGGGAAGGAAAACAAAGATAAAATGCAATACCTTCTCCCAGGCCCTGCTACTCGAGGGGGGCCCTACATTCAGGTCCCACCAAAATCCTTGGAAGTTTCCTGTTCAAAGGAGAGTGATAGTGAGGAGTTTCCCACGGGACCAGCTCTCAAGGGCACCCAACCGCACAGGAGGCTACTGTCCAGGGACCTCAGGGCCAGGCGCACTTGCCTTAGACATTGACAGATCCGTGGGCTTGACCCCCGCCCTTCAATAGGAAGCTGCCATTGGCTGCATGGACCTAGTCAAGTCACCGTACAGGAGTATCACATCCCTGGAACGGTAGTGGAGGTTATCAGGCACTTACCTGCAAAGGAAAAGGTTGGGCTGGGAGCGGGAGTCTGCCATGGAGCCTGGAGTTTGAAGGAGCAGGGATGTGGAAGGAAGAGCTTGACCCCTGAAAAACACTCTGAGCTTAACAAGACTCGCATCCAGGCGCTAACCAGGCCAGACCCTGCTCATCTCCCGAGCTCAGACAAGATCAGGCACATTCAGGGTGGTGGTTGCTGGACAGTGGTGGCACACACCTTTAATCCCAGCACTTAGGAGGCAGAGGCAGGCAGATCTCTGTGAGTTTCAGGCCATCCTAGTCTACAGAGCGAGTACCAGGACAGCTAGGGTTACATAGAGAAACCCTGTCTCAAAGAAAAAAAAATTCTTTTAGCTAGTGTATATTCATTGTACAACATGTTAGATCACATAAGGACATTTCTCTTTGGTTATATTGTGAATTTTAACCTTATTTATTCACCATTGCCCTCCTCTATCCTGCTCCCCACTTCCTGCTTCCCAAATAGTTCCCGTTCTGTTTTTATGGTCTCTCTCTTCTCTCTCTCTGTCTCTGTCTCTGTCTCTGTCTCTCTCTCTCTGTCTCTCTCTCTCTGTGTATGTGTGTCTGTGCACAGGTGTGTGCACCCATGGGTGTGTGTCACATGAGAGTAAAGATGATGCAACATTTATCTTCTGGGCCTGACTTACTTTGCTTAATAAAATGATAGCTAATTCTGTGTATTTTCCTGCAAATGACATAATTCTGTCTTCAGAGAGAGAGAGAGCATCATATTTCTACATTTCTTTATTTATTGTTGCTGACGGACAGGGATGGAAGCTGAGGCTGACCCAGAGCTCCTCTGTTGGGATTAGAGATACAGCATTCAAGGACAAACAGGTTCTCTGTATCCCTTTGGGTATACCAAAGAGTGGGGGATAACAATCATGTGGTAGATAAAGTTTCAGCTCTTGGGTTTTATTGTTTTGGGTTTTGTTTTGTTGTTGTTTTTGAGACAAGGTTTCTCTGTGTAGCCCTGACTGTCCTGGAACTCTCTATGTAGACCAGGCTGGCCTGGAACTCACAGAGATCCACCTGCCTCTGCCTCCTGGGGAGTGCTGGGATTAAGGGCGTGCATACCATGCCAGACTGACCAAGTTTCGGATTTTTGAGCATTCTCCATACTGGTTTTCACGGTGACCGCACGAGTTTACATTCTTGCCTGTAAGGTATAAGGATTCCTTTCCCCCACATCCTTACCAGCATTTGTTTTAAAATTTTGACTGGTGAAATGGAATCTCAGTGTAGTTTAGATAGATTTGCAGTTCTCTGATGTTAAGGGTGTTTAGAATTAAAACTTTGAAAATCTGTATTATTGTGTGTTGAGGGTGGGGACACACATGTACTGTGACATATATGTGGGAGTGAGAGGTGACAATGTAAGAGTCAGTTCTTTCCTTCTACATGCGTGTTCCAAGGAATAAACGTGGTTATCAGGCTTAGTGGCAAGTACCTTTACCTGCTGAGCCATGTCACCCAACAAGATGCTGAGCACTTTTGCATGCTGCCCGGTCATCTGTACTTCATCTTGCTGTTTATTTTGTTTGCCCAATTATTGATTGTGTTATTTAGGGTTGGTGTTTAGTTGTTTGAATTCTTTTGTTTAGACCAGGGATTCTCAACACGTGGGTTGTGACTCCTTTAGGGTAGATGACCCTTTCACGGGGGTCATAAAGCAGATGTCCTGTGTGTCAGATATTTATATTAAGAGTCATAACAGTATCGAAATTACAATTATGAAGTAGCAGCAAAATATATATATATATATATTTTGTTTGTTTGTTATTTTTTGAGATAGGTTTTCTCTGGGGCTTTGGAGGTTGTCCTGGAACTTGCTCTTGTAGACTGGAATGGTCTCGAATTCATAGAGATCTGCCTGCCTCTGCCTCCGGAGTGCTGGGATTAAAGGCATGCACCATTACTGCCCAGCTGCAAAAAAATAATTTTATGGTTGGGGTCACCACAACTTGAGGAAGTGTATTAAAAGGTTGCAGCATTGAGAAGGTGAGAACCACTGGTGTAGATATTAATACACTACCAGATATACAGGCTGTACCTTTGCACCGTTAACTATTTCCTTCTCTATGCAGAAGATTTTTAACTTCATGAAATCTCCTTTATCAATTCTTGGAATTATTTCTTTAATGATTGGGGTCCCTGTTAGAAAAACCATTCTGTGTCTATATCTTGAAGTGTATCCATCTAGTCGTTTCAGAGATGCAGACCTTTACTGAGATCTCTGACCCATTTAAAACTGATTTTCGTACAGAGTAGGAGATATGGATCCAGTTTCATTTGCTGAAGAAACTGTTTTATCCTCCAACATATGGGTTTGCCATTTATGTGCCCCCACCCTCACCTCAACAGCAGGTGCTATAGTTGTATAGCTGTAATCCTGCATCTCTGTTCTGTCCCATTGGCTATGCTCTGTTTTCCCGCTAGTACCATTTTGGCTCTGTTGTATCACTTGAGTTCTGCACCCACAATGTCACCTTGGCTATCTGAGGTTCTTTTGCTTACATATAACACTCGGGGTTATTGTTTTTTCTAATTATTTGTGAAGAAAGTTATTGAAATTTTGATGAGAATGACATTGAACTTATAGATTACTCAGTGTGTTACAGCCGTTTTCCTGGTGTTGATTCTGGCAGTCCAGGATCACGGGAGATCTTTCCATCTCCTGGTGTCCTCTTCAGTTTATTACTTCAGTATTTTAAAGTTTTAATTATGGGGTATTTATGTGTGTGTGTTTTTATTTATTTAACTTCTTCAGTGGGTTTACTTTACCATGTGTGTGTTTGATTGGTTGGTTGGTTGGCTGGTTGGGCTCGGTTTTGATGCTACTGCGAATGGGATTTATTTCTCTGATTTCTGTCCCAGCATGTTTGTTATCTGGATATAGAAAAGCCATGGATTTCATAGCTTTTAGATTTTTTTAGCACGAAGTTATCAGACTATGAATTTTCTGGTGGAATACGTAGGCAGCTCAGGGTTTCCCAGACTTAGTACTACTGCCATTTGTAGGGGCAAGAGATTCTTTGGAGAGGGAGCATTGTTCTGATTGCAATGAACACTGAGCAATGTCACTGGCCCCTCTCCACTAACACTGCCCAAAGATAATTCTAGACATTGCCAAATTCTCCTCAAGCACCAAATTTCCCCTGCTGTAGTTCTTTAATCTTCACTCTTGAAAGACGCTGACTCAGACCAACCCTACAAAGTGCCTGACACCCCACTCACCCTAGGTTAACTTTCCCACCTTCTGTGTCCTCCCATTGTATTGTGCCCACGCCCCTCAGCCGTAAGTAGTGTGACAGACTGTGTGGCCGACAGATACCTGTAACAGCTCCAATCTCCAATACTTTCCCAAGAACACCACTCTCTTCTAAGAGTCAAGTAGAACTATTTCCAGTCAGTTCCAGATGCTGTTCTTATTTTGACCCATCTCCCCTCAACACCCTGTTCTTTCTCCCGTTCATATGCAGGAAGAGGATTACCAATCCGAGACGTCCTGAAGGAAGAAGAGACATTGACACTATTTCTCACGAGACACATTGGCCTGTCTGACTCAGTCGTCCATCTTCTGGTGAACTCCCAAGTTCGTGTGGAACAGGTAGGTGAGGGCAAAAGATGAGGATGGGAGGTCACCAAGCCTGAGAAAGACAAGGGTGGTTCTCTTTCTTTCCCTTGTGCCCTCCATATTCAGAATCCACATTCAGAGACACACCTGGGGGTTATTGATCATCTGATCACAGGATTCTGAATCATTGCTGGTACCCATAAGACTCCCCAGGTTTTTGAAATCAGAAGGAAGCATAGAAATTATGAGGCTGAACCTACCCTGTAGAGTTGACGAACCTCACCATTTATTTACTAATCAAGACTTCAGGGACAACTATAGATACTGCAGTAGTATGGACCAGACAGGCAAAGCCCCCTGACTCAGGATTCTTACAACCCAGAGGAGGGTTATGATATCCACTGGGTTGGCTCCTGTGTTCATTAGCATCAGCGACACAAGGAGTGCCTGTGAGAAACTTGAGTTTTCAGGCCCTATGGTCCACAGTGTCAGGTGTAGAGCTCAGCTGTTTGTGTTAGCAGGCTTCTGGGGAGACTGAGAAGTCCTGACTCTCTCCTGGCTGGACGTGACTCCAGGAGAGACCAGAGCATAAGAGAATTTCAGAGCATGAGCTGGTCTTAAGAGGAAAGTCTTAAGGGATGCTGTGGTCTGAACCCCAGATGAGAGCGGAGACCCCTTCCCACTTGCTGAGGACAGCAACCCAGCTGGTTCCCTGCGCCACCGCGAAGGAGCCCATGCCTGCTTTCAGTTATGCCCGGAAACAGACAAGCAAAGCAGAGTGCGTTCCTGATGAGATCCAGAGAAGCAGGCCTGGCTGCCTGGCACTGCCTGGCTGCTGTCTTCACCACAGGGGAGGAGTCATCAGCACTGATGGCTCATTTTTCCCGTTTGCTTTTCCTCAGCTCATAAAACTCCAGTCCCGGCAATGCCTGTGACAATTTCCAGTTGGTAATAAAAGGGAGGTAGAGATAAGGGATGGAATTTAGGGGAAATTTCCTTCCAGTTTGTGCAGCCGTGACCTTTGCAGTTCAAGTGGCTGACCTTTTGGCACCAGGGCTGCGGCTGTTCATGGACGAGGTCACTTAACTCCCTTTGTATCTCCCAGGCCTCCTCGCTTCTCATCTGGTCAGCTAGCCCTGCCCATTTTGGCTCCCACCCCATGTAGGTCTATGACCTTTAGCCAATGTGGCCATTAGAACTTGCAGCCACAAAGCCAGTATGCCTTTTTGGTGTTCCCTGTGGAAGCTATGATTGATCATCCTTGTTAATCGGGAATGCCTTGTTCTTCACCATCAGTAGATTTTCTTCTGGTCCTTTCTTCCTAGCATATGAGCACAGCTCTGGAGGGCATCTCAACACCTCTTTTTGTAGGTGGAGTTTTCCTCCCGAAGTTGCTCTCAAATAAACACACTGAGGCGTATATTAATTATAAACACTTGGCTAGTAGCTCAGGCTTATTGCTAACTAGCTTTTACATTTTAAGTTAACCCGTATTCCTCATTTATGCTCTGCCACATAGCAGTACTTTTATTGGAGTGGCACATTCATCTCCTGCTCCCTCTGTGTCTAGCTGGCAACTGCAGACCCCACCCTTCTTCCTCCCCACATCCTCTCTGTGTCAGGCTAACTTGCCTAATCTTCCTGCCCAGCTATTGGCTGATCAGGTTTTTATTAACAATGAGAGCAATACATATTTACAGTGTACAAAGACTGTTCCACAGCATTTCCACCTGGGGAATCATTGAATCACTCTGTCTCATTCCCATCTGCCCAACCTGAAAATTCCCAGACATGCTTCAGGACCTACTTCAGATGTTGCTTCCTCAATGAAGATGATCACAAGTCTCCATTCTTTATCCAATCATCACTCTTACTCACCAAAGAGTTAATAAGGGGCGGTGAGTCTCTTAGAGTTAGACTTCTACAAGGCATACACTCTGTAACATCAGACAACACCAGCCACACACTGCAACATCAGACAACACCAGCCACACTCTGTAACATCAGACAACACCAGCCACACACTGCAACATCAGAACCAATCTATGTTTGTCTCCTCACTAAAGGCAAACTCAAAAATTCCTGTCACATATGTTGGTTATAAGGAGAGATTGAAAAAAGTTAATATACATGAAGCATTTACAATGTTGCCAAGACACAAAATAAATACTTAATAAGTACCAAGGACTTAGTCATTAGTTTTGTGACAGGCTGCTATGTAGCAATGCTGGCCTCAAATTCACTGTTAGCTGAGGATGGTCTTAAAAATCTCATCTTCCTGCCTCCTTCTACTGAGTGCTGGGATTATAGACTAGGCACGTATACCATGCTCCGTAAATTCTAGAAACTTTCGCTAGCTATCCTGGTGCTCTCTCTTCCCTTTCCTCTTGCCCCTGCCCCCTCTGTATGTCTCTCTTTCTATGTTAGGTTTGAACCCAGAGTGTCACACAACTGTGCAGGCATTCTGCGCCATGCTTTCTAATTCTCCTTTCATGTTCCACCTATGCTCTGTTTGATCTTACACTTATGCTGTCTAAATGTCCATGTGTCCAGCTAGTTAGAGAGCTCGTCAAAGGATAGAAGCCTGTACTGTTCACCTCTATAGCCCCATTTTTTTTCCGGTTCAATGAATGATGTTATGAGAATAAGCCGTTGAATGAGTGGGAATTTTGTGGTTTCCCCATTTGTTAGATGTTCTGATTAGGGTTTTTTTTTTTTTTTTTTTTTTTTTTGTCAATTTGGCACAAACTAGTTACCGGAGAAGAGGGAACCTCAATTAAGAAAATGCTTTCGTGTGACCAGGCTCTAGGCAACACTGTAATTAGTGATCAATCGGGGAGGGCCCAGCTCATTTGGGTTGTGCCATTCCTGAGTTGGTAGTCCTGGGTTCTATATGAAGGCAGACTGTATGAGCCATGAAGAGCAAGCAGCTCCCCTGCATGTGCATCAGCTCCTGCCTCCAGGTTCCAGCCCTGTTTGAATTCCTGTCCTGACTCCTTCTATGATGGGCTATGGTGTGGAAGTGTAAGCAATCACTTCCCTTTCCTCCCCAAGTCCCTTTGGTCATGGTGCTTTACCAAGCGGTATCGACCCTAACGAAGACAGTCCCCATCATATTGCCATGCAAGAAAGTCTGTGGAGCATTTTCTTCACTGCTGCTTGATGTGGAAGGGCCCAGCCTACTGTGGACAATGTCATCCTTGGATTGGTGTCCTGGGGTGAATAAGAAAGTAGTGAATAAGCTTAGAGAGCAAGCTAGTAAGTAGCAATCTTTCTTGGCGTCTACTTCAGATCCCACCTCCAACTTCCTGCTTTGAGTTCCTGTCCTGGCTTCTGTTCATGATAGACTGTAAACTATAAAATGAAATAAACTTTTGCTCCCCAGGTTGCTTTTGGTCGTGTTTTATCACAGCAACGAAAAGCAAGCTAAGACATGAGCGAATACTTACATATCTTGTTGCCTTGTCCCATTCCATCAATTCCCTTCTATGGAATGTGAGAGGATCACACAAATGAGCTCATGAGAAAGGTTTCATCTCTAGTTAGAGAGAGGATGGGGTTTTGCCCAGAGATCTGAAGTGAGGTGGGGGCAAAGGCAGAACGATCTATGTGGATGCCCCCACTTCGGGCCCCGAGACTGACCACCCACACCTGATCCACCATCAGCCTGGCTTCATGGAGTGATCAGTGCGGTCTCAAGGTTTCCACCAGGTAGCAGCCAGAGCCTGTTATGCTTCCTGGTGTGGAGACCTGTGTGATTGGAAACGACGTGGTGTCTTTAGGACGCAGCCTTAGGAATTTGTTCATGTTCAGAGCCTGGAACTCTAGGATGCTAGGAAACACTCCAGGCAACCAAGAGGCCCTGACCAGGGTCGGGACCTCCTCTTCTCCATCTGAGCCATGGAGGCCATTATAGTTGTAGTATCTGAGAAGCTCTGTGAGCTTCTCAGAGTTGCGGGATGGGCTAACCAGGCCTAGGGTTGTGGTAAAATACTGGTTATATATGTGATTCTGAGTTTCAGATAAACATAAAAAAAATTTCAACATAATTGTGCTCCCTTTGGAATTGATTTGAGAGGTATTAGAAGTTATTTTGTTCTTTATTTGAAATTCAAATTAGTTTAACTGGCTTACTCTGAAAGGTCAGGGTACTGAAACAGGAACGTGACCTAGGCTACAAAGGAAGCTCCAGGTCAGCCTGGGCAGGCCTGCCTCCAATAATCAAACAAACAAAAAACAGCAACAAAACCAAAACCCTGGCAAATCTAGTGAGAAGAGGAAGCTGGCCAATGTCCCTATAAATGTATCTTCACCACTCCTACACTTTCGTCACTGGGACACGGCCTTAGAGGCACCTTAAAGTCCCTTTCAAAGGAGATCTCTCATTTCTCTCTCGATTTCTAAAAGCTTTCTGATAAAGTGGGGTTGAGGGAGGGTTTGGATTTTTATTGCAGCTATAACAAATGCTATAACAAATGACCACAAACTTAAAAGCTTAAGGCAACATAGGTTTATTATCTTATGGTTCTTGAGGTTAGAAGTCTGAATGTCAAGGTGCCATGAGGTCACATTCTTTACCAGGTGTATAAAGGAAAACCTATTTTCTCATTCCACCTACCTTCTACAGATCATACAATTCCTTGCATGGAGGTCCCCTCCATTTCTAAGACAAGCAATGGCCTATCCAGGCTTTCTGACATCATAGTACTCTGTTAACTGTTTCTTCTGTCTCCTTCCAATTTCAAGTATCCTTGTCTGGCATTAAACCCACCTGGATGATTCAAATTAATCTCTCTCTCTACCCCTACCCCCCCTCTCTCTCTCTCTGTGTGTGTGTGTGTGTGTGTGTGTGTGTGTGTGTGTGTGTGTGTGTGTGTGTGCTTGTTTCTTCTTTTTCAAGACAGGATTTCTCTGTGTAGCCCTGGTTGTCCTAGACCTTGCTCTGTAGACCAGGCTGGTCTTGAACTCACAGAGATCTGCCTGTCTCTGCCTCCCAAGTGCTGGGATTAAAGCTGCATGCCACCACTGCCTGGCTAATCTGTGTGTTTTAAGCCAACTAGTTAGCAGACATAATCCATCTGTTCTTTGCCATGGAATAATGGTTTATTTGTCAGGCCATGTGGGGTCAGCATGTAGCATCTTTGTCCTCCGAAGGGTGGTAATGTTTCCCTGCAAGGAACTTCCCAGCATCTTTTCTGCTCTCTGCAGTTTGCTTACGGAGTCCCAGACTTGGAACTGAAGAGCATTGCCTGTAGTGAGGCCCTCTTGCAGCGTTTCATCATCTTCAGCCAGTACCGGGGGGCACAGACCGTGCGTGACACCCTGTGTCCCCTCTCCCAGGTCACCCTACAGTGGATAGAAGACACTCTGTATGCCAATGTGGACATCTTCAAACTCTTCCGGGTGGTAAGGAAAGGGTAACGTGTTCCCTACTTGTAGATGATCCCTGGAGCAGGGAGGCCATGGAGGAAGATGTGAGCATGTGAGTGTGATGCTCATGACAAACCCTGAGGATGCTGCAGAATCCTAGCACCCAAGAAAAAACAACCCTCCTGCTAGAACAGGAGCAAGGGGAAGGAGGCAGGTCCACAACTCAGCGCATGGTGTGGTAGGTGTGTGTCCACTCCAGCTGTGAGGAGAGTGTTTGCCACCCCTGCAGACCAGTGGATTCCTACGTCATGGTTACAGGCACAATATTGACTTTGTCCTGGTCCTAATGTTCATGTATACAGCAAGGATGGTACTTCCAGGGGTGTTAACCTTTTGACACTGTGATGTGACATTGTCATCTACAAGTGTGTTGGGATTCCTTCACAGCTATCTTGGAAAACCTGTTGCCTGTGGACCACAGGTTGTATATAACCTGTGAGTATAAAATACTAGGAAAGGAACAGAAACAAGCGTGCAAAACCTTCATACATGTCAGCAAAGCGGTGGTTCAGGCTCCTTCCTTTGGACCTGCATGAGACTCCCAGAGGAAGATAGAAAAGAAATAGGAAATTTCATAATCTCAACCGTTTTGGAAAGCCTGGGTCACTAAGCCCAGCCTTCTGTTCTAGAACTGTGGTTCAGACTCCCAGGGCCCGTGTGTCCTCCTTTGCTGGAAGGATGTGGTGGGGCACAGAGGTGTCAGACTTTAGGGAGCATGACGTCATCAGAGGATGCTGAAACATGCAAGGCCCAGCCCCCAGTCCCGCTGGTGGGGAGGAGACACTGATGGGGTCCCCAGGGCCACACTTTTAGGAATATTCATTAGAATCCTTTGGAAAAGATAGATTGCTCTAGCACCTAGCTGTATATTTCTTTTTGCCTATATTTAACTTCTGGAACTATGCCATGAAGAATGTCAATCACTAAGACATTCTGGAATTAGTTGTTGATTTCACATTTTGTCTGCCTTTATGGTGACTTTCTCAAATCCCAGAAAAGGTTCTCTCTCTCTCTCTCTCTCTCTCTCTCTCTCTCTCTCTCTCTCTCTCTCTCTCTCTCTCTCTCTCCCCTTTCTCCACTCATTCTCAATCTCACACTTCTCACGTTTTCTCTCTTGTTCTCAATCCCACACTCCTCACATTCTCTCTCTCTCTCTCTCTCTCTCTCTCTCTCTCTCTCTCTCTCTCTCTCTCTCTCTCTCTCAAATTGGGGGCAGGGTTGTTGCCAAGTTGGTAAGAGTGCTTACCTCCCATGCACAAAGCCAGGGCTAGATCCTAGCACATGTAAACATCTGTAATCCCAGCAGCTTTTAGGAGGTAGAGGCAGGGATGCCAGATGTCCACAGTCATCTTCAGCTTGTCTAGGATACAGGAGACCTTGTCTTTGGGGGTTAGGGGGATACACAGAAAAGAAAAGGAAGAAAGGAGAAGAAAACAAGCCAGATGAATTCTTTAAGATAAGTCAAAATAAAATAGGCCTTGTCGTTTCTGGCAGAATTGGTTTTGAATTTCCTTTGGAAGTTATTCTGCAATTTTCCCAGCTCACTGGGGCTAGGCCTCCAAAGTAGGTAAAAGGGGCCAGGACCTGAGGAGGCCTCCACAAAAAGCCTAGGGCCTCAGAGATGGTTTTGATGCTTCCCACAGATTGTGGCCTAAAAGTCTCTGTCCTACAGTTGACTACAAAGCAACCCTTGGCCTATTCTGGGACACGGTCTTCAATCAGTCAGAGAAAGGGTTCCCTTTGGCTCAGAGACTTAGAGATGCCAGTCTGTGACTGGTAGACCTCGTTGCTTTTGGTCATGTAATGAGGCAGTACACTATGGCAGAATGCATGGTGTAAAAATCCACTCATCTCTTGACCAGGAAGCAAAGGAGAGCAAGGGGGAGGGCTTGGGGTTCCCACTATACCTTTCTACGGCACACCTCCCAATAGCCTAAGGACCTCCTATTATGTCTGCCCTGTCCCTTAGGTTCTACCACCTCCCACTAGTGTCAAGATGGAGACCATGCCTTTAACAGATGGCCCTTTGTGTAACACTCAAGATCCAAACTAAAGTTAACCCCAAGCTGGGGCCACTGACCTGAGTGTTTACTTATCAAACAAGAAAGAACAGAAAGCCTTCCTTCTGCCTTTCACTGAGATTAGAAACCAGAAGTGTTACCATTTGCCTCACTGACTTAGATGGGCCAAGTTCTCATTTACCCGCTATGCCCATGTGTCCACGTGCTCACAGCTGCAGGGAACAGGCCCTGAGCTGAGGCCATGTGCCAACATCCAGCCTCCTACTCTCAACTCACAAACAACCCAACAAAGCTATTCAAGGACACTGAGCAGAGAGAGCCTAGCACAAACAGTCCCTGAGAATAACAGTTCTTGGTTTAGCTGTACGTCGGATCACCCGGAAAGCTTTAACAGCAACGCACGTGGCCCTGGGGATGCAGTTTAGTTATAGAGTACTTGCCTAACAAGCCTGATTAGGCTGTGGGTTTGATTCCCAGCACTTAGTAAAACTGACTATGGTAGTTTACACCTGTAATCCCAGTGCCTGGGGAGGTGAAGGCAGGAGGATTAGAAATGTCAGCTCATCCTTGGCTACATGAGGTGTTTAAGGCCAGCCTAAACTAAACTGTTTCAAACTAGCCCCGGACTCTGAGTCCAGCGATCAGCCAATACAAAGTACAGCTTTTTTTTTTTTTTTTTTAAGAGTTTCCCAGATAATTCCAAAGTCCAGCCAGGGTCAAAAATTATTAACCTTGAATAAAAGAGCCTGGCTTTACAATCTCAGTTTCTGTAGACCAAACAGCAATACTTGAACCCCAAACACCTCTGCTTCAGGAAGAGTCCTGCCAGTTCTCCTAGGCCAGAGAACACCCCAGTGGGCGGCACCAGGCTCCCTCAAAGACCTCCTCACTTGCCACTCTCATTCCCGCTTCTGCCTCGGTGGGGGAGGAACTGATAAAAACACAACAGTGAGCTCCTAGCAAAGAGCAAACACTGTGTGTCTGGTGCCCTTGAAATGTGCCTTCCCCGGAACAAATGAACAAGGCAGCTAAATATTAAAAGCAAATAAATCACTAATAAACAATGCAAAAGAAATAGCAAGCTTTAAGTAAGATTTTGCTTTCATTGCTTCCTGTACCCATCTTGGGAGTGGTTTTAGGAAAATGGTCCCCAGGCAGGCACAGGGTGGCCAGGGCAGACCCCGAGGAGCATGGCTACCCTCTGTGGCCTGGCTGTTATTGCAGCTGGTTGGCACATAGCCACTGTCATTCTGGCGTGGGAGTGCTGGGCCGGCCCCTCTGCTGGGCTGCTTCGTGTGCACACGTAGCCCTTATATAAATAAGGTTTTATTAAATGCCAAGTCAGTTCTCATTAACAAAGAAAGAGGAAAAATTTCGGTAAGCCACTGTGACAGCACCTGCCCCTGCTGGGTACAGAGCAAGGGTGGGGGGAGGGTGGGAGCAGCCTCCAGGCCCGGGACCTGGAGCTGAGGGACCTAGTGGGAGTTAGCACCAACTGGGACCAGCTGTGTTTTTCCTCTGTCCTTTGGAGGTCAAACTGAATGTTGTCGTCTTCAAATAATACAAATGCAGTTCTCTGGGCTTTGCTCCACTCTATCCATTCCCAGAATCCCTCTCTGTTTCTGTCTCTGTGTCTCTCTCTGTCTCTGTCTCTCTCACACACACACTCTCGATTTGCACATGTTCTCTTGCATGAACCCCACACACCTAGGTGGGTGTGGAAGCCCACAACAAATCGGATGGCTGGATTTTCAACACGGTTTAGCCTCTCTTGGTTTTGCCTCCAACTCCGTAGCTTGAAAAAGTTCATCCACACCGGGGCTTTTTCAAGCTAACAGCTGGCAACTTGAAACCCAAAAGCTCAGAGCTGGGCCCAGGGCATCATTACTGCCAGCATACCTGAAATGTTCGCACCTCATAAAAAAACAAAAAAAAAACAAAAAACCAAAAAACAATGGTGCGTCACTTTAGTACTTTAGTCAGTTTCGGGTGAGGGGTTGGGCAGTTTCCCATCTGATCTGGCCCAGGTTGCGCATGCCCCCTCTGTCCCTCCTCCATCCCGTTTTCTAGTCGCCTACTCCCCACCTCTCAGCCCCCACCCCCACCCCTGCAGCCTTCCTGTTTTCTCTCCTACTCGGATGCACTGCTTTGGAATCTTGCTGAGAAGCAAGTCTGTCCCTTCAGCTTTGAATGTTTATTCAAATGGAATTGAGGTGGGCACTGAGACCTGCCACTTGGCCCGGGAAATCTGAGTGCCCCTCCCCTCCCCCTTCTCCACGGTCGCGGATGGAGGAAAACTGGCTTTGGGGTTCATAGTTTCCCCTCTGTAAATGTTGCCCCCACCCCACCCCACCCCGACCTCTTCGCCGCTGTGGCTTTTGCTTTTCTGACTCCATTGTACTCGTGTCCCTGTGACTATGGGCTGGCTGAACACTGAGTTCCTGAGAAGAATAAGCCCAGTGTTGGGGGTCCTGACTACATGCTCCTGCCCGTGTCCGCTCCACTCTTGCTTGGCTCTGCTCTCCGAATTCCTGAGTCACCAGGAGTAAACAGGGGTGGACTGCTCATCGCCTGGTGAGAGCTGGCCTTGCTTTCTGCTCCCCAGGGTCACTGGCTGCGCTTTGTTAAATTTCAACTATGTGTTCCGATTTCCAAGTGGCTTTTTGCTACGTACAATTCTCTGAGGAAACTCCACATCCCCTGGGTTTTACAGTAAAGTCTCATCAGTCTCATCAGTGACTTTACCGCCATGCCCACCCCCCCCAGCATGCCTTCCCCCATCCCCCCATCTTTGTAACTTTCTCCTACTTTGAGAAGAAATCGAATCACAGTGCAAGCAGCTGTGTGTGTGTGTCTGTGTGTGCATGCGTGCGTGCGTGCGTGCGTGCGTGTGTGTGTGTGTGTGTGTGTGTGTGTGTATGTGTGTGTGTCTATGTTTGGGGGTGTCAGGCAGAAACAAAACTCAGCCAGATACGGGGTTTTAAAAATCATTAAGCCACACTAGGTGTATTTGGTTTACAGCAATTGTCTACATTTACCAAATCAGTGGTTATTGGGAGTGGGGTCCCCTTGGCAAATAGATTTCAATAAAGAAGGAAATAGAAGAGAGGGCTTTTTGTTTTTAACGTTAGACTGATTGTGTTATCATTTGCCTGTCTTGATTTCTTCTGGGCTCCAGAAGTATACAGTGGGTTAGGACTTGTTTTCTTGACAGACCTGATGCAGCTTTATAGCTTGGGGAAGAATTCCTGACAGGTCATTGCTAAAGTGACTTGGGACAAATGCCAGCCCTGGGAAGGGTGCTGGTTCAGATGATGGGCCTGGTGTCACTATAGATCATGTACTTAGAATGTGTGTTATCCACATGTTAGGTAGCAGGCAGGTTTTCTCCAGAGTAAATTGACTTTCAGAAGGATTTGGCTCCTGATACTTCAGCTTTCTGCAGAACAGTAGCTCTGAATTGTTTTTATGGGTTAGGATCGTGTTTGAGAATCTGACACCAGCTCTAAGTCTTTTCCTAGGGAATGCAAGTTCCCACAGATGTGAAGGCATGGGCATTCATCAAGCCACTGAGGCCAGACCCCAGGTTAAAGCTATGGCAATGAAATTCCTTTCCTACCTATCATAATACAAAAATACATCAATGCCTCTCACAAAACAAAGTGGGAACATGGATGACACAGATCTTTCTCTCCCAGAAGCACTTATATGAATGCATATATGCACAGAATCTATTACACACAGGCCAAGATCGCTCAGGACAGTGACAGGACCACACAGCCCGAATGCTCAGCCGGGGCAGACATCGAGGGTGCTGAGACTGCTTGTCTGTGTTTGGGCACAGAAGGGACTTACAATTAAAATCCAGCTGCATGAGGGAGAAAACTCACTTCCAGGTTGCAAAATTAGAATGCCACCAGAATTCAGACATGTCACAGTAACCAGTATATACTGAGTGTCAGGGCTCAGGGGTGACAGATAGGTAATCACAACACAGATGTGACCCTCACATCTGCGGTCCAGCACAGCTTAGCTCCTACAGTTGTCACCAGCTTCTTTAGCACCAAGGCAGCTTCATTCTGGCTAACTCCCAGGACTCTGAGCTGCTGCCAGGAGCCAAGTGTTTCTCCCTCCTGGGTAGGGGCAGGGTTGCAGAAAGCTATGCTGGTAGCTGGCATTGACCTTGGCTCTTTTCATAACTCCTCAGCATTGGCTCTTGAGTGTGGGGCCATTGGTAGAGGGCTGGCACACACAAGCATCCCCTAGTGTACCAGAGACTGATTTCTGGCTATAGGTTGACATACAATTTGCTATTGTTTATAGCAGACTCTTTCTTCCTTATCTGTGAAGCTGACAATATGACCCTATTCTACACATGTCATGGGATTGCATGAAATTCATTATTAGAGAAAAGATACGAAATACACTTTGAAACCAAAGACGTTTTGCTTATACCAAAGCAAAATCATGGGCTGGGGGAGCTAATTCAGTCAGTGAAGTGCTTGGACCATAAATATGAGGGCTTGTGTTTAATACCTAGAACCTAAATAAAGCATCAGATATGATGGAGAAGGCTTATAAATTTCTGCACTAGGAAGGCAGAGAAAAGACACTGGCCAGCCAGCCTAGCATACTTAGCAAACTCCAGACCAGTTCAAGAGCCTGTCTCAAATTTTAAAGTTAACTAAAGAGTGAGTGGTGCCTGGGGAATGACCCCTGAGGTTGTCCACTGGCTGGTACATACATGCTCACACACAGAGTTGGGGGAGGGGACACAGAGGAGAGCACACACTGCTCCTCAGAGGCCCCTCCTCTCCTTCCTGGGACCCCAGCAACTAGAGGAAGCTCTGTCTCACAAAATGACCTTTCATTGCCCCCTGGATTCCAAGCTCAGTTTGCTTTCATCAGAAGCAGACACTAGGACAGAAGTCGTCAGGAGGGGATGAGGCCTAGTTTCTGTTGCATTACAAGAAAGTCCCCTAACTTGTCTGTTCACACACGCCAGAGCCCACCCCCTGCTTCAGACCTTTAGACACCCATTCCTTCCAGTGTCGGGAAACAGCACGTCTGGATGACCTCTCCCAGTAGAGACAGTTTGGCAAGTCCCCCCACCCTCCTGTGACTGAGTGAATTCTCCCCTCATGACGCATTTCCTAGCACACAGGGCGCCTCTCCTGGTTGCACCCTCACCACCAAAGCAGCTTCCTTTCTTTTTATCCCATGCTTACCAACTGTCAGACTGCAACAAACATGCTCTAAATCCACAGTCTTCCAGTTGCCTAGCAACAACTTCCCTCCTGTAACTCTGGGCTTCCTGTAGCAGTTACTGGGAAAGGAACCTAACAGCTTGGAGATGTCTGTCCTCGGCTTCACTTGCCCTTAACTTTTGGTCTAGATACCTTCAAGACAAGCTACCCACACCTGACTCCAGAGTCCTTCAGGGGCTCCGAGGAGTCATATTGTTCTCATAAAGGCGTTTCTAATCTGATGCTACCTAAGTAGCCATGTGTTGGGTACATAGAAATGAATATTGTTTCCAGATTGGCTCCTTTGAGATAGGAAAAAACCATCAATCATAGGTCACCCCTTTCGAGTGCTGATGGAGTGACAGCTACTGAGTCAGTAAATACCATCAGAATGTTTAGTGAGCTGATGATGCTACTGTTTCATGCTGGTATACAGATTGCATATTCCAGGGTAAAGGACTATGTTTTGTCCTCCAGGAATCTTGGCAGATATCACAGGAGCCCCCTTTGAAGACCTTATAATCACTTAAATAGGGCTTCACTGTTCGGGGACCAGTGAGACCAACCACAATTAATAATGACATGTATTTCTGCAACCCCATTTGTGTAAGCAGTCTTCCTTAAGAAGTCTAATTTGGCCTTGACTTCAAGTTATCAGTCCCAAACCCAATTATGACATAAAGCTATTTGTTATCTAAAGTATTGAGAACTTGTTGATATAGGATGTGTGCAATAGTATTATTTGCCATTTTGGCCCCTGACACTTTTTTCCAGAAATAGTTCCTCATTTCCATTCAAATAAAGTTACAACTATTCTGGTTCTTTTGGCAGGAAGAGGGCTTATGAATTGGAATTAATAATGGGGAGGGGATTTAAGGAAGAAGTGAGCCATGGGGAAGTTATTTTATAGTTTATAGCAACATCAACTAAAAAGCTGCTGAGCAGATACAGAGGGGGCTGCCTGAGAGCCAGGCATTGCTCTGAAATGTAAATGGCTTCTCCAGAACACAAGTTTCTTGCTATTTATCGTCTCCATGGGAGAGAACTAGGAAGGAAAATGTAGCCAGGACACCACATGCACACCAGGGCCCAGCAAATGTGTGATAGATAGATATTATCTAATTATTAGCAAGATCAAAAAAGAAAGTGTTGACCAGACACAAAAATGCATCTCACGCCCTGGCCCCAGGCTTCTCCCCCAGATTCCTAATCTTGTTTTTATCTGGCTATCTATCCAAGCTGACTCTTGATGTCTGGCTTCACATTCCTCTCTCCACCTGGAATTCCAGACTCCCCACACCCTTCTGTGCACAGACACCCCCTTCATCTTCACAATCACCGCATCCCTTTATCCTTGCAAGTGTCACCTTCCTAGTCACTAGTAGTGGAACTGATGACTCCCTCCATGGCAGGGACACTATTCATGGAACCTAAAACCCCAAGAGACTCTGCCTCTTGGCTGCAAACCAGTCTGCTGTTCTTTAATGCAACACATATCCTGGATCACATGCACCTGTTGCAATAATTAAGGAGTTCATAATCTAATGGAGTGAGTGGTTCCAACCTTCCCAATGCTGTGACCCTTTAATACAGTTCCTCATGTAGTGGTGACTCCAAACCATAACATTATTTTCATTGCTACTGTATAATTGTTATTTTGCTACTGTTATAAATAATAATGTAAATATTTGATGCACAGGATATCTGATATGTAAATCCCCCAATGGGGAGTCACAACCCACAGATTGAGAACCACTGATCTAGTGATGAGTCAGATACATTAAAAATAATGGAAGGCAGCTGTGTGTGGTGGTGCAGGCCTTTAATCCAAGCACTCAGGGGGCAGAGGCAGGGGAGCCTGGTCTACATAGTGAGTTCCATGACAGCCAAAACAAAATAAAATAATGATGAGGATAATAATAATAATAATAATAATAATAATAATAATAATAATACATAATGTGACTCTTCTTATCTCTCATAGTTTTTAGGAAAGATGATGAACAAGATTAGTGAGAACATTCACTGACATGTGATTTGACCTATTTACATCCTTCCCACCCCCTTCCTACCCACTGAAATAAACCCCATCAGCCTATGGCATTCATTACCAGTAAAGCTATTGACAAGCAATTTGAAAGAACTCCCAGTAAGAGGGGTGTCTCACCCCAGTGGTCAGAGCAGAGGGCAGAGAGCAGGAAAGCATGCCTACCATGGGAAGAAAGGCAAGGATAAAGGGCAGAGATAGGAACTCAGTGGTTCATGTATGTTTAACTACCTGCTTCTCAGCTCTTGATGCAAGCTAGACCAGTCCAGCCATCATTCAGGAGAACCACCCTACGGAGGCTCATGGCTTGTGATCTATGCATACCTGATGAGGATGAACAAGCTTTGTCAGGACCTCTCTCTAGGTCACTCACGATGCTTCTTTGAACTTGGAAACCATTAACACTTAGAACTCAGCCCTCAATGACTCTTTAGGGTAGTGATTCAATTCTATTCTGAAGCTGTGACAAAGCCAATCAGGACTCTACCTTGGTGTTCAGGGTGTTCACATCAGGCTCTAAGGCTGGCTGGCAGCAAAACTGAGGGCTTTGGGATTTCTGATCAAGATGGAAAATGCTGAAACTATTCTGAGTTGCCCCATGGGCATACACTATCCAGATGTTGCTCTCAGCTAAAGAACTTGGCCAGGGAACTTCTCACTCATGTGAACTGTAGCTTTCAAAGAAAGGGGCAGAGTTGGTGGAATCTTCCATGAGAGAGTATTTGTGAACAGAGGAAGAGTGACAACCTACCCAAAAAGGACACAAAGGGGACAGATGTGAGCAGTGAAGGAAGCCTGGCAGGGCCTGCAGAGCCTGGAGGTGAACAGATGGGCGCCCTCCACGCCGCCTGTCTTCAACACTTCACCAGCTGTGCTCTGTTTTCCCTCCTCTGGGAGTCGTGTTTGGTGTCACTAAAGCAGCAGTCAGAATCATTTTGGTGTATTCACTGTCACCATGAGACTATTTGTGATCAGCTAGCTCAGCAGGGAAACTTGGAATAGGAACGTTTGATTTTTCTGGATTGTGTAAAAGAATTTTGTTTCTGAAGGCAACCTTGCAGAAATTAGTAAGGAAAGAACGGCTTGCAAGTACATACAAAATCAGATAGTGCCTCTGTGTGTGTGTGTGTGTGTGTGTGTGTGTGTGTGTGTGTGTCTGTCTGTATGGATGTGTGTATGTATGTGTGTCTATATGGATGTGCCTGTGTGTGTATGCATGTCTGTATGGATGTGTGTGTGTGTGTCTGTGTGTATGTATGTGTGTGTGTGAATGGATGTGTCTGTGTGGGTGTCTCTGTGTATGTATGTGTGTCTGTGTGTGTGTGTGTGTGTGTGTGTGTGTGTTTGGAAGGATCTGTGTACATGAAAAGCTGGCATTATGGAATGACTTCAGGCATTATACTCAATTGCTCTTAATCTTGTTTTTTTGAGACAGACCTCTCTGGATTTGTCTACACTAGCTGTACATTACCCATTTCTAGCTCCCCAGCACTGGGATTATATGTCTGTGCCATCAAGCCAGGATTTTATGTGGGTGCTGGGGTTCAAACTCATGCCCTCATGTTTGTGTGCCTGACTAAGCCATCAACCAACCCTCTAACTCATTTTTTAAAAAGAATTTTTTTTTCTGTTGATTCTAGCTCCCCACACTTCTAGACAGCAGTTCTCAAGGTATCAACTTGAGATTTTGGGGAGGAATATTATCTGATATGTCACCAAGATTGCAAAAGGTAAGAGGCCTAATGTCATTAACTATAGTTTTATTTTACCTTTACAATGCTTCAATCACACTTATTATAGCAAATAATTTAAATGTACCTCTCACCTGCTAAGGAGAAATTCATTTGCTCTTCCTGCCTAGCAGTTTAAAGACATCTACTCATATTCTAAGCCATCTGTGCTCCTAAGTAAGAGGCGAAAAGAAAATAACCATCCTTGTGATGCTACGTCAAGACATAGTACCACTGTGACCCACAGCTTGTCTGCAGTAGCATGATTCATTGCGGCCTTGCAAATGAATGTGAGGCTGTCTAGGACTGAGTGGTGCAGCCACCACCCTAGCACCCTGTATCAATGGCAAACACCTATGTGGTGCTTACAGCTACGATTCTTAGTGCTTCACCTCCGTGGATTCACTTTACCCTCCGGAATGATGTTTTGTGTCGTCTTATAACATATGTACGCAATTTAATTAATGTCTGCTTATATAAGACATCTCAAATATTGGAATTGATTTCTCCACCCAAGCGTTGATTGATAATGGAGATAGGGAGAGAATAGACTGACACAGTCACAAGCTTTTTTGAATATACAGTGAACAAAGGCTAGAAGCCATGGAATAGGCAACTCTCTTTAAGTGTGATGTGTTAGGAGTAGTTTAACCTACTCGTAACAGTGATGAATATTATGGAAGGGGAAGCGAAACGGAAAATGTGATTTTTCCCTGGACCTTTCCCTTTTGATTTTCCCAGCCACCTGAGGCTCAGCCGACTTGGAAAATATCATGCTTGGGAGCTGTATTGATGAAATTAAGCTCAATCAGGGCAGAGCAGGAGCCCTTCTTGGCAGGGAGAGGAGGGCCTGTTGTACTGCTGGTCACCTGCAACAGTGGGAGTTGATGACATTTTTCCCTTTATAGCATGTTAAAAACTTGTATCCATACAATGGAGGTGAGGTAACAGAGACTGTAAACAGCTTCCCAAAGCATATCAACACCTTGATTTCTGTGTGGGCATTTCAGAATATTCCTTGCATGTAAAGATAGCAGGCCTCAGCATTTGTGAACCAGGTAAAAGTAGATGGCCCAGTTTTTATGGATCAATATCAGACCATTTTGACCCCAACACAGCCCTTCATTCCTGAGTGCTTTGATTAAATACGATAATGATACGATAATGATAATAGCCCTTCTGGTCATAAGACCCACTGTTGTTGAAGCAATTTAAGATTCTGACTTTCTCACTGAGGCATAGACTGTGATTATAAACGTGACTCACCCTGTGGATTCCACACGGGTACTCATCAGTTTCGGAAAGCAAGTGTTGGCATGTGTACAAAGAGAGAGAGCACAGGTCGGCATCTCTGTCAGAAGCGGGAGAATGTTTTCCATCACGCCTGGTTGAATCCTAATGTTTTTTTTTGTTTTTTGTTTTTTGTTTTTTTTTTAATTTCCAGGTTCCTTAGAACGTGAATAGTAAGTTGTGGCTAGGGAATAAATACAGCATTGCTTTTGTTTTACATTTCCCCTAAAATAAAGTCAAGTGGCCTTGAGGGACCAAGACACTGGTTGGTGCCTCTGCCCGTGTCCCCCTACTTCTCAGCATCATGGATCTACCTTTCAAGGGTGAAGCCATGGGTTCCATGACACCAAAGAGAGGAGAAGGGACCCCAGGCCCCTCTTAGTTGACATAGAATTAGAAATTTTCTTCCATAAGTGAGACATCTGTTCTTTGCTTGAATCTTTCGTTTTGTTTGCTTTTTGAGATAGGGTTTCTCTGTGTAGTCCTAGCTGTCCTGGGACTTGCTTCATAGACCAGGCTGGCTCCCAAGTTCTAGAATTAAAGACATGCACCACCACACCCAGCTCTTTGCTTGAATCTTAAAACACACACACACACACACACACACACACACACACACACACACTCACACGCACGCCTGCGCGCCCGCGCGCCCGCGTGCGCCTGTGCATGTGCACACAGAGGAGTGGGGTAGGGGTGGGGGTAGAGAACAAGCCATTCCATTCAGTTAAATAGAAGAGCTCACACGTGATGGAAATTAAGACAATGTGCAGAGCTGGGGAGGTGGCTCTGTGATTCAGAGCACTGGCCACTCTTCCAGAGGACTAGCGATTGGTTCCCAGGGTCCACACAGCGGAAGCGTGCTTTGCACAGCCGCTCCCAGTTACCTGTAATCCAGCTCCACGTCACCCCCTTCTAGCCTCTGCATGTGTCATCTGCACGCACACATGGACATCCAGACACAGACACATACATACAGATAAGTTTTAAAAAAATGTTTAAAAGATTATTTTCCAAATATAGAACACCAAATTCTAAACTTTTTAATCACAGAAATTTGCCAAAGCCTTGCATTTCCAGAACAAAGACATTTCTCCATTTCCCAGGTTTTCCTAAAATCTTCATCTTGATGTGATGACAGTTGCATATGGTGATATTTTATTCTCTGTGTTTTTCCAAAGACACAATCCCAAGGAAGCCAAACAACGGAAAACAGACAACATTAGCATGTTTTATGTGCATGTTTGTCCCCAGATACATGACAGCAGGTTTTGTTTACTGCAGCTGTCTTAAGAATTGCTGAGAATATATATGTTTCCTTTCACATGTGGAAATCAAACACATTTGAGCAAGCCTTGATTCTGTCTGTTTTAACATTATTCAAAGTCTGGGCTGCAGAGCAATTAAGAGCACTGGCTGTTCTTCCAGTGGACCCAGGTTCAATTCCCAGCACCCACATGGCAGCTCCCAAGTGTCTATAAATCTAGTTCCAGGGGATCTAATACCCTCATACCAGACATATTTGCAGGCAAAACACCAATGCACATAAACAAATTAAAGCAAAACAACACTACCAATGTATATGAAATAAAATAAATTTAAACGGAGATTATTCAAAATCTTTCCCTTTTTCTAGTTTATTCATCGTCCAAGTGTTCAAGATTTGCTGTGGGTAGCCAGACCTGTCCTGCAGAGTGGTGGCCCTGAGACCTTCTCCCAGCTGATGGGCATCCTGTCTGACCTCCTGTGTGGGTACCCAGAAGGAGGAGGCTCCCGGGTGTTCTCCTTTAACTGGTATGAAGACAATAACTATAAAGCCTTCCTGGGGATTGACTCCACAAGGAAAGATCCTACCTATTCTTATGACAAAAGAACAAGTAAGTTTTCTGAGTCCTATAGGCAAAATGACCTCTGGTGTTGGTTAAGATGATGGGTTGGGGATATGGGAAAGCTGGGCAGATGGATCAGTTGGTAAAGTTCTTGGTACACAAGCACACAGACTCAACTTCAATCTCTACACACACACACACACACACACACACACACACACACACACACACTCACACACACTCACACACACTCACACACTCACACACACACACACACTCACACACACTCACACACTCACACACACACACACTCACACACACACTCACACACACTCACACACTCACACACACTCACACACTCACACGCGCACACACACACACTCACACACACTCACACACACTCACACACACTCACACACTCACACGCGCACACACACACACTCACACACACTCGCGCACACACACGCACGCGCACGCATGCACACGCGTGCGCACACACACACTCACACACACTCACACACACTCACACACACACTCACACACACACACAGCCAGGCATGATGGTGCCCACTTGTAATCACAGCATTGGAGTGGCTGAGACAAGAAGATACAGGGGGTTTGCTGGCCAGCTGGCCTAGTCTACTTACCAAGTTCCAAGTTAGTGATAAAACAAGGTAGATGGCACATATTAGGTTGTCCTGTAACCTCCATACATATGCATACGCATTCATGAACATTTGCACATACACATATGTTCAAGCACTAATGAGGAAAGTGATTGGTTGGCACTTTTAAGAAACTACTCCCTGCTCTTGTTAAGTGGCCTTGGGTAAGGGGATTTCTCCCAGAAATTCTCTTTCCCTTTGCAGAGGAGAGTGGTGCTCATAGAAGGCTGGATGTGAGCCCTGGAAAGCACCCAAGCCCACTTGGAAAGGGAAGAGAGGGGACATATCTCGCTGATGTAACTGAACTGGGGTTAAGTTCCAGGGGAAGAGAAGGGTGATAGATGAGGAGGCAACCCAGAGTTACAACAAGGCTCATGTCAACAGAGTCCTTGCAAGTCAAAAGGGCTGGCAAATCATCCGCCTCACTTTCACTATGTTGGAGTGGAGTGGACTCTGAAACCACAAAAAGGCAGCAAGAGGCACAGCAAAAGGAGCCGGGCCCTGAAATAGCTACATACAACAAAGAAGAGAAGCAGTTAATAGACACGAACTAGTTGAGACTAAAGCTGAGATTCCGATGTGGGGAGGTTTGTTTGGGCTTTCACTCCCTTTGGTCTCTTGCAAAAAATCACAAACAGGCTTCTCAACTCTTCCTTTTAAAGCAGAACTGTAGCCTTTGTCACACTGAGGAGGCTATTATCAAGGGGCACTGTGGCATTCTGTCACTAATGATGAGCTTGCTACTAGAGGGGTTTAGCCCAATAATTTAGATTATTTCTCAAACCCTCCAGTGTGGCACTGAATGAGAGCAGGACATGTGACTTGATGCACTAATGACTATGTTTAGTTATGAGCAGTGGGGAGTTTTAAAAAATGTGTCCTTTCTCTCTTGACAGCATCCTTTTGTAATGCATTGATCCAGAACCTGGAGTCAAACCCTTTAACCAAAATAGCCTGGAGGGCAGCAAAGCCATTGCTGATGGGGAAAATCCTCTTTTCTCCAGATTCCCCTGCTGTTCGAAGGCTACTGAAGAATGTGAGATCCTTTATGTCTTGGACCTCCCAGAAGACGTGTGTGTGTGTGTGTGTGTGTGTGTGTGTGTGTGTGTGTGTGTATCTGTGTGTGTGTGTGTATCTGTGTGTGTGTGTGTGTGTGTGTGTGTGTGTGTGTGTGTGTTTAAATATGCTCCTGCCAATGACCCCTGTGCTTGTTTTTCCCTAAATGAACTCCTGGGTTTCCTGCGCATACACAGTCATGGTAGAATACCTCCTGCTGGTGCCCACCCTCTCTGAAGCAGCCTGGGATGGAGTTATCTTTCCCATTCTGTGACATATCCCTAATGAAAATGTTCATCTTTCTCTGACCCCTGGCTTCCCAGAATGGGCAACAATGGGGAGGATGAATATTTGCTCACTAGGATCCCAAATGTAACTTAATGAGATTTAGAAACAATAACATCAATGTTACATGTGTCTTGAGATAAATAACAAATTAGATTCTGTCAATCCCAGAATCTGAGGAATGGTGATAGTCTAGGAAATGAAAAACACTTCCAAGAAGAGCCTTGTGGGCTGAGGAGAAGCCTCAGCTGTTAAGAGCACTAGCTGTTCTTCCAGAGGACCAGGGTTCGATCCCCAGCATCCACATGGCAGCTTACAGCCAGCTGTCTGTAACTTCATGTCCAAGGGATCTGGTATTTTCTTCTGGTTTCCATGGGTACAAGGCATGCATTTAGTACACAGACATAAAAGCAGACAAGATACCCATATACTTAAAATAAGAATACAGTAATAAGTCTACAAATAAGAAGAGAAGGAGGAGGAACCTTGCCCAAACGTTGAAGGTTTATGGCGAGGGCAGAAGACAGAACTAAAGGTTCTTCCTTACATTTTCTTCTGTGTGTCTATTTTTAGGCCAACTCAACTTTTGAAGAACTGGATCGAGTTAGGAAGCTGGTCAAAGCCTGGGGAGAAGTGGGGCCCCAGATCTGGTACTTCTTTGAGAAGAGCACACAGATGGCCATGATCAGAGTAAGGATGATTGCCCAGGGGATGGGGAAGAGATAGGTCATCACTGCTTGAGTCAGGTCAAGCAGAGCAAACAGGACACCAAAGCACCTGTCTGCAAACTGTCAGCAAGTGGGGTCACCGGCATTGGGTGAGGGATATGTGTCCCAAATGTGGGGGAGAATTTCAAAGTTGCCACAAGATCAGTATCTTTCCCACAGATTTCCTCAAAGGTCTCAGGTTCAAAAGGGTGTCTCCTGAAGAGGCCAGCTCTATCCTACCAAGATGCTGTCTCTTGTGTCTGTGTGGTCTCCATTGCAACTTTGTAAAGCCATGAGGCGAGAGTTCTCCAATAGCAGGGAAATTAAAATGGTAACAAAACAGAGAGGCATAAAATGGAAATCTTCTGTATCAGTTTACATGCTCTGCTCAACAATACTTCTCCCACACTCCATCTTGTCTCTCCTCTACTCTAGAGGCCTTGTGTTTGAAGAAAATTATAGATGTACATATGCCTTGTAAGGAAAGCCTATCCACTTGTTTAGTGAACCTAAATCATTAATCAGGAAAACTCTGAAGTGCTATATGAATAAGACCAAAGAGCCTGAGGAATTCTTCATTTCTGTGGCTGTTTCTTCTTCCCAAGGATACCCTGGGACACCCAACAGTGAAAGACTTCATCAATAAGCACCTTGGAGAAGAAGGTATTACCACTGAAGCCATATTAAACTTCTTCCCCAATGGTCCCCAAGAGAACCAGGAGGATGACATGACCCACTTTGACTGGAGGGATATCTTTAACATCACAGACCACTTCCTACACCTGGCTAATCAATACCTGGAGGTAAGAGGCATCAATGCACTTGAGGACCATAGTGGGCCTCTTAAAGGTAGTCTCATGGGTAAGGCTGGGGATCTGTCATCCAGTCAACTGGTGTTGGCTTTGGTCTTTCATCCTTCCCATGAAGAAGTAGAGTGCCATAGCCATCTAAGGGGCCCTCCTCTCCTCTCGGAGCTCCTCTGTGCTTGTGTGAGGATTCCCTCACACCCTGCTTACATCATGACTCCTCTGCTTTACCCTCCTCCCTTTCAGTGCACATCCATCCTCAACTTCCTCCCATCTGCCATTGTTCCAATGACCTTCTATTGGCCAGTGTCCACCAAACCTGAAGCTATGCCTCATGGATTGCTGAACACCCCTACCCTGAAGTCCTTAGACCCAACGTGTCTCAAAACAAAATCCTTTCCTAGTAAACTCCTGAACTTTTTACATCATTTAATTGCATCAACCTTTGCTCAGATTCTCAAGCCCAGAACATAAGGCTCATCTTAAATGTTTCTTTCTTCTCCATTCTCAGTCAAAGAGTCGTTATATACTGTTACTTGGTACCCATTTCTGTGATACATGTTTTTGTTTCTACTTGCCTTATCTCATTCCCCAACAATTCCATGAAGTGTGCAGTGCTATCATTGCCTGTATGTAGACACAGAAGCCAAGGCTTAAAGAAGTTGAATAAGATCCCACAACCATTAGGAATACCAAGCAGAGTCCAAATTTGGGTGTGCCTGAATTCAGAGCCAGCCCTGATGACCTCTTTCTTCCCCTGTCACTCCTAGTCAAAGTGTTCTGTCTTTCTACCTCCTAAAAATCTCTCAGTATTGCCTCTTCTTCCTCTCTGGGCTCTGTGAGGGCCAGAGGCCTTGTACCAGCCTGTCCACGCAGCTTTCTCTCTGAATTCCAAGGCTCAGTCTCTGCTAATCTAGGCATTCCTCCACACAGACACCAGCATCACATTCCAAACACACATCTGCTTGCATCACCCCAATGCTTAAAGTCTCAGTGACTCAACAAAAAAGCATCCCGCCTGTTCCTCTCCATTGGTAGGGCCTCAGCTGCTGGCAGCCCTCAGTGATCATCATTACACCAAACATTCCACAGAAGGAGGGAACGCCTTTCTCACAGCATAAGCAACAACCCTCAAAGGGACCCCTGCTCCACCAGGCTTTGGGGCCTTAGTGCCTCAGGAAGGGAGTAGTTCTGACCGGGAAGCTTGGAACACAAGCCTCCATGGAAACTTTCCTCAAAGCAAGATTCCTATGAAGTGAGGGAGGAACCGTGTGTCTGCGCAAGGCTGAAGTGGCTTTTCCTTTTGCCTCCATCTGCCTGTTGATTCTTTGCTTGTTTTCTTTGAGGTGTTGGGTCTAGAACCCAGGGCCTCATAACTGCCAGGCAAGTGCTACCACAGAGATGTAACTCCCCAGACCTAATCATCCACCCCTTGTACTTGGCCCCCAAGTGTCCCCTCTACTTTCACATAAGCTTAGAAGTTCACTCTTCCGTGATCGACAGCCCTCTCTTCATACCCCCCAAGCTCTTGTCTAAATTCAAGTACAGTGAGCTGTCTGTGGCCGTCTCTGGCTTGAATAGCTAGATGGATTACTTGGCATCAGTAGGCACAACTTAGTTATCCTCAGATTCTCAACCTCAGCCCCAGGGACTTTCACCTCTGAAGTCTGATCACACCCAACGCGCTAGACCTCAACCTTCAAAAGCCTGGGGCCACTAGAAGGTTTAAGGTTGCTGGGCATAGCTGTGCACACCTTTAATCCCAGCACTCAGGTCATAGGAGTAACTCACGTGTGAGAAAAGGCCTGGCTGTATGTGTTCCCTGGAACCCTGGAGTCACCAGCATTTCCCTAGCATATGTGAACTTCCTTCTCCTGAATCCCAGACATGGATACCACTGCACACGCTCCAAGGTGGTTTCTTAGGAAGCACACAGCATGGGGGTGGCGACAGCACCAGAGGTGAATTGATTCCCATCTTACTAGAAGACAACAATGACCTTGAGTGCTTTTTATATTTTTGGTTGTGAGCCTAGCCTTTAACAGCTGAGCCATCTCTCCAGCCCCCTTGAGTGCTTTTTAGAAAACATATTCTGAGCATCAACCCTGACTAGCTGACTCAGAATTTCCACAAAATTCCTGATGTCGTGTGCATATTTACAGATCTACTAGACTAGGGCAAAGAGGCTTGCTGCTCCCATGTACAGCTCCCAATTCATCTCACCCTTCTCCCTCTCTTGCAGTTAAGCCCATGTCCCTTGGCTAGGCCCATCGTCACCACCACTGTTGTCTTAATCTTAGTACAGACAGGACCTCTGTGCCTGGGTGAGGGCGGACATGGGAATATTTCTTTTTTACTTATACTGGTTCTCACAATGTGTTTGTGAGGTATATGAAAAATAATTCTTGTTTTTGTTTGACTTGACATTTGTAGCATGACAATTTCTTCCTTTCTTCCTTCTCCCCTTACTTCCTTCCTTCTGCATGCTACCAATTGAGGTATATCTCTTGTCCTAAATGAATTATTTTCCCTGAGTGTCTTGTGTTTAATATAGTAGCAACAGATGCTAAATGGGTATTTGTCTCTTAAATAGTTAAAAATTAAGCCTCCAGGTTGAGACTTTCCTAGACTCAATCCTCTACTGTTTGTTCTCTGTCTCCATATCTGTGAAATGTGGATTTTAGGAGTATTTACCTAATACTTGGCCTCTTCTAAGAATTAAATGAGCTAATTCATGCAACACACTGTTATATAAGAAGCATTAATCAATATTACATGTTAATCAAAATACAAATAAATGTGGTCCAAGTTGAACCTAACCCCCAGCTGGTGTCCCTCTCAAGCTCATGAAGCTACTGACCGTGTATCTGTCTATCTTCTCAGCCACTGGGACTTCCCCAGGGCTTTACAGAGCAGACTGCTATGGCCAAAAGTCAATGGCCTCCCCGTGGGGAACCCTACAAGGCTTTCAATAACAGTAGGAGTCATGATTCAGCCTCTTATCTTCTCGCCCTTGGGAGTGGGGGAAGCAAGTGGTAGGGGACAGGAAGGAGGAGGTACAGTAAGGAAAGACAGGCAGTGAAGGACAAAGCTATCACAGTCCATCCTGGGTTTCTGCACCCGCTCTTGTGTTCTGGGCCATCTGCAGGAGCCTTGACAACTCTACTCCAGAATGCCTGAGTGACACACTTACCATGGAACCCCTCTCTAATGGTTTAAAGGTTTCTCTAGGACAGGGAAGCCAGCGCGTTACCACCTACGCCTTACCTAAGAAGGCCAGCTTGATATTCCCCGTTTCAATAATGGGACTTGTGCTAATGAGATTGGAAAAGTTCCTCATGGGCCAACCTAGGTGTCCACATCTATGTCTATTTAAAAATAGAAACCAAACGGAAAAACACTTAAGGAAAATTAGGCAATGAATTGCTACCTGCAGCAGTGAGAACTGGGATACTGGGAACTAACACAAGCTCTGAGAGGGAAGAACAAAGCTCTTAAGTCTTTCCTCACTGCGGGTGTGAGAGTGATTCAGTAGACTTTCTTGGTGACCAGAGGTGCCAAATCTCTGCCTTCCTGTTTAGGGTGGGGCTCTAGTTCTGACCATCCCATGGAGCAACCTGAAGAGCACCCATTCTCCTGAATCAACAGCTGTATATGGAATTGTCCCACAGGTCCCACAAGGGCTAAGATCTCTGCTTCTTTCTTCTTAGTCATCCTGAGAGATTTGACACTTTATTTGACTTGATTTTTGTACAATTGTGTACAGTTCTAAGTAACAATGCATAATGAGAGACAGGCATAGAGGCACAGAGAACTTAGCACATTCATCCGACCTGTGTGTAAATGCTAGGCTGGGGACTCTGCCTAGAAGGTGAGGTAGGACCAATACCTCTTCACGGCTGTGGCGGAGTGTGTGTGTGTGTGTGTGTGAGAGAGAGAGAGAGAGAGACGTGTGACATGAGACACTCTGGGCTCACTCCAAGAGCATGTACATGTGGTAGCTGCTGCTCTGAAACACGAGCCAAGTTGAGAATGCACCTTTTCTCACACTCAGAAACTGCCTGAGTATCAGTCAGGGCTTGACATGCTGATCTCTGGGTTAGCCTTAGTGAACTGGTGTAGAGTTGCAGTTGGGTCTGTCTATTCCCAAAGGCTATGAGAACAGCTCTGGGATGCTGGGCTTCAGTGGGAGGTGACTCAGAGCTGAGAATCTTTCTTATCCTCAGACCACCTCTCAGATAAAGCTTTCTGTGGAACATCCCTTACCCCACAGCCAAGTTCTGCCTTTCCTCTGTTCCTGAGAAATATAGGTAAAGGTGACACAGACCTCTTGATTAGAAGGTGAACAGTGGTCTCAGGACAGGATGCTAGTGACATTTGAGAACGTCCACATCATTCACATGTGGAAAGACTGTTCCCAGACACTGTCCCATCATCCTCTTCTCCAGATCTAGAAGTTCGGTGAGGACTTACTTCATAGGTAAATATTTATGTGTGTGTGTGTGTGGCGGGGGAGGGGTATGTTTGTTTATTTATTTACTGTGTGTGTGTGTGGTAGGGGGTACCATGACATGTGTGGAAGTCAGAGGACAACTTATGTAGGGATTTCTCTCCTACTGTGTGGGCTCCCGGGGTTGAATGCAGGTTTTCAGACTTGGTAGCAAGTGACTTTACCCTCTGAGCCATTACTGGCCCACATTTAAGTAAATACCTTGAATTCTTATGTATATACATTTTATTCATAACCTATATTTGTCTCTATTCATATTTTATGTGGGAAAACACAATTGTAATTAACAAATTATCCCTTTGATTACTGTTTAGTTGAAATAAACAAATGTACCTCTCCTCTTCAATTCTTTGTGCAGTAAAAAGTTAGTCCTTGAATAAATCAAATACTATTTACAGTTCACACTGGATTTGAATTACTTAGTACATTAGAATTTCGGGTCTTAAGTTTCATATCAGGAAGCTGAATTCAGCCAAACTTTAATATGAAAATACCTCCAATCAAAGCATAAAATTGTACTTTAACCAGTAACAACTGCCTTTTGCTGTTGAGAAAACACATTCATTAACTGCCTTTTCTTGGCTATTGGCTCAGCCAGTGTGAGTATATAACTTTATGAACTGATTAGTGGTTATTTTCTTGAATATTCAATGGCTATTTTTTAAAACTACTTTTCTTGGGTGTGTTGGGCTAATTGCCACCACCACTCAACCATGATGTTGGGAAATGTATTTTTCAGGCTAACTTAAGGGAGGAAATTGGATAGTGGAGACGAGGTTGGATTGTATAACATGTTGTAGAGTTAGATGTATAGATTTGGGCTGATTACCTGTGTTGCTTTCCTCTGTTAACTGGACGACCCCTAGGAAGGCATCGTTGGGAGAGTTAGGAGAGTACAGAAATCTATGCTACAGGAACAATTATTATTTCAAAGGCCATGAACTAGATCCTAAGCAACTCACAGACAATCGCCATATTTTATGGCTCTTTGAGTTCTCAAAACTCTGGAACTCGATCAGAGAAAAGAAAACAGGTGGAAGGTAGGCTGGGGACATGGATAGAGGAAAGGGAATCACATGGACCCTGGGAGTCAGGGTTGTGTTGGGCACTTTTACTTGTCATCCCTACCTGCTTAGTAGCCATAATTATTGTCACTGTGTAGAATTTAAAGTGAAGATTCTAAGAGAGCTGACTTCTCAGTATATCACAGAAGATAAGTTGGGGACTTCAGAATTTTTTTTTTTTTGAGACAGGGTCTCTCTGTGTGTCCCCGGCTGTCCTGGAACTAACTCTTGTAGACCAGGTTAGCCTCGAACTCACAAAGATCCACCTGCTTCTGTCTCCCACATGCTGGGATTAAAGGTGTGTACCACTACCTTCCGGCTGGGACTTCAGAATTTTAACCCAGGTCTGTACTGACTCCAGTGAGGAAGTTTTTTCCTGTATGTATAAGGTGCGATTCCAGGAGCTCCACAAGTAATGTCTGTTTCAATTACATACCGAGTCCAATAAAGCTAGCAATTATTTTATAGTACTCTAGATAATGAGTTAAAATAATCAGATTAAGATAAGGACTCAAAAAGGTTGGAGTTCATTCTTTTGTGTAGGTATTTCCGTGAATTGAGCTTGAAACATCGAATAATCGATGTTAACCCTTGACTCCCCAGAAGCTCACTCTCTGCAAATACAAAATCAAGTTTACAAGTCATCCAAGTCCTGTCAGCTCTTCCACGTTCTCTCTATCTTTTCCTTCCACACATTTAGCTGCTTTTGGAGGCCTGCTCTGTCTCTCCTAACCCCTCACTGGGTTTCCAGGCTCTGGCTACTTTCTGTTCAGTACCCACATCCTTTCCAATGGTATAGTTCTACAGCCCAAGCTAGCAGTGACATATGGCTTACAGCTCCTTACGAATTTCTCACCACCGTGAAGGTAAATGGCTCCACAGCTCCTTCATGTCCTCAGAGGCTGTCCCAGACCTCCCTGCTTGCACAGTGTCAGCTTCCCCACTTGCTCTGCTCTCCTGGCTGGCCACACCCCATCTGCGGCTCTGGTGCCGGTAGTGTTCCAAGCCTTCTTTATGCTGTATGCCCTCCATAGGAGCCCAACCACAACTTGTCCATGTGCTTTCCCCGTCTTCACTGACCTGGCCATCACAAGAGCTAAAACTCCAACATGTTTTTCTTTTTGACTTCTCAGCTTTTCTGAGTAGGCCTGTATCGGCGTAAAGTAGATAACCAATAAATGCTAAATCTAGGCAGCAATGACTGCTTGTGTCAAGCCTTAAAGGTCAAATCCATTGGCCAAGAACATCAGAAAGACAATTTTAGGCAGAAAGGAAAGTTTAAATGAGTCACAGAAGTATGAACCCTCCAGACAAGTTCACACAGAGCTGGAGGTCTGGGCAGAGGATGAATGTAACAGAGAAGAGGTGTGTCTGGGGTTAGCCAGCATGGATTGTAAAAACTTCATTCTGTCAGTGACAAGACAAGGGTTTCTATATATGGGCTATCTACGTATGGGTTCTACTACTTGGGACAACACAGCTATACCACCATCTGAATGAATGAGGACAACCCAAGCTATCTGGGTTAGATAACTACTGGTGTGGCAGAACAGAGTGCTTGTGACACAGGGTGGTCCTACTGGCTGGTGCACAGCCCATTATTATCCAGTACAGTAGCCCTCACCCCTAGGTGTTGTTGGAACAATGGGACAGGAAACCGAGAGAGCTGAAGTGCCCGGAAGTTGTTAGCCAAGTGATGGTAACTTTCATTGGAACATTGACCCCTTATGAGTCTTTGCTCCAACCTGGCCTTTTTATTTGTTTCAATACTGCATTTACTTATTTTAGAAACACTTTTATCCTTCCTTTTCATCACCCAATCACAGTGCATTTCCTTGCTCTTTGTGGGTGAAAGTTTTAGAAGTCTGTTCACAGTGCCAGGTATACACAATACTGTTATTGTAACACCTTGAGTTGTTCTTTTGCTGCAGCTATGGCCTAAGAAACACCAACATGAGACTCAGCGCCCATGTGGAGTTTATTGAGAGAGGGGGAGAAAGGGGAGTAGGTGGTGGCCAACCAAAAGCAGAGAGAGAGGGGGGTCAAAGAAAGAGAGAAGGGGCCCCAGAGAGAGAGAGAGAGAGAGAGAGAGAGAGAGAGAGAGAGAGGTGCACTTGGCGTGCTTGCTTTAAAAGGGGGGCTTGCGTATGCATAACTGAGTCACCTGCACAGCCAGGTAAAAGCTTGAACAGCCCGGTAAAGCCTGACGTAGTGATGACATGGCTATGAACATCCCGCCCATAGTCAGGGGCGGGGTCTGGAGACTGCAGGTTCCCAACACCTTGCCTCTAATTCGCCATCCCAAACAACCCAAATGGCCCAAAGTTATTTTATGCTGTGGCTTTTTCCATGTAGTTGGAAATAAATCTTCAGGGTTGCAGTTTACATCTGCCAGGAAATTAATTCTGGGATGTTTGCCCACATCCACTGGTATTTTTCAAAAGGAGCCCCAGGTGTCTGCATGAATACCATCAGGACCACAGGCGGCCTCCTCTGGTGTTTATCAGCTGCTTTTGAAAAGAAGTGAGGCCGGATTAGAAATCCTCAGTGCCTCCCTTATCTCCCAAAACCTGACCTAGATGCCTTTGGGGTTTCATGCTCAAAGTGTGGCTGTTTATGCGCAACCGTCAATACAAAGTGCCAGATCCCTTTATTATCGCGTTCAGATGAAAAGAAGGGCACGTTTCCTTACTGCCTCCTCTAGACAGTGTGCCATGTACGAGCTGATTCCATGAAGCTGTGACGTAATGTTTATGAACTGGAGACCAAGAGGCCACAGCTGAAGAAGGGAGCCCCAGCCCCTGCAGCTTCTCTTCCAGGGTGGTGTTTTGTTTAGCTTTGTCAACAACTGAGTGTCTGATGCCTAGGATTTGGAGACAGCTGCCTGTGCAGGAGAGTGTTCCAACAGCTCTCCCTTCGACCAGGGTGGGCTGATTCCAGAAACAGTGAGACAGCTAGGAAGGAACTTTGGGCCTGTGGTGGCTTGGCTATTCAGGAAGTTGAAGTGGAGGTGTGGAGGTTGGAGCACAGACAACATGTCTCTCTCTCTCTCTCTCTCTCTCTCTCTCTCTCTCTCTCTCTCTCTCTCTCTCTCTCACACACACACACACACACACACACACACACACACACACACACACGGACTGACTATGAGACTCCTTTGTGGGCTTGATTGCTGCTCCCTTGGCTATCAGAAGGCACTGTCATGGCTCCCATTGAGAGTCTGAATTCCTGCTGTGACATTTGCTCAAAGCTTACCTCTGAGGGCATAGGATACTGACTTTATGCTTTCCCAATAGTGTGCTGAGTTTATGTTGATCACTTTGCTCTAGCTGATCTTGTTGCCTCACATACTTCCCTAACCTTGAGGATGGCAGTTTCTGAGAACAAGATAGCATTTAAAAATAGACTCCATGGCCTCATTAGAACCCAGAATGTTGTAACTGACATGCTTGTCACAATAGACTACATACATCCAGCCAAGGACCTCTGCCTCTTACACACATACATGTTCCGATATACATGCCCATCAGCCAAGATTTTAACTCCAGAGATTAGTGTAAGGGTCAGAATGGAATGAGGTCACTTGCTGTGAGGGAAATGGCCTCCTCGTGGGGATACCAAGCTCCATTGTGAATCACACCCTGGAGGAGCACTTGGGGTCTGCTAACTCATATTCAAAGTCTTTTCTCCATCTTAACCTCATCAAGAAAGTTCAGTGAGGACGACTTGATACTCATGTGTGGTTTCATAAGACCTTCCTCTAGGCAGAGTCATCGAAACTTCACCTACTGGGCAATACATAGCATTGGCCAGGTGGCTTTGCCTTCTGTCCGTAGCATTGTTCTGATCAGATGGAGTCCTATGGATCAACTCAGGACAGTTTGTGTCCTCAAGAGATTATTTGAAGAAAATAATAACTGCTTTTCTCTCTCCTCCCCTGGCGAGCAAAGTCATTTGATTATTGATGTCCAAGATATTTTACAAAAGCAACAGTAAAATGGGGTTTATTAAGGCTTGATTACTCTTGAGACAATGCAGAGTGCTGTACAGGCGGGAAATAGGTTCTGCCCTGTAGCACGAATAATAAAAACCCAGAGACAGATATTGGGGTTCAAGTTGAAGACAAAAACAGCAAAACAGCCAGCCAGTAGCTGTTACCTCTAAAATGGAGATCCTGTCCTCACCGTGGCTGCAGACTAAATCTCAGAATGCAGCTTGGGACATTGGGCCCCTGTCTTTTTTATACCTCTCTAGGGCTGGGATTAAAGGCTTAAACTCTTTCTCCTTTAGACTGATTCACTCTTTTGTAGCCCTGGGTGGCCTTGAACTCACAGAAGACCCATTTGCCTCTGTCTCCTGAGTCCTGGGATTAAAGGTGTGTGTCATCACTGCCTGGCCTCTATGTCTGTGGCTGGCTTTTCTGATCCTTCAGGCAAGCTTTATTAAATCATAAATAGTGTATTACCACACTGCCACACAGAAGTTTGTTCACTGTACCATGTATGCGGGCCTTGAATGATCAAAGTGACAGGTCTTCATGTGATGTGAAGGTGAACTGTGTTCATATGGATAAAGCCCTTGAAGCAGTTTGGGGCATGAAGTAAACCATCAGTATTTGTAGTTGATGCTTATTTATTGTTATGCTTTTGCAGTGTTGGGAAATAAACCCGGGCCTTGTGCATGGGGGTGAACATTCTACCATTGAGCTATGCCCTTGGCTCTTTATTCTTACTGTGAGGCGTCCATTGAGCCTTTAGAAACACTGTGTCCTGTGTATGTTAATCCTCAGGACAAGTCTCTGAGGTCCAGCACAGCTCAGATTTCAGGGAGGGCAGTAAACGCCACAGGTAGGAAGCAGCATGAGAGGATGGCATACAGGCCTACCTGACCCCAACGCTCCACTGCGTCTCTTCCCAAGGTGATGATGAAGAAAATGGGCCAGATGTCTTAGAGTAGAAGAGAGCATTTGAGAACCCGCTGAATTTTGTTTTCCGGAGTATCAAGGTTCCCATCTAGGAAATAAGTCAGGAAATATGACTCTGAATCAGCTGCCTGATAAAACAGCCAGGATGGAGCCCACGTCATCACAGGCTTCAACAATATCACTGAAAACATCAGCTGTTTATTCCAGTATATAAAGACATAAGGTTCAAAGAGAACGAGCTAGATAACCATGGAAGTCACGCTACTAACCATGTATTTATTTATATCAGCTTTTCCCCCAAGAGTTAAACCCAAAGAGAGCCCCAACAAGGTTATTTTATGAATTGCTGCTAGTTTTTCCTGAGTCTGGGATGCATAGGATCTTATCCAAAGCATAGTTACAGCTACACCTGCACCACAGTTAAACCAGTTCAGTTCAAAAAATGCTTCTTGACTCCCTAGCAGGAGAAAATACCATACCAGAGACCATGTTGACTGAACATGGCCATGATCTCAAGGGACTCATTACCAGTAGAATTGTGCTGACCCACATGGCTACCTGCTGCTCTGTGAAATTTTAAACTCCATGCTTATGATACACCCATGATATCTTTAGTATTCAATAGCCACATATGGTCACTGGCCACCATGTTGGATAGGGCAGATAGAGAACAAGTCAGTCACTGCAGGAAATTCCCCTAGGCCGTGCAGTTCTCAAAGAAAGAGACCTCCAATAATGCCAGAACTTTGTGGCTGGCCTATGGCTTACTCCCAAAGGAACTATGGGACACAACCACACCCGCACTGGGAATTCCAAGGCTCACATTGAGGACACACATGCAGACTTCACTTCTGACTTGTGTTGGAACTAAGGCAAGATTCTCCACACCTCTGGTCCCATCTATTTCTGGTGAAGGAAGGCCATCAGACTGTAAGACCTATGACACTTCATCTCAAGGCTTTATGATGCCAAGTGAATGGGGGAAAACTTACCCTGTGCAATATCCACCACCTAAAAAACATGAAACTGCTTAAAACATCTTTCGCCTCCCAAAATCATTTGGTTTTATTTTAGAAATTTAATTTCAGATTGTTTCTAACTGCTATTTGTTTGCTTATTTTATTGAGACACTATTTCTAAATCTTTAATAGTAACATCGTCTGGTAATGCAACCATGTCTGCAATGTATAAGACCCAAAATTAGGTAAAGAACATTGCTACCTTTTTCACCACTAGTCTTTGCTGTATTGGGAATTCCATGCTCCTCTGGTCACTTTAAGAAACAGCCCAGGTTGTCTTAACCAACAATTACTCTATTTTGCTGAAAGAAAACCCAAAGTAAATCCTCTATTCTATGTCTTAGCATCCCATACCGAATTTCTTTCTGTATCCCTTTCTTCCCACATCTCCCAGTCTCCAGCAAACACTATTTTATTCTTCCACAGGTTTGACTTACTAGTCCTTTCAATGAGTGAGAAGATGTGACATCTGTCTGTGTCTAGTTTATCTTATTTAAATGTACACCATTTCTAAACTTGACAAACAGCCAAAATGGGATTATTTATGGTGTATCTCTATCATACCTGGAGGTCTCACTAAAGCAAGTTTAAACATGTGTTCTGTGTTTTTTGTTTTTGTATTTTTGAGACAGGGTTTCTCTGTGTAGCTCTGGCTGTAGTGGCATTCACTCTGTAGACCAGGCTGGCCTCAAACTCACAGAGGTCTGCCTGCCTCTGCCTCCTGAGTGCTGGGATTAAAGGGGTGTGTCACTACTGCCAAACTAGCAAACACTGAGTCCCAAAGCCTTCTTGCCAAGCAGCAACTGCCAAACCTGTCTCCCACAGTGGTGCTCTTAGGTTAATTGCTGACAAACTGGCTGCAGGCTGGTTTCTCCAGCAGCCATAAGAGTCTATGCATTAGACACCACACATGTACACACAAAACTATGACTATAAACTGCTTCTGCCCGGAAGAAATGAAAACTCCTTCGTGATATTCTGACGTCCTTTGTCTTGTCCTAGGACGGGCCAGTGTTAATCTTAGCAATTAAGCCCTCTTTGCAAGACAGTAGTTGACTGGAGAAAATCTATTTCCTTTAGCTCTGTGATGTATCTAGTTTTACTTGTATTTCTTAAAGAAGTACCGATCCAATTTCCTTTTAACCTTACAAGCTTTTTAAGCCTTGGTCCTGCTGATGTTCTCACACACCTGTGTTTCTCCCGCCCATTATCAGAAAGGAGATTGCTTTGTTTTCTTTCCTTTTATCTAGAACACTGAGACTACCACATGGGACCCTCTCCCAGGGTGTGGAGCCTAGGCAGGACAATTGAGTTCAGAAGTCCCAGTGGTGGTGGGTTTGTAACACCTGGGAGTTCAAATACAGCCCCATTGTAAGAGACTTCTATATGGTGTTCTAGTAACTCTGGGGTAGGCTTCGGGAGTGAGGGGTTTGTAGTGAATGAACCAAGTTCGCTTGCTTCTTGCCAGAGCTTTGCTTCTTGGTACAAGCTGCTTGTGTTTCAGGCTTCTTAATTTCTCCTTAATCAAGTGAAGAGGGGCTTGATACTCACCCTACCACTGCTGGGAAGTTTTGAGTCCTCTAGAGCAATGGTCCTCAACCTTCCGGATGCTTCAGCCCTTTAATACAGTTCCTCATGTTGTGGTAACCCCAACCGTAAAATTTTTTCATTGCTACTTCATGACTGTAATTTTGCTGCTGTTATGAATCGTAATACGTGATTTGCAGGATATGTGATGTGTGATCCCAAGGGGGTCGTGACCCACAGGTTGAGAATCGCTGCTCTAAAGCCTAACTTTCCTGGGCTACCAAGTGAGGATAAGCATTACTCATTGTTCAACCTACAGGACACTTGTGAGCACATGGAGGGATCCCTCCTTAAGCCATTGGATGTGCAGTGTAGGCTGGCACTCTGAGTTCTGGTGGGCTGGGTTTGGAGAGTTAAGAACCCTGATTCTACCACAGTCTGTCTACCCTTAACTCAGGAGCGTCTCTGCAGTGTCTTCCACAGCGTAGGAAAGGTTCCATTGACTTCCAAGCTCTGCTAGAGTTAACTGAACCTGCATATGCTCTAGCCTAGTGTTCCCTGATGCTTCCCTACTGTTACCTGGTTTCATATTTCTGCTTAAAACCCCACAGGGGCCTATGGAATTCTCAGGATTGTCCGGAGTCCTCCTGGTCTTAGCCTGAAAGCTCGTGTCCTGAGAAGGCTCTCAGTTGGTTAGAAACATCCAGAGCAGTGGATCTGGTCCCGACTGTGACCTCACCACTCTTCCCCCATACCTTTCTCTGTGTTTTGTGACTACGTTGGGAGGTATTTTGCTTTGTTTGCTGTTTGCTGGTGCCCTGGCCTTGTCTCTCAAGATTCTGAAGTAGAGCCTTGGGTATCTTTTTAAAGCCAGCCAATGCTCCAAAGCTTGGAGGAGGCTGAGGACCACTGCTCTCTCCCTGCAGGTCCCCAGACACCCCAGTGCTGCTCCTTGTGGTCAGCTGACCTCCATTTTCTTTCCTCTGCTTGCTTTCTGTCTATTCTCCTCCAGCTCTGCCTCTTCCTCCAGGTAGCCTTCTTGGATTCCCCCCAGTAAACCGGGCCTTCTTCTGGATGTCCCGAGTCTTTTAGGCTAGCCTTCCTGGCATTTAGAACTATGCTTATTGGTTTACTACAATCTCTCTCATCAGGTTTGAGTTTGTTTCAGGAAGAGATTGTTATCTTCTCTCCTTGGACCCAGGAAGCCAGGCAGGCTCTGGCATGACACTTGGTAAATATTCCTCGAACAAATTAATCAAGACAAGGCCATCTGACCTCTTGTATGTCACATTCTAAAATTCATGGACACAAGACCCCCCAGTGTAAGACAAACAATGTACAAGGTAATTACTTCAGCAATCCCTACAAGTGGGTCTCCTAACTCCATCTAAAAGAAACTCTTAATTTTGTTCTCTCTTTTTCTCTCTCTCTTCTAAGAGGAGAAAAGGGGCATAGGGATAGTTCCGCTTTCTCATCATAAAGTTGTCAATGAAGATAATTTCTCTGATGGAATTATTTGGCTGTCTGTTTCTTTGCTTTCTTCTTCCTGGTTCGTCCCTCAGTTGGCGAGCCTATGTGTGTTTGGAGAGAGCCAGGAAGGTTCAACGCCAGAAATGTTTCTCTCTTTAAAACTCTTTTATCCTCAGCTTTCTGATCTTCAAAGCAGCCTGTGTCCACCATGACCCCACTCCCTCGCCTCCCCATGCTGGGGAGTGAGAGCCTTGGGTATTTGTGTCATTTTGAAAACTTGCATATTTGGGACTGCCTTGGACAGCAGGGCAGCATGGTCTCTGTTAACTCTTCAGGGATAAGGCTCTGTCATCGTTTCTAGGACCCTTGCATCCCTGAACCCAGGCACATGAAGAAATGCTAGACCCTGGAGTTAAACAAATATTAGATACATAGGTCTTTTTTGTGGGGGATCTATCCCTTAGCCACTAGAGTTCCCTCTGCCTCACTGTTTGCATTTAAGTCTCAAATTCTGTCTACCTATGTGGTTACCTGCAGTGCCTGGTCCTGGATAAGTTTGAAAGCTATGATGATGAAGTTCAGCTCATCCAACGAGCCCTGTCTCTCCTGGAGGAAAACAGGTTCTGGGCTGGAGTGGTATTCCCTGACGTGTATCCCTGGACCAGCTCCCTACCTCCCCACGTGAGATACAAGATTCGGATGGACATAGATGTGGTGGAGAAAACCAATAAGATCAAAGACAGGTGATGCTTCAGTCAGGGTTTGCAGGGTTTCGCACAGATTCATGGGGAGTTGTATTTGATAGAAAGTGGAGGATTAAGGGTGAGGTCCAGTCTACATATCAGTGAAGGGGAACTAAATGGGAAGAAGTAGGATTGAAGCAGAGCCAAGGAGATGAACAATCAATCACCTTGTGATTGACAGTCACTGCTGAAGTTAATACTGTGATCCAAAGTGGGGGTCGCAAGCCCCCTACCCCCCCTTCCCCGTTCACATGGGGTTGCAGATCAGATATCCTGCAGATCAGATATTTACATTATTCGTAACAATGGCAAAACTATAGTTAGGAAGTAGCAACAAAAATGATTTTATGGTTGGGGTCACCACAACATGAGGTGTTAAAGGGTTGCAGCCTTAGGACGGTTGAGAACTGCTGAATTAGAAGAGTTCTAGGGTAAGTTAGGCTTGTGAATTGATTGGGTTGCCCCCCCCACTTCCATCCTTCCTCCCTTCATCCTGTGCCTTTTTAGGTACTGGGATTCTGGTCCTAGGGCAGATCCCGTTGAAGACCTCCGGTACATCTGGGGAGGCTTTGCCTATCTACAGGACATGGTTGAACAAGGAATCGTAAGGAGCCAGACCCAGGCAGAGGTTCCTATTGGAGTCTATCTCCAGCAGATGCCTTACCCCTGCTTCGTGGATGACTCGTGAGTCCCTGGCCTCTGACTTCCTCCCTGGGCTAAAGTAAACAGGGGTGCTCCAAGGCTCCAGTGTCCCCTGAAGAAACCCAGGGACCCGGACCACAATGGGGAGAATAGGCTTCTGACGGCAGAAGCTGCTGGCCCCCTGCTCCAGACAGAAGCAGAGGAGAACGTAAAATGTAGAGTGTTGGAGATACAAAAGGAACATTGGAGGTTATAACAACAGGGGTGAGGTTGAAGGAGGGGATCCACTTTGTAGTATGTTTGGTATGTGGAAGGGTTCTGGTCACAACATTTGCCCACTGATTGCCAGATCAGCAGATTTGGACTGTATGGCAAGTGGGTCTGGTTCCCAGGAGCCTCAGAAAATGCCGCTCCTTCCCTAATTAACATTCCTATGATGTGTGTTTGGTGAAAAGGTAGAGGAATGTGTTGGATGAGCTCTGTCTCCTTCTCTGGCCTCCCCCATTCTAAATCCTGTCCATCTGTTGGCTAGTAGCATGCTGTTTTGTTGAAGATAGATTTTTGGAGTGGAGGAGGAAGGGACGGAGAAGAGGTGCCCAGAAGGCTTATCACCATGGTAGTTAGGGTCAGAAACACTCCCTGAGCCATAGATGACTTAGGAATTTAGCTCCCGCGGTGTTGGGAACACAGAGGACGTAACCAACATAGCCAGTGCAGGTGCATGTGGCTGTGGGGTTCACGAAGCAGAAATAGCAAAATGTGAAGGAAAGAGTCCAGTTACTGGATGGAGAGGTTGTAAAACGAAGTCCAGCATGAGCACAGGAAAGCGGCTCTCAACACCAGCCCCATCCCTTCTCCAGCTCTGTGGAAGACAGCAGAGATGGGAAGAAGAGATGAGAGGCAGAGCCAAGGGCAAAAGCCCAGATCCACTCTCGGGTCAGGAGGGTGGGGGCTGGCAGGGAAACAGTAGGTGTGGAGAGGTAGTGGGAATTGGGGTCACTCAGTCCTCTGGCAGCCAACCCCAGAAGTGCATGCTTTGGGGCTGCTTGGCTCTCTCCCTAGGGCCATTTTGAGTGAAACTATCCTCCCACGCTGGCATTGGGCCCTTCCTGTGACAACACCCAACAGTTTCAATAGATAATAATCCCAAGGGCTTTACTAGTGCATCACCCCCAGGGAAAACCTGTAAAGCTTACCCTAACTTGATTCCATCGTGTCAGATCTATCTTGCTTCCTGAGAACATATCCCAGGATGGATCTCCTCAGCTTGTGCATGGCTGATGGAAGCAGTAACTATTGAAACACTGATTTGTTCCCATCACAACCTCTGGGCAACCAGTCTACAGCCTTTCCCACAGAGTATAGAGTTACAGGCACAGTCTATACTACATGACAGAGATGGTATGGTTTTATTCCTATACACTTCACTTACAGACATCTGGGATGTCTGAAAAGACATCATCTTGCTATAAAGAAAAAGTGACGAATGTGAAAAATATTTTAAAAGTGCAGATCCCATGATTTATTTTCCTGCTTTCCTTTCCTTTCCTTGGGACTTCATTCTCAGCTCTTCATTCAAGAAATATTGACTTCATCTCCACCAGGCACAGAATGCTCTGTTCTGCTTGTCCCCTCTCACTTTAGTTTTATGATCATCCTGAACCGCTGCTTCCCCATCTTCATGGTGCTGGCGTGGATCTACTCTGTCTCCATGACCGTTAAGGGCATTGTCTTGGAGAAGGAACTGAGGCTGAAGGAGACCTTGAAGAACCAGGGTGTCTCTAATGCTGTGATTTGGTGTACCTGGTTCCTGGACAGCTTCTCTATCATGTCGATGAGTATCTTCCTCCTGACGCTGTTCATCATGGTAAGCCAGGAGGAGACGACCACTGCTCCTGCCCTCTTCCTGTTAGTGGATGTGTTCCTGAACTAGTTATCTGAGTGTGAAAGGTAGCAAGACGGGTAGCTTCCTAACTTTCCAAACCAGGTAGGACACTTGGAGAGCTAGCACCTACAGCCCCCACCCCCACCCCAAAAAAAAGAGCCATTGTATGGAGACCTCTTCTCATCTATCTCTTCTAGCCTAAGGGAGTCACTCACTGCCTACATAGATTTTTCCAGTGCATTTCATGACCACGTAGAGAGGCTGCTATTACCAAAGCCCAATGTGGGATTGTTATGTGTTCAATGGCTTCTTCTTTCAAACACAGACACGAATCTAAAGAGTGTTTCCTAGAATTGCCATTCCAGTATCTGGCTACAGCTGGAATGAGGCAAACACAGGGGAAGAGATCTGGACAATTTGTCAGTCACCCCCATGGCCAGGCATTAGCTCCACCAAGTAACATCCTTCTGCCTGCTAAGATCTTCAAGGACTCTGTTTTAAAGGATGGAATTTGGAACCTGACCTTTTTCAGTGATAAGGAGTTTTTATTGCCTAGATTATGTCATTCTGTCTTTTGCAAGTCTGTGACTTCTCTGCAAGCTAGAATTGAAAACTAAGCATTGTTTCACAATATACTGCCAACCTATGTATTTAATAGTTTTAGCCCCTTCATGGAAGATTTTTTTTGGACTTCTTGAAATATGACTATACACATTTGATAATGTCGGATGTTTTATTGGAGGGAAGTTGGTTTCTGATATGGGCTCAGCAAGCTTGTTCAACTTCATCACTGTTGTCTTATCGAGTGCCACTCTGCATGAAGCAACATGCAGATCATGGGGGTCAGATCAGAGTGTCTTCCATCCCATGTTGGATCATGGCTACCTGATCTAAGAATGTCCCATCATATACCCACCCGAACAGTACCTCTTTAATCCAAATCCTGCCTTTATTTTCTACTAAAATGTCCTCAACCTAGTGCATTCTATCTTTGCTATTAACGCTCGCTATGACCCAGTGAGCTATGGTGTCAATCAAACCTCATGTTAGAGTCCCCTCACAACCAAAGCTGAGGTGAAGATCATCCTAGTCAAACAACCTCATCCCACCCAGCATGGCTTGCTGTTTACAAAGCTCTGAAGAGGAGAGAGGAGCAGCCACTCCCTCCTTATCCACCAGAGGTCCTCTGCTCTGCCTACACCTTAGCCTGCCCCTTTCCCCAGATGTTTTGTGTCCTTAGAATGAAAGGACTCAGTGAGTAAACACGTGGATGAATGGCCAAGGCTTGCCCTGGCTTCTCACTGATAAGTGACACTAAGATCTGCCTTCCTAAGAATGGGTTTTCAGGACTTCAAAGGTTTTAGGACGTGAGGTAAAGAATGTTGACCAAGAGCTTCTAGCACAGGGAAGCTTCCTGTGGGAACCAGAACACTGTTCCGAAAATGACGGAAACCGAGCTTTCCACACCAAAATAAGGTTTTCCTTTGAATGATTTCTTTCTTTCTTTTTTTTTTTTTTTGAGTAGCCCTTCCTCCCCAGCACTGATGTGCAGGAAAGAAGCTGGGGGCTGGGACAATGGGAAGGTTCCATTGTTATTCAGTCTACAGAGCAGAAAGGAAGGTGGTCAATGGAGGAGGCTGGGTCTGGGAAATGAGGAGGCTGGCTGAGCGACTCGCACCCCTGTTTGAAAACCAGCAGGAGCTCCACGGTCTAGATGTGTGCAGGACTTTGCTCTGGCCTCATAGGAGTTGAATTCATTCTACAGAGGACAGTAACAACTCTCCAATTGTGACCTTCCTTTAGATTTCCTCAGGCTCGGTTGGCCTTAAGTGTGGTTCCTGCTTTCCCCTCATCTAGTTTTCAATCTGTTCCTTCAGTGCCCAACAGGCACGAGAGCATGAAGGAGAAATGGTGGCTGTGGCCGATAAGAAGCACATTAGTTCCACTTGGCTTTCACGGGCTCAAGACAGATGTCATTAATGGGTCTTTCTTTTCTACTGAGCCGAAAGCAGTGATTCAGGGAGTCTCTGTTTGTAGATCTGACCCCATTCATGAGATGAGGCAGTTCCAAAAGTTGGAAGGACACGGAGAAAAACACAGGAAGGAAAGCTCAAGGTCTTGGGAGTGCTGTCCCTTGTGACGTGTCTGGGTTCCCCATTCTACCACAACTCAACTATATCCCATTGACTATATGGAGGTGGCCCAGTGAAGCCTGAGACATACTCCCAGAATCCTACTGTTTGTACCTTTGTGTCACTGAGAAAAGAATGGGGTGACCTATGTGTATTTGGGAATGCAGAATTTGGATGGAACATAGATGCTGGCCTCTTTAAGACGGGACTTGTGATAAAGGAGATGAAGATGGTCTAACACAGTTGATCATCTTGGTCTCTCCTACAGTGTAATTGGGCAGCAGCTTGTTCAGAAGGAGTCACTAGTTTGCTCCTATTTTCTATATAGACAATGGGAAAGATACTGAGTCTTGTACATAGCATGGGTTCTACGAACAGCCCAGCACTCATGGATGAGGAGGACTGATCCACTTCCAAAGGCTCTGGGTCCATCACTGATGCGTTCACCTGTGTGAGTGGCAGACCTCGAGACGCAATGCTGATGGTCAGTCATCAGCAGGCTGAGCCCAGGCAAAGGGTCAGGCTTGTCTGAGTGGACTCCCCTTCTTTGCGGTTGCAGGGTGCTGGTGATGCTGTAAGACCTAACATGCAGGCCTTCCTCCTTTGCCCAAACACAGTGTCCTTCCCACCATGAACTAAACTTGCTGAGCTGACCCATAATTACTGTCCAGAGATAAACTTGGGCACAATAAGATTCCTTTTTAAGTTTTTTAAAAATATTTTTATTCTTTGAAAGTTTCATATAGTCCTATAGCATATATTGATAATATCCATCTACTACTACCTAACTCCAACCCTCCTTAGTCCCTCCCACCCCCCATTCCATGTCCCTCCAGCTTCATGTCCTCTTATTTATTTATTTTGGTTTCTTGAGACAGGGTTTCTCTGTATTGCTTTGGAGCCTGTCCTGGAACTTGAGCTGTAGACCAGGCTGGCCTTGAACTCGCAGAGATGTACCTGCCTCTGCCTCTGGAGTGCTGGAATTAAAGGCATGTGCCACCACTGCCCGGCTTTTTTGGTTTTTACTTTTATGTGATACTCCTCTGAGTCTATTTACTGATAGCTATACACACATGGGTGTGTGGACATCCACTGGGACATGAGCAACCCACCAGCAGCCAGATCCCAAAAGGACAATGACTGTCCTTCCCTTGGCATCCCTCACCTGCCAATAGTTCTTCTGACGGGTGGTCCCTCTGGGTCCCTTCCCTGTCCATTCTGGAATGTTGACTGCCTTGGCCTTGTGTAGGTATCCATAGCTGCTGTGAGTTAATGCGTGCAACAGCTACGTCATGTCCGGGAGATACTTCACAGTTCTGTCTGCCAGCTCTTCCGTTCCTCACGTCCTCTCAGCCATGAAGTTCCCTGAGGCTCAGGCAGTGGGAGGTGGATAGATGACCCACCCGCAGGCTGAGCAATCAAGAGTTATTTATACTTGGCACTTTGACCAGTTATGAGTCTCTGCGTTAACCACTACCCACAGCAAAGGAAGCTTCTCAGGCCAAAGTTGAGGGCAACCAATCTATGGGTACAAACATAAGTATTTCAAACATAGTTTGACAAAAATAATCTCTAATTAAAATGACAGTAGGTTCTTACTTACACTAGGGGCTATTATCGCCTCATCATGGGCTTTTGACCAGCTTCCCAGTACCAAGTATCAGTGCTTCATGAACCAGGCTACTCTAGACCACAAATGGCCCAGGGCTGTGCTAGAGGAGGGAGGAAGCAGAGCAAAGAAATCCTTGGTTGGTTAAAGTTTCCACTTAGAGGTTAGTTGGCAACTGCTGAGTGGGTTAAATTACTTGGCAGTTGGGTTTTGGTTTACCAGGAGGCCAGAACACTAGAGCTGGCTCAGCCTAATGGTTTCCCAGTTAAGTTTTTTTTAAAATAAAACATTAGCGTTGCCTAATGGACATGGGTAAGACAAAAGAACTCAGTGCATTTGAGTGCATGTGAAAGAGGCAGCTGGGCATGCGAGCCCCTTCTAGGGCAGCAGAAGGCTTCAGAAGGCCCCACTGTACACACGAGAGAGAGAGAGAGAGCGTTATTGATTCATAATCTCTTCGGTTTCAGCACGGGAGAATCCTGCATTACAGCGATCCCTTCATCCTCTTCCTGTTTCTGCTGGCCTTCTCCACGGCGACCATCATGCAATGCTTCCTGCTTAGCACTTTCTTCTCCAAGGCCAGCCTCGCAGCAGCCTGCAGTGGGGTCACCTACTTCACCCTCTACCTACCACACATTCTGTGCTTTGCCTGGCAGGACCGGATGACCGCTGACCTGAAGACGATTGTGGTGAGGCCCTGGGGCTTACCCCTAGCCTATGATAGAGATTTCCTCTGACGACTTTGTGGCCCCTTGGCCTGCTCTCTAAGAAGGGCCACTTTGCCTTTTGACTTAAGAGGACCTAAGATTGAAAGGTTAATGCAAAGCTCAAAGGTTCAGGAGCCAGAGCCAAACAGCCTTCCCCAAAGCAAGGCAGCAGTTAGACCCTAGACCTGCTTGACGGATGTGCCCTAGGAGACGGCGGGAGAGCCAAGTCAGACCCCTTGTCTCTGCATGAGAGTACCAGCTGGCCCATTCCTTCTCCCTTCTTTCTTCCTGCTTGTGGAGAATCAGAGGAAGCTTGCCCTGCTTACTGTCTGTCTGCTCAGAAAGAAGGTGGCGTCAGTTAAAACCCATTTTTCCACAGAATTCCTGTCTTTCCAGCACACTGGCAGTGCATTCAAAAAAAAAAAAAAAAAAAAAAAAAAAAAAGCAAAACTGAGCCCCTGGCATTAGGCTCTCAGGCTGAGAGAAGACTCGAGAAGCTGGCCTTTGATGGCTTGAGAGACCTCTTAGTTCAGGATTCCCAAATAAATATAGGTCTTTTTTTCTAATTGTTTTCAAGTGGGCCATTTCTACCCTCTCATTAGCTGCCACTAATCAGCCTCAGCCCTAAAGGACTCAGTTTTCTGGCCCTCCAGAACCTCCCAGTCTCTGTGTTACGTCAGTAGGACTGCTGCCTGCCTCTCTGCCTGCAGAACCTGTTCTCAGGACTCCAGCTCTGGTGCATCTGCCTTTTATTATTTCTCATGTTAAATAAGAAGTTAATTGCCACTATTTATAGCATTTAGTTTTCTAAGACAGCCACAATGGATAATAGTAAGAAACTCTTGTGACTCAGGCTGTGGGCAGAGCTGGGCAATGTTGGTAATCGTTGGGTTGTTACATGGTTACTGGGAAGCCACAGTTAGCTTCTTGGACCTACCAGGAAGCTTCAGTTCTGGCAACTACAGATGAGAGCGTGGCTGAGGTAATTTTAGGCGTGTGTGTATGTGTGTACATATAGCAAGAGGGTTTCTTGCTTTGGTAATAGTCTAAACTCTATCCAAGGTCCTCCAAATTACAGGGAGCCTCTGGCAAAGACAAGTATGCTCTGACATGTCAGGGACCACCCATGACGACTTGGCAGGGCACTTTCTCTTCACATTTCCTGCTGTACTCTTTCGGCCAGTGGACTCGTTTCTGCATAGAGAGCCTCAGATGTAACCTCTTGGCCTTGCTGGCCACGGGAAGATGGAATCTTTGGGTCCCCCGTCTTGTGGAAGTCTCACAAAGTAGCTCAATTTGGCATCTTCATTCTGCCCAGAACTGTGTGGAAGGCAGGAGGGAAGATGGGGGAGACCAGGAGGACCTCCATTCCTGTGGAGTCTTCTAACCCCTCCATTACAGCTGAGCTATATTCCATTGAACAGGTGAGAGGTGGCTCACCAGGCATTAGGCAGGAACTTTTGAGGGCTGCCAAGCATGTCTAAGATCCCCTTTCCATGAGAAAGCACTGTAAGCCCTCCCTGAGTAGCCTCACACTCAGACACAACACAGACCCTCTTTGGCCCTCCTCCCTCCCCTGGCTTGTGGCCTCTGGGCTCCATTGTCCTCTGTTTCCATTGTTGGCCTTCTCTGCTCATCGCAGAGCCTGCTTTCTCCTGTGGCATTTGGCTTTGGCACTGAGTACCTGGTCCGCTTTGAAGAGCAAGGCCTGGGGTTGCAGTGGGACAACATTGGGAAGAGTCCCATGGAGGGCGACGAGTTCAGTTTCCTGCTGTCTATGAAGATGCTGCTGCTCGATGCTGCTCTGTACGGCTTACTGGCCTGGTATCTTGACCAGGTTTTTCCAGGTAAGCAAGGAAAAGTCAGGCTCAAGGGAATTAGATTCTGCAGATGCAGAGGTCTGGCCCAGTGTTCTAGTTTAAACTTGGTCCCCTCATAAGCTATTTGAACATAAGCTCTCAGGGCCAGCACCTGAATTTACATCTAGAAGTTAAAACTCCACTTTAGAAACAGGCCTAGAATTGGGGCTGGGGTGATGGATCACTAGGTAAAAGTATTTAGTATGCAGGCATGAGGTCCTGATTTCAATCTCCAAGAACCCACACAAAGGCCCAGCCTGTCTGCAAGCGGCTGTGGCCCTAGTGTTGGGAAGTGGAGACAAGTCTCCCGGGAGCTTTTTTAGTCTGCCAGCCAGGGAGAACAGCAAGCTTCCGGGTCAGGAAATGACCCAGGTGGGGAGCCTTTGCATGTATGCTCATGAGCGTGCATACCCACATACATGTGTGCATGCATGTACACCATACACTTGTGTGTGTGCATGCATACATACGTCTGAGACAAAGACAGAGATGGAGAGAGGAGATTGGGAAACGGGTCTAGAACCGGCTTCCTCGTCACCACTGATCCACTTTCCCATTCCAAGTCTCCTTCTACCTACCACCGTGTCCTCCTCACTGGACGCAGATGGAGCCTTTTGTAATCTAGGCCAGGCAGTGTCAACACTCAGTTCAAATCCCTTCATGGTCCTTTCCTCTCGTCAGAGTAAAACCCAGTCCCAACTTAGGTCTGCCAATGCTTCGGCATCATCTACTTTTCTTTTCTGGCTTTGGAGGCTGTCCTGATCTAGCTCTGTAGACCAGGCTGGCCTCGAACTTACAGAGATTGGTCTTCCTCTGCCTCCGGAGTGCTGGGATTAAAGACGTGTGCCAACACCGTCCGGTGTCATCTGCCTTTCTGCTACCCTCTTCATCTCCCATCCTTCTATTATTCTCTATGTCTCTCTACTCCAGCAACTGCAGCCTCCCCAACTGATGTTCAACACACCCAGCACACTTCCGGGGCCAGATTTTCACACCTGCTGTTTCCACCAGCAGTGTCTTTCTCCCCAGGCTATCCCTTTTATCGGTTAACTTGCTTCCTCATTTTGCTCAGGCCTCAGTTCAAATGTCACCTTATCATAGGGATCTTTCTAGACTGAAGATTGCTAGATTTTTTTATCATTATATGACCAATATTCCCTCTGTACCCCTAACCCTTTACCCCAATTTTTTAATTTTTTTTTTTTTTTTTTTTTTTTTTTTTTAGCACACATCACCACTTGACGTGATGTAACCTTATGCATGTGTTCGTGGACTAACCACCCTTCCTAGGATATGAGCCCAGGAAAACAGGGACTTGGTCTTTTTCTTTAGCAGGGACAGTCCGGAAGCTCTGGCTAGAGCTTGGTATTTCATGGACACCCAATAACTAACTCACCTGAAGCCTAGAAAATCAGCTGCTGGATCAAAATTAGCCATTTGCATAGTTTTGTATCTTCCTTGACAAAACTCAGACTTTTCTTCAAGTTAGCATCTTCTATAGCTAGAGAAGTCCCCTCTTCCTCTGCATGACCTCCATGCCAGTCTTCACTGTACAATGACATCTGGGTTGAGCTCTTGAGGCCCTGGCCAAAGCATACAGGCAAGAGTGAGGGTGGGCCTGAACAGACAAGCTCATGGTCATCAGAAATAAGGGGGGGACCAGGTAGACTGTGAAGTCCGGTGCAGCCTGGGTTACAGTGAGACCCTGTTACACACAAAGAAGCAAATCAATCAAACAACACCAACACTGAGTGGGAAAAGATGGCTAGGCTGAGTCTAGAAAGCTTGGATTTGTGTACCATCTGAAGGAGGATGTGTTCTCTAGGGTTATTATAACAAGGACCAGGTATAGTGTGGCTTAACATAATAGAGTTGTTGTTTTGTTTTGTTTTTATAATCTCATTGCCTGAAATCTAGAAATCAAAAATGAAGCTGTTAGGAAGGCCATGCTGCCCATAAAACCAAGCTTCTAGAAGGTCTTGATTCTCTGGCTTCCCTTGACTTGTGGGCACATCCCCCACCTTCTATGGCATCTTCCCTGTAGGCTGATGTTCACATGGCTATCTCATGATGGTTCTGTGTGGTCACCCTACTCCAGTATGACCCCACCTAACTTAACTAAGCAAGTCTACCTTCTAAATTATGCCATATTTTGAGAGATGAGGTTGGGACTCTGTTGTTTTATTCTCCCCCCCCCCAATACGATTTGGATGCTAAATGTGTGTTTTCTCAAACGTCATCAAATTCCCATCACTAACCATTTAATTCCAGTCTAAGACTAGCCAGAGTTAGGGGCAGTGCTGTACGACTCCCACTTTACCAAAGTGTTCTCTTTTCACTTATGGCTTTACTGAAATGGATATAACTCAAGAACAGCCATAGGCGAGGAATGGTTGCAGGAATGGGGTGTTCTGGAGCTGCCTTCTCTGGGTACCACCTACCAGCACTGAAATGTGGCGGCCCGCCCAGAATCTCTTCAAGTCCTCTTCCTGAGTTTTTGGACTCATCCGCCATCCCTTCCTCTTCCTGGAGATCAGAGATCAGGCTGAAAGGTTTCGTTCTTCACGTTTGCTCTTTCTGGTGAACAATACCCAAACGTGAAGCGATCTTACTGCCTCCCCTGTGACATCGCAATAGCATTAGCTTAGAAACAGTAGAAAAAAAAGCAATCACATGAATAACAAAGAAAATTACTCTTAATCTTTGGGAAATTTAAGGACATTAGAGCTCTGTGGCCTGCACTGAGCTGGGAATAATGACCACATATATTTTATATAATATCATGGACATCAACATTGATCTCTTCTTGGAGAGGGACACAGTTCCACCTATGACGGTGACCTGAGCAATACACTTGAACTTGCTCAGCCTAATGTTTGTTTGTTTTGTCTCCCTGTGTCATTGGAAAGAAATGAAAATTTAGTTGGGTTGGAATAGGAATTTGTACATTATTTTAGCCAAGCTAAAGTTTTCATTTCATCAACAACTATTTACTGAGCAGCCCCTGTGTGGCCACATTGTGGAACCAGGACATTTAGAAAAGGTAGCTCTGGGGTTGAGGATGGGGTTCAGTGGTGGCACATCTGTTCATATGTACAATGTCCTCGGATCCATCTTGGTGTGGAGGCAGAGGAAGCCAACATGGACTGGGAAGATGACTCAATGGGCAGGAACCTTTACCACCCCTGATGACCTGCGTTCAGTTTTCCAACTCACATTAAAAAAAAAAAAAAAAACTGCCACCGGTAATCCAAGCACTCCCTTTTTCCTTAAAATACAGTGGAATCCAGTAGAATGTGGGGAGTTAAGAATGGTGGTATCAGAGCCAGATTGCCTGTGTTAGAATTCTTGCATTTTCATTTAATTAGCTACAGACTGGAGCAGATGGCTCAAAGTTAGCACACCTCAGTTTCTGCATCCTTTGAACAAATATTACCACCCCATTCCTAAGGTTGTTTTCAGAATCCGTGGACGTAACACATGTGAAGTATATAATATGCCTGTTACACAAACAGTCCAGCAAACATTTGCAACCAGCAATATTATTGTTTTCTGGTATCTGCTACAAAAAAAAAAAAAAAATGGCATGATTTAATTCTTCAGTAACATTTATTTCTTGGAAAACTGAGGTCAACCAAGATCATCATTGTTAGCGTTGCTGGTAACACCCCCAAAAGACCCATGGTGTTTTGATTACAAACTATCTGAAAGAAGCAGTCTGTCTGATGGCCTGTGGGTGTCTACATACTAGCTGTGCCCATTGATACCTGTAGCTATAATTTGAGACTTAGATCAGATATGTTGTAGAGCTTGCCTGCCATTGGGGGGGGGGTGGAACTCACTGTTTTCTCTGTCCTTGCTTTCCTGTTCCCAGGAGACTATGGAACACCACTTCCCTGGTACTTCCTTCTACAGGAGTCTTACTGGCTTGGAGGTGAAGGTAAGTTGGGTTTTCTTTTCTTTTCTTTTAATTAAGACAGCCAGGTGGTAGTAGAATACGACTTTAATTCCAGCACTCAGAAGGCAGAGGCTCTGTGAATTCAATACCAGCCTAGTCTGTAGAGTGAGCTCCAGGACAGCCCTCACTACACAAAGAAACGCTGTCTCAGACCAAAAATAAAAAAACCAAAAAAAAAAAAAAAAAAAAAAAAATGGAAACAAAACAAAACAGTAACAGAAACTAGTTCCTTGGGGTCTGTGCAAGATGCCAATGTGGCCCTTCATGTCAAGTGCATGATTCTTGCTGCCTGAGGTGGGCAAGCAGGACATCACAGCATCGCAGCCTCTACAAGCTTACCTTTGAGAACCACAGAGCCAGAGTGAAAGTGGAAAATTGCCAGTTCATCCCGGGGATTAAATACCTGTTGAAGAGGGGTGGCACTATTTCAAATACCTTTTTCCTACTTTTAAAGCAGAGATCCAGGAATCATGAAGGGAGCTTTGGCTTCAGCCTTTGCTGCCTCTCTCCTCATCTGCCATTATTTTCCACGTTCTCGAAACACACAGCAAGGCAGAAGCTGCACTGTTGATCCCAAAGGCAAACACAGCCCTATCGTTGGAGAAAAAAAAGCCAAAAGGACATTTGCCGACAATGCCTCTTAAACATAATTTATCTTTCTTCCTAAACTAAACAGGTGGCCAAGGGCTGGAGAGATGGCGCAGAGATTAAGAGCTCTGACTACTCTTCCCAAAGCCCTGAGTTCAATTCCAGCAACCATCTATAATGAGATCTGGTGCCCTTTTCTGGCCTGCAGCCATACATGTAGACAGAACACCGTATACACAACAAACAAACAAACAAACAAATAATAGTCTTTAAAAAAAAAAAAAAAAAAAGAGGCCAAGAGAGCTCTAGGAATCATAAGAAACCCCTTAGATCACCGTCTCTCCGAGACAAACGCTTAAGTTGTGAGCCACAGTCTCCCCTAGAACTGGGAGGTTCAGGGAGCGAAAACAAAATGCTTTGGAATGTTTGAACTTACCTCTCGCCTATCTACACTTCATTTTGAGTTACTAATCCTGGGTCAGGATTTATCTTTTAAACACTAACATAGATATTTAGTTCTTCTAGGGGGCTAAATCTGAAGTCTTTAAACGGCTTGTGTAGATTTTTGTTCATTTGACATTTTGAGGGATCCCCCTAAAGTATTTTTTCTCTAATATACATATTTAATAATTCAAACAGAGTTTTGACAGCCGGTGTTTTCCATTATATTGTTTTGTGTGCCATGTCTATCTCCAAACTTTTAAATGTTCACTGTCATAAAGTTATCAACCCATCATAATAGGAATGTTTAACACAGAATTGCCCCTAGAATGTTCTTAATGTCAGTGAAACAGCAGTCTCGTGCTCATTTGCCCCCTCTATTATCCCAAGAGGTACTCTGCTATTCAAGAAAAAAAAAAATCTTGAGAAACATGTTCTTTTAAAACGAGGTACATATACTTTTGCTGACAGAAGGGAAATATTTTCACCTGTCTCATAGGCTAGATGAAATTCGATCCCTCACACTATCAGATAAGAAAGCAATGGAGTCACCACCCAGCACCTCTTTTCACAGATGAAGAAATGGAACCCCAGAATTTCTTACAGAAATCCCACCTGACACTAGGGACAGAATCTAGAACATTTCCTGATGAGGAAGTCACTCCACCAGTTATTTAGAAAAATGTTTGCTCTGGCTGCTTTATTTCTCCCGAGGACAGTGTGCTGGCCAGGATGTTGACCTCAGGAATCGTGGAGAATAAACTCAAAGCTGCTTCAGGAACTGGAGTCAGAAGTACAGCAGGCAGCATCTCTGATCACTGCGCCTCAGCCTGCTACTCCCTTATATCCTGCAAATGTGAAAGCCCTGGTGGGCTGATGCTGAAAATACCCCCAGATGCTGGCTCATCCGCACTTGAACCAGAGTCCTAAGGGCTTGGTGTTGGTGGCTTCCTCTTGTTCCTGCTTCCTCTCGGGCTGGATGGCCTTTCTGCTTCTTCCTTTCCAGGATGTCCTTGACACCCTTTTAGGCTAAATGCCAATTAAAAATAAAAATCCATGGTGTGTGTGTGTGTATTGTGTGTGTGTGTGTGTGTGTGTGTGTGTGTGTGTGTGTGTGTGTGTGTGTGTATCACCCTCACAATCCTGAACACCCACCACCTCCCACTGTGGAGTTAGCCTCAAGATTCTTGAATGTGCAAATGGTGGCTTTCTCAAGGGAGCTGTCTCTCAAACTCTGCTTTAAGCTGCCTCTTCATCCTATCACTATAGGTGGGTTTTTACTCACGCTTCCCATGACTGACATGTTGCAAAAAAAGCACCAGATGGTAGGCTAAAGAAAATTAACCTGTTCCAAATTTAACCCTGGGGCAGATTTTTTATTTGTCTGGTTTTGTTGTTACTTTTTTTTTTTTTTTTTTCCAATCACAATTTCTGACATGGGAAACCTAGCACATTAAAAGGAAGAGGTGAGGGTTGGGAATGTGGCTTGGAGGTAGAGTGCTTGCCTAGCATGTATGACTTTCTGAGTTTGGTTCCCAGCTCCCCCTAAAAACAAACCCCAGAGTAAATGGAAACTCTCCCACTCCAAGGCTTCAATTACAAAAGTCCCCCTGGGCCTGATGAAGATGGTGCAATCAGATTTGAGTACCCCGTGGCCTGGCAGCAGGTCAGAGCTGGAGGCCATGCGACAGGCTGGTTTCAGAGCAACACTGGCGCCTCCTGTTGAGGGAGCTATCTTCCTTTTGTGGTGGGGACTCATCTGTTCCCTCTACTCCCCCTCTCCTTGCCTGTCGTTACTGAAGAGTAACATTGGTTTCTGGTTGGTCCAGGTTGTTCGACCAGAGAAGAAAGGGCCTTGGAAAAGACTGAACCTATAACAGAGGAGATGGAGGATCCTGAGCACCCGGAAGGAATGAGTGGTAACACCACCCTCCCAGCAGCAGAGCAGAGTCAAGGCAAAAGCTATGAAGCTTAGCAGTACCAGCAGTGCCAGAGCAAAGCCACAGATGGGTGAAGGGAAGGCCAGGAAGCTGACTCCCTCTCTTGACTGCTGTTAAATACGGCGTCCAGCTGCACACGAGGGGAATGAATGGTCCAACCCAGACATTAGTGCATGTTTCCTGGAGAAAGCAAACCCCAAGTCTGTAGTGTGTTTGTGCCCTTGTTAGGCAAATCCCAAGTGAATTGCACCAATGTGCTGACTTCCGAGGATTTAGCCAGAACAATGACTTGGGTCACTGGGACTTGAAGCGGATATGAGCTATAAGGAAAGACAAAAATAAGTGCAGTAAGGGGAAAGAGTCTAGCAGGACTGACTGCACTTCACTCAAGGTTTACAAACACCGAGGCCATCACAAGCCTTTCCTGGCTCCGGAAGTTACCCAATCATGCCTGGGCTGATGGGCAGGGTACATAAGACTTGCGTTCCTGGCTTTTGCTGCTCTGTCTTCTCCCTTGAACAATTCTTCTAAGGGTTTCATGCCTGAGTGTATGCATTTCTTGGGTTTAGAGAGGCACACGGGCTTTGAGTTAGCCTGATGTTGGCATGAGAATGTCCAGCCTCCAGGCATCCCTCAGGCACCTCTTGGCAAAGCTGACATTGGAGACCCAGATCCTCACAGAGCTGGTTTGCAGGCAGGGATGCCTCTGGAAGACCCTCCTCCCAGAGTGCTTTGATGAGGTCAAAAAGACAGGCAGTGGAGCTGAGGATGGTGGTTCCTTTCCGTCCCAGCTTTAGGCTGGACCAGGGGGCACAGACGGATAGGCAGTGCAATAGATTTGGGAGCACAGCAAGGGAGCCGACAGTTAGAACTAATTCTCTGACAATAATTATTCTGGACTCTATAGAGTGGACTGCAGAGAAGATGTGGTAGGAGGAGGGGGAGAGTGGGTCAACACTGAAGGCGCTGGGAAGCATAGGAAGGAAGGAGCCATGATAAGGAAGAGAGGGCTGTGCTGAGTGCTGAGGACTAAGGGCTGGAGCCAGAAACCCATGAAGAATTCTGTAAACTGAGCCTGAGAGCAAAGATGGAGCTTGGGGTTGACTCAGTATCTAGGCAGGGGCTATTTCAGATGAGTCTGGGCTGTGGGCTCACACCCCACCTCTGCCACTTATAAGCCATGTGACCTCAATAGAGTGATGTCTCAGTCTTGGGCTTTCTAGCCCACTGAAGTGAGCCTAGTGATATCTACCCATAGGACTACGAGTGTGAAATGAGGTAGTTCTTGGAAAGCACTGGAAACAGTACCTTACTCACAGCAAGTGTTAAATCGATGGCCAGTGCAATGATTACCATTGCTATTGTGATCCTCTTTAAAAGCTGCAGCCGTGTGGGCAGGTGACATTACAGGCAGAACACAGGACTGTAGACAGCAGTGTTCACTGAGTGTGTTCATTAAAGTGCTGTGTTTCTCCCATGTGCTTTTCCTTCCAAGATTCCTTCTTTGAACGTGAGCTTCCGGGGTTGGTGCCCGGAGTGTGTGTGAAGAACCTGGTAAAGGTTTTTGAGCCTGGTAGCCGGCCTGCTGTGGACCGCCTTAACATCACTTTCTATGAGAACCAGATTACTGCATTCCTGGGTCACAACGGAGCAGGGAAAACCACCACCTTGTGAGTTTTTTTTTAGCAAAGAGGCTGTCTCCATCTCTTCGTATCCCACCCCACCCCATCCCTTCCCATCATCCCCAGCTTCACTCTTCCCAATAATGTCAGTCTTCAGTATGCTCTCTTCCCTATTGAATTCTGGTGGTAACAAACAAAACACCTTTTTATTTTTTTGGTCCCAAGAATTCCCAAAGCAAGCTGGGTGTGGTGGCTCATGTCTTTAATATCAGCACCTGGGAGGCAGAGGCTGGTTAACTCTGAGTTCAAGGCTAGCCTGGTCTACAGAGTGAGTTCCAGGATAGCCGGAACTACATAGTGAGATCCTTCCTGCCTTGAATACAATGCCCTCCCACCCACTGCAACAAATAAGTCTCTTAAGAATGCTGCAATATTCAAAGCACACTTGAGTATGTTTAATATTCATAAGAAGCAATGCGAGAATGTGGAGTAAGCTTGTGGCCCCCTTTCTGCCACGGAAATGGACATTCACAGAGTTTAAATGGTTTTCCTCGCAGTCTGTGAGTTAGATGGCTCAGTGGTGTATTAGCCAGGTACTCTCCTCACAATTGCCTCTAACACCCCAAATCCCCTCCTTAATCCCCATGTCTCCCCGTCGTTGTCATCCACAGAGAGGATGACGTCATGCCTGCCATGACCACGGTCTGTAGAACACCTGTTTTTAAGGGGCACTCCTTTTCCTACTGATTATTAGGATGTTTCGGCGCTCAGATGGGGGCCGGTTACATTTCTGAGAAAGTGTAGAGAGGACAGTGCAGTGTACTTGCTGCCGGGCAGACGGCCAAGTGCGGAATGACTGAGGCTCTGGTGGGCATCTCAGTCCCACAGTTCTCAAAGGGGCCTGAGCGCCACCTGCTGAGAACAGGCAGCGTGGTTCCCAGGCAGATCTCGCTGGGCGGGTGGAGGAGGGGTTGGGGGGTGGGGTCATCGAGCCATGTGACAGCAGTCATCAAATCCTTGGCTTTCAGAGCCTCGGGAAGGAACAGCGGTGAACACCCTGCCCTGGAATGTGCTCTTGGGCCATTCAGTGTGAATGGAATGTGGGCTGGTGCCATTGTGCTTGGTACTGTTTCCCTCTAGTGGTTGATCAACAAAGATTTCAGCTTCTAAAAGCAGGTCCAGAAAGCCTGCGATTTTTATCAGAACCCAAGACAGCTGGGTGTGGGAGTCTAGGTCTATGTCCCAGCTAACTCCTGTGTTCAGAGAATAGGAAGCTCCATCCAAGACACCGGGACTTCTTGAAGACAAACATATTACTTCACTCAGTGCAGAAGTTCAACTTCCCCTGGGGTTGAAACACAACAGTGCTTAACACTGGGAATCACATAACATTTTAAAGTTTCGCTTCATACTGGTGCCGTTCTAAAGTAGGGTTGACTCACTTAATCTAGACAACTACCTAAGCAGGTCAAGAGTCAGTATGTCTTGTTTTATTAAAGAAAGGGGGAAAACATCATAACACAGTTATGGGCTTTTTATGTTTGGGATCTAAAATTGAAGTTGCCAGTGGTAATTCTTATGCCTGACTGCAGTCAATCAATCAGCAGACACACACCGAATGTGGGCTCAGTCTCTCACCATCTTCGGGGTTCTACCTCAGCTTTGGAAAGGCAACAGCCACTTTCTCCACGGTCAAGGCTGCTTACCCAGGCAAAGCAGTGGGCTGCGCTCTCAACCCCTTTAACTGACCGTGACAGTAATCACAAGGGCTAACCATTAGTAGCCACCAAATGACCACTATGCCAGACCTTCACAGTGGACACTACAACAGAAACTCCACAGTTAGACAGTGACCACTATAGCTGACCACAACGGTGACCACACGACTGACTGACCACAGCAGTGACCACCACAGTACCACTATGACAGACCTTCATAATGGACACCACAACTGCCCACATGACTGACCTCAGCAGCGACCAGTGTGGCTGACCATCCCAGGGAACACTATGACTATCTATCCCAGTGGGCACTACGACTGACCACCACAGTGATGGATGAGAGATGGGGTATCTGAAGCCGGGAACCCCTGAGGCTCTTGATACTGGTCTGAAAGCACTAGGAAATAAAAAAGTGGAGAAAGAAGGCCCTTATGGTCCTAGGCATGAGGACCTGAATGTAGGCACTGGTGCTGAGTAAGCCCTGTGTGGAAAATCTCTGGGCCCTCAGCTGTTTGGTAGAGCTGAGGCAGGAATCGATCAGTACAAGCATCCTCCTGACCCCGGGGTGGGGTTACATTCCTCCTCTAAAGACCTTCTCTTCTCCCACTTGTCCCCGTGTTTGGCAGGTCCATCCTGACCGGGCTGTTGCCACCGACATCAGGAACTGTGCTCATTGGGGGAAAAGACATTGAAACCAGCCTGGATGCGGTACGCCAGAGTCTCGGCATGTGTCCCCAGCACAACATCCTGTTCCACCAGTAAGTGACCTGGAGTTGAGGTACTACTGGCAGGGGTGGGCTCTGAGGTGAAGTACTTGCCTGGCATGTCCATCAACCCTGGGTTCCATCCCCAAGACAGAATGTCTATTGGAAATGACCCCTGCTATGCTGGCCAGTTTTATGTCAACTTGACACAAGCTAGGGACACTGGAGAGAAGGGAGCCTCATCTGAGAAAAGGCCTTAGTAAGGTGCGGCTTTGGCAAGTCCGTAGGACATTTTCTTAATTAGTGATCCATGTGGGAGGGTCTAGCCCATTTTGGGTGGTGCCATCCTTGGCTGGTGGTCCTGGGTTCTGTAAGCTGAGGCTGAGCAAGCCATGATGAGCAAGCCAGCACGCAGCACCCCTCCAAGGTCCCTTCATCAGCTCCTGCCTCCAGGTTCCTACCCTGCTTGAGTTCCTGTCCCAGCTTCCTTTGATGATGAACTGTGATAGGGAAGTGTAAACCAAATAAACACTTCCCTCCCTAAATTGCTCTGGTCATGGTGTTTCATCACAGCAACAGTATCCCTAAGCCACCTGTATCCTGTCCTCACCTGCCCCCAGCGCACATCTTCTCCAGCCCAGTGATTTCACCTGGTCCCACCCTCAAAGCCCTTGTCCTGCTTGGGTAAGAATTGTCCCTCCAAATGTGAGGTTGTGCTCAGAGCTGCGATGTCCCCAGCCAGAGGAGTTTGACACTCTCCCACCCCTTGCTTGCCCTGAACATTTTTTAAACCTAAGGTGATTACATATTTCTTTTAAAAAGGAATTTCTCATGTTTACATACTGTCCCAATATACAAATGGACTTTTTTGTTATTGTTTTTGTTTTGTTTTTTTTTTAAGACAGGGTTTCTCTGTGTAGCTTTATAGACCAGGCTGGTCTCCAACTCACAGTGATTCACCTGCCTCTGCCACCCGAGTGCTGGCATTAAAGGTATATAAGACCACCGCCCAGCCAAATGAACTATTTAAGTAATTTTCTCATTAGCTGTGTGGTCAAGATTGGTCGGTTGCTTTATTTTTGTATCAGAAATAATACCATGGTGAAAATGTTGATTGCTACGTCTTCACATTCATCTTTATTTTCTTTCTTTTGAGACAGGGCTGGCCTTGAACTCGGAAATCCGCCTGCCTCTGTCTCCCAAGTGCTGGGATTAAAGGCGTGCACCACTACTGCTGGCTTCATCTTTATTTTCTAAGATGAATTGCTAGAAATGGAATCTCTTAGCCCATTGCTCTTCTCCTCGGCCTGTCCCCACAGTCTCACGGTGGCTGAGCATATCCTGTTCTATGCCCAGCTGAAAGGGAAGTCCTGGGAGGAGGCCCAGCTGGAGACGGAAGCCATGTTAGAAGACACTGGCCTCCACCACAAGAGAAACGAGGAAGCTCAGGACCTTTCAGGTGCTCAGTGTTGAAGCGACAGGGCCTCAGAGGGAGCGTCCATTGCCTCCCAGCGCACCTCAGCAGAGGGTTGGGGTAGGGCGGTGGTCACAACCCCTGCAAAAGTTGCATATCAGATATTTGCATTACAGTTCATAACAGTAGGAAAAGTACGGTTATAAAGTAGCAACGAAATAATTTTATGGTTGGGGGTCACCACAACATGAGGAACTGTATTAAAGGGTTGCAGCATTAGGAAGGCTGAGAATCCCCGAGGCAGGGCCTCATAAAGGGTGGCAGGGGAGTTCCTAATACGTTCAAAAAGGTGAAGGTACAGTCCAGATGACCAGGTACTAGAGCACAAGTGTGGGATTTCTGCAGATGAAGCCTGAATGCCACTATGGCTTTGGACAGTGTAGGCATGTCTAAGGTGGCAGTATCAGACTGTCAGATTTAAGGCATCTCCATATGACACCAGCCCTGGGCTTTTCTTTTCTCTTTCCCATGCCAAGGGAATATACCACCATCATCTTCCTCCCGCCCCCAGGTGGCATGCAGAGGAAGCTGTCGGTTGCCATTGCTTTTGTGGGAGATTCCAAGGTGGTGGTCCTGGATGAACCCACCTCCGGGGTGGACCCCTACTCCAGACGCTCCATCTGGGATCTGCTCCTGAAGTATCGCTCAGGTGAGGGCTGCTGCTCAGTGCCCTGTGCTCGCATTGAGGTTCTTCCAGGAATCCCATTTCCTCACACCTAGTATTTTATAGATACCTATACTAACAGCCATAACTGCACTCTGGACTGTCAGTGAGTCCAATTCAAGTGAGAGCTTCCTGAGACTTTTACATGAATTCAAGCACAGAGGCACAGATGAAATAGTCTAGAAAGTTGGGCTGGGGGGTGTAGATCAGTTGGTAGTGTTTACACAGCATGCACAGAGCCGTAAGTTCAAACCTAGCACCACACAAACTATGATAGTGCCTGCATCTAATCCCAGTGCTCAGGAGGTAGAGGCAGGAAGATCAGAAATTCAAGATCAGTCTCAGCTTTGTGGCATGTTCAAGGCAAACCTGGGCCACATGAAGCCCCGCTTCAACAAAACAAAACAAGAAGTCTTTCTACCTTTAGTCCTCCAATCTGGAAAAGTGGAGTTACCCTCTGGCTAAAGGGACCTAAAGGCACCCCAAGAAGATTTCTAGCTGTTGCATGACACCTGAGATAAGGTGTTAAGAGCAGGTGGCGGGCTGTCTGGAAGCGCAGAAGGCTGTGGCAGATGAAAATGTTTCAGACAGCTCTTTACCAATCTATCCCAGTGCCTTCCAGATTCACATCAAGAAGTCACACCAGGCAGAGTTCACAAAGCCGCAGTGTGGAAAGCCCCCTCCTCTATCCTTACTGAAGGTTTTCAGGCTAAAATCCTCATTTCCCCCTCTTAATAACAGTTCCCATCTAACACGTGTTTTTACAAAGTACAAGAGTGGTGTTTATTGATGTGGGGACAACACATAGAAGTCCACAGATGCCGACAGTGATAACAGTGAGGAGTGTGTCCCACACATGTCAAATTATTTCACTCATACCCGAGGCTGGATGCAGAGACGCTATATGGGACGACGGCCTTACAGTATGCAGGATGCTAGGATATATCGGTTGTTTTAACAGCACTATTCTGGCTGCAGAATTAGCTACTTTGTTTTTGTCTATTCACTCCAAGTTCTGGGGACCACATCATGCGGAGGTTGCTGTACAGCCTCTCCAGGGCTTGTCTGACCTCTTCCTCACAGGCAGAACCATCATCATGTCCACACACCACATGGATGAGGCTGATCTCCTTGGCGACCGCATCGCCATCATTTCCCAGGGAAGGCTCTACTGCTCTGGGACGCCACTCTTCCTCAAGAACTGCTTTGGCACAGGCTTCTATTTGACCTTGGTTCGAAAGATGAAAAGCATCCAGAGCCAAAGAGGTGGCTGTGAGGTACGAGTCTGTCCGGGGAAGAGACCCAGCGTGGGTAAGAAGGGACAGGTAGTATGAGGCTTCTGTTCTAGACATTTCTACCCACTGGACCCTTAGCTGTGAGAATCAGCTTGTTTCTGGGACTGAGTGGAGATTCCAGTAATTGTGTTCTAACTTACCCTACAGAGATACCCCCAGCTTACCCTGCAGAGACACACCAGATACAACTACTTTTAAATAACTACCCATGTAGCATGGAGTACCACGCGAGCACCTTGCCCTTCAAGACTAGACTGCTTTGTTTAAGCGTCTCTCCTTCATTCCAACATTCATGTTCCCTAACTAAGCCTGGGTTCCAGCGGTAAATGAAATCTAAGAAAAGACATCCTTGGGAACCATAACTAAAATGATGTGTGGGCTGGGAAGCCAGCGGAGACCACTAAGCACACCCTTGGAACCAGGGTCACTGGCAAGTGGGTGTCACCCTAAGGTGGTGGCTTTTATTCTTTACTAAAATGAGGCCGATGGTGCTGGCTGCTGTCCCGTAGGGATATAGTGGAGAACAGGTGTCCCTCATATTCAGATTGCTGTAAGTGTTCTGCTGTAATGCCTTTTACATCTCCAGTGTCAAATCACAGCCTGGTGTGCACAGGGGTCGGGAGGGGGGCAAAATGTCTCTGTAGCTGCTACAACATCACTGACATCCAAAGGGATGCTTGGAGCTCTCTCTCTCTCTGTCTCTCTCTGTCTCTCCCTGTCTCTCTCTCTCTGTCTCTCTCTCTGTCTCTCTCTCTGTCTCTCTCTTTCTCTCTGTCTCTCTCTTTCTCTCTGTCTCTGTCTCTCTCTGTCTTTCTCTCTGTCTCTCCCTGTCTCTCTCTGTCTCTCTCTCCCTCCCTTACTCTTTCTCTCCCTCTCTCTCTCTGTCTCTCTCTCCTTCCCTCCCTCCCTCCCTCCCTTCCTCTCTCTCTCTCCCTCCTTCCCTCCCTCCCTCTCTCTCTCCCCCTCCCTCCCCGTCTCTCTCTCTCCTTCCCTCCCTCCCTCTCTCTCCCTTCCTCTCTCTCTCTCTCTCTGTCTCTCTCTCTCTCTCTATCTCTCTCTCTCTTCCTCCCTCCCTCCCCCTCTCTCTGTCTCTCTCCCCCCCTCCCTGACTCACATTCCCTCTGGGACAAAAATCAAGCAGCTACACCCTCCTAGTGCTCAGATGAAACAGTAGATTAAACAGGGGGGAGGAAAAAAAAAATGTTGGCCCCGGCTGGTGCCGAGAGACAAACAGAGCAGTGGTGACAGCAACTGGCACCGTGAAGATGCTATCATTGAACTGATGTGTATCTTGTCAGTCATTCTGTTGTCTGTTGTAGGGGGCCTGCAGCTGTACACCAAAGGGTTTCTCCGCCAGGTGTCCCGCCCGGGTTGCTGAGATAACCGAAGAACAAGTGTTGGACGGTAAGAGCTGGGCAGGTGGAACCTCAGTTCCGGTTCAGTGGCCATCTTCCATGTTGCTGGGTGTGCTCTGCACTTGAGCAGAGAGAACGCCCGGGGTGCTCTGAAGCCCAATGCCATGCATTGCTCATCTTTTTCTTTGAGCCTGTTCCTCCTCCTAGCATGATTCCTAACATGATTTTAGAGTCATGCACTCAAGAGCCCTGTCCTTAATAAGGAGTCCCGTGTTTGTTCAGCCCCCGCCCTACACTCATTAAGCCTTGGTCTTTAAGTGTCCTCCTGCGCTGTAACAGAGTATGAACACATCCACTGCTCAACGTGTGCCAAGGTACCCTCTGGTTCTCTCTCTTTTTAATATGTTTTTTTTTTTTTTAAATGTGTGTGACTGCCTGCACGTATGAAAGTGAACCATGTATGTGCAGTGCCTGCAGAATCTGGAGAATCTGAGCTTGTGGGTGGAGAGGATGCATGACATCTGTATGCAGTGTCACACACTTCCCAGCGATACACAAGTTCCCAGTGAGCCTCCCTTTAATTTAAGGGTACATTATCTCTCAGAGGCCTCTTCCGATTACCAGAGAGATGCAGTGAATAAGCTCACTGTACATGCAATTGTGTGTGTGTGTGTGTGTGTGTGTGTGTATGTGTGTCTGTGTGTGTATGTGTGTGTGTATGTGTGTGTATGTGTGTGTGTGTATGTGTGTGTGTATGTGTGTGTATGTGTGTGTGTATGTGTGTGTGTGTGTGACTGTGTGTGTGACTGTGTGTGTGTATGTGTGTGTGTATGTGTGTGTGTATGTGTGTATGTGTGTGTGTATGTGTGTGTATGTGTGTGTGTATGTGTGTATGTGTGTGTGTATGTGTGTGTATGTGTGTGTGTGTGTGTGTGTGTGTGTGTGTGTGTCCGTCAGGTCGAAGCTCAGGATCCCAAGAGCAACTCTTTCCGTTCTCAACTACCGCCCACCTCTCACGAGGATGACGTTGCAGTGGACTGCCCTAAAATCCTGCGCAAAAGCAAAACTAAACTTAGGTACTGACCCTGCTTTCTGAACAGAGGAAGGCGTGTGTTTATCAAAGAAAAGGCTTCCTACTGAACACATCCCCCACTCCCGATCATTAAGAATTTACTAAGTGAAATCTGGTGGAATGGAGCACATGACAGTATTGGTGTGCTGTGCTTAGAAACTGGGGGTGCTGTGGGGGAGCCAGGTGCGTTGGCAGAGGCAGAGGTAGGCAGAATCTTTATGAGTTCTAGACCAGCCTGATCTAAATTGGGAGTTTCCACCATCCAGGATGACAGAGTGAGACCCTGCCTCGAGCAACAAGGGAGCCCTGAGAGCCCAGCACCAGCATTACTCCCCAACTCATGTACGGGTAGAGCCTGTGCAGAACAGAAGGCGTTTCTCTGGCATTGTGTCACCGGATCTTACACTTTGCTCATCTCTCTGCGGCCACCTCCCGTGCTGCTGAAAATTTTTCCTCGGGATCTTCCTCGGGGTCCAGACATTGATGTTTTCCTTAAACACATCAACACTAATGCGTTTAGTGGTTATAGCCCATCAAAATCAAGTTGGAATACATCTGTGGCTGGCATGATTTCTAAAGTGTGGCTTTATTTCCATGAAAGATTTTTTTTTTTTTTTTTGTATAGCATAGGCATACTGGGATGGTGGCAAATGCAATAGGTAGTGATACCCCCAATTAGGGAGGAGACCTCCCTTATTCCCCAGTTACCTCCCTGCTGGCTTTACACACACACACACTCACACACACACACACACACACACACACACACACACACACACAGCCCTGCCAGATGGACTCTTCTGAGAGGCTGACACACATCTAAGACACAATCCCTGGGAATCCAGTGACTGGGTCTCACTTCCTTCCTACGAGAACAATGAGTGTGACCCCTACAAGCCACTGGGGCAGAGCTATTTCCTCCAGTAAAGAACTCCCGGTCCCAGTATGAGATCATCTCGGACTGAAGACAATCACACAGTTTGCAGGTGTGACACACAAGCCTTTCATTCTAGCTAAGCCCAGGATCTTAAGGGGGAGCTGTGAGATATTCCAGCCACGTCATTTCAGAAAGAAAGGCGAGACTCTCCTAGGCGATGCTGACCCTTTAAGAAAACTGAACATCACATACCTATAATCCCAGCACTCAGGAGGCTATGGCCAGAGGGGTGTGAATTCAAGGCCAGTCTGAATTACAAAACAAGGCTCACTTTTCTTTTAAAGTTAGGCTTTCAATTTCAAAGTAAAACCTGCTTGTTCATAAAAGCCAATCCTGGCTGTTGAAAGTTATCATGCTGCCACCTCACTCCCTGTGCCATCCTCATCCTCTCCAGGGCTTCCCAGCCTCCTCCTAGTGAATCTTGTTCTGTTCGAGGACAGGTACAACCTAAGGGAAAATGGTGTGGCCCTCCAAGAAGTAAACCAGGCATGGGTGTGATTTAGAAAAGGGCCTAGTCTCCTCTCAAGATGTGTTTGGATAAGTCCCCTACAGTTTCCTTGGGCCAGACCAGGAAGAAGAAAACAACTTTTAACTCCCAGGTTTCCAAAGATTGAGACTAAGCAGCCATGGCAATGAACTTTCTTCCCTGGGCTGATGTTCAGGAATGCAATAGCAGCTAAGTACCAGCCTTGTGCCAGGCACCACTCCAAGCATTGTGTGTACATTAACTCCCCACCCACACAAACAGTCTTGAAGTGGGCAGTCATTCTCCCCTTTCACAGATGAAGAGCTAGGGAAGGACTCATGCAATTTAGCATTCCTTAAGGCAGTAGCCCATCGGACTGAAAAATGGGAGAAGCACCCTCCCTAGGTTGCACAGCTAGCCACCTGGAGTACTTTTGTCACAGAGTCAACTAATCTAGAAATAGACTTGTTGAGTATCGGGTCTAAAAGAAATGATGCCATCAGCCAAGTGTATGGTTCATGCCTCTAATCCCAGCACTCAGGAAAGCCAGTGTGAGTTACTAAACCAGGAATAAACCCTGTCTTAGCAAACACACACACACACACACACACACACACACACACACACACACACACACACCAAAACCACCAAAGTATATAAATTAATTGGCTTTTCTTTTTAAAGATTTACTTACATATTATTTATACAGTGTTCTTCCTGCATGTATGTCTGTATTCTGCAGGCCAGGAGAGGGCACCAGATCTTATTACAGATGGTTGTGAATCACCATGTGGTTGCTGGGAATTGAACTCAGGACCTCTGGAAGAGCAACCAGTGCTCTCAACCACTGATCCATCTCCCCAGGACCCTATAAATTGTCTTTTTTTTTTTTTTCAAGACAAGGTTTCTCTGCGTAGCCCAAGCTGTCCTCAAACTCACAGAGATCTGCCTGCCTCTGTCTCCTGAGAGCTGGTATAAAAGGTGGGCTCCACCATCACCTGGCTAAAGATGGTATATTTGTACACATCTATAATCCATCACTTGAGGATGGAGGTAGCAAGATCAGATTTGATTATATAAAGGTTTTGAGGCCAGCCTGTGCTATATGAGACCCTGTTTCAACGCACACATCCACACATACATGAGAGAGAAGTAGGGAGGGAGGGGAGAGAAGTCAGGGATAGTAGTAGCTTCCTGCCCCTTTCTCAAGTAAGAGAGGGAGAGGAAGGGGAGTGAGGGAGACAGAGGATTGGAAGAGACTAGGAGGTCTAGGCAATCTCACAGTCTTCCAGGTTCTGGAATAGGTTGACTGAAGTTGGTATGGGTCCCTTCTCTTGTTCTAGGGGATGTGAAGGAGCTGATGGACTTGGTGTGCCACCATGTCCCAGAGGCAAAGCTGGTGGAATGCATTGGTCAAGAACTTATCTTCCTCCTTCCAAACAAGAATTTCAAGCAGAGAGCATATGCCAGCCTTTTCAGAGAGCTGGAGGAGACGCTGACTGACCTGGGACTCAGCAGCTTTGGAATTTCTGACACTCCCCTGGAAGAGGTAAGGCAGAGGGAGGGGTTGCAGCTGGCCTCAGTCTAGTGCCAGAAGAGGTGGCTCTTGCAAAAGTCTAACACTAAAGCAAAATCTTACTGCAGCAAAAGGCCAAGATGCCCCACTCCGCAGAGCAACTCTCTCCATCTTTAGCTGGCTTCCTCCTACCTTGGCCCACATGCATACATACTTTTTGCAATTGTGGTCACCATGTGCTTAAAACTTTTTATTTACAGACTATGTTCTTAGAATGTATTTCTGTCCATGGTGTAACAATGCCCAACAAAGTGCAACTAGGTTTGGATCTTCCTGGAAGTAGGAATGCCTGAATCAAATTCTCTTTTCATGTCTCAACAGATTTTTCTGAAGGTCACGGAGGACTCTGGTTCCAGCTCCGTGTTTGCAGGTATGGTGCTGGGCCCCCTGGCTTCTTCCCTGTTTCTCCAGACTTGATCTGGAAACATCTACAGGAAAAGTAACAAAACAGCCATTCACTTTTTCCTAGTGCCCTAGCCCCAAGTGTTCATGCCAGTGGGAGACAGGAATGAGAACTGAATTTGTCTGGGTAGGGACATTCTGGACGAATCAGGATTCTTACCAATGTCAGATTAGTAGATTCCCTCCACCCCCTCAAACTTCACTTCCTACAACTCTGGTCTCTTTTTTCTTCCATATCACCATCTCCTCTCCTCTCTACCAGGCCTCTATCCATTCTTGCCTACATGAGTGACAGCTAGCAGAGAGTCCTTAGAGATAATGATGACAGTTAATATAACCCAGATGCCAGCTACAGTCTCCTGGCCCCTTTGAGATCAAGATAAAAAGAAAAACACTCTTAAACTCTCAGTTAGTAACCTATGGACCAAAATTCCTGTGAATTCTGGCCTTCTTTCTTCTGTGTGTTAGCCTAGGTCCTTCGCTGAATTCCCCAAGGCCACACAAAGCATTCTGCGTGCTGTCTACTTACTGTAGAGGGAATGGAGATATCAGAAAGGTAACTTATCTCCATAACACAAATCACTTTTTTTCTTTTTGAGATTGGGTTTCTCTGTGCCAGGCTGTCCTGGCACTCGCTTTGTAGACCAGGCTGGCCTTGAACTCATAGAGATCCACCTGCCTCTGTCTCCTGAGTGCTGGGATTAAAGGTGTGCGCCACCACCGCCTGACCACAAATTGCTCCCGATAGAACAAGAGGCATGTTCCCACTCTGCTGAAATGGACCCACTGGACCTATTGCTCAGTGTTGCAGTTTTCTTCTGCTGTTTTGGGTCACTAGTCTCCTCCTCTTACCCAGTGTGGCACACTGTAATGCCTTCCTATGCTGTTTCCTTCCTATGGAATTTCTGCTCCTACCTCCTAAGATAATATGTCTTATATGTCATAATATGTCATAATATGTCTCATCCGGCGTCATCCAGTGACGGAGCATGTATCAGCTGTGCCTAGAACTACCAATGGCCATATACAGCAGTTCATATGCACTCCAGCTCACCCATATAGGTGATGAGGTAGGCTATCGAGGCAGTCATCCCTGCAGAAGGGGAAGGGCTGAGTCCTCTGCAGAAGGTAGGGGTAGCTCACTGTGGGGCCCAGGTTCTCTTTTAAGTTCTTTGCAAAGAGTAATTGAGCTCTCTCAACTCCGTCAAAGCCGAAGATTCACGTTAACCAAGACAAGAATGAAAACAGGTTAAAGTATACCACGCGCTGTGATAGATTTAAAAGTTAGGGGCTTTTACCAGGGCAGCATGCTCCTTTTTAACAATCAGCCTGCCAGAATAGTGAAGTCAGATGCTGAGGACTGGTCAGCATGGGCGTAGAGGTGGGCACTTCAGAAATGGTCCAGGGTGGGGTGTTCAGAGTTTAGCCACAGAGTACAATAGACAAACGTCAAACCTGAACTCCATCATTTGATACCCAAATGCCTTTAGGCAAGGTACTTAGCCTCTTCGCACCCCAGTTTCCCCATGTGGAAAATGAGAATAATAATAACATATTCTTTTAAAAGTCATTGAGTGAATTAAATAAATACTGTCAACTCTTTCCACAGCGTGTGATCTGAGATGAAGCTTAAGCAAGACTCTCATGGCAACACTTACAAACTCTCTCACTTCCTGTGGGTCTTTATACTTGACAAAGCACCTGATGTCAGGGTGTAACTTGACATTGGGATAATCTCATGAGGCCGTGAGGATAGGGGCCTGGCCCATCTGGGAAACCTGAGTTCACTGAGGCTGGATGAGGGGTCTAAAGCCAGACACACTAGTGGATCTCATTCTCTGAGCTAGGAGCCTCTATTTTCTACCTTCTAACCAACTCCCACAGTACAGGTGACCAAGTACGGATGGGTTACAGTGAGACCTTGCCCCCAAACAACAACAGAAAGATTATTAGTCTCCATGCCCTATGGCTCTCTAAATGATGTAACGGGGAGGAGAATGTATATAATAATCTCTTACATTTGTGTTTTCCAAATTATTGATCCAATATCCCTTAGGTGGCATGCAGCAGAAAAGAGAATATGGCAGTCTCCAGCATCATTGTTCTGCTCCCACTGAGAAGGTCAGGCAGCCTGCCCAGGGCTCCCACACCTGCTTCCCAGGACAAGTGGATTCTTCCAAGGATCAGCCTTCCCCAGAGCCAGAGGCACCCAGTGCCCCACTCAACACAGGCGCACGGCTGCTTCTTCAGCATGTTCAGGCGCTGCTAGTCAAGAGATTCTACCGCACTGCCCGCAGCCACAAGGACTTTCTGGCTCAGGTACGGCTGTGGCCAGTTTAGGTCTGTGGGGCGAATCCTAACTTTCTGTCTTCTCTGGAGCGCCTGTGTGGATGGGTTCAACCACTACCTAGAACACTTTCTTCAGCTCCTATCACTTTACTTCCTCCTTGCCAAGCCTTTATTTTGACTCTGGGTTTTGCAAACCTTCTTGAAGGGACTGGGCCTCATTTAGCGTAAAACACAGGATAGGACCACATTTGTCAGTGTTGTATCTATTTTCATAATGAAAGGTAAAGTTATGTGCTTCATTCATTTTTCTAATGCCCCCCCCAAGGTTAAGGCCATTGTCCTATTTTGAGACAGGGTCTCATGTATCCCAGGCTGGCCTCAAACTTGTTATGTAGCTAAGAATGACGTGGAACTTCTGGTCCTCCTGCCTTCACCTCCTGAGTGTTGAGATTAAAGACATGTACCATTAAGCTCGATATAATAAAGCTACAGATTGAACTCTGGGCTTAATGCATGCTGGGCAAACACTCTACACCATCTCAGCTCTATGCCCATCCTTCTTTCTTTGTTTTTCATTCAAAAAGAGAACTCTGGTTCAAAGAGAAGCAAGTGATTGGATTTTTCTTTAAACATGCCTTTAGGCCCTGGCTGAGCATGGTGTACATTCAGGTTCTTGTATGACGCACGAACATTCTGTTTCCTTCTGCATTTATTACTACCTTTTACACGCCTATATTGTTCCCCCATGGGCCTGTCCTTCACTACATCTGAATGTGACATGGAGAATATATGCTTAAAAGAATGTGTGTGCCGCATGTGTGCACTGTATGGGTACACGTGTGTGCCCCGGATGCCTTCCTGTGCATGTGTATCGTCCCTTGTACATCAGCTTGTGTCTCTATGGCTATTTCCCCACAGATTGTTCTTCCTGCCACTTTTGTGTTTTTGGCTCTGATGCTTTCCATCATTGTGCCTCCATTTGGTGAATTTCCAGCTTTGACCCTTCACCCCTGGATGTACGGACACCAATATACCTTCTTCAGGTGTGTAGATTCATCCCTGGGGGACACCATTATCCTCTGACATGTGATATTCCTGGACCTCGTGCTTGCTAGAAGGGTTTTAGCCCCGCCCCCTTCCTGGAACTCATCACCAAGGTCGAAGGAGTCCTGGGATTGTTCTTAGAAGGGAAAGCTAATGTAGCAGTCACTGTTTAGCAATGTGGTACCCAGTGGAAGACCGACAGGAAAGAGGATGTGAAGCCTGGGAAACGAAGCTCCATCTTTTTGAGACCCAGATGACCATACATCAGACTTGTAGGTGTGTATGGTAGGCTACCCCACTTCCAGGAGCCCCATAACCATTCTAAGTCAAGGCTCAGTGCCTCACATTCATGCGTGGCATGGAATTCAGTAAACACAAATCTGCGTGTCAGTGACCACTGTCCATTCTGTTCTAGTCTGACTACCAGGTGAGCATCTCTCTCTCTCTCTTCCTAGCATGGATGAGCCCAGCAATGAACACCTCACAGTGCTGGAAGATGTCCTCCTAAACAAACCAGGCTTTGGCAATCGTTGCCTAAAGAAAGAGTGGCTTCCGTAAGTCTTGCACTAACACCAACAGCTGTCCTAGGGGACCCCAAAGCCAGCCTGGAAGTGTTGGGAAAGACCCCTCAGTCTTTCCCTGTATTATATGAGACATACCCATAGCCAGCACTGCACTTACGCAGCTTCTTCCTTAAGCAGAACGTACATCCTGGGCAGCCCCGGTCATCGACAGCTCTATGTGTCTCAATATAGAAAATTTCTATATTCTATATCTATGGATGGAAGAAAATGAAGAATATGCTATTATATAAATTGGGCCTTGAATAAGATAAATTATTTCTATGGACAGCTCTCATTCATTGTTGTAACTACAGAAAAGAGAGGTGCAGGAGATAGTTGAAATCCTGAGCTGGAGAGATGGCTCAGAGGATACGAGCATTGGCAACTCTTCCGGAGGTCACGGGTTCAATTCCCAGCAATCACATGGTAGGTCATAACCATCTATAATGAAATCTGGCGCCCTCTTCTGGAGTGCAGAAACACATGCAGGCAGAACACTGTATACATAATAAATAAATAAATCTTAAAAAAAAAAAAATGACAGTTGAAATCCACCAGGAAGCTTCATTGTAATTGTGGACATCTTTCCTCACCCAATCTTCCCCCAAAGCTGTTGCTAGAGAATAAGATAGACATATTTCAGGTTCTTCTGTTATGTTCCTTTTTTTTTTATATCTCTCAACAGCAAAAGCCTCGAGACAGAAAAACAGAACAAACAAACAAACACACAAACACAGAGAGTCTTCGCACTAGGTGATTACTCTCTAGCCTGTGCATTGTCACCTGCAGGACCCCAGTTCTGATATTCCTTAAGCAGACTCTAATTCCCAGGAGAGGAAGAAAAGGAGACAGCTACAATGATTCCTCTTTTCTAGGAATTAAAAAAAAGTCAGCAGTAGGATTGACTGTGGAATACTTTCTCATTTTTCCATAAGGGAGTACCCCTGTGGCAACGCAACCTCCTGGAAGACACCTTCTGTGTCCCCGAACATCACTCACCTGTTCCAAAAGCAGAAATGGACCGCAGCCCACCCCTCTCCCTCCTGCAAGTGCAGTACCAGAGAGAAGCTCACCATGCTGCCCGAGTGCCCTGAGGGTGCTGGAGGGCCCCCACCCCCACAGGTACCGGCATCATTTTTAACAAGTGCATACCATTTCCGTGTTTTGACTGATCTTTAAATTATTTCCCATGGTTGATCGTTTAGATTTTAAAATGATTTTCTCCATTATAAATAATGTTATGATGTATATTCAAGTGTTAATATGTTTACATAGTGATGAACAGTTTTAATTACGCTTACTCTGGGGGGGGGGATGAACCGTCTAGAATGATGTAAGGCCCTGGGTTTGATATTCATTACAAGAAAGGAAGATGGGGGCAGGGACAATCTATGTGCCTATGCACTGTGTTTTTAACATGCACACATACAGCCAGGACTCACCTGTGGCAATAGTGGCATACATTGTACTCTAAGCAGTGTTGCCTAGAGCTGTGTGCTCTGTATCACAGAAAGCCCTTCTTGGAGTTTTAGGGGGTGCCTTCAAGGGCAGGAGAGTCCCACATTTCCTCTGGGGGTGGGGAACAGCCTCCTTGGTTACTTGAATGGTTGGAATGGTTTATTGCTGACTCTCAGTGAATGGATGATTCCCAGAGAATCAGTGTATTGCAGGATCAGGGCTCAGGCATGGAGTCAGGGAGGCATGGTTTGGTTTCTTAGCCTCTGAGTCTTCTTCATTTTCCCCCCTGGAGGATGAAGAGGACTACACTTAGTTTATAGTGTTATCATGAGGAGTCAGAGAAATACTGTGTGTAATGAATTATTTAGGATTAGAGTCAGCTCACTCAAGTGACAGCAACCCTAACCTAAGACAAGATACAGCTTGCCCCTTGCCTGTGTACATGGGCAGTCTAAGGTGTTCGCTTCTGTTGTTGCTCTGAGTTGCCCAGGCCTCTGACTCTGCAACCAGGGTGATAGAAACTATTTGTTAGGCAGTAGAGTAGAAGACATTAACAAAAAGATACAACAGAGGTCTTAAATGTGTACAAGGAAGACTTGTAGAAGCTACTTCCAAGTAACTGTCATTGGGCAGGACCCAGCATGGAGAAGGACCAGGGACTGACACTTTCGTTCTGCACAGCCTGTGCCCGTGGGAAAAGCCATACCAATAGCAACAGGAAGAAGCTATAACGAGACAACTAAATGTTACCATTGCATCTGCCACGGCTGCTGGCCAATCTTTTTCTTTTTTTAAATTCTGAAGCATATGCCTTTATATTTCTCAAGAAACATGTTCTCTCTTTGGATGACACCTGCACTGCTACATTGCAGGGATCCCTGACTCCCTAGGATTTGAGCTGGGAGGAGAAAGAGTCAAGCCTTGCTACACAGGAGTTTATTTCCTAAATGAGCGGTAGCGTCATGGCTGCTGTCTAACGCAGAAATTTACCTTCCATGTAGCATTGTCCCTTGACCCTTAGGGAGAAGTTCAAAGTCTGCAGCTGTATTTTACCCCTGAGTCTCCACATTGGCACTCATATCTCCTTAGGAGCAGAACTGAATGTCACACATCTATATAGCTACCACTTCTCATACACATAAGTACATGTATACACATGTATGCACACATACATGTGCATGCATTCACACCCACTCACCCTCATTTAGCACCTTCCCATTCAGCCAGGAATAAGAGCAAAGGAAGACCCCGGTTCAGAGGTGGAGGATGGAAAGCGGGGTGGCAGCATCTGGATAGTCAGGGCAGCAGATGCCATGCTCCGTAGCACTGCTCCCCACACCAACACTTTTTCAATAGTGGTGGGTCTTGATACAGGAATACCCCACCCCTGACTTCTACTCTACACAGAGATAAAGTAGGAGCATCAGTGGGCACAAGTTTTAGAAACCATTTGCCACAGCCTGCCTCATGCATCAGCAATTGTCCCAGCCTACTACCAGGGTTGCTTGGTTAGGTACTGTGGTCAGTTAGAGCAGCAGGTAATAGACAGCAGGGAAGTGAGATGCTGGTGCTCCCAGGTCAACCACAGGGAAGCTGGCCCGCTTTTCTTAGCTCCTCTTGCTCAGTAAGGTCCTCTCTTGTGAAAACAGCAGTGGTGGGGTCGTGTATGCAGAGCCTTTACCATGGTCCCCATCACCCTGTCACACGGTCCCTGTCACTAGATTCTACCTCACCTAGCAGAGAAGGAAGATGATGAAGAATGTGAACTAAGGCCAAATGAGGAAGGGGAGGGATCTAGAAAACACATGAAAAACAATAATGCATTTTGATGATAGTTTAATGCCACCTTGAATCCTGTCAGCCTCTTCTGTGTGGCAATCTAGACAAAGTGACCTATGACACTGACTAACCCAAGAAACTCAGCACTGTGTGATATTGCCACCTGGTGGCCAAAAATCCAGCTCGCCACATCTCTCCCTTCCCCTCCTTCCTAGATATACTTTGGAAGTGATTTGTAAAATATAAGGTGCCATTCAAATTATTTCACTTGCATTCCAGATGTATTATCGGACAGCTGCATGCTGGGTGCTGGGGGTGTGAAAGCTAGCAAGCCAGAGAAGCCCTCTGCTTTCACAGAGATGGGATAGTGTAGAGGCAGGCAGTGGTTCAGGCAAAGGAATGTTTCATGTGAGGTGAACGCTGTGAAGGTACATGAGGTGACCGATGGATGCTTTTTATCTTTACAGCTCAATCTGACAGGGGGTGGAGAGAAGAATGTAGATGCCCAAGGGCAGAGTCATGGAAACAGTTTGGAAGTTTCTGAAGAGGTGTACGCAAGGCCTAGGTGGTGGTTTAGACTGGGGTGACAAGGTCAGAACGGAAGAGAAAGGTGTGTGGGAGACTTGTTTTGCAGTTAAGCTCTCTGACAATGGATGGAGAGAGGACAAGAGGGTGGGAATCAACGATGAATCCCACCTCACTGATGTCGGAACTGGAAAGCTGCCGGAGTTGTGGTTAACATCTCCCGGCATCCAGGTCCATAATACATTTTGGAGAAGAACAGTAGTTTCACAAACTCTAATGTCTCTTCGTCCCAGAGGACACAGCGCAGCACTGAAGTCCTACAAGACCTCACCAACAGGAACATCTCCGACTACTTGGTAAAAACGTATCCTGCTCTAATAAGAAGCAGGTAGGCTCCCCGGTCACGTGTGCAATCCTGGCTGCCTGTTGGCAATGTCAGCCATGGCAGGAAGTCGGTTTCCCACTGTTAACTGTGAGGGTGGCACCCTAATGTGGGGCCACATACAGCAGGAAAATGTAACTGAGGTATATACACATAGGGGGCAACTTGAGGGTGTTTTTATTTTGTTTTGTTTTGCTGCTTGTTTCTATGTGTAAGGTAAACAGTCAAAGTTTATCCCAGGCACTATTTCCAAGTGTCACAAAAGCGGTTTTTAATAAAGAAATCTTATCTCTTAAGGAGTTGAGAAAGAGAGACAACGTTTGTAGGGGCGGGGGTGGGGCGGGGGTGGGGCGGGGAAGGATGTTGAGGAGTAAAGTAGAGGAAGAATGAAAGAGACACAGAAGGAGATTGGGAGGGGCAAGGCAGGGGGACAGCATCTGGGCAGAAGCCCAGGTCAGGCACTGACTGGCTGCGGATGGCTGTTGGCACAGTCATTATCACCTGTCACCGCCACCCTTGAACACATCCACAGACACTTTAGTACCTAGATCTCTCGGCTCTGTGACTGTTCTTATCAAGCCTGGCTTGGGGTGGAAGGCCTTCTGCAGCTTGACAAGGAAGTGTGACCCAGTGTCCACGTGCTCCTATGGCTTTCAAATGCAGCACACTGTCTACTGTCTAATTTTAACAGTACTTACAGTTAGTTGCCTTCCATGGTAGAGCCTGAGTAAGTGAGCAATGGATCTAAAGGGCTGGAGTGTGCTGCTGGGGGAGGGGAGGGTGGCAGGGCCAACCCAGCTGTGAAAGAAAGGAGTGCCACCAATCCCAAGCCAAAAGCAGAGGGGTGAATTTATTCACTAATTCAATAAGCAAAACCACTCTAAACCTGGTCCAATAGCAAATCTGCATTATGGAATTTTTGACTTTTACTTGATGGCTGATGACGATGACAGTTCTGGGCCAGCCTGAACTCTAGGGACTAGAGTTTCCTCATTACATTGTTACCTCCAAATGCCCAAAGGTCAGTGTCTTAGCTGAAGGAGGAGTAAGTCACAGAATTTCTCTATTAAAGAGGGAGGGCTTCCTTCAAGCTTCACTCCACACCTTTCACTCCACACCGGTACAATTGTTGCCATGTTTTCTAGGACTAGACTGAGTTCACAGGTCTGTGAGGCCCGTCTAAAGCGCTAGCCAGAGGGTCTAGCGTGCAGGAGGCAACTGGGAGAGCTGGGCTTGGAACATAGCAGTCCTTTCTCCGTGTGCAGATTCATGTGGGTCTCCAGGTAGACCAGCTTCCACACTACCTTGCTTAGATATCTGGAAATACAAAAACATCTGTGGAACTGAGACACCCCAATGACTAGAAAGAAAAGTTAACACTGTTGCTATTCTGATGACATTTATTTTTATTTTGGCTTCCAGCTTAAAGAGCAAATTCTGGGTCAATGAACAGAGGTAAGAAACTTGGGAGGGTGATTGGAATAGTTAATTTATAGATATGGCTACTAGATCATTAAATTGGCTGATGCTGGGGGAAAGATAATATGATTCCACGAACTATGCAGCAATCTCACTACCTTTTAGCATAAAACGTGTTAGGATGTTGCTGACTGAGGCTGGGAGATGAGCCTGTGGAGGGAACCTGGGAAGTTCAATTCAGTAGGTGGCACTCTTTCCTCAGAGTCAGTTTTGCAGTGATGACCTGAAAAGATTTTAAACCGCAGTCATAGGAGGTCCTGCCTTTCAAATGAAGCAGGCACCAGAAGCTTATGGTCCTAGAACTCACTCTGTAGACCAGGCTGGCCTTGAACTCACATAAAACCCCCTGCCTCTGCCTCCCGAGTGCTGGGATTAAAGGTGTGTGCCACTGGGCCTGGAAAGATACTATTTTTATGATGAGTTAGAATCTTAGATTGTAAGTGTAGATGTTCCCTGTTCCATTTAAGTTTCAAGGGAACTGACCCAGCTCCAGAATCCATCCTGTTCGCTTTCTTTTCTTTCCTTTTCTTTTTTCTTCTTATTTTATATATCGATCCCAGTTCCCTCTCCTTCCCATCCTCCCATGCCACCCCCAACTTCCCACACACACACTCTCCAGGGAGGATGAGGCCTTCCAGGAGGAATCATCAAAATTTGTCAAGTCATTGGGGGTAAGGCCCTCCTTTGTGTCTCTAGGCTAAGGGAGTATCCATCCATGGGAAATGTATTCCCAAAGTCCTTTCATGCACCAGGGATACATCCTGGTTCCACTGTCAGAGGTCCCTTAGACTGTGCAGGCCTTCTAACTGAGACCAATGTTCAAGGGTCTGGGTCAGTCCTATGCTGGTTTCCCAGCTATCAGTCTGGAGTCCATGTTCATGTCAGCTGTCTCTGTAGCCTGGTGCATGGATGTTTGGTTCAAAATAGGCAAACCTGAAGCTATCACGACATCTGACTGCAGACTTCAAAGTCTGTATAGTGGTTGAAGGATATGTGCATATACACATATGTATGTAATGATTAATGAAAACAGGCCATTAATCTGAGAGAAAGGAGGGCATATGGGAGGTTTTGGAGGAAGGAAAGGGAAGAAGGAAATGATGTAATTATATTATAATCTCAAAAATAAAAGAAATTAAGGTATGGACAAATAGGCCCATGGAGTAGAATAGAGGAATCACACATAAACCCCCACAGTTGCAGCCACCTGGTTCTCGACAATGGTGCCAAAAACATATGCTAGAAAGAGGATACCCTCTGTAATAACTAGTTATCCACATGTAGACAACTGAAACTAGATTCTCTTTTCTCACTCTGCACAAATTGACTCAGAATAGACCAGAGATCTTAAGGTAAGTCCTGAAACTTTGTAACTACTGAAGGAAAACTGCTTCAAGATATAAGCACGGATGAAAGGTTCCTGACAGCTCAGGAAATAAGAGTGGATTGAAGGTGCCTATAAAGCAAAGACAGTAATTACCAAAAGAAAGATATGACCTCCAGAATGGAAGAATGTCTTTACCAGCTATCCGTTCAACAAGGGACTAATATCCACAACATATAAAGAACTCATAAAGTGAAATACCAAAAGAACAAACAAACCAATAAATGAATACACGAAGTCAACAGACCTTTCTTAAAAGAAATGCAAGTGCTTAATAAATACATGAAGAATGTTCAACATCTTTAGCTACCAGGGGAAACAAATCAACTACACTGAAATTGCATCTCTCCCAAGTCAGAATGACTGTCATAAAGAATAGCCACAAATGCTGCTGAGGGTACAGAGGGAAAGGAACCCTTATGTGTCGTATGTGGGAATGGCCACCCAGACACTATGGAAACCAGTACACAGGTTCTTCCAAAAACGGAAAGTAAAACTGTGTTTAACCTACACCACTCCTGACATATTTCCAGAGGAACATAAATTACACACGACAGAGATAATTGCACATCTAAGTTTACTGCAGCATTTTTTGTAACAGCCAAGCTAAGGAATCCACCTAGGAGCCCATTGAAGAGAATGGGATTTGTGGGTTTATATGCACCATACAGAATAATGAAATTATGTCATTCTCAGGAAAAGGCATGAAACCAGAGATCAAAATCTGCTACATTTAGACAAATATATGCTTTGCTTTTGGATCTAGAGATAGAACTATTTGGAAAATGAAAGTTTGTAAAGTGGGACAGCATTGCTCGATAGTCCAGACAGACCCCCCCCCATACCATATGCACAACTCCTTATAGAAGCTGAGCTCACCCTGGCGGGCAAGGGCGTGGTGGGTGTGAACCTGGTGGGCACCATGGCACTGACAGGAGGCTATCTTGTTGCCTTGCAGGTATGGAGGAATCTCCATCGGAGGGAAACTCCCTGCCATCCCCGTTACAGGGGAAGCGCTTGTTGGCTTTTTAAGTGACCTTGGCCAGATGATGAACGTGAGCGGGGTAGGTAAACAGACTGGAGTTTGGGGTTGAGTTCTTGACTTGTTTGAATCTTAAGAGATGGAAATTATCCTATGTACTACAGAAGGAGGGGATAAGAGAGGAAACATTTCTTTTTTTTTTTGTTATGATAGGGCCCTGTAACCAGAGAGGCCTCTAGAGAAATGTTAGAGTTCCTCAAACATCTTGAAACCAAAGACAACATTAAGGTAACTGACCTGAAGCTAAAAATTCCTGTGAGGCCATTGTTTGCCTGTTTTTTACCTTGCTTATTTAAATTCTATTCCACCTGCTGAAACCAAGTGAGGAATGCCTGACAGTTCCTCCTCCTCATTCATGTTCACGCTGCTGCTGGTAACTTTTCCTTTATTTTTTTTTTTTATTTATCTATTTATTATAATATGTCTGTGTGAGAGTGTCAGATCTTGGAGTTACAGGTAATTGTTAGCTTCCATGTGGGTGCTGGGTATTGAACCCTGGTCCTGTGGAAGAGCTGGACCATCTCTCCAGTCCTGTAGCTTTTTGTTTAAATAGCCTGTTTGTGTCCCTTCTCTGGAGCCTGGGTTGTAGCCCAGCCCATCCAATCAAGCCTGTCTCTGCCCTCTAGGTATGGTTTAACAACAAGGGCTGGCATGCCCTGGTCAGCTTCCTGAATGTGGCCCACAACGCCATCTTACGGGCCAGCCTGCCCAAGGACAGGGACCCTGAGGAGTATGGAATCACCGTCATCAGCCAGCCCCTGAACCTGACCAAGGAGCAGCTCTCAGAGATCACAGTGTGAGCTGCCACCTCCCCAGGCTCTCGGCTTCCTTCCAATCCTCTCTCTCTCTCTCTCTCTCTCTCTCTCTCTCTCTCTCTATCTCTCTCTCTCTCTCTCTCTCTCTCGGGAAACCACAGGGAGATTGCTTAGTGTTGTGAGGTGCAGGGCTGGGTGGTAATGTCTAATTGGACTCGTATGAATGTGCCGGCTTCCAATGCTTCCGGTACCAAATTACTTGGCTGTTCTTTCCCTTCTCTGTTCATTTGGAAGCAAACTAACACTTTACCCCATTCCTTTTGGGCCCTTGATAACAAGTTCCTCCCGAATTACACCACTAACCTCGCTGCCCTGCCAGTAACAAGAGAACCTGCCAGGACTTGGAAGGTTCAAGGAGGCTCCTTCATTTCCTTGGCGTAGCTGTAGATTCTGGTAATTTCCCACAAATAACCATGCTTTGGAGCTGTTTGCTTTCCTCAGAATTGATTGGGCTCTCATGTCTCAGCCTCAGGCAGGAAGAGCATTGATGGTGTGTGTGGTACCATTTGCTCTATTTGAGGCCTATGGAGAAGGGAATTTAAGAGAGGGATTTTTGTTTTAAGCGTTTCAAGGCTGGGTTTCTCTATGTAGCCCTGACTTGTCCTGGAACCCACTCTTTGGACCAGGCCTTGAACTCAGAGAGACTCGCCTGCCTCTGCCTCCCAAGTGCTGGAATCAAAGGTATACGCCACCATTGCCTGGCTAGAAGCATTTTGTAAGCGCAACCTTCTGGGAAGCTCTAGGAACCCCCCAGAGTTCAGGCAGGATCAGTGTCTACCTACTCCCGAGCCAAATGCCTTCTGTGTGGCTACAGAGACCAGCCTCACATCCCTTGAGTTTACATGTGACCGTTTTCCGTGACATGTGATCTCAGAGAACACAGGTCTGTCAGTGCCTGCAGGGAATCAAGAGTCTATAGAAAAATTCAGAACTAAGAAGGATTTGAAATTGCCACACACATTCATTTATGTATACCACGGTACATAACTATATGTATAGCATAATAAATGAAGCTGTCTAGAATGTTCTCATGAATCAAAAAAGCAACCTATACAAACATCCATTTCGTCTTGATTAAAACAATCATGTGAGATGGTGAGCTTCACTAGGGATGTGGGTCACATGGGTTGGATAAGGACTGCTCAGAGCCTCCTGTGTACCTTCTCTGGCTTTCTGACGGCCCCTGTCTCTGGTCCTGCTGCAGGCTGACCACTTCCGTGGATGCTGTCGTTGCCATCTGTGTGATTTTCGCCATGTCCTTCGTTCCAGCCAGCTTTGTCCTTTACTTGATCCAGGAGAGGGTGACAAAAGCCAAGCACCTGCAGTTCATCAGTGGTGTGAGTCCTACCACCTACTGGCTGACCAACTTCCTCTGGGACATTGTGAGTGCCAGGCCTTCCTTCCCGAACCTCCGGAGCCCAGGGTGGGACTAGCGTGTGTCTGGACAGGAAGGAAGTGCACATTGCCAAGGCTGCGGGGGCCATGGTCATGTGACTGCTATGCCTTGACATCTTCTTAAAAAAAAAAAAAAGGCAGGTGGGAACTAGCCTTTGGGAAGACCATGGAACATAGTTAATAGTCACTGAGTAGGGATGCTCTGATCCATCACCAAGAGGGCTCTGATCTACCCCAGGATCTCCATGTGCCAGAGATGAGGCTGATCATGCTGTCAGTAGCATGGGTGTGAGCAGGTACTACTGAAGGAATCTTCCTCATCTTCTCCTTCTCAAGTCCTGTCTCAGCCTCCCCAAAGGGGAAGGTAGAATTTTTTGTGATAAATAGAAGCTAACTACTAACTCTGAACCTCAGGATAAACAATGAACAACTTGTAGCATAACCCACTTCAAGTACTGCATGGTACATATTTGTACTAAAAGTTATTGGCTGCTTATCAGAAATTTGAATTTAATTGGGCATTTTATATCGTAATTTGCCAAATCTGGGAACACTGCCTTATTTTACTTCTTCTAAGTAAGTAGGGGCTAGTGAGAAGGTTTAGCAGGTAAAGGTGCTTGCTGCACAAGCCTGATGACCTGAGTTCGATCCCTGGAATCCGTGTAAAGATGGAGAGAAGTGACCCCAGAAAAGTGTTCTCTGCCTGCACACACATATGTGATTGTGGCATGTACACCCATACATATAGTGCATACATACTCACACAGTAATTATTTTAAGGGACCAGATCCTTACCATATTAGTTTAGCTACCATGTTAGGGAAAATTAATAAAATAACAACAACAAAACAAAACAAAACAAACAAAAAACTCAGATCAACAGCAAACATGGATCAGTATTGGTGGGATCAGAAAGAGATTAGAATGCTGTATACATTATCACAGGCCACAGGGTCAAAAGGAACTGTTAGCTGAGTCTAGTTATGATGTGACAGGGACATTGTGACACCATGGCATCTTTTCTTGGTGTCTTTGAATCTTTCGTTTTTTGAAACAGGATCTCACTATGTAGCTGGCTTGGAATTGGATATGTAGACCAGGCTAGCCTCAAACTCACAGAGATCCACCTGCCTCTGCCGAGAAAGTTCTGGGATTAAAGGCGTGTATCACCACACCTGGCCCATGAGATCTCTGTTCTGTCTCAACATTGCAAGAACAAAATGAGGCTTCTCTCATGATGATAAAACATATTGGCTCTTGGAGACCAGCACAAAGGACTGTCTCCCCGTTGCTTTTACTAATGATGCCAAATATAAGGATTCTTGATGACATGGTTCCATTGACCTTACTCAAACTTATTATGTAGCTGTCACTTAACAATACAAGACTGGAAAACTTCACCGGCAGCTGAATTATTTCCTTTCTCTTCTACCTGAATAAGAGTTCACTCACAGGGAAAAGGGGAGGTCAGCAACTACGAGCTTCTCTTGGTACAGTGATTTTAGCAGGAAAGAAGTTGGGCTTGCCTGCCTTAAAAAGTTGTTAAAAGCATTGACTTTCTTTCTTACTATTTTTTTTTAATTAAAAAAAAAAATTGTACCCTCGCCAGCAAGGAAGACGAGACTCCGGGTAGATCTTCTTGCAGTTTTAATCAGGATCCTTTAAACATGTTGCTTCTGGCCCGTGGAGGGAGGGAGAGAGGGAGAGAGAAAGAGAGAGAGGGAGGGAAAGAGGGAGGGGGAGAGGGAGGGAGGGAGGGAGGGAGAGGGGGGGGACCCCTGCACAGGCTTAAATACCCTTGAGCTAACCAACCCCAGTGAGCCACATGGACCCTGCAGATAGGCTACTCTAACTCAAAAGCAGACAGGCTGAACAGACTTAACCAATAAGGGCTTATTTACACCAGAGAGCCTTCACCAACCGTAAGGTGTAAGGCGGAAGCCAGCGCCACTTTAAGGCGTGGCACTATGCAGCTCTCTACAAAAAATTATTTTTAATTTTTGTTTGTTTAACATTTTTTGAGACAGGGTTTCTCTGTGTAACAGTCCTGGCTGTCCTGGAACTCACTCTGTAGACCAGGCTAATCTCAAACTCACAGAGATCTGCCACCCAAGTGCCGGGAAAAGATGTGTGGCACCAACTACCCAGATAAAATGAGTCTAGGATCTTTTTTAAAAATGTGTTTTTATTTTACTTGTGATTAAGTATGTGTTTGCTTATGTGTATACATGCATCCTTGATGCCCAGAAGAGAATGTCAGATTTCTTGAAACTGGAGTTACAGTCAGTTGATAGAAGCTGTGTAGGTGTTGGGGACCAACCTGGGTCCTCTGCAAGAGCAACAAGTGTCCTTTACAGCTGAGGTGTTTCTCTAGCTCCTGTTTCACTATTTTAAAGATGACATGTATAATTTACACTTGGGCCTGGCCCGTGTGTGTGTGTTTATGGCTACAAAGAGAGGTCTTGGAGTCTGTAGAAAGGCATGCCTGCAAGGAAGGGATGAACATCTCGGGTAGAGGTGGCACTGGCAAAGTAGACAGCAGCAAACCATTCTTTCAAGGCCCAGATGATGTTAGCTACAGCGTTGCAGGCTTCCTGACACTCTAGAGATGTATAGGTCGCTGGAAATCTGAGCTCTGTGGTCTGCAATTAAAGTTCTCATTACTCTCATTAGTCAGTGGCAAAAAGACAATGCATGCCTGGGGAGTCATTGTTGAACTAACAATTAAATGTTTATATCATATACTCATCACACCTGTGATGGGAGATGTCATTCTGTAAATATGTTTCTCTCATTGATTAATGAATAAAACCTTGTTGGCCAATAGGAAAGCAAGATAGGCAGGACTAGGAGACAAGGAGGATTCTGGGAGGTGTAGTAGGAGGGTCAAGATGTAGAGACTTGAGAGAAGAGGTCCCGACCCTCTCTCTGGTAAGATAATACCACGTGGAAACACTTAGATTGATAGAAATGAGTTAATGCACAAGACAGAGTCAGCCAATAGGAAACGCTACTAACTGGCCAACAGCCTTATATCTAATACAGCGTCTCTGTGTGTTATTTGGGGGCTGATGCAGCAGTGGGACCAGGCTGGTGGGAAAACTGCTCGTAACTTACCTGTGACTCTGTAAATTCCTGTCCTTTATATGTCATCTGTTTTTCTTTTAAATGCTGAAGCAGTCTTAGGCCCATGGACAAGGCAAGCACAGCTTAAAGCCTTTTGAGTTAGCTGGAAATTCTTTTCTTTCTTTTTAAGAATGAAGCAAGTTACTGACTCTGTTCAAATGCAAATGCTTCTTGTTGGCAGCCCCACAACTCCTGTAATTCTGTCTGGATCTCCTGTCCCTGATGTGTCATCTTGTGGCCCCCAACTTAGTCCTTTTCCACCATTTGCAGCTCCTGTAGGGCGGGGAAGACACACTCTGCTGAAGTTGCAGGGCCTGTCTCCATTTCCCTGATGTCTTTGGAAAATTCCAGGCTCCCTGCAGTCTCTGGGCTGCTACCCACCCAGAGGAAAGGGGCTGAAACGTGTGTGTGTGTGTGTGTGTGTGTGTGTGTGTGTGTGTGTGTGTGTGTGTTCTCTCTGTCTTCCTTACACACACACACACACACACACACACCCCTCTGCTGTGTACCTTCACAAAGAAGGACACACCTCCATACCAATACCTTGTACTGGGATGTCGTGTCTTTTTCATCTTCAACCTGAAACAGTTCCCGAGTCTCCCCTTAACACACATGACCTGACCCATTGGAAGATTACAGGCCAGTTATTTGGCAGGGTGTCCTTCAGTTTGGGGTGACCTGAGGTCCTCATGACCAGATTGAGGTCATGAGTCCTCGGCAGCAGTGTTGGGGAGCAGAGGCTGGGCTCTCCTTGCATCCTATCAGTTTGTATCGGATTTCAGCGTGTCCTCATTTTGAGGGTGTTCACTTTGTCACTAAAGATGTTTGCCCAGCTTCTCCACCAGGAAAATTATTCTTTCCTGCTTTATCGTTGATGAGAACCCTAAGAAGCCCTTTGAAGATATGCAAATATCTGGTTTGTTAGCAAATTTTCCATTTATTCATTTATTTACTTATGTCTATATCCTGTTAATCAGTAGATTATAATATTATATTATTATTATTATAGTATTATAATATTATGCTATTATTTAGTTTAATGTAGAAACAATCAAAAAAAGCCAATAGTACCTGCCCCCAAGCTGCCCATTATGTCCTATTGATTTGTATCCATCTTTCTGGAGTATCTCACTATCTCTGACTGTGCAAGAGACCCAAGGCTCACCCCTAATCTCCCCCAAAACTAGATATTTCCCCAAGTGACTCTGGTCCATTTCAGTGAGAAGGAGCCTTCACAAACCAAGGTCTAGGCACCAGACTTGTTCATTGCCACCAAGATAGCACTGATGGCAAGCCTTCTAAGTAGGTAGAACCAGAGAAGATGTTCGCATACATATATACAGATTTACACTCATGCTTCTCAGTTTCTCTATTCACTCTGTGATGCTCACCTCTAATGCAAGTCTATTACTGAAGAGTTCGTGCTAGTTTCTGACTTTCCAAGTCGGTAACACTCTTCTCTGAGTAAGAAACCAGTTCTACTTAATTGAGTCCACACACACACACACACACACACACACACACACACACACACACTTATAGTAGGTGCTCCATTTCTGCCCTGGTCGTCCCTCTGTAGGAATACCCTCTTCCTCTTCTTGTTTCAACTGCTACATGGAGGTTCTCATTATTCTACCCCTATCCAGACACTTTCCTCACCCCATAGTATTATGGGTCTGAAGTTTCTGTTTTGATAACTAGGATTGTGTAATTCTTTGTCTATGCCCCTCCTTATCTCAATCATATGCACACCCAGCTATACAGAGGCAGAGGATAGTAAATAGGAAGTTTCTCCTAGAAGTTTACTTGGGAATACAGTTTTGCCTTATTGTACCTGTACCAATACCCACTCTGGGCTGGATAGGTTCATTATCTATAATCCCAAGACTCCAGGAACTCTGGGGTCTAAATGGGGCATATCAAGGAATTTCTAAGAGGAGTAATTTATTTTCATTGTTTAAAACAGGTATGTGTGTAACTTGATTTAGGCTGGAGTCCTAAGTTGCTCACCAATGCGTGGATTGTGTGGAGATGGAAGTATCTATAGCCCAAGACAAGTGGAGCCCCAAGTTGCTAAGCTATTCTCTATACTTGTCTGTCTCAACAGGGCCTCTGGCACCCATTCCAATGGCCTCCTCACTCTTACCAGGTTTCACGCTGGAGGAGACCTAATCTACCATGCTGCCTATCTTTCCAAGCCTGACCTAGTGTCTTTAGAACCATATTGTTTAGAAGAGTTACTCCCACCCATGTGAGCTTCTTAAAAACAAGGACTATATTTTAAGTTTTTCTGAATTCTAGAGACATGTATAGGATTTTATGACCAATTAGTGAGAGAGAAACAGATCACACAGAATTTTACACCTATCCTTTGTAAATATACAGACTGGTGGCCTTTGAACAGGGGTAGATTGTAAGTGAACTATGAACAGCTTAACCTATATCTTAACTCTGTCTGTGTAAGATCCGTGAGAGCGTGGTCCCTCGCTCTCCCACTCAGGAAAGGTGCCCCCCTCAAATCACTCACAAGAAGCGGTCTTGATGCAAACATATAAGGTTCTTTATATTCCAGTATACTGGGGCCGTCAGCCATACACCATGCAGGGTAGAGGGCTCAGGACCCCTAGCACAGAATTGAGACAGCTTTTATAGGGTTACAGCAAAGCCCGAGCATCGTGAACCAATCACCTCATATCATCTAGTGAGGACCAGTTACTTTAAAGTATCCAACCTTGCCCTTAGCCCAGGAAGTCTGCTTTCACTCAGGCTTCTGGGTGTTCATTTACTACCGTAAACATTAAAGTAGGTGATTGTCAGCTTGGGATTTAAGACTCCCAGATTCCTGGGTTTTCTGGGGAATTAGGCTAAATTTTTACATCCTAACATATGTTAACCAAAAACTGTTTGGGCACATGGACTCAATCCTAGACCATAGGAGCTGGAGGAACCTGGTCTGCAGGCCATAGAGGTTCAGTAACTTACTGTCTCCTCTCTTCAAGATGAATTATGCTGTGAGTGCGGGACTGGTGGTGGGCATCTTCATTGGATTTCAAAAGAAAGCCTACACATCTGCAGACAATCTCCCTGCTCTCGTTGCTCTGCTCATGCTGTATGGGTAAGTCATCTGGGACAGGGGAGGAGATGCTACCTTCTGATCACAAACGTGGGTCCTCTTGTCCTGGGAACACATGCATGTTTAGCTCCCAGCGCCAGAAACTTCCCTGGTAGCCAACCAGAGACCTGTCTGTAAAGTCACGGAAGTCTGAGTCCTAGCACATTCAGGGGTACAGAGACGAGTGCCACACAGTCTGAGTCCTCTTCACTTCCAACTGTGGCCTTGACCAAAGTCTGGGACTCGGTCACTCCCCACTTCCTCCCTAGCTCAGGTTTCTATTCCCACTGTGAATGAGCTGCCCAGTGTAGTGTCTCCTACTATGCTTGCCAAGAATTATCTGCATACAGTAGAAGATTCCAAGCCATACCACTACCCCCATGGCAGGCTAAGAAGATGGCATAGAGATGAAATCCAATTAAATTATGGAGCACTTGTTTTGTGTCCCAGGCCTATCACTTGCTAACTGGGCCTCAGAGTCCTCATCTATAAAAAAAGAATGATGCCTGGTCCTTCCTTGTGTGGAGAGGAGAGTCTTACCAGAACAATGGCCTCCGTTCATCCCAGAACAATGGCCTCCATTCATCTCTTTTGCAAATGGACCCAGAAGGCAGCTTGACTGTGAACTCTGAACTGTGAAGATGAGCTCTTGGAATCTTCGTTCTGCTTTACCTGGAGTTGAGAACATTACTGTAGTGGCCTCTGGGCTTTCAGGCTCATAAAGTTCACACATAGCTCCTGCCTCATTTGCTTCTCATAAAACTCATGAGATGGTCAGGGCAGACACCAGCATCTGCTTTTGAAGATGAGGCACAAACCCAAGGAATGGAGTATCTATCTCCTTTCTCTTCCTGGGACCCCAGCTGGTTCCATCATGCCACCTTGTATACAGAGGTATAGTTGGAGGCATGGAACTCTCCCCCTCTGAGCTGTGTCATCTCACACAGATGGGCAATCATCCCCATGATGTACCCAGCATCCTTCCTGTTTGATGTCCCCAGCACAGCCTATGTGGCTTTGTCTTGTGCTAACCTGTTCATCGGCATCAACAGCAGTGCCATCACGTTCATCCTGGAATTATTTGAGGATAACCGGGTAAGCAGAACTTTCTTGGCTTCTTGGTTTAATTAGTGGGATGTTGGAGCAGATGTGCCAGTCCTCAGAGCAGTGGCAAACACCTTGTATGCAGATTTGTGTGCACAGATGAGCAGGACTGCCTCCCCCTGCACCAACCCTACCCTTGCCTCTTAATTTATGTGCTCTGAGCATCATGGTTCTGTAAGCCTCTTCTTTAAGCTATGTATATTCGTTCACAGTTCTAACTTTTTAGATTAAAGCTAGAAAATGTCCTCAGGGGAATTTAGGTTGTACACACACACACACACACACACACACACACACACACACACACACTTCAGTTCACCCAGTTCCCTTGTCCAGACTCCACCTTATTCTACTTTCTAATGTTTTCTGAAGACATACAAACAAACCCATACTCTTTCTCCGATACATACATAAAATAACAACATAGTGGCAGATACTGTCCTGCTCCCAAAGAAACCATGAGGACAGGATTAGGAAACCCTGGTGCTGAGTGACTCCATTTTACAGCCTAGCAGGTCCACTTGCCCTGCCAAGACTTCTAACTTCTCCCTGTCCAGAAGGGTGTGGCCAGACAGAATCCCTAAAAAAGAGAACAAGCTGTCTTTATCCCTCACTCCTTTGGTTACTGTCCTGCTCGAGCTGTCCCCCAACCATCCAGCTCCTTGGACGGTGTGTGTGTGTGTGTGTGTGTGTGTGTGTGTGTGTGTGTGTGTGTGTGTGTGTGTGTGTGTCTGTGTCTGTGTCTGTGTCCTCAGGTGTCTCCTTAGCTTTTTCTCACACATTCTTCACAGTTCAGCATGTGGCTACACATCTGTCCTGGGTGCTGCCAGAAGACCAGAATCCCTGGCCTGGCTCTGTGAAGGCTTTGGAGCCTACCTGCTCACAAGGGGTGGGGGTGGGGACAGGAATTCTCAGCCCCCACTCTTAACAGCCTCATTTCTCTTCCTCAGACGCTGCTCAGGTTCAACGCCATGTTGAGGAAGTTGCTCATCGTCTTTCCTCACTTCTGCCTGGGTAGAGGCCTCATTGACCTGGCACTGAGTCAAGCTGTGACAGATGTCTATGCCCAGTTTGGTGGGTAGCATCCTAGGTCTATGGCCCACAACCATGGATCCATCCAGGCTGGGAAAGTTACAGGTGTCCTGATGTCAGACCTGCAGCCTAGAGACTGGGAGGACACCTAAATGCTGGCCAGGCATTATGCTGCTGCTTAGAAGGGATTAGGGTGCCTCTGTTTCTATGGCTCGGGAGCCACAGGTGGGGCCAAGGGCAAGGTTTTACCCTCCTACACTTTGACCTGGAGAGCCAAGAAGAACTTGACTTGGAGTCTCATTTAGCCTTTTATGCAGGCCTGGGCATCTGGGTCATAGTCAGGCTTTCATGGTCAGCCTGGGAGGCCTAATGCAGACTATTCCTCCGAATGCCCTGTTGCTTCCATCCCCAGGTGAGGAGTACTCCTCCAACCCATTCCAGTGGGACCTGATTGGGAAGAATCTGGTTGCTATGGCAATAGAAGGGGTGGTATACTTCCTCCTGACTCTCCTCATCCAACACCACTTTTTCCTCACCCGGTGGTATGTATTACTGCACCCGAGGTGCCATCTGGTAGCAAGAGTTTCCAGCCCTGGGCTTCATATCAGCATGGTTCTCAGACACTGCATTCTGATTTTTTTCTTCATTCTCAAGGCCCAGCTTGTTCTACATACTGCAGGAGAGGTCTGGTAGAATTTGAGACAAGTCTTGGCTTCAAACTTTTAGAAACACAATGGTTTCATTTCAGTTACTAATATTTAACCTCCTTGTGTAGTTACCACATGCCTATCTTAAACTGGATGCTACAGTGTAAATAAAAATCATTATGGAATATCTAAGATATGAGGAAGAAGAGTTTTGATCTGTGAGAAGTGAGACAAAAAAAACAAAAACAAAAACAAAAAAACCAAAACAAACAAACAAAAAAAACACCTCCTTTGCCAGCTAGAACACTGAATAGAGGAGCTCTTTGGGACCTTGTGTGTGTGATATTTTGTTTGAGTTCTGATAAATAAAGCTTGCCGGGAGATCAGAGGGTGGAGCTAGCTCCTAGTTAACCATAGAGGTCTGGAGGTCTGTACAGACAGGAGACAGAAAGTGATAAGGCCAGACAGTGTTGGCACATGCTTTAAATCCCAGCACTTGGGAGGCAGAGACAGGTGGAACTCTGTGAGTTCTTGGCTACCCTGGAACAGGGAAGAGCCCAGCCCCAATCCCTGCTGCATGGCACGGGCAATGTGGCATACCGAAGACCCACTCCTCAGCGCCATTTGGTGGGGCTGGGGCACATCCTTCTGATCAAGGCGCAGCCCATGGACGGTGTGAAGCCCAAAGTGACCCCTGTCCCTCTGGGCCTGGGTCTTTTGGGAGTTGAGTTGCTTGGGAATGCAGCCCAAAGTGAATGGCTTTTATGACAATTTTTGTTGTTGTTATTTCTTAACCTTTCCTCCTCTGAGGGTGAGTTTGATAACACGTAGATAAAAGGGTTGCAGGGCTTACTACATTATAAATGACCTACTTCCCTAATCACAGGGTTGAGAAGGCTGGCACAGAAAATAAGTCAATACCCATGGAATAAGCAGCAGTGCTTTTAGTTATGGGCAAGACTGTGAGAACCTAATGGTGGGCTTCCCGGCCCTTTGCAGGCCCCTCAAAAATGTTGTCCATTAGGTTTAAAAGAGAAGAGGGGGAAGAGGGTGAATTACCAAAACTAAGTCATTAGCTTTAAACTCATACAGATACAATTGAGTGAGTCCTAAAGACGATCAGAGAGGCCTGGCTTCCAGAAACTCAACAACTACCCCCATCCTGATAATTAACAAGCAAAAAGAGTAGAAGGAAGAGAGGAAGGAAGGAAGGAAGGAAGGAAGGAAGGAAGGAAGGAAGGAAGAGAGGAAGGAAGGAAGGAAGTTTTTGGTAGAGGTCAAAGCTTATACAAAAGTACAGCAACACCAAAGAGTAAGGCTGATATATGGGATGAAGGAACTTCCAGAAAGCTATGAACAGGAGGTGGGAAGAGGGGATGAGTACAGAGGGGAAGATAGTGTTGGGTCATGAAACACTCCTCATCTTAATGACTTGGGACTCAAGCCTAACAGCAACATGAAATCCCTGGGATATTTTAACCAGGGGGATGACACGATCATACCACAGCTGAGAGGTGAGACAAAAGTCCATGTTGATATGCAAAGACACTACAGTGAGCTGGATGGGGATGGAGGCATTGAGGACGATAGAGAAAGTCAGAAGAAAGCCTTTTATACAAGACAGATCGGGTGTAGTCCGTAAGGGAAGAAGGAAAAGGCTGGAGCCCTAGGTCAGGTATGTCTAATTTATAGTCTACAGGCTGCAGGCATTCAAGAATAACTACCAGCACAGCATAACACACTTGTACATGACAATGCCATATATCAGTGTCAAAAGGCTGGGCACTTGGCACATAGGTGGTTGGAAAGATTTTCTGAGGAGGAAGATTCTCTTGGCAGGGCAGGAGGAAGAGAACGTGCTGATGCTAACAAGCGGGAATGCCTTGCATAAGGTAGGGACCAGGGCAGATGCCGGTGGCTGGTGGAAGAATGAGTACATTAAAGACAAGTGCAGATGGCAAAGGCATGTGGGACCTGCCTGCAGGACACAGAAGCTTGGAAAATCTAGACCTGGAACCTGTAGCTTACAAAGATGCTTTAATAAGATGACAAAGCTATCGTGACATTGAGTTGGTAGGGAAGGCTGGAGGAAGAAGGAAGGCTGATAGGCAATGACTCACCTACATTTGACTTGCCATGGAGGAAAGCTTTTACTAATATAATACTAGCTCCCAGGTCCGGAGCCTTTACCCTGTACCAGACATTATTCAGAGTCCGTCTTCACACATCCCTCAGACAGCTTTCTTCTTTCCCCTTCACATGGTTGAAGAAGCAAAGGTTCAGAGAGGTCTGGTGGCAAGCACAAGGTCATAGCAGGACTGCAGTGCAGGGCTGATTTTAACAGAAGTGCTTGACCTCTCTGCCTAGCGTCCCTCTGTCAGGGGCCATTTTTACAAAAGACTTAGAGGAAAGAAGTCCAGGGGAGTAAAAGTGGGGGAGCAGGGTGACAGATGAAAGGGACAGTGTCATGGTTACTGCACACCAGGCCAATCTTGTCCACATTCCTTCCTCTAGGGTTGCTGAGCCTGCTAGAGAGCCCATTTTTGACGAAGATGACGATGTGGCCGAAGAAAGACAAAGAATTACTAGTGGGGGAAATAAAACCGACATCTTACGGCTAAATGAACTAACCAAGGTGAGGGGCACAGGTGGGCAATATTGTCCTGGGGGTGCAAGCTGAGCCCACACGTGACACAGAACCATCATGTCCTGAACAAGAAGCATGCCATGCCTGCATTGTCATTTGACTTCCAGGAGCACATGTTTCCCATGGTACCGTCCCTGCTGTTCATCTTGGGTTCCCCAGGGCCCCCAGAACTTCTCCAGCTGAGTGTCAGCATCTGCTCCCCATTCTGTGTGTGCATGGTGTGGCTTGCCCACACACTGCTCTGTCACGGGACCTCTCCTGTCGCCTGTTAATGCGTAACCTCCTAGCACTGTGGTTTTCTCCTAAAGCACTCTTTGCTCCATCCTGCTCTAGCTCCACTGTCCTCTCTACCTCTGTCTTGCTCTTCAGCCCAGTTTCTTTGGATCTTATAGGTTTACTCAGGCTCCTCCAGTCCAGCAGTAGACAGGTTATGTGTCGGAGTCCGTCCTGGAGAGGTGGGTACCATTCAGACTACCATGAAATAGCTCTTGAGAAAAACCAGTCCTTAACCGAAAATCTTCTCCCTCTGAGAAAAACTGGACAGTAGGAATCTAATGAAAGCCAAACGTTCTGGTAGATACAGGGGGAAAAACAGATTAAACTTACTATTTTTATTTTACCCAATTTAAATTATTTCAGTGTGTAATTAATGTAAAACATTACGGAGGCATTTTTCATTTCTCTTTGTTGTTCTTGTTATAAGTCTTCCAAGCCAGCGTGCTACACACTTAATACCCATGTTCGTTAGGATTAGGTGTGTTTTGTGTTGATAGCCACACATGGCCAATGATCTCAGTGATGGCAGCCCAGGTATAAAATGGGGATGAGTACATCCCCAGCGATTGCACTGGCCTGGGATGTGGCAGGAAAGACCTCCTTGGTCACTAGGGCAATACCTGTCCTGTTTTCTCTTAGTGCTTTGGCCTCCTTGGAGTGAACGGTGCAGGCAAAACAACCACATTTAAGATGCTCACTGGTGACACCACAGTGACATCAGGTGATGCTACCATAGCAGGCAAGAGGTGAGTGCTCTGTCTTTTCTGCTGCAGGGTGTCCCCCACAGGCCATGTCCTTGTGCGAGCATAAGGAAAGTCATTCTCAGTCATATGCCAGAGTAACCCTGAGACCCAGGAAGATCTACACAGGGAGGGAGACCTCCCACAGAACGTGATTTAAAAATACTCAGGACAGACAGAGGCATGCTGAAAAACCAAATTAAACTGTAACGGTTAAAAGAGTGTTCTTAGCATGGATTCCTAGAAAGTTCTGGAAGTCACAAAGTCAATGCTTCTTCATCTGTTTAGGTTATAGACTCAGCAACTGCAGAGCCCTGCATCATCTTCCTCTGTAAGAATATTCCACAGCTTCCCATTACCTCCCTCCTGACCGTTTACAAAGCTTCGAGGAATTTACTGAGCCCATGATCCCACTGCTGCCTCTGGATCCCAGGTTATGGCCTCCTGGGATAAGTTTCAGAATAGAGGTCCTCACTCGAGGGACCCCAGGGGGATTTTCTCAGCATTGGCTGTTTGTGTGTCAAGCCTTGCTCTCATAGACTAAGGGAAGCTGAGAAAGAGAAAGCTGGCCTGTATCCTTGGCTTCTAGAGAGTCACTATTGGCCTCTGTAACAATGGAAGTCTAAACAGACTTGTCCTCTATGAGGCAGGGCAGGGAAGAGGGTGAATGGCCTCTTGCTGGTTTGTCTCTATGCTGGCTGCTCCTGAATAGCAATGCTCTCACACAGTGAGAGCACTCACAGCACTCTGTTCCAGTTTAGAAGTGGAGACAGACACTGCTACCCAAAAGCCCTGCTTGACACAGCCTAACAGGCAGCCGGAGTGCTGAGCACACACCTCTGGGACTCAGAAAAGATGAAGCTGGGGTCCCAGCCCTCCATAGCGAAGCCTGGTGGGTCTGGAGCAAACAGACAACAAAGATAGAGACAGGTCATAGCTGAGTGTATCTCATCTGTCACCCAGCCATCTGCCACCAAGCAAGTGACTTCACAGTGGGAACAGCAGGAATTATAGCGTTATAGGAAGTTATTAGGTGACACCAGCTTTAGCACAGGTGAGACACAGCCTGCAATCCTAAGGTAAAACTGAGCTGCAAGTTAGAAAGAAAGACAAGGTTTAAAGACTGCAGATCGGGTAAGGTGATTCCTGTGAATTTGGCAAGGTTACTTCCTTGTTTCTCTGGGTGGTTTCAGCTGACCCACCTATACCTTGAGTGAGTGGCCTTTGTCATAGTGAGAATGAATTCTCTATGTCCCATCCTATTCTAGCCACCCCCTTTGTAATAATCCCTGAGGCATAAGAGGTTAGACAAAGGAGATCTGACAAAATCATCTATGTACAGTTTTGTTGTTGTTGTTCAATACATTTCCAGTGGGGTATCTAACGGATTTATCAGATGGGGAAGACAGATCACTATTCTGTCACTTGCCAGGCTCCTGCTTCCGTAGTTATCTGCCTCTTTGTCTGCCAATAAACACAGAGGAAGAATTTACCTCCACTGGGAGGCATCTACCTTTTCCAAGCTACTTCCCAAATATCTGGGAGGGATTAGGATCCACTGACAATCTATTGATCATTTCTTAAACGTGTTTTTAAGCTGTCAAGTCAAGTGGTCTAACTTTATCACTTGAGGGGCAGCTCTTCCTAGACGTGGAAACTCAGAAGGATCCACTAGTTCTAAAACTCACCACCCTTGAAGTTCATGCTTCCAACTTCGGGATCCCACTTTGATTTCTAAATTCCATGTGTGTTTCTAAAATGGAGGTCTTACTCTCTGCCCACCCCCTCTACGAAGGAAACTTGCTAATTGCTCTTTCTTCTTGCAGCATTTTAACCAATATTTCAGATGTCCATCAAAATATGGGCTACTGTCCTCAATTTGATGCAATTGATGACCTACTCACAGGCCGAGAACATCTTTACCTCTATGCCAGGCTGCGGGGTGTGCCAGCAGAAGAAATTGAGAAGGTGAAAAACAGTTTGTCATGGTCACATGGGAGATTGGCAAACTATATTCATGCTTTATGAAGTACTATCAGTTAGAGACAGGAAACTAGGCATACTATCCACCCATCTAGCAAATAGTCAAGCTTGCTGTGTGCCAAGTACTGACTTAGAAGCTGGGTATAACAATGAACAAAATAGGGACATACATAGCAAATCCTGCCCTGCAGTCTATCTATCTGATAGTACACGCATTTGTCTTTTAACCCAGCAATCAACATTCTTGAAATTTACCCTGAAGATACAGGTGTCAAAGTATAAAATGCACAAGCACAAGATTATTTATTATACTTGCAATTGCAAAATATTGTCTATCACCTAAATATTTAGGCATAGTCAGCTGGATCCATGTGACAATCTTATGCAGTTACAGAAAAAGGATAAGGATGGTCTCTGTGGCCTGTTACAGACTTATTGCCAATGTTGTTTCTAATATTATTGTATGAGAAGAGACTAGGTGTGAAGGTGAACATGTGGAATGCTACGTTTATGAAAGAAAGTAAGAAAATAAAGAAGCAGTTATGTGGCTGCTTCATTTTCCAAATAGGGCAGAGGAGAGTAAACCAGACAACGATGACTTTGGTTATGAGGGAAATAAAGTGAAAGCTTCTCTGATGTTACCTTTTGTTTAGCTTTGACTCATGCAGGCATGTCCATGTTCTACAGATTCAAAACTAAGACAGAATCAGTAAGAATAAGAAGGGGGAATAAACGTGAAAACAGAATTGAAGCCTAACACTGAGTATAAGTTGGAACAAATTAGTCTATTTTAAATAATCGTGCAGATAGTATGGTATGTATCTTTAATTGTGTGTAAAGCAGAGTGAGTCAAAGCTCTTCAATATCTGATCTTTTTAAAATATGTTTGCTTTTTATATTGGTACGGACAAAGCAATTCTGAAAAATTGTAGGTGTGTGATGGACTTGAGTGAACAAATGGATGAGTTGATGTTTTGGGAAGCTAGTTTCCTTATTATGGAAGAAGTAGTGTGTAATTTTAGGGAAGGGGAAAGCAAGAAAGAACTCAGAGGAGTAGATTGGAACAGAAGATATCACTATGTACTCTTGAAATGTTTATGTTCCCCTTTGTGCATAATGTAGGTGTGCTCACATATGGTGTACATTGTGTGTGTGTGTGTGTGTGTGTGTGTGTGTGTGTGTGTGTGTGTGTATGCGCGCACGCGCGCGCATGTGTGCCTGCCTGTCTGCTTGCCTGCCTGACTCTGAGAGGGCCAACCCTAATAGCAACGAACACACCAAATGCTCAGATTTGGAACCATGACTCTTCAAATAAGCAACTCATTCCAAGGCAGGATCATCTTGTGTTACTAGAAAGTAGGGAAGGTCTTTAAACAAAGTAATGAGGCATGTCACAAGAAGCCATCTTGAAGAGGCATCCTGTGACCAACTATGGAACAATCTAAGCATTAAAGAATTAATGACCTTTATGGGGCTCAGTGGTAGAATGCTTGCCTAGCACCCACAATGTCCTGGTTTTAATTCCCTGCACTGGAAAAATAAATAAGTCTTTAAGAGACTTGTAAAATGAAAATGTGCCAATTTAAAGAGTAACTTGTTACCATAATAGTTTATAAATTATTGAGAGAAAATTAGGAATTTATAGAATCATACCATGATATAGATAAATGAACAGGAAAGACAGGAAGTTCTGTTTACAACCAAGCACTGAGGGATGACTGTTGGACAACATAGGAAGGATCTAGAATTGGATTTGTCGTGAACTTGACAGCAGCTAATGTCATCTGAGAGGAGGGAACCTCAACTAAGAAAATGCCTTCATAAAATCAGGCTGTAGGCAAGCCTGTAGGACATTTTCTTAATTAGTGATTGATACAAGAGGCCCAGCTAGTGTGTGTGGCACTACACTGGGCCTGGGACTATAACAAAGCAGGTAGAGCAGTCAATGAGGAGCAGGCCAGTAAGCAGCACTTCTCAATGGCCTCTGCATCAGCTCCTGCCTCCAGGTTCCAGCCTGTCTGAGTTCCTGCCCTAAGTGCTTTTAATGGTGAACCATTATATGAAAGTATAAATGAAATAAACCCTTTCCTTCCCAAGTTGCTTTTGGTCAGTGTTTTATCTTAGCAATAATAACTCTAAGTAAGAGGAAGTTTTAAATGAGAAATAAGATATTTTATATATTCTAAAATAACATCTATATAAATTGTTTATGGTTTCAAAGTAAGTATCTGAGGTTTTGTTTGTTTTTGTTTTGTTTTGTTTTGTTTTTATTTTTTGAGACAGGGTTTCTCTGTGTTGATTTGGAGCCTGCCCTGGCACCTGTCCTGGAGCCTGTCTGTAGTCCAGGCTAGCTGCGAACTCACAAAGATCCACTTGCCTCTGCCTCCTGAGTGCTGGGATTAAAGGTGTGCGCCACCACTGTCTGGCTAAATATGTGATTTTTCAATGAAAAAAATTAGACAACATGTTAATTGGATGATCAAGATTAATGTAATGTAGAACATTCTCAGATTTGATACCCTAATATCTATCATATGTAGCTCCAACTTCAGCTATGTAAAATACTGGCTGACAGTGTACAACCTGAATCTTACTACTAAAAAGCATAAGATAAATTCTAAAGAAATAATATGCCTTTTAAAAGGTGAGAAAGAGGGACTGTATATGTTTTTAATATCAAATGGAAATGTTACTGATCACAGGAGGGTAAAGAAAGGCAATGAGGACTATGATGCTGACTACATGGGTAAAGCATGTATGCAACTGTGAGGCCCTGAGTTTGAATCCCAGTAAAGTCAGGTGTAGTAGAGCATGCTCCCACCAGCAAGATGGAAGGGAGACAGGAGAATCGGCAGAGCTCACGGGCCACCCACCTAGCCTGGCGTGCACAGCAGTGAACAGCTAAGAGTCACTGTCTCAAACAAGGTAGGAGGAGAGGACAGCACTGGAGGTTGTCTCCTGTCCTCCACAAGTGTTCTGAGGCACCCACGATGGTGCACAATCCCCCCACATACACACACTGGGGGTGGGGGTGGGGATGTGAAACTTCCAAACAGCAAGTTTAAAATGGAGCCTGTATCCTAGTGGAAGGGTGAACACCAGATGAAGGAAAATACAAGGGAGTTAGAAAGCAGCAGGTCCTGACAGAAAAACGAAGCAGGAAACAATTGTTGGGATGAGGTTTGTGCTTGTCAGTAGGGTGGCCCAGGCAAAGGCTCACAGGAAGTGACGTTGAAGTATAGGGCTAGAGGTGGGAAGTTAGTCACACAGCTACCTATGGGGTGAGCTTGCCTCAAAACTCTTTTCCTAGTGTTGGATGCACAAGAAGCTTATAGATGTGACTCTGTGTGTGGGTAGAGCCAACGCTTTTGGGGGTGCAGTCTTCTGAAAGAGACCTTAGAACTCTTGGTGAGAAATGCAGTCTTTGGATGGCTGAAGGCTGTTTGGGTGGGTGTGTGGGGCAGCTGCAGAATTGAGGAAGCCACACCAGTGAAATCAAAGGTCAAGAATCGAAACGGGACCTTCTCAGCTTGAACCATGTCCTAGAGCATACCAGCCAGCAGGTGTCCCTTCTGCAACAGATCTGGGGGGGGCGGGGCTGGCCAGCTGAGATCTGAGAACACAGCTTTGAACTGTGTGGGGCCTGGGGCATTCACTTGTTCATCATCCACCAGCTGGAATTTCTTTCACTCTCCTAGGTTGCCACCTGGGGTATCCAGAGCCTGGGCTTGTCTCTCTACGCTGACCGCCTGGTAGGCACCTACAGTGGCGGCAATAAGCGGAAACTGTCCACTGCCATAGCACTCATTGGCTGCCCACCCCTGCTGCTGCTGGTGAGGGCACATACCCTGCAGGGTTGAAGCATCACTGCATATCCTGGGCTGGGAGAATTAGTTCAGGGCTTGCGGCTTTAGAAAAGATAACAGTTTGCTTTTGTCTGACTCGCTCACATATTGCCCCCTTTGAAAAATTAGTCCAGTGTTTGGTCACAGCACAGTCTGGCCTTCTGTGCCTGGAAAGGCTCTCAAGGGGCCTGAAGCTAAGAACAGCTCCAGGGAATGTTTGAAAACAAGATGGGAGGGTCTGTGTGGACAGGAGCATTGACCTGAGTGCTCCAGAGGCTCTAGGGACCTCTGCATGAATTTGGAACAGACTAGAGTTCCTGAGTCCATGCACTCTGAGTTTTAAGAGGACACAGGACATAGAGGGAACTAGAAAAGTTACCTGGGCTATCTCCTTCTACTATTGTCTTCCTCCCTCCCTCCCTCCCTCCCTCCCTCCCTCCCTCCCTCCCTCCCTCCTCCCTCCCTCCCTCCCTCCCTCCCTCCCCTCCCTCCCTCCCTCCCTCCCTCCCTCCCTCCTCCCTCCCTTCCTTCCTTCCTTCCTTCCTTCCTTCCTTCCTTCCTTCCTTCCTTCCTTCCTTCCTGCTCCTCCTGCCCCTGCTCCTCCTTCTATTTCTCCATTCCTGCGGTCTTAACTGTAATTTACTCAGCAGCCGACATGGATCTGCAGGTGTTCACCATGTTTCTGAGCTCTCCCGATTCCCCTCCCGCCCTTGTGTCCTACAGATCATGGCTCTATCTTGCTTGCTGGGAAGTGACTGTACACATGTCTGTTAGCCCAGGAAAGATGCAAGGATGGAGAAAGACCAACTCCAAGCCCCATATCTCCCTGTTCCCTCTCCCACTCTACAGGATGAGCCCACGACAGGGATGGATCCCCAGGCACGCCGCATGCTGTGGAATACTATTGTGAGCATCATCAGAGAAGGGAGAGCTGTGGTTCTCACCTCCCACAGGCAAGAGATCCCCAGGGAGGTGGAGGGAGGGAGGAACATCCCCCTACCTTTGTTCTCACTTCCTCTCTCTTGCACGATAGCATGGAAGAATGTGAAGCTCTGTGCACACGGCTGGCCATCATGGTGAAGGGCACCTTTCAGTGTCTGGGCACCATTCAACACCTCAAGTACAAGTAAGCAGACAGAGGGGCATGCCTTTCACTGCATTCTGTGGGTTCAACCAGGCCTTGAGTTCATCATGGACATTTCATTCCACAGGCATTAGTCATGGATGGCTGGGCCAGACTCCAGGCAGATGGAGAAAGCTGATGGGATGTTCTCTACTGGGATAATTGCTTGAGGTTGAAACTCACAGGAGTCTCTGTATGGGAGAGATCTTACTGGGGCATTTACAGAGACTAGCCGGGAAGTAGGAGGGCCACTGTCACTGATCTAGTATCAACCCATATCCAGGACACATAGCATGTTTTTTGAGAGTCTACAACCAAGGCAGGAATGATTAAGAGACCAAGAAGCTTAGGCAGATGTGAGCAGATCTCTGTGAGTTCAAGGCCAGCCTGGTCTACAGCACAAGTTCCATGACAGCCAGGGCTACACAGAGAAACCCTGCCTACAAACCAACAAACAAACAAAACAAAAAAGAGACCAAACAGTTTGAGAGCCAATTTTCTTTTCTAGAATATTGTATCTGGTTAAGTTTGAAAAAAAAATGACCATGTTATATGGCAAACTAATAATACAAGTAATCTTGAACAAAGTTATCTTTAACCATAAACTTATAAATGGTTAAGGATAATTCCTTGATATTTATACCTTGTGAGATAAAGCTAATATTTCATTAAAATGAGATTATTGTAGCATCACTATCTTTCCTTGAATCCTAATATGCCTGGGACAGAGTAGATTCACAGTTGTCACTCATATATTTAACATGCTTATCACGAGTCCAGGATATAAGCTATCAAGCCAACTGGTGAAAAGGACAGAGAATGTAGCTTATCTGAGATCCAAATTTTGGGGAGCTCATGAAGCATGTTGCTTGGCAAACATCATTCTTCACATGCAACAGGGCAGAAAGAACTAATGTGTAAGGTGCATTTGGCAAATGGGCACTTGGCCATGACTCTTCAGTAGCCACCGTGTGGAGCTACATAGACAGCTACCAGGATGGCAGCATGTGAGGTCGCCAGACCCATGTCACCAAAGCTCCATGCCCAACTGCTAAAGGACATTCCCCCCACGTTCCCTCTCTCTCCTCAGTATCCTCATGATAGCAGAGGTTAAGGGAGGGCGTTCCCATGTGGAGAATGGCTGTCTTCCTGGGACTGGAAGGCTGATAGCATCTTACTGTAGTGACAGCCCTGGTTCATACAGTACTTTAACTGGCAGGATGTAACCTCACATAGGTCATCACAGTCACCAGCCAGGGATGCATACTCTTTCTGGTGGACCATCTTGACCTACATAGGGTGACTAGCAGACCTTGTGAGCAGAAGGGAGAAACATCATTGTTAGTCTGCTCTATATCAAAAATACCTGAGAAAAACCCACACCAGGGAGCAAAGGCTGGCCGGCTCTGGTGCTTTGGGCCTGGGGCAGACTATCGCGGTGGTGGTAATATGTGGTCGAGAATCCTGCTTACCTTAGAAGGTTCCAGGAAAGAAAGTTCCCATGATCTTTTTCCTCTAACTAGGCCCCACCTCTAATGAAACTGTCCATTGATGAAGTGAGAACCCCTCATGATCATATCACCCCTTAAGATGAAGACCAAGCCATTAACATACCAGTCTTCAGGAGATGTAGCCAAACCACAATAAAACTCCACTTCTCAGGAGTGCCTTCCCAAGCCTCTGTTCCTCCCTGGCAAGTCTTACCAAAGTCATTCAGTCTTCCTCACATGTGAGGGCTGCAGCCGTGTCCCTGTGCACGGGCCTGGGCTCTCTACAAGGGGCTACAACCACCTTGAACTTCAGCATATATGTCCATCCAACTTCGCCACACAGATGTTTAGACCTCCAGAAACGGATGCTGAACATGTTTTCCTCTCCTAGTTTTAAATGTGCGTGGAAGGTCAACGCCGTGGGCTTTTAGTCCCCATTGCGCCTGATGAGGGTACTCTTAGGGGGTCGCCTTAGCTCTAACAGTACTGTACACTCTACACTTGCTAGGTTTGGAGACGGCTACATTGTCACAATGAAAATTCAATCTCCAAAGGACGACTTGCTTCCCGACTTGAATCCTGTCGAGCAGTTCTTCCAAGGCAACTTCCCAGGCAGTGTGCAGAGGGAGCGGCACCACAGCATGCTACAGTTCCAGGTCTCCTCCTCCTCCCTGGCCAGGGTCTTCCAGCTGCTCATCTCCCACAAGGACAGCCTGCTCATTGAGGAGTACTCGGTCACTCAGACCACGCTGGACCAGGCAAGTCCACCCAGGGCACTCAGTGTCAGTGGGCTGTGCCCACTGTGCTCCAACACCTGAGATGAGGAGTGGGTGATGTGGGGACAGACAGGATGTCTTCAGTTTTAGCACACTTTGGTCTCTGTCCCTTAGAGTCAAATCTGGCATTTCAGAAATGGTTTTCTACCAATATTCTAGTCATCCACGAACTTTGCTTCTTTTACTTTGTTCTTTTTTTCATGCTTGCTGGTAGTGGCTGTTCGTTCGTTCTTTCTTCCTTCCTTTCATGCATCATTTACAAAGAACAAAATAGACATATTTAATTGTACATCTCAGTGAGCCTTTGTAAGCATTTGCCCTTTATGTAGGTATTCATTTATTGGTAGGGACGTTATGTCCTGAGGTTGGTGTCAGGATCTTCTCCAATTGCTCGTCCTTCCTATTCTTTGAGGTCTCTCAATCAAACCCAGAGCTTTCCAGTAATGTGGCTGCTCTTGCAAGTCAGCTTGCTCTGAGGAATCTCCTATCTCAACCTTCCAAGGCCATAATTATAGTTTACCCTATATGCCACACATTTGTGTGGGTCCTGAAGATCTGAATGACAAAGAGGAGGAGAGAAAGACTTCAGGCGCCAGCCACCCAGCTACATAGTAAGCCACAGGGTAAGAAGCAAAGAAAGATAGACAGAAATAGAAAGATAAAAGCCCAGAGGCAGAAGGTAGATGAGATAACTTAAGAAAAGCTGGCTAGAAATAAGCCAAGCTAACCCTGGGCATTCATAAGTAAGAAAAAGCCTCCATGTGATTTATTTGGGAGCTTGGTGGTGGACCTTCCAAAAGAGTTAAAAATAAGACAACTACAGATGATAGATAGATAGATAGATAGATAGATAGAGATAGATAGATGATAGATAGATACACACACATTCCTAAATTCATAGATGCAACCTGAGCAGTCCTTATGTTACACACACACACACACACACACACACACACACACACACACACACACATGGTTTTGTCTGACCAGTGTGCTCTCCCTCTCTCAGATTTCTTAGGAGTCTGCGGTTCTTTGTGTAGGGTCAGGAGGTCCCCACCTTCTGTGTCCTTTTGTGTCGTCCTTGTTCAAGTCCTTCTACTTTCTTTGAAACTGGCTACTCTAGGCTCTAGGTACTTTATATAAGTGTAATCAAATAGTATTTGTCATTTTGTTACTGTCCTAATTTCCCCAAGGGTTCAGCCCCACACTGTATCATGTGTCAGAATTGCTTTCCTTTTTAAGACCCAGTCATAATCAATAATATTTGCATTTTGCTTATCTACTTATTCATTCATCAGCGAACTTTTGAGTTTTTCCTGGGTTTTGGGGGATTTTTTTTTTTCAACTTCTCATTTCTAACAAATATTCTTAAAAACCATTTGATAAATCGGTGGAATCAGGCGAGCGTTTACCTCTAGAGACGCTTCCTTACCTGCTTATCCTTCCTGGCTACCCTTAAGCAGGTTACTGTCACACTGACTCCTCCTACGGGAATTGTGACCATTCTGCATGAGGCCGGAAGAACACCACAGAGAGCAGCTGCCTTTGCACACTTTCTGTTTTCAGAGGGCCAGGGCTCTGCCAGCTGCCATAGCTATCCCAGTTTCTCATGTCCATGGCCCTTGGAATCCTCCAGCAAAAACCCCTTGGCTCAGGAGTCTACAAAGCCAGCCTTGTGTAAGGCACTGCTGTGAGGGCTTATGGCAAGCCAGAAAAGGAACAAACTACACCCCCCAGGGCTGTCCATCAACAGTGGGAAACAGAGTGAAGCATGCAGGTGGTACAGGGTCTCATCTTTCTGGAAACTTCCCCTTTCTCTTCTCCTGCCTATAGGTATTTGTGAACTTCGCTAAACAGCAGATGGAGACCTATGACCTCCCTCTGCATCCCCGAGCTGCTGGAGCCAGCTGGCAAGCCAAGGTACTTCCACTGCCCTTTCCTAACCACTGCTTAGATGGGGCCTCAGCTCAGGGCCTCGCTGACCCTCTGGGCCTGAGGTTCAGACGAGGCTCTGCAGAGAGCAGCCAAGCCACATCTCTGCCTGTCCCTGCCATGCCTGCGATACTCCTTGATAGATCCCAGCCTTCTCCACTAAGCTGTTCTCAGTTGCAGACTTCCCCCAGTAGCAGATTGGCTCCCTCCTGGAATCTGGAAGCCACATGGATGGTGTGGGTGAATCACATTTTAAAAGCACTTACGTGTGTGTGTGTGTGTGTGTGTGTGTGTGTGTGTGTGTGTGTGTCCAACTCAAGTTGTCAGGCTTGAGGCACGTGACTGTATCCAGTGATACCACCTCACAGGTGCAAGGATTATCTTAAAAGGAACTTCCCTGCATATTTTTGCTAACAACATAAAATCTCCAAAGTCCAGGTTTTAGGAGTAAACAGGGGAAGAGAGAATATTGAAACATCTTGGTTGTTGGGTTATTGACACTACATCTTGGTCACACCTCTGAGTTTAGAAAGATGGAGACTAACTGGCACTCTGTTTCAGTGGTAGACATGCCTGGTTAGAGCCAAGGCTTGGACCAGTTTGGGGAGGTGGATTCTTTGTTCTTCATGGAGGTATAAAGATAGTGAAGGAAGAAATGATAGAAAGTGATAGAAGGTACAAGTTCTGGCCCAAGATAATGCCTGGGATAGACTTCTAGTCCTGCCCCGGCACAGTACCTATGTCAGGAGTACACCCACCCCACACCCCCAGTTTCCTGAGAAAATAGTGGGGTCCATGCCAGTAGCCAGATGGCTAGGCTTAAGCTTGAATTTTTACAAGTAACTGCTATTCTGTCCAGCCTACTGGACAGCAAACCAAATCAACTCAGAGTATTTATAAAAACAACAACAACAAAAATGCATGCCAAATGCCTTATTTCCATAGAGTTCTCTTTCATCCCAACCATGTCTTGATTGCAAGAAAAGCCAAGTACAATGAAGAGCAAAGTGTGCCTTTCCAAGGTCCTGTTGTAATTTATACTTTTCCACCCCTTGGCTACTTGGCAAGGTTGACTGTCTCCCCATCTGTCATCCTCCAGGGAGCCCAAGTAAAAATGTCTGTCCAGGACAGCTTCCTTTTGCCAATCTTCTAACTATTGCCTCTCATTTCTAGATCTTGCAGTTGCTGTTGGTACAGGTCGAAAAAAATTATTCTTGGAGTCATTAACAATCAGGAGTCCCTTTTATAACAGAGAACACATTGTCAGAGAGCAAAATTATTTCTAAGAACTATCCGTGGCCCCTTCCACGTACCACAACCTACTCCTTATTTATTTATTTTACTTATTTGTTAGTTTGTTGACTGGATCTCACTGTGTGTTCCAGGCTGTTTCCAAGGCTCTAGTCTTCCTGAGTCAGCCTCCAGAGTGTTGGGATTGCAAGTGTATGCTGCCTTAGCCAGGGGCACGGTCCCTCCTACAGGGCTAACACCAGCTCACCACTGGATCAGGACAGGGTGCTCACGGTCTGTAATCTGGACTGGTTTCCGACTTTTCCCTGAGATCACATTACTATTGTATTGTCACTTTTTTTTCTTTTGCTTACCAATATTCAAGAACCTCCTGTAACTCATTGGCTAAACAATTATTTTTATAATAGCTATTTTATCCAAAAATCTAACTCTGACCAATGGCATACCATCTTCATAAAAGTTTACAAAAATCCTTTATATGGTATTATGTATGAATCTGTCATGAAACAGACTTCTTATCTACATTATACTATTTAAAAATAATTTTGCGTAAAGTACCCTGAAAACAAGAAGCAGGTGATTCATCTAAGGGGGTCTAGGCAACATTCTCATCCTACTCTGAGCAAACAGGAAAGCCAGACTTTGGGGAGTTCAGCAGCTGATGGCTTCAGAACCTCTGGTTTTGAGTAGAAACTGAATAGATGTTTTATTATCTAGAAAATCTGCTTATCAGTGATGTTTTCAAGCTCCCCAAAGAAAGGACCCAGTCTTAGGAAACATCTCTCGGGATTAGACTTTGTACATTCTCACCATCGGTTTATGAAAACAGATGGACATCAAGATCTTGATTGAGGGTGTTAACTTAGAAATCTTCTAAGCAAGTGAATCGTTTTACACCTGCCACCTTCACTTCAGACAATCAGGAGCAACTCGGAACAATGCCTGAATCTTACTTTATACAGAGATTTCCCCCACACCATGCTTAATCCTTCAGTTAAGATTTCTAAGTGTTTAAAGTACTCACAGCCTTGACGGAGGCCCTGGTGCCATCTCAGCCCCTGTTCTCATCCTTACATCTCACTGTCTACATCTTCAGAGGTTGTGTGTCTAAACCAGATAATTGGACGAGCCACATTTTGCACAGACTAAGAAGGCCCACCTCCAACCCTCTCCTTCCCTTCCTCTCCACCTCCACCCCTCAGCTGATACTGGATCATGAAGACAGCCTATAATTTATGATTAAGGATTATATGTCTCCAGCTAGAAAGGTTGAGTTAGAAAAATGTCCATTTCTCCAGGACCCTGAACTTAGTAATGCACAAGTTTGATTTGAATTCATCATCATGAAGTCCATTTGAATCTCTCTCTCTCTCTCTCTCTCTCTCTCTCTCTCTCTCTCTCTCTCTCTCTCTCTCTCTCTCACACACACACACACACACACACACACACACACACACACACACGCATCATCCTGGTCAAATGATCTTTCTTCCCAGGAGCCACCTCTGAATGAACTGGACCAAAAAAAAAGGTCTGGATTTAAATGATAACTTCTTGGTTTTTGGGGCCAGTAAGGTGACTGTGACTTTCTTGGGTTCAAAACAAAACCACCCAGGATTGGGAATTTAGCCCTATGGTAGAAGCCCTTGTTTAAAACTACAAGGATCTCAGTTTGGACCCCAGTGTGGGGAACATAGTCTCCAAAACATCCATTGAAAAAGCACCCAGAGAATAGTTTTCTTCTACAATGTAAACACACAGGCATGTAAGTCTCTGTAAGAAGTGGGTGGACCTTAGAGTGCATCTAGCCCGCCCACGTCACAGCTGAGAAATCAAGGCAGCCTTGGTGGTCTGACAGAATCCCAGTCCTTCCGCTGAGCATCCTCCAGAGCGCTAATGGCTACACCCTGGAACTTAACACTGGGGCTCCAGAGAACCAGGGCGAGAAGTGTCCAGCTGACCCTCCACAGGGCTGATTCCTCTCATCTTGCTTGTTTCATACAGCTTGAAGACAAAGCTGAGCAGCCAGAGATGAAGGAGCCTGTGCCCCAGGGATCAGCTGAACAACCGGCTAAAAACAGCCCTACTGCGACAGAAGACAAACACAGGAGACGCCCTCAGTGAACTCCAGGAGGCTCTTCCAGAAGGAAACCAAAACTCACCTGTGGGCTCACCAGAACCCCTGCTGGCAAAACTGACCTATCCGAACAGTCGCCTGTTCACCCAGACCGCCTAAATAGTCCCCTGATCCGTGGCTTTGCTTGGTGCCGCTTTTATTCTGATGGTTCTGCTTTTGTGTGGTGGGAGGGGTGTGGGTGTGTGGGTGTCATTTGGAAGGAGGAATAAAGTGCACTCTCCTGGTGAACTGCTCCTTAATCTCCTAAATATGGCTTCATAACATGTAAGCACTATCTACTGATATTCTCCGATTGCATGTTTGTTTTTGGTCTTTTTTTGCTAAGCATATATGAATGACTACCCAGCAGCTACAGTTAGGACAGGACACAAAGGGACATGAGTGAGCATGATCTTGGTGTTATAAAATGCTGGGCCTCCTCTGTCTACTGCTCTAGTTGGCAGCATGAAGCTGGGAGAGGGTGCCTAAAACTGGGGGACTATAGTCTCATGCAATAGCCAGCCAACTCTATTCAGAGCGTCAGACCATCTATACTCTGAGGGTTAAGAAGAATCACCGCAGTAAAAGTGTATGATCACAGGGACAAGCCACACAGGCAAAGACATGTTTCTCCAAAGAGGCATACAAACAAATAACAATAGCCAGTTGTAATGGATAGTCTGAGGTGAAATCACGCCCACCCGTGCACCTGGGAGGGGCTCGAGAGCACATTCCAAGAACAACTCGTGCTTTGGAGGAACAGAGATTACAAGACTCTTGTTTACTTGGAGTTTTCTCACAAGGTCTGGGTAATCTCCCACAGCTCGAGGTTCATGAACCCTGTTCTGACACTCTGGTGCTGGTGATAGCATCTGCTGCAGGGATATTATAGCACAATGGCTAACGTGGCATCAAGCAGTTCACACCAGATTAGAAACTAATCCTTTTGTTTTTTTTAAGACAGGGTTCCTCTGTGTAACAGTCCTAGCTGTCCTGGAACTTACTTTGTAGACCAGACTGGCTCAAATTCACTGATTGGCCTGCCTCTGCTTCCCAAGTGCTGGGATTAAAGGTGTGTGCCACCAACACCTGGCAAAACCAATTCTTTGTACCCACACTTGGAAACAATGGGATGAAGATGGTGAACAGATTTCTCCCAGGATAGTTTTCCTGTCAGACCTACAGATGTCTGTGTAAACCCTCTCTCTGGCAGTATGTCTCAGGTTCCATCATGATGTGGTTGTCCTGGAGGGCTCACGGGAGAGACACTGAGGCCCAGTCCCTGATGCTGACGAGGGACAAGGGATAGTGAGCACAGTGGACAGAGCCTCTAGTTCAGCCTGGCTAGAAGAGGTGGGTCAGCAGCTCTTTTTGTATATGGAGTTTCTGTCCTGCCTGGTCCCTGCATCCTTCAGCCCCAAATCAACTCGCTAACGCTTATATTAAACTGTTAAGCTGTTGGCTTCTTATTGGCTAGCTCTCCCTTAATTATAAACCCATAACTATTAATCTATATATTTCTACATGGCCTTATCTTACCAGAGAACACCCTGGTGTCCTGTCTTCTCTGTGGCTACATGGCATCTCCCTGGCAGTTTCTCTGTGTCCTCTCCCCAGAATTCCCCTGGTCTGGTAGCCCCACCTACACTTCCCGCCTGGCTATGGACCAATCAGTGTTTTACTTATCAACTAATAAGAGAAACATAAACAGAAGAACGTCTCGCATCAAACTCTGATGTCATGCCAGAGAAGACCATGAAAGGAAAGGAGGCAGGAGTAGTCACTTACTGCATGAGGCTTTCAGAAGCCTGGAGTCAGGTTCTCTTCCTCGACCGCGTGGGGCCCAGGAGTCAAATTTGGGTAGTGAGACTTGGTAGTTTTTCGTCTTGACTGCCTGCTTTCAAATAATAGCCAATAGCTTCGGCTTGTTTTTAGCTAGCTCTTACAACTTAAATGAACCCATTTCTACCCATTTCTATTGATCTGTGTGCTGCCCCGAGGCTCATTTACCTCATCTATGTACTTTATATGCTGCTGCTTCCAAGTCTGGATAGCTACCCTGCCCCCAGACTCCCCTCCTCTTCTCCCCACCATTCTCTCTGCCTTGAAAATCCTGCCTAGCTACTGGCTGTTTAGCTTTTTTTTTTTTTTTTATCATTATTATTATTAACTCAGACACAATGACTTATATTCACACAGTCTAAAGGAATACTCCACTTCTCTCATTCCTCTAGTAGACTGCAAGTTGCTAGATCTTGAATCTTACTTCGCTATTTATATGCTCTTTTCTGGTGTTTTTACTGCATGATAGATTTTCAGTAAATACTAAAGTGGGCATCATGAAAATGTTAGTGGGAAAACAGTGTGCAGAATTGGATGCATAGCTGGTTGGACTCAGTGCAAAGGGAAAGTATGAGAGCAGTCATCTAGGATGTTAAGATGGTAAGAGTGGAGCATCAATGTCAACACAGGGCCCTCTGAGTTCCGGTGTCTCCCCACAGCCACACTCCTGCAGCCCCTTCAGGGGCTGACTTTGAACTCACAACTCAGAAGCACCTGAGTGATTTAAAAGGCTAGGATGAGGGAAGACTGCTACCATGTGATACCTGGTCATTCTCCTCCCAGAAGAGGGTACCGTTTGTTGCACAGTAGGCCACATAAGAACTACATTTCTAAAACTTGAACTAAGTGTTCTCTCTAGCTGAACAGTAGAAAAGATGTGTGCAACATCCAAGCAGAAGAGTCCCCCGGGTCTACCTTCCCAGCTCTGTAATCCCAGTAGCCCAGCTCCAGCCATAAAAGGACTCAGCATATCAGAGCACAGCTGGAAAAACTCTGGGTCCTTGAGTGGCAGGGACACTCAGAAACACAGCACACCTCAGAGCAGTGGCTCAAGTCAGTGAGGGTCCCTGTCATAGATTCGTTGACAATAACATGATCAAAACATGTGGGGAGCCGCGAGCCGCAGCCATTGCAGGATGGCGACCAACCGCTCCCCTACAGGATGCAGTAAACAACTCCATATTAGGCAATGCCTCCTCTGACTACGCGTCCCGCACTTCCCGCATGTGCAGTAGGAACGGTGTCTCTTGCTCCCGAGGCCTCAGGTGTCTGCAGTTCAGCTGTGACCAATCAGGGTACGACCCGTGTCCTTTTTCCCTATATAAGCAGCTGCATTTGGGTTTTCGGAGCCCCTCGCTTCCTGCTCTCCCTTCAACCAAGAGGCTCCAATAAAGCGTGATTTGAGAAGAATCCTCAATGTGTGGTCGTTCTTCCTCGCTGGTCGAGGTGTGTGCCGCAAAAACACCTTTCCTTTCACCCAGCAGCCAGACACATGACCCTCTAGACCAGCGCTTGTCAGCCTTCCAAACGCTGCAACCCTTTAACACAGTCTCTCATGCTGTGATGACTGCCCCCCCAACCATAAAGTTATTTCATTTTGCTACTCCATAGCTGCAAATGTTGCTACTGTTTATGAACCATGATGTAAACATCTGCCTTTTCTGATGGTCTTACGTGACTCTTGTAAAGGATCCGGTGGAGTCATGACCCACATGACTTCTCTAGACTGAGACAAAGACGGGACATGCCTGCAGGTCCCTGTGTATGACAGAATTAGGCCTAAGGTCAGGTCAAACAAGGAGCGTAGATTAGCAAGGGAGTGAACCACACTCAGGCATGAGCTAAATCTGCTCCCTCCCAAGAAACTCAAACACTTTAAGTTAAATCAATGGTTCTCAACCAGTGGGTGTTGACCCATTGAACTCTTCACAGGGGTCACCTAAGGCCATCAGAAAACACAGATATTTACATTACGATTCATAACAAAAGTTGGGGGGGGTCAAAGCATTAGGAAGGTTGAGAACCTCTGAGTTAAATTAAGCTTGCTTTACCCTATATTAATCTAATAAGATAATATAGTCTTAAGACTAATGGCTGACACCTGGCTAATCATAAGTTTTCTGCCAGCCCACAGACTACACACTGAGGAAATATGTCCGTCCATTTACAGGACATACCAAACAGTCTGCCACCCGGCTATCTCTGACCTTCAGCAGCCTCTTCTGACTGTGTTGTAGCATTCTCTGGACCACCTTCACCACAAGTACCACCTGCTTCTTGTCAGTCTTCCCTCTTCTCAGTTAACCCCTGTTGAATGTGTCTACCATTTTCTTCCTAGGAGACAGGAGTCAGAAGCGAGATCTCAATCAGAATTATAGGAGTGCTAGTGCCTGAACTAAGCCGCCTTGTCGGGGCGTATGGTGCCCTTGGCCTCTCCAGGCCACTGGAGGTCAGGGTTGAGTTCTCTCTTGGATCCTGAACACCACAAACCTGTGTTTTGAGCGTTTTTTTTTTGGATTGAGTTAAGCAACTCTTAGATTACAGAATGAACTACATCCAATATCTAACTGGATCAGAGCCATTGAAAGCTTCGGCTGGGTGCATTTTAATAATGGGCTTAGCTAATTAGAGTCATCTGGGATTCCAGATAATTTTATGTGTAAGAATTAGAGACTCAGCAGCTGGGCATTGGTGGTGCATGCCTTTAATCCCAGCATTCTGGAGGGAGGCAGAGGCAGGTGAATCTCTGTGAGTTTGAGGCCAGCCTGGTCTACAGAGGAAGCTCCAGGACAGGCTTCAAAGCAATACAGAGAAACCCTGTCTCAAAAAACCAAAAGAAAAAAGAATTATAAACCCAGACCTTATGTAAACTAAGGAAAATGCCTTGCTCATTTAGAGATCGAATCATGCTAAAAAGTGTCATCATGGGCTGAATGTGGTGATGCTCATCTTTAATCCTGGCAGGGGGCAGGCAGAGGCAGGCTGATCTGAGTTCTGGGACAGCCAGGCTTACATGAGAGACTCAGGATAAGAAAGCCAGTCTTGTTTGCCTTTGCTTGGGAAGGTCAACAGTGCACCTCAAGGCTTCACTGAAGCCCAAACCCTGTCCCCAGCATTAACTAAGGACTTAACACCCCAAAAGTTTTCTCTGGGTTACAACCAAAAGACGACTACTAGGCCCTTTGGGGCTTGTAGGATGATATAGATTCTGGGTCCGGCATGTTTTCAGTAGGTTCATCTTTCTCACTAGAAAGAACCACAGCCCTTGTTCTAGGAAGAGATTCGTGGTAGCTCTTTAACAAAGTGACAGTGGGCTCTGACTCTAGTTTTAAATATGTTAACTTTACTTGTCCATGCATGTGATAGTCATGCGGTTTTATTCCAGAGTGTGGCGACTCCTATGCCCTCGTGTATTATACTGTGCATTAGAGTAGCTAAGTCACGCCTAAATTATTTAAAAGCACTACCAGCAGCAACCATATTGGCAGAAGTTTCATTCGTTGTGTCTTTGGGAGATAAAATTTATTTACAAGTGCTCACATTCTGTGGGAAGTCCAGGAAATCCAAGCAGCTCTTTTGGGTCAGCCAATAGAAAGCCTGCAACTCTTCTCCTGCCTCCTTCCAATCTCCATCTGAAATGTTGGGTTTTAGACTGCCTCTTCGTTGCCTTTGTCTGATGATGGTACTTAACCACACATAACGAGCAAGAACCAAGTCAACCCAGTGAAATCACATACGCAATTACTCAGCCATCAGTGGTGGTTCTCAGGCCTTGACTACACAATTCTGGGAAGCACAATATATCTTTTTTTTCCCCTGGTTTTTTTTTGTTTGGTTTGGTTTGGATTGGATTTTCCAGGCAGGGTTCCCTTGTGTAGCTCCAGCTGCTCCTGAACTCACTCTATAGACCAGGTTGGCCTCAGACTCAGAAGGTTGCCTGCCTTTGCCTCCAGAAGACTGGGATTAAAGGTGTGGGCCACCACTGCCCAGTTTAAATATATCTTTTGTAGATATCTCATGGATAGGTTTTCTATATTTTGTTAGGTTTTTGTTTTGTTTTGTTTTCCAGAGCATAGCATATGCTAGGCAACTGCCTTATTACTAAGCCACAGTCCAGCCCACAATTGGGATATTTTGCGGGGGTGTGGGTGGGTATCTTGTGCACTGAATTGTTTTCTTCTCATTAGATGTGGTTCTACGCCCTTGCAGCACACAGGGACCATGAGAAAGTGATTTTTCTCCCTGGACTTTGCTCAGGAGCCGAGTGGACTCATGGGCAAACAACTTTAACTGTCTCTGATAAACATTCTCTTTTCCAGCCGCTGTGGGAGCATGTAGGGTCAGCAGAGAATGTGGGTTCTCTGCCCCCTCCACAGCTGCAACAGATGTCACTCCTCTCTCCTGCCTCTCACTTTACTTTCTCTGACATGCTTTGCCATGTATTAAATGGGATACGCTCTGAGAAATCCATCAGTAGGCAATACTAGGTATGAATACCATAGAGCGTGTGTGTATATAAACCCATTAAAGGCTGCATGGGCTAGCCTATTTTTTCCTAGGCTAGCCCATGTACATCATGTTACTGTATCACTACTACGGGCAAATGTAACACAGAGGTAAGGGTGTGTTTATACAAACATAGAAAAGACACCAAGAAAACAATTTAAAAATTAAAGGAGCAGAGGCCGAAAGGGGAAGTATCAGCTCAGGGCATCCAAAACCAAGTTCTCAGCACAGAGGAGATTTATTTGCCCCAGTGGGACAGAGGGCAGGGAAAACAAAGACAGGAGATAGAGAAAGAGGGAGAAGGGGAAGGGAACATGGGAAAGGGGGCAGGGGCGTTTGTCTCAGGGTGGGGGACAAAGCCTGCCTCTGGATGGAGAGGAGACAGACTTGGCACATAGGAAAATGGCAGGTTAATTAGGTGAGCCAAAGGGGGCTTTTGATGGCTGGACGTCAATACTTTGATAACTGGGCCTTGGTGGTCACCCTTGGGAAGAGGACAAGGCCAAATAAGGGAATGGACCTTGGTGGCTAACTTTAAGAATGTAATCTTTTTTTTTTTTTTTTTTTGGTAAGGCAGAGGGGGTGGGGGAGAAAGGTGAAGCCTGCCAGAGCCGCGCCTGCCAATCGATCAGGCTAGAGTCCCTGCAGGGCTGCCAAGCCTTTAGTGTCAGTGAGGGAGTGGTGGGTGAATGTGGAGGCCCAGGACTTCTGACCTCCTGTAGACTTTATAGGCACCATACATTTAGTTTACACTAGATTTATTTGTTTCTGTCAAAAACATTGAGCCGGGCACTTCCGTAGTCCATGCTAACCTCAAAGTCAAGTTGTAGTCAACAAAGGTCTCAGACTCCTCATTCTTTTGCCTGTGTTTTCTGAATGCTGGGGGTATCAGCATAAACTACCACATCCAACTAAATGTGCTATTCTTTTACTGTTTTACTTTGAAAACTTTTTGGTTATCGATCAAGACACAAGCTGAGAGCTATTGGGGGATAAAGCACCCGTGTCCTTAACCTCCTCGGTTCTTCTCACTACAAGGTTTCCAGGGTAATAACTCACCCAGAGCTGTCACCTCTTATGACAACGTCTTCGGATGGAATCTCTCACAAAGGTCTTGCAACATCTTGAGGGACATCCGTCCTTTCAGTGTGCAGGAGGAACAGTACGTCATGGTGACTCAGCTCTTCTCCCACGATGCACTCTTGAGTTGCCATGTCAGCAAAGCAGAAAAGCATTGCTTGGAGAGACAGCTTCCGAGGGTTCCTTTCTGTTACTGATGTTCCCACACAACAGCCCTTTTGCATCACATCACAGTATCACAGTGACATCTTCCCTCCAAACATCACTCTCTGCTCCACCCAAGCCATTGCTGTACCAGAAAGATGACATCACTGCATCCCATGATGCTTTGCTTCCCCCCCCCATCACAGGTTTGCTTGTAAACAGACAACACACCTCAACTATTCCTCTATTCGTGGAAATGTTTGCTCTTGGGATCACGTGTTGAAACATTTGAAGATTATTGAGGGCTACAGAAACTTGTGCTAAATTCTGTGGCTCTTCTTGGCCTTCCCCTTCTAAGACTTCTTCTGTTTTCTTCTCTCTTCTCTGGCTCCCTCTTCTTGTGCTAAGAACTCTTCATTACTCACTTCCTCAGGAGCTCCATCCTCAGCCACATCCAGGTCAAGTTTGTTGCCAGCTCAGCTGCAGCCTTGTTGAGTTTTTCAAGCTCCTCATTCTTGGTAAACCCTTTAAAACCATGGGCAAACCTCTTGTCTTTCAGATGCCACCTTTGTACTCCTTAGTGCTGTCACCTCGAATCCAAGCAAGATTCTTTGTTTGTTTTTCTTTTTTGTTTTTTTCTTATTTTACATATTGATCCCAGTTCCCTCTACCTCCTTCCCTTTCTCCCTCCCTCCCTCCCTTCCTTCCTCCCATGCCCCCCACCCTCCCATCCCATTCCCCTTCCACAGGGAGGGTGATGCCTTCCAGGAGGGATCAACAAAATCTGTCAAGTCATTTGGAGTAGGGACTAGGCCCTCCCTTCTGTCTCTAGGTTAAGGGAATATCCCTCCATGGGGAATGTGCTCTCAAAGTCCTTTCGTGCACCAGGGATACATCCTGATTCCACTGTCCGAGGTCCCTTAGACTGTCCAGGCCTTCTAACTGAGACCCATGTTTAGTGGGTCTGAGTTGGTTCAATGCTGGTTTCCCAGCTATCAGTCTGGGGGGCCCATTAGCTCCCCCTTGTTCAGGTCAGCTGTCTCTGTGGGTTTCTGTAGCCTGAGCTTGTCCTCATTTTCTTTTCACTTCTCCCTCTCCCAAGCAAGATTCTTTATGCAGTCATGGATGTGTGTCTTTTCTATTACAGCAGTGGTCTGGGCAAAGCAGAGTAGTGCATAGTGCAATGCTAACAAAGGGGCTGGTGTGTAGGAATATCAGTAACAGGAAAGGAATCCTTGAAAGACCTTTCTCCAAGACCTGTTTCTTTGCTTTGTTGGCGTGGCAACTCAAGACAGCATCGTGGGAGAAGAGCTGACTTACATGTTACCAGGTCATTACCATGACTTTCTGTTTCTGTTGCACACAGGGGGTGCAGGCACAATGGCATGCTTGAAAGCTTTGGGGGCTCTCACTATGCCAGATCACAAAGCGTTTCAACTTGTAGCCTGCATCAGTACCCTCAAGCCAGACTGTGATGTGTGTGTGTGGAAGCCTTAAATCCAGCATTGACTTGCCCTCCTAAAGGTTAAGTCCCCTCAGGCATCATCACCAGAACAGAGGAATTTTATCTATGTAGAACATTTACTGTACGTAATTTTCACCTGAAGTCAACTCACCGAGAGTTTCCAAAATTTCTTCAGCTGTCTTCACATTGGTATTCAGAGACTTGGCTTTCTTTACACATCACATAGTGAATTATTATTTTTCTTAATCACTTAACTCACCAGGGGCTAATAGTAAACCAAACATCAAATTGCTTGGTCCAGCCTTTTCTTTCTGGGTTAAGATCAACCTTTGCGCCTTGGTTTTGGTTGCCATGGTACCAACAAGGATATATATGCCTCTGTGCCTGGTCTTTAGTCCAGATCATTTCAGGTTTCTCCATAAGTGATAGAGACCCTAGTGGAAATTTTCTTAGTCTCATTGCCTTCTGTGAATCCGATTATTTAACTGCTTCCATTGCTCTTATTTTTGTTCATCAAGGTGGTAACCTTGATTGATGGGACATGACTGACACCACTCAGTAACCATTACTGCTTTCCCACCTTTATGGTCCTTACTCCTTTAATTCTGTTTCCAAGACTATCATCCTCCCTACGTCTCTTGCTGGTGAAATTATCAGTGGATCTTTATGTCCTGATGAACAATACAAGATTAAATCAAATGCTGTGGGAACGGCTGCAATTCACAGATATGGGACAGAGGAGACACAGGAGGCTATTGCTGAGTTAACATAGTCCACTGTGTTATGGGAAGCTTTTTTTTCTGACATAGAAACAGCACATGCAAAAACAACAGTATAAAGGATATTATACCAAATTCATAAAACAGTAGCATAGTCATTTATTATCATTGTCAAGTATTAGATACATTACATAATTAGGGTTCTCTGCTTTTATTTGTTAGGCACACAATTGAGGTATTTGTACAGGCATCACCACAAATATGTGAGTGATGCTTTCTGTAATCTTACAATCACTATGATGCCAAGAATTTTCCAGCTCCAGGCTTGGACCATTGCATACATGGCCTATCATTGACTGCTGTCAGCATGTGGGGCCTGATTTTACTTCTATAACCAGAGTTCACTACTGCCCATAGACAAAACTATCACCAACTGTGAAAGAGAAGAAGGTGTGTTAGATGTCTTTAGTAGGGAAATATTCCAATAGAGTTCTCAGGGGCTCCCTGCCTTTTTATTTTATATTTTCTTTTTAGCTAAGTTCTTTCTATGTAGCTCAGGCTGTCCTGGAACCCACATAACCCCAGCTGGCCCCAGACTTGAGGTCATTCTCCTGTGTTAGCCTCCCTGATGTGTTATATTCAAGCTTGAGAATCCTGAAGATTTTTTACCACCATCCTTGCTCAACAATGGTCTCTATGACTAGAATAGTAAAAATAGGAAGAACGCATATAGAATCACTCAAGTAATTTGGTATTATAAATTCACATTTACTCTATACTGAATCCATTACGACAATGAGGGAGAGTGGTATTGGTGTGCAGGGTTTGACCAGTCTCTCAAAATTGATGCGCAAATGATACATTTACCTCAAAGCTGCCTTTTTATGTAGCAAAATATAACTCTGCAATATACAGACAAACTGCAACCTAGTTTGAGACTCTATTTTTCAACAAGTAGCCAAGTATTTGACAGTCATCCTAGACGAGCTTTTAATCAATCCTAGACTGCAAAACAAATGAAACATGTCCAAATAAAGCAATGTCTGTTTCTATAGTCTTTCTGTTTCTGCCCACACTGTGAAGAACTCTCCAAACTGCTTTTATCCAGGGTGATACCTGATGCTAAATGGATCTTTTGTTCTGCTCAACATGATGCTATTAACACAATGCACCTAAGCTTTTTCTTTTTAACGAGGGGCCTGGCTTGTCGAAGTTCAGCAGAGCAAGCTGGAAGTGGCTTCGGAGAAGACACGTGGAGAAGACATGTTGTACTATGGCATATCACAGAAATCTTTGGGAATCCTATTCCAGGCTTGGAGCTAGCTCCTCACTGGCCCGTTCAGAGAACTTCTTCTGGGTACCATTAGCAAGATCACTAGGCCTGAAAACCAGCTGAGCCCTGTCAGATGTACCAGCAGAGAGAGTGTATACGAACAGTATCGAAACTCCCAAGAGCCCTCCAGCTCCCACTGGGGCTACAGGCAGTTCCCTAGGCATCCAGCTACTCACTGGACAGCGCCCAGGGACCAACGGTCATATGTTGCATAACACAGCACATGGTCTCCGGGCAGCACACACACACAATCATCCTTTGGCAGCAAGCCTTGTCTTTCATAACCACATTCTTGGACTTGGCTTGTGAATTTCTTTTTTTTAACAGCCACAACAAATGAATGTCCATGCGTTCACACCATTGCAAATGGGGGTATCTGGCCCTGAACGTTATAAAACCAGCTAAAGACAGAGGAGTTTGGAAACTGTCAAAGAACAGGAGATCGTTTTCAATATCTAGCATTTTCAGCAATATTTAACATGTTCTCAAGAAACAGTGTAAGCTACTAATTATAACCAGTTACATAAATAAATAAATGTTTGCATAGCTAACCTGAGGGCAACAGGAAACTTAAGCTAGAGCCGTGATTGGGCTCAGGTCTTAACAGCCCCAGTCCTGTCTCCTGCACGCATTCACATCTTGCTCTCCTTTAATGAGAAAGAACGGCAGAAACAGGCAGGAACTGAATGAGGGCCAGCACTACATGTGTAAACTAGTCAGGCTCTTCACAAAGGCATGCTTTTTACAGCAGCACAGCCGGAAGGGGACACCACAGCAGCAGGGCTTACATAGTTAGAAGAAACAAACTTTGGGACTGGAAGGTTAGGGTAGGGTGGGTAACAAAGCTGGAACCCGTGTGAAGCAAGGGCTCCACCTACTTCTGACCAAGCACATCCATGGCATTCTGCAACATCGTAGTTCCACAAGTAATCCAAGGAGTAAGCATTGTTTTGATTGACCTTTCCGTGAGGTGCAAAGACCTGTGCATACAGGCCAAGGTGGATAAGCAAGACAAAGGGTTTACAAAAGCTATAAAAGGAGTGAGACTTTTGGCATAAACCAAGCCTGCCAATGCATCTGGGAACAGATTTGGCCATTTTGGGAAGGGCAGGCAGAGATTCTTTGTCTAGCTATGATTGAAAAGCCTGAAAAATAAAGCAGGAGGTGGTGTCCTGGGGAAAATCACAGGGTACTTTATCTCTCGCAAACATCAAAATGGCTCAAAGCTTCAGAAGTGTTAGTAAAGCCTCACATAAGAAACTCACTGGCCTGTCATTACAGGATCTGACTTCATTTTGAGAAAGCAACAGATAACGAAATGACCACTCATGGTCAGTAAGAGCAGCAAGAGGGGCGGTGGTCATTTTGTAAATCATAAAAGACCTTGACCAATAGCTGGTCAGAGAGAGGAGGCTGGGATTTTTTTTTTTTCCAAGAGTTTCTTATCCTCCAGGCCTTCCCTCCCATAGGTGTGTGTTGCCAGGAATGCCCACCCATCTGCCCTTTAATTGACAGCCCCAAACAAGGCCTTCATTATCAAAACTCATAATGAGTTGTGCTAGCCCTGCCTTGTCCAATTCTTCACTGTTCTTGGCCCAGTTTTGTCCCTGACTCTTGGCAATGTTTTATGTAACCATAAACCTACTGGCTGCTTTGGGACTAGGTGTGATTAATGGTCTAAGGAACACTGCCCCTTGGCACTGTTGAGGTAAAAAACATAAACAAAAAACTCACAATTCCCACTTTGAAAGGAAGAAAAGATTTCATTCTGGAGCCACATGTAAGTGGCCATGGCCCAGGATTCAGCTTTCCAGAGACACCACGTTCCACATTGGAAGAGGTTTAATGAGAGACTTCATTAGTCACAGAACAAGGCCCTAAGTCAAGGGGTTTGGGGCACACACGGGTGGGAGCCATAAGTAGGTAGGGTTACAGCAAGTAGGGAAATTCTAGGTTGCAGATGCCATCTGATGAACGTCTTAGCTTTGGAGTATGGAAAACAGTGGCTTCCTTGGAATGATTTTAAAGATTTTGGTAGTCTCAGGATGTTTACGCTGATGTAGAGGTGGGCAATGAAAGGCTTTCACAAGGATTCAGAGTGGCCTAAGATATGTTGGCTTTGGTCTGCTGTTGGGTCTCAATCCTGGACAAACGGCTGAGGCGCCTACTTAACATATCAAAGCAGACCCAACTGCCATATTCTCCCAGCATTCCTCAGTCCCTGCCTGTTACAGGGTCCTCCTGGCTGGCATACCCTTCACCTACCCTAAAGTTCTTCCCTCCCTGTAGCTGCCCTTCCCTATACTGCTAGTAGTCAGGCATCTGAACTGGCCTGTCCTTGGGGTTCTAACAGGATACGCCCTCAGCTGCAGGCACTAAGAGCACCACCTGTGCACACTCACTACTTTCCCTTTTTTAAAGGGCCCTGCCCACCTCCCCCCCCCCCCGTCTCTGTTTCTCTGTGTTTCTCTCTCTCTCTCTCTCTCTCTCTCTCTCTCTCTCTCTCTCTCTCTCTCTCTCTCTCTCTCTCTCTCTCTCTTTGTGTGTGTGTGTGTGTTTCTCTCTCTGTGTATGTTTCTCTCTCTCTCTCTCTGTGTGTATGTTTCTCTGTGTATGTGTGTTTCTCTGTGTGTGTTTCTCTCTGTGTGTGTTTCTCTCTCTGTGTGTGTTTCTCTCTGTGTGTGTGTTTCTCTCTGTGTGTGTGTGTATGTGTCTCTGTGTGTGTCTCTGTGTGTGTCTCTGTGTGTGTCTCTGTGTGTGTTTCTGTGTGTGTGTGTGTGTGTGTTTCTCTCTGTGTGTGTTTCTCTGTGTGTGTGTGTTTCTCTCTGTGTATGTGTTTCTCTGTGTGTGTGTGTTTCTCTCTGTGTATGTGTTTCTCTGTGTGTGTGTTTCTCTCTCTCTCTCTCTCTCTCTCTCTCTCTCTCTCTCTCTCTCTCTCTCCCTTTCTTTTCTCCTCTTCTGCTGTCCCCAGAGGCTGGTCTCCCCTCTCCCCTCCCTCAATCTCTTTCCCCCAATAAAAACCCCTCCACCCAAGTTCTGTCACCCGGCATATTTCTCTTCCACTGTACCTAGGACCAGTCATGTCCTTCCTTTCCACTTTTTATCATTCACTTGACCCTCCTATGTGAAATCTGAATCTCGCCACTTCTAGCCAAACGCATATGCCAGTCTCTCTCCCATTGCTTTCGACACCCCTCCACTATTCCCTCCCCCCTCCCTCCATCCTGCTGTTATTCCTTTTCCTTAATGACTGGTTTGATTACCATTTCCTTTGGATTAGGCATGTTTCTATACTCACCTCAAGAGGGTACTCATGCAGAGAGACTGGCACCCACTGTGTTCACTAATAAACAGTCCCCTCTGTTGAAGGTCTGACCCTGTCTCCTTCATCTTCTCTCTTTATGCTGCCTTAGAAATCTAACAACAGGGAGCCAGAGAAAAGGGGACCTCGCGATGTGACTCCTGCCCTTTGGGACTGCAGAGTGCAACTTCCAGAAGTGCCCAGCTTCAGGTGAGTCATGCAAACCAGACTGTGAGTACCATCAGTCCTGGAACTTGAGGTGGATGCAGGTTGGAAGAATCTAGTAAGATGGCTTCACCCTGACTTCTCTGCTACCAGTGGCAAGTGGTCTGGGTTTCTTACCAGTGGAATGAGCAGGTTAAAGGAAGACACGTTTTGTGAAAATCTAGCTCCATGGTATAGGCATGCAGACTGTGGCCCATGGGCTACCTGCAGCCATGGATAGCTGTGAATGTAACCCAACACAACATTGTAACTTATTGAAAACTTGGGAGATTTTTTTCCTTCTATTTTATAACTTGATCACATGGTTCTCTAGTGTAAAGTTTGAAGATAAGTCATGTGGCAAAAAGTTGAAAACTCATGGTATGCAGTTTCAAGAAGTAGATGTATGAGCTATTGGTTGGAAAGCCATTATTATAGCAAAAAAAAAAAAAAGTCAGTGTATTCAATCATCATTGACTGGAAGAAACTAGACTATGTTAATCCAAGTGGGTTTGGCTCTCTAGCATGATATAATTGGTATTTCAGGGTAATAGCTACATGGCCTGTACCCAAATCCCCCTGGATCTGTGTTAACAAGCACAGGTTCTGTCCTGCCAGGAGTTCTACAGCCCAGACTAGACCAAACAGGGATCCATCCACCCCGGGCTCTGTGCTCCAGTATGGCCCATCCTCCAGAGTCCAAAATCCCTTCAGAGAATTCCATCCCAAAGCTTTCATAACCAGTACTCTTCACTGCCTGCATATTATATTTATATTTGGAATATATAAAAGTTCTGAAAATGAAGACTACCTCAGACATGATCTTCTCCGAGGCCTCTTGTTAGCAGATTTACTTTCAGAGCCAATTCTGAGCTCTGCAGCCCCTGGGCCACAGAGGGTTATTGGAGGATTATCCAAGGATTAGGAGCTTTGCTGAGTGAGCAGGTACACGGGAATTTTCTGCTAGAGTGACTTCTCTGAAACAGCTCTTATCCTGCTACTCTTTTATCGCTCCATGTCTCCTGCAGCTGTGTTTGGAAAGTTACCACCCAGCTGTCCTCCAACTCACCCTGGGAAGGAAGGGGCTGGGAGAATTGCAGATTCCTGGCTTATTCTCTGACCTGTTGAATCTGGACTTACACACGAAGAGTGCAGGGATCTACTGTTAACACAAACTCCTCTGTTTATTATTACATTCAGTACAGCTTAAGAAGTAAAGTGCACGGTGGGATAACGGCCAGCTGTGGAACATACTATTCAACGCCTAGCAAGATGTGGTTCTATTTGTGTATCTATCTTGTCATGTTTGCTGGAAACACCTATCAAACCTACATCTCTGTCTAGCTACACTGATGCACCTGATAAAACTTGCCCAAGTGTCTTGCTCACTCTTGTGGTTTGAATGCCCTCTGTGCCATTCCCCAGCCCCTCCCTCCCTCCCTCTTGTTACTTTTGTGTTCTTAATAACCAGCTTAACTATCGTTTCCTTTGGATTAGGTGTGTCTTCTCCACTTATCTCTTGGTGGTACGCACATGAAATCATAACCATTTGGTCCTTCCTTCTTAATCCCTTCCCCCCCTTCTCTTTCTTCCTTCTCCCATGGAACAGAAACCATGTCTTCTGCTTGACTTCTTGCTTCTTGGTCCTGAGTAGGAGCTCAGAGACAGGTGGGGATGAATCAAGGTCCCCAGAGCTTTGAGGAGTAGCTGTGAGTCCTTACATCTTACTCACAGGCAACAAGAAGTGGTCTGAGACACTGGGTGTAGCTTGAGCATAACAAGATCTCAAAGCCCCCTCCCCCCTCCAGTTACACACTTCTCCAACAAGGCCAAATCTCCTAATAGTGCCACTCCTTTTGGGAATCATTTTCTTTCAAACCACCACAGCCTACCTTTGGGGGTAGTTCTAGATATAACTGGAGGACATTTTGAGGTCCTGGGGTCTGGTTTCACATAGTCAGAGGAACAAGGGTAATGTCATAAGAAATGACTGGACATACAATACAAGCACTTTGTTGTTTTTTGAGACAGAGCTGTCCTGTAACTCACTTTGTGGACCAGGCTGACCATGAACTCATTGAGATCTGCTGCCTCTGCCTCCCAAGTGCTGAGATTAAAGACGCTCATCACCACCACCTGGCATACAAGCATTTCTTTGAAATCCAGAGGATAATGTTTCAGGGGGAGAGGGGAAGAAGAGGCAGGGAATTCTCCTTTCTGTTGTATTTACTTCTGGGATGCTTAAGTTTAACAAGGAAATTGTATTATTGTCATATAACCCATAAGAAGGTAGTCTTCTGCTCCCGGGTCTGAGCCTTCCCCAGCGGCAAGGCTCAGGCAGAAGCCCACAAGTGTGGCATGCAGTGCACGGCAGAGCCTTGAAGAGGAATGAAGCACAGAGCAGCAGGAGGCTCACAAGCTCCCCTAGTTCCGGTGTCCAAAATGGAATCCCCGCCAAGGGCAGAAACTGGTTTGACCCTTGTGAGGTGCCGTGAATAGCCATGGCGAGCTATTACCTCACCTGCTTCCAGAGCTCTGGGCACACACCTTCACACAGCAGTCCCTGTGCGATTTAGAGATTCTCACACACATGCTTAGGTTACAGGAGAGAGAATGAAGTCTTATGCTCCTTGATCCACACTTATCCCGTGACTCATTCTTCTACTACCTCTGTGCCATTGCCCTTTGCAGAGTCCTGCCTGGGTGACCTCAGCTCTCCTCCCAGAACACACTGGGGTCATCCTGGGAAGCATAGCTATAGAATGGTTCCTTGATGGCTTGCACTGTCGCCTACCAGACTGTTGCTTGCTGTTGGTTGACAAGGGCTGTGGTGTTTACCACCGTTGCCTCTGGTCCTGGGGAAAAGGCTCAGAAAACAGGTGTTGAACTAGTTAGCTGCTGGCATCCTTGTCAAGTCGGGTGCAGAGCAGCTCTGGCTAAGCTCGCCTCCTCCCTGCCTCTCACCTACAAGTGCACACTTACTCAAATGTCTTTTCCCGAAAACTTGCATGTGGAAAGAGTGGAATGCTGGCTGAGGTCCTGGAGGCTGGAGACCCCCTCCAGCACAAAGTTCTCAGGGCCAGTTTACCAGAGCTGAATAAGGGTTGCAAGGCACAGTTGGAGGGCTGAAGTTCTTGTCTGTGACTGTGAAAGTCCTGGTACCTTGCAAGCCTGGTGTCCCCAGTACAGGGCTTGCTGGCTAGGACCCTGGGAAGAGGGGAGGTAGAAGAACACTGACTAATCTGAACAGTACACAGAGGCTTGCACTGAACATCAGCATGGTCTTGGCTACAGCCCAATCCAAATACTCCTGTCTGAAACAAGCTCTCTGCATCATATAGTCACATTTGGGTTACAGGACAAACTCTCACAAAGGTCCTTGCAATTGATGCTTTTTATAAACAAGCAATTCTAGACTGGGTAGGAACCACTTTCCCCTAACATGAAGGAGCCATGCTTCCCTGACCCCACTGGCCAGTTTAGACCTTACTTGGGCCATGTTTCTTCCAAGACTAAACAATAGTCAGCATCATGGTTCTTGGCTACTTAAGCAACCTAGAGCCTGACTCCCAGGGATTTCTATTCTGGACGAAACCCACAGTCCCTGCCTAAGACAATAGTTAGGAGGCTTTTGACTGTTGTAAGGGGAAACGAACATATTTATCAGCAAGGAGAAGAGGGCATGTGTTGGTGTTTCTTCTCTGCATGTATTTATCTTTACTGCTCATTTTCTTCTTGACTGAATACTATCCCATCCCGCCCCGATATCCTCAAGTTCTTGCCTGAGAGTACCAGCATCTATTTTCAAAAGACTTTCCTCATGGTCCTTCACCACTCAGTTTTTATTAAGAACGGGTCCTGGTCACACAGTGCAGGATTCAGGTCTTTTCAAGCCACAGTTCTAGCTCCCTTTATTGGATAACAAAGAATCTAATGCCAACACAGTGGCAGACACAAAGCTCTAACTCCCCTACGGCCCTGTTGTCTTTCCACCCTCAGAGCACAAGACCAGCAACCATCAGAAAGCCCTCACTCAAGGGCCTGGCTTTAAGTGTGCAGGAACTCTGCCTTGGCAAACTTCTCCTTACTCATAGCAGAACCTTTGCAATAGTTAGCTTTTAATCTCATTAAAAAAAAAAAAATCTCTGTAGCCTGGGGGTTGGGGCAGGGATATGGGGAAGCTGGGAGCAGCATCAGGGCATGTGACATTGGGTGGCATTTAGAATGAAGAGGCAGGTCCTCAGTTGTCCATACCAGCTCTGGGGCCAATAAACTTGATTGTTTGGATTGGCCTTGTCTTTTTGCGTTTAGAAAAAGCTAAAGGGTTCAGGTGGAGCTGGCAACGGGATGAGTGAAGATTAATGCCCAAATGCTAAGTTAGGGTCCCCAGATAAAGTTTCCCTGACTTGGTTAATAAATAAGCCAGTGACTAAGCTGCCCTGGCACATTCTATCCTGTATTCCAGAAAGAATCTTTCTTATTGCCAGCAGACACAAAGACTAGATTAGTAACTCTAGTCTCTAGCCAACCTCGTTGTGGCTGCTGTATGGGGTGCATGGCAAAGCCACTCTCCACTCCCTCCAGTGTCACCGGGGAAATTCCATGGAGACGCACAGGCCTGCTGTGTGTGGCTGGCTCAGGGGGGCTTGGAGTGTGTCTGTCACTGCTCTGTCATTGTGCCTACCACCAATTGTCTTACACTTCTTTAGTTACCCTCATGACAAGCAACCTCACGCCATAAAGTTGCTGGTTGTGATCTCTGTAACATACGGGGACACTTACAGCTCAGAAAGGTAGATAATAAAAGCAAATTTGCAGAAGCAGAGGTCCCAAGTCCCTTGACCTGATGTCAGAGCCTGTTGAATAATACTACCTTGACAGAGTTAGAACAGATCATACAGGCTACAGCATTTTCCCCAAATTCGGAGATTAGCTAGTGGTGGAGCTTTTTGTGACATTCGGTAAGTCAAGGACAAGGATGTGGGGGACACAGCCACGGGAAGGGAAGAAGGCAGGAACCTGTGGACAGGGAAAGGGACTGCAAAGTTTCTCTGACACCTCAGTGGTGAGGGGGCTGATGTGTAAGTTAAGGCCTATCTGAGCTTGTATGCACGCATGCTGTGAGGTACAGCCAGGCCCCAGCTTCAGGGAGAGTGCAGGCGGCCCCCACACACTGTTCTTGGCCAGTCTCTGGACAGTCTTCTATCTGGGGCATGAAAACTGGGCCAGTTCATGATGCCCCCTCTATGAAAGCTCTTTAGACTCAAAGTCCTTTCAGAAAGATGCTCTTTTCTCCTGCTTTGAACATTTTGTTTGCATAACACTGCAAATATCATTTTGTCACTGTTCAAGAGAAACTCTTGGTGTGTCTGTAACCCTGTTCTGGAAATCCCTCGGTAGACCAGGCTGGCCTTGAACTCAGAGATTAACCTGCCTCTGTTTCCCACATGCTGGGATTAAAGGTGTGCACCACCACCATCTGGCAGATTTTTTGGTTTTTAATAAATGTCTACAAATCAAATATATATTCTTTTAAAAGTACAGTCTTTGCCAGGCAGTGGTGCCTTTGATCCCAGCCGTTGGGAGGCAGAGCAGGTGGATCTCTGCCAGTTCAAGGCCAATCTGGTCTACAGAGTGAGTTCCAGGATAGGCTCCAAAGCTACACAGAGAAACCCTGCCTCAAAAACAAAACAAACAAAAAAGTCCACTCTTTTGAGTTGTTCGAGACAGCAGGACTCTTCTCTTCCTCCCAGGCCCTCAGCCAGGAACTCTGCCTGATTTCATATCTTGGGTCTCTGTGACAGGACCGTGATGCTGAAGTCTCCTGAGGTGGCCTGGGCTCCATCCTCTTCCAGTGAATATGCCTTAATGCCTGCTAAGTGCCAAGCAAATCACCCCACTGGGGTTGTAAGCTCTGTGAAAGCTCTGCATTGGAGAGGTATCTGGTTTAACATTACAGACCTGGATCAGAGTCCCAGCTTGCTAGATGTATGGCTCTACGCATGTCATTCTATAATTCTATGTCTTAGCGTAGAGGTGACAGCAGTCCCTGTGAGTGTTAGTATTTAGGAATTTGTACTGGCCTGCCTTTGGAGTTCTGACAAGATACACCTTCAGCTGCTGCCACTGAAAGCACCACCTGTGCCTATTCAATACGTTCCCTTTAAAAAAGGCCCTGCCCACCTCCCATCCCTCTCTCTTTCTCTCTCCCTCTCTGATTCCCCCCCACCCCCTGTGCCTTTCTTTCCTCTTTCCCACTTCCTCTGTCTCCAGTCTCTCCCTTCCCCCTTTCCCTTTTTACAATTATTTTCCCTAAATTGAAAAAACAAAAACCCTCTGCTTGAATTCTGTTGCATGGCGTCTTTCTCGAGCTGCGATTTAAAATTACAACGAAAACATGTGTAAGTTCACATATGCAAAGCTCATCAATGTTTACGGCTAGCATCATGTAAGTCACTCGTAGGTCACCACAACACACCTTAGTAGTGAGCAGACTGACACAATAAGGAATACACACTCTAGCAACAGTAAACATCTTTTAGGAAAACACAGAGGTGTGTGTAACCTAGACTTTGAAGGTTTACTGAAGATTCACATTGTTCGCATCCAGGCACACCTTGGCCCCACCCCTTGGGGAACCTGGCGGAGTGCATAACCCCTGTGCACAGGGCAAGCAGTACCCTGGCTCTGTGTGCAGCTGCAAAATGTCCCTTTAAGAGACAAGCTTCACCCACTTCCTCTCTCTTCCTCGCTATCCCTCTGAAAACAGGTCTTTCCCTTCCCCCACTCCCTTCCCTTCCCCCAATACACTTCCCATGTAAACAGCATGGCATGTTTTTCTCTCACCAGCCATGGAATCCACCAGGGTCCCCCCTTACAATGCATATGGTGACACACATCCTAAACAAGGTTTCTTAAAAATCAGTTAATAATAGGAAGGGACTGCAATGATAGGAAGAGGAATGTTCCAGATTGCTTACAAAGACATGAAACAAAGAAGGCTTGCTTTCTAGGGTGGGTCCATACAAACGGCAAATCACTAACAACCATGGCTACAGAATTTGTAAGGCACCTTCTGGTTTTGCTTGTCATTGTGATTAAAACACCTTAGAAAACAATTGAAAAGGAGGAAAGATGTCCTTTATGTTATGATTTCAGAAGGTTCAGTCCAAGGGACCAAGATTCCCACCCCTGATGACCTACTTCCTCCAGCCAGTCCCCACCTCCCCAAAAGTCCACAGCTTTCTAGAAGATCACCCCCAACTAGGAAGCAAGCACTCAGAACACGAGCCTGTGGAAGACACTGCATATTCAAACCGCAACACTGTAACCATTGAACCATTAATTGTAATTCACAGCGAATTCAGATTTAGGGGGTCAAAGAACAAGTCTAAACCACATTAATCTCCAGCAAGGTCCAAATGGCTCACACATTCTCTCTTGTCTTCACTGGCAAGCAAGCATGTATGGCTCTCCAAATAGCAGGCTAATTTATTGGTTTCTTGGAAGACTTTTACTTCAGGCTCCGTGGGACACAGAGTGTGATTGTCTTTTTGTTTTGTTTTGTTTTTCATCCACCCTAGTGCATTGCACACAAAAATTGGCTCAATATTTTTTCTCCTTTATACCTAAATGTACTGAGTTTTAGTTTGCACCCTAATTGTTCATTCTTTAAAGAACGGCTGCTTCGATGGCCAATGTTCAGATGGGTCCTGCCAACACTCACTTGCTTCGCTTACTCCTTTAAACTCACACAAGGCAAGTTTGGGCCTAGCTCCAACCTCCAACTGTCTGCTGAACTCAAGATGAAATCACCGAGGAGCTGTATTGTAGCATCAGCCAGCACGCTCAGAAAGTTAGAAAGACAATACACAAACTGGGTTGCACACATTAAGAGTTCACAAGAGACCTCAGGGAACCAACTGGACCTATGGTTAAATGTCAATTTTTAAAGAAACTATAGGGGAAGAAAATTTCCCAGCATGCAGTGTTTCTTCTTAGAATGACAATAAAACTTCTTTCTTGAGAGAGAGGGGGGGGGTAGGAAGGGGGAGAGAGAGAGAGAGAGAGAGAGAGAGAGAGAGAGAGAGAGAGAGAGAGAGAGAGAGAGAGAGAGAGAGAGAATTATTATCCTGGGATAATAGGAAAGGGATTTTGTAATTCATCTGAGTCAATGATTTTCAAATAAGTTTTGGCTGAGGGGCCCTTTGTTTAAACCATTGTCAAGATGCGTAAACAAGAAAAGACACCCACTGCTCCTGCTGAAGGCAGGGTTAGGGTAGCCCCTCCGTCCCCTAAGTACATCTAAACCCCTAATTTTAGTCTACTAGGAATTCAAGGAGGGACAAGGGGCATAGTTCACGAAGCAAAGGGCTCATGGCACAAGCAAAAAGTGAGTTCAATCCTGGACATGTCAGCCAGGTACAGTGACTTGCACATGTCCTGTCAGTGCTGGGGAGGCAGAGACTGGGGAGCCTCAGGGTCACTGGCAGTCAGCCTAATCAGCAGGCCCCGGGTTCCAGTGAGAGACCCTGCCACTGATGTGAGAATTCTGCTCTGCTTTCTTCTTGCCTACATTCCTGTGGTTTTGGTTTTGATTTTATAAAGAATAGGCATTAGTTTTATAAGAAAAGTGGAATCTTAAGAAATATTAGCAGGTAGATAGTAAAGGTATTACCCAGCCAACATCTCCTTTCAGTGTACCTCAGAAACTATTCTTTAAAAGTTATTGTTGCAAAGCTAGATACTGCTCATCCCAGCTATTCTGCTCTTTAATCCCAGCACTAGGAAGCAGAGGCAGGCAGGAGGATCTTTGTGAGTTCGAGGCCAGTCTGGGCTACAGAGTGAGTGCCAGGACAGGCTCAAAAGCTACACAGAGAAACCCTTTCTCGACAAACCAAAACAAAAACCAAAAGACAAAAATAAAAAAACTTTCTTTGGCAGTTCCAGGAATCAAACCAGGGTCTGAAGTACTCTACCATGGGGCTTATCTTCAACACAGTGCCTCATGCATGGGAAGCCAAGATAGAAGAATTGTGAGTTCAAAGTCAGGCGGGCAACATGGACAACACAGACCTTGTCTCAAAGAAAAACATTACTGAAGAATAATTTTAATAGTATGAGGAAATACGTGTTAAGATGTTAAACTTAAAAAAGAAGAAACAGTTGTTGAGGCTATGAATAGTTGTCACAAAAAAATATGTATTTTTAAAACAAAGCTGTCTCTGAGAAGTGTGGATGGTTTTCTATTTTTCTGCACATTCCAGATGTTACAATAAAATTAGATTATTTTTATAATCAAAATATGGGGCAGGCCGGATAAGTAAAGGTTCAGCAAGTAAAACATTTACCAAATAAGCCTGATGACATGAGTTTGACCCCAGAACCCATATGAAATGTGGAGAGAACTGGTTCATGAAAATTGCCCACTGACCCTTGCAGAGGTACTGTGCTGTGAATTCATGCACACACACACACGTTTAAAAGCTAAGCTTTCTTCAGTGAGTGCTTGTTATGTTGCCTAGGCTTATCTAATTCAAGCGATCCTCTTTCCTCAGCTTCTCAAATAGCTAGGATTATAGGCATGTACCACCACACCTGACTCAGAAGATGTACTCGTAAGTATTTAAGAAGAAAATGCTGGCCAAGACAATTGGACTTCTTAACATATCTATGACGTGTGTGTGTGTGTGTGTGTGTGTGTGTGTGTGTGTGTGTGTGTGTGTGTGTGTATGTGCTCGCACATACGTTCCTACCTACATAAATATGCAAGACCGGATGGTTCTCAAATTACAGAGATTGTAAGAGACACCTGTAGACTTGTTTAAAAAGTAGATTTCCAGCTGGATGGTGGTGGTGCACTCCTTTAATCCCAGCACTCAGGAGGCAGAGGCAGGCAGATCTCTATGAATTTGGGGCCAGCCTGGTCTACAGAGTGAGTTCCAGGACAGGCTCCAAAAACTACACAGAGAAACCCTGTCTCAAAAAAAAAGAAAAAAAAAAAAAAAAAAAAAAGCAGTTTTCCAATCTGTTCCCCAAAAGCCAAGACAATACAGCTGGACATATATAGCTGTCAATCTCTAGTTCTTAGTATTCAAATTATACTTGATAATCCACACCAGGGCTACTCCAATATGTGATATTAATATCTCAAATCAATACCTTCTGATGGGAGCAATTTCTCATTGTACCTCTAAATATTAGGATGCAGCTTATATCTTTTAGTCCAATAATGAACTAGTCTCTTGTTTTCTCAGTTGCCAGTTATTGACAAACCTTTGGGGAGAGTGAGCTAGTCCTGGGAAGTAGTATCCAACACCTTCACTTCACAAATGAGCTTCTGAACATTCCTGGCCTGCCTGAGATTCCTCTGCTATTTATTACCTCTGCTCTGCAAATGACTCTGGATTCTGGTTCTTGAAGCCTGGGATTCTTCTAATGAATGATGATGATTCTTCATTTAATGGCAAATATATTTTCTGACTTTATGTTCATCTTGGGGATAGTCAAGACAAAATCCAGGTTTCCATATTCCTTGACCAATTTTGAGTGGTCAATGGTAATAATCTCTTACTCTCTCCTTCTGTCTTCCCCTGACCCCTACTGGGTACCTCTGGCTCGCCTAAAACCCACAATGTAGACCAGCCTGGCCTTGAACTCACAGAGATCTGAATGCCTCTGTCTCCCTAGTACTGGAATTAAAAGGATGCACCACCACATCCAGAAATCTTTCTCTTCTTTATCTTAGGTATTTTTTTTACATCAATGAAAGACAAATATACTTAATATTGATTACTAATCAATGTTAATTATGCTGCAAATATTCTTTGCTTTAAGGAGTATTGTTTGTATTTGTTTCTTTTTGAGACAGGGTTTCTCTATGTAGCCCTTGCTGTCCTGGAACAGACCCATCTACAGATTTAGACAGTCTACAGATTGAACTCAGCCCCCACCCTCTCCAAGTTCTGGAATTAAAGGCATGGATCACCAGGCCTGTCTTCTTTGTTTTGAAAATGAATCTCATGTGTCTTGGGGTAGCTTCAAACCATCTGCAGAGCCAAAAATAGCCTTGAACATTTTCCAACATATTTTTATTGATTATTTTAAAATTTTACATAATGTACCCCATCACCTTTACTTCCCTGTCCTTCTAGATCCACCTGCACCCATGTGATTTCCCCACAAAAGAAGAAGAAAAGTATATCAAGTCTAGTCTGTGCTTCCCATGTACTCACTGGAACATGATCAAACTCCCAGCCTATTAAAGAAAACAGAGTCGTCCCCACCCATGTCAGAAGCATCAACTGTGTCCAGCTACACTTCAGAATTCTTGTCACATGTTTAAAGAGTTCTCTAAAACTTTTGTTTGTTTGTTGAGACAGGGTTTCTCTATGTAACTGCCCTGGCTGTCCTGGAACGCCCTTTCTAGTCCATGCTGGCCTTGAACTCTCAGAGATCCATCTGCCTCTGCCTCCCAAGTGGTGTGATTAAAGGCATGCACCACCACTGTCTAACAAGAGTGTCTACAATATTTTTCTCCACAAATATTTTTAGTCATGGCATTTATTGCCTCCCCAAACCTTATCATATTCTATATTCTCATTGAGGCAACACTAGTTCCAATTTAATTATCATGCACTGAGGAAGCCAAAGTGAATGATTAAACAGAGGAGGATTTTCATTTCCTGTTTTGTACACTGATTACCTACTCAAGCTTTAATCTGTATCGAACTCTGTACATTGTTTGATAACCTACTCCTGAGTGAGCAAGCTCCTCATCTAATAGTCTCCCATGAACAGCAGCAAGTATAACAGTCACAGTAAAAACACCCCATACAGCTTCTGCCTACCAAAAGCACCTGTACAAGCCCCGGTTACAAGCTCTTCGGTCCTTGCAGCTACATAGCTAAACAGGAGGCTACACAATAATAAAAATAACTATAATTCCAACACCGATAGAACATACAGCCTATTCATTTCTTATATTATCCCAATGAAGGGTCATCAGGCTCTACAAATATCAAGCTCTACTTGCTTATAACAAACAGGCTTAAAGTTATGAGTCTGTCATGTCATGTAGAGGTAATTGCAGTCATCATTAAGTTTTTGTGAAGCCTCAGTCCTGGTAGCCCATGGCCAAAGACTCTCATTGCTTTGTCTCATAAACTCAAACTATGAATAAACCCACAGTCAAACTATACTGCCAGTTTGTCTACTACAGATTACATCCTTTAATAGCAATGCGATGATCTAGCTTTAGCATTATCCCAGCAAAACTTAATATACTAGTTATGACCCTGTATTCCCACTCCATGCTAGTCACACCATAAAGAATATTCACATACTACCTTAATAATAATATCATTTGATGTCAAAATTATTTAAAGATTTATGTGCCATAAATACAAGTTAAACTAAGCATTACAGTGTGAGTCCTATAATAGAAGCCTAAAATACCTAATTAACTGGCCAAGAAAGAGTATTAGAATTACTAAGACCATGCCTCCAGTTATCACAACATGACCATCCCAAGTTTAAGAGGAAGTGTTGATCTAGGAGTCAATATCAGTGCAGCTCCAAACAAAAGTAATAAATTATTCTCTTCCCTTATCACCTACCATCTTAATATGGCCAAATATTACACCATAGCAGCACTTTGGTTAATCTTATATGACCATACTAGACAACAGGTTCATTTATTAGTTGTATGACTTTTGTTATACTCAGACATATGGAATTATCAACAAATTTTCCTCTTCAATCATGATCCTCACATTGTCCTGTTGAGCCATTCTCCCTTTGAACCCCCGATCCTTGGGAAAATAGACTGTCTTCTATCTTGTTTCGTCTAAGTCGTGAAACTTTTTAGCACCATCCTGGCACTGTTATTTTCTCGTCTCTAACTAGGGCAAACCGAAGGCACACACACTGTTTTGATGCATCTTCTTAGACTTTGTACACAGTGGTTCTTGTTAAGCCATGTGAAATAATGGCCAAAGTCTTCTGCAAGGCTCCAGATCTGATCACCGTATTCCCTGCTATAATTTGACAAGCCACTTGTGGGTTTAATACATTTGTAAGTTTTCTTTGTACCAACCACCACAGTGTAATTTTGCCTTGCTTCTCTTCTATGACTAACATCAGCTTCCTTCACTGGATCACAAGTTAGAAAAGCATAGGGACACACACTCGCTGGGACTTTGCCTACTTGCCTGCTGACAAATTCTGGATGCTTGAGACACAGCTACTGAGTAGTGTTTTTAAATAGAGATGCTTTGTCTGTCTGTTGATTTCTGTCAACTCTGAGCTACTCAAGTGGAAGAGGCTCCCCAGCGCTTCAGACACCAAACCCAAAGTCTCCTTTTGGTGAATTCTGTGAGCCACTCTCTAGTTCACATGGATGAAGGGTACAACCGCCTCCCCCATCTTCAGTCCAAACCAACTCTTGGGCACTTGCTCTGTCACAGACCTCATCCTGAAGACATTGTCACTCTCACTCAGGGACTCCTGAGCATGGAAACAAAAACACAGTAACTGAGGGGGTTATAACAGAAATTAAGCATTTAGATCTATAATTTATAAGAATAAATACACTGAGCTGGAAAGGCAGCTCAGAGGTTCAGAGTCCTGCTGGTCTTCCAGAGGTCCTGAGTTCAAGTCCCAACAACTGACATGGTGGCTCACAGCCATCTAAAATGAGACCTGATTCCCTCTTCTGTCCTGCAGGTATACATGCAGGCAGAACACTATATATGGAATAAAGAAAGCTAAAAAGAAAAAGAAAAGAAAAGAGAAATACATCAGATTGCCTTCTAATGATAGAAGTTCAGGGTCTCAAAAAAAAGAGACCACCATCCAACTGAAGTTGCTGGACAAAACATTACTTTTGATCAAGGGGGTGTGCTCCAGAAGAACACACATGGACAGGAAGTACATTTGGTTTTTCCTCTAAGGAAGGTGGTGACTGTGCCTAAGGGCAGACCTCACAGTCTTACTTAATGGGCTGGTTCACCAAAAACTAGCACAAAGGAGATGGGGAAAGCCGAAGTGTCGATGCTCCATACAGAAAAGGGTGGCTGCTGCAGGCCATCAAATGCCGAGACTGGAGCAGTGGGCCTTGGAGGAAACAAAGGCATTACTGGGTGAGGATTAAAACGTTTGCAAGTTATGAAAGGCTTTTATTTGGTATTTCTTACACCAACTCGACAAAAGGGATTAATCCTCAGATGTTGTTTATTCCCATATATAGCAAACAAGACAAAACAAAACAAAAAGCCAAACAAGAGCAACAAACAAAAAACTGGGAATGAAAATATTATCTCTTTCTACAGCAATGAATTCACCATGAACTTTTCTCTTGCCTCCTCTGATCTAACTATGTAGAAGTTGTTAGGCCTCCAGAAGAGTTCCACATTACATGCCTTGAGGGATGTGGTAGGGATTGCTACAAGCCAAGCAATGCTACCAGATCCTACCAATGGCAATGAAAATGAAGGCAAGAGCTGAGAGCAAAGGATCACCAGAGAAACTAGGATACAAGGAGGATTCGAAGAGATTCATATAAGGTCCCTCACAGAAGGGGAAAGGAACAAGATCTCCTGAGCATATTGGGGTGGGGGGGGTGGGAGCAGTGAGTGGAGAGGGAGTCAGGGGAAAGAGAAGGGGAGGAGAGGACAGCAGGTGGGACTAGGAAGATTGAGTCAGGGGAGGAACAGACCAGAGCAAATAATAATTAATAATAATAATAATAATAATAATAATAATAATAATAATAATAATAATAATAATAAAACAGATACAGAGAGGGAGCCATTATAGGTTTGAAGAGAAAACTGACTCTAGAGAAATGTCCAGAGGTCTACAAGGATGACCCCAACTAACAATCTGAGCAACAGCGGAAAGGCTACCCTGAATGCCCTTCCCTGATAATGAGATTGATGACTAATGACTACCTTATATACCATCATAGAGCCTTCACCTAGGAGCTGATGGAAACAGAAGCAGACACCCACACATAAACACTGAGACAAATTCCTGGAATCCAGTTGCAGAGAGGGAAGAGTGATAAGAAAATGGGGTCAAGACCAGGCTACAGAAACCCACAGACATAGCTGATCTGAACAATGGGGAGCTAATGGACCCCCAGACTGATAACTGGGAAGCCAGCATTATACTCAGACCCCCTGAACATGGGTCTCAGTTAGAAGGCCTGGACAGTCTAAGGGACCTCTGACAGTGGAACCAGGATGTATCCCTGGTGCAGGAAAGGACTTTGGGAGCACATTCCTCATGGAGGGATACTCCCTTAGCCTAGAGACAGGAGGGAGGGCCTAGTCCCTACTCCAAATGACTTGACAGATTTTGTTGATTCCTCCTGGAAGGGCTCACACTCCCTGTGGAGTGTGGGGGGGTATGGGATGGAGGGAGGTCAGGGAGCAAGGGAGGGGGGGAGGGAGGGAAAGGGAACAGGGATAGATATGTAAAATAAGAAAACCTAATAATAAAAAAATGGTATGACTTCAAACAGAAAAAAAAAAAAGCTGAAAAGCACTTGATGTTAGCCATGCCTCCTGTTTACACAGCTCTGGCAGGAGAATGTCAACTCACCTGAAAACGAAGCTTGTGGTGTAACTGCAGGAGGAAGTATGGGAGCCACGCCCTCCGGAGACGGAAGACAAGACTCACGATGACTATGCAACCAAGTTCTCCTGGTTTGTATCCCGTCCTTTTGCAGCCAAAATAAATTTAGAAGGTTACACCCCACCTCCCATTCCCCCCAAGCTGTGGTGTTACAGCAACAGTATCATTAAGTAAAGTATGTAAAGCACGAAAAGCATATAAATCATGTACAAACACATTAAAGAATTTAAATCACCAGTAATATGGGAAAGTAAAGAGTTTAAATGAATGACAGCATCTAGGTTTCCCCCCAACTCCATTGTTGTTTGTTTTGAAATAGGTTCCTCATTATGTAGCTCCGGCTACCACTGAATTCTTTGATCCCCCTTGCTTCGGCCTGGTGGGTTTGTAGGTGTGTGCTATCACATCTGGTCAAGGGGTCTAGGTTTTGACCAGGGCTGGCTAGGAACTTTCAACAAGCTACTTAACTGAGTTGCTAAGAGCACATGAGTTTACATACATAAATCTCGGAAACATAATGTGTTTCGGGGTAAGTGTACATTGTGTGAAGATGTATCGCTGTGATTGACTTAATAAAGGGATGAATGGTCAATAGGTAGGCAGGAAAGACTAGGCGGGACTTGCAGGGAGAGAGAGAGAGAGAGAGGGGGGAGAGAGAGAGAGAGAGAGAGAGAGAGAGAGAGAGAGAGAGAGAGAGAGAGAGAGATGGAAGGTTAGAATCTGGTGCTGCAAGAGAAGCCAGCTAGCCATGGAGGGAGTCGGACATTTCCAATGGAAGAGAGGTAAAGAGCCACATGGAAGGATGTAGATTAATAGGAGCAGTTAATATAAATTATAAGAGCTAGTTGGTAACAAGCGTAAGCTAAAGGCCAAGCTTTCATGATAAGCCTCCGTGTCATTACAATGAAAATTTCATTTGATTCTAACATGCCCGACTCATTTCAACCAAAGTGAAAGTCTTGAATAAAGCTTAATAAATGGCCCGTTTGACATCCCCAAAGGGAATGGTTAAGAGTCACAGCTTGTAAGAGTGTGGGCGATAAAGCTTTCTGCTATCATCTGTTCTTTACGCTTCACTTAGATGGAAACTACCTACCCTGTGGTATTCTTCTCATTTAACGTTTCGTGGGCTTAGGCCTTGACTCTCGAAGCATAAGCTTCTGAAAGGGAAGGACCAAGTTTATTCTCTGATTTCATCATGGTACCAACAAGTAGGATCAGTCAACAGGCCAGGAGCAAAAGGACCATCAGTTTGGGAGAAAGGTTCTTGAGCGAAGTAAAGCGAAAGCATGGCGGGGCGCGGGGAAAGGGAACACGGAAAGCAGGCAGGTCTCAAAGATGGATGTCTGGCTGAGCTTGTGAAGATGCTGCGCCGGGACCTGCAGCGCCGCAGCCATTGGCCGAGAGCGCTTCCCGGCTGCCTGAGCTCTCACGAGGCCCCGGCGGCGTAGGCCGCGCGCCGCGCTCCGGCCGGCAGGGGGCGCCCGTCCGCGCGCTGCGCTCCCCGCGGCGCCGCCCGCCGGCGCCCCGCCCGCCGCAGGCCGAGGGCCAGTCAGTCACCCGCGGGCCTGCGCCGCGCCGGCCGGCCGCGCCCCGCCCCTGGCCCGCCGCGGGACGAGTAACGGTTACGAAGCACTTTCTGGGCTTCGGTTTCTGCTTAGTCATTGTCTTCCAGGAAACAGCTCCCTCCCTTCGGCGGCGGCGGCGGCTCGTTGTGAGCGGTGGCCGCAGAAGCCGCAGCGGCCGCCCGCGCCGGCGCCACCCCCGGGACCGCCTCTCGGCCGCCGCCCGGCCTCCGCGGGCCCGAGCGCACACCGGGCTGCGGCCGCGCGGACTCGGCAGCCTCGCGCTCGCCCCTCGGGCCCGGGACACCGCGCCCTGCGAGGCAGCCGTCTTCCCGCCCGCCCCTCCGCGGCCCCGTCGCCTCCCGGTCCCGTCAGGGCGGCAGCTGCCATGGGTACCGACAGTCGCGCGGCCGGGGCGCTCCTGGCGCGGGCCAGCACCCTGCACCTGCAGACCGGGAACCTGCTCAACTGGGGCCGCCTGCGGAAAAAGTGCCCGTCCACGCACAGCGAGGAGGTGAGCACACGGAGCGGGGCCCCGGGGACCCGGGGACGCGGGGAAGGGGGCTGCGAGGCCCCGCGGGAAGCAGGGAACGGAGGACGCGCCGGGCCTGGCTCGCCCCGGAGCGATCGCGGTGAGCCCGGTGCCATCCCGCCCCAGCAGGTGCCACTCCGTACTTTGGCGAGGGGCGCCTCGGCCACGGTCTCTCAGTTGACCTCACAGCTCTCCCGCTCACTGGGTCCCCTGCCTGGCTGGGGAAGTTGGACAGAGCCACTGCCGCCCTGCTTCCTCATCGTCCTTCCATCTCCCCTAGCCAGGTAAAGGGGTATTAGGTTAGTGCTTGGTAGATGACCCTACAAATACGCTGGACTTTGACATCATGGACATTAGTTTCTCCACTGTGCTGACCTTGGATTTGAGGTACTTACTGGAAGGTAACATTATATTTGCTTCGAAACTAACAGCATGGTGGCACGCACCTGTAATCCCAGCCCTGGGGAGGCAGAGGCAGAGGCAGGAGGATTTCTTAGTTTGGGGGCAGACTAGTCATAATCGAGTTCCAGGGCTACATAGGGCTAAACCGTGTCTAACACACACACACACACACACACACACACACACACACACACACACACAAATCCTAATTACTAGTTGGAAGTGACAGAGTTTAATATAGAATTTAAAACGTGTTGCACTTTTGTACTTTTGTTAATGGCCTATCCCTGGGCCATTAGTTCTCCATGAACCATGAAACGAATTGTAGAGGCATATTGTTAACATGGAACACATTTACCATTTAAAAACAACAAAAAAACCCAACAGCTGTGCAATTGTTATGTGTTGGAAATAAGCTGGGGATGGTAGTGCACTCCTCTAATACCCAGACTCAATGGGCAGAAGCAATAGAATGTGGAATTTGAGGCTAGCTTGGACTACAATATGAGACCCTGTCTCAAAACAAACAAACAAACAAAAAAAACAAACAAACAAACAAAAAAACAAAATAAAACACTGACATTTAGGAATTGTATGATTTTTGAGAGCATTTTCCTGTCTGTAACTTTAACCCTGAGTAATAAACGCTATATGAAAATACTGAGCATACAGGCTTTTAATCAACTGCATCATCAGAAAGATAAACACATCCTGATTAAAGAATACGTTTCCTAAGTCAGATCATATTGTAACATTAGTATCTGTGATCAGAGACAAACCTGGGATGCTTTAATGAGACTATAACAGCACCTGGCATTCTTCTCATTGTAAGTTGAGAGCCTTCGAGGTCAGATTTAGGAACCTGAGTCCCTGGCCTAGCTCGTGTGTGTTCAAATTCCAGCTAGGCTTGTATGTTTTGTTTAAACTACACACTTTGCCTATTTCTCCCAGAGGTATTACTGTATTTTGGTACAGAGAGGCCTAATTTCTCCCTGCACTGAGTTCAATAGGGCATTTTGCCATGAGTGTGAATGTTCATTTCTTTTACCTTATCTAACCACAACACACTTTAGTGGCTTTCAAACTTTTTTTTTTTTAATGTTTTTTTAATTCTTCAAGAATGCCAGTACATCACAACCACCATCAGAAAAGCTTTCAAAACTTTTGACTGGGAATAATAAATACATTTTATCCATTCAGTTCATAGGTTTCTATGTCTGTGTTTATCAACATCTTAGAATCAAGTTACACAAAAGATACTATTAACCCTTGCATATTATGTAGTAGATGGTTTTCAACCCTGTTAACACTTCATAAAAATTGATTTTTTTTTTTTTTTAAACTGGGTGTGGTGGTGCACCAGAACTTGGGGGCAGGGATCTCTGAGTTTGAGGCCAGCCTGGTCTACAGGATTGAGTTCCAGGACAGCAGGCTACACAGAGTAACCCTGTCTTGGGGGGGGGAGAAGAAACCCACAAATAAATAAATAAAAACTCTGCACTAAAGTGACCCAACTCATGACTCTTATGCCTCAACATTATTTGGCATTTATAAGAACATGATTTACTTTAATTTTGTATGTGTATGTGTTGAACATGATTGACTTTAATTTTGTATGTGTATGCACACGTGTGTCCAATCCCCTTGGAACTGGAATTACAGGTGGTTGGCAGCTGCCTTGTGGGTCCTGAGAATCAAACAAGTCATCTGCAAGAGTGGTAGGTCCTCTTAAGCACTGAGCCATCTCTCCAACTCTTTAAAAATTGAATATTGGGGGCTGGAGAGATGGCTCAGCGGTTAAGAGCACTGACTGCTCTTCTAGAGGTCCTGAGTTCAATTCCCAGCACCCACATAGTGGCTCACAACCATCTGTACTAGGGTCAGATGGCCTCTTCTGACCTTCAGGGATCCATGCAAGTAGAGCACATATATATATATATATATATATATATATATATATATATATATATATCTTTTTTAACATTGATTGTTAAGTGTACTCATGTACAGTTTGAAAATCATTGTTCAAAGGATTAATTATGGTCTATAGTGTTTTACTCAGGACAGAAGCTAAAACTAGAAGACAGAGGGGAGCCCTAGGGTATGTCAACATATCTAAGGCAACCATCAGATTCATTGGAATTCAGTGAGTGTGTTCTATGTCTATGTAAAGAATTGTCTATGTGTGAACTCAGAGGCCAGAGGTTGATAGCTGATATCTTCCTCTATAACTCTCAGTCTTAAATTTTAGACAGGGTGTCTCACTGAGCCGAGAGCTCACAGATTGGCTAGACTAGCCAGTCTCTGCCTCATCATGCCTCACTACCATGGGTTCTGGCCCTCTGCCACCACGCCTGGCTTTTACCTAGGTGCTGGGATCTGAATTCAGGACCTCATGCTTATGTGGCAAGTGCTTTACCACCAGAATCATCTCCTCAGCCTCTGCATGAAGAATTTCCTAACCCCCAAGATCAAAGTGGGATGTACTATTTGAAACAGTTTAATTTCACTAAGGAGATTAAGGAAATTTGAAAACAAAAATAAAAAACAACCGCTATTTTTTTTCAAATCCTGATTTTTTTTTTAACTCTTAGAGATTTTTTTTAACTTTTTAGAATTTATTTTTCATTTAATTTTTTCGACCAGTATATTTTGATCATATTTCCCCTCGTGCGACTGCTCCTAGATCCTCCCCCACCTCCCTACCCATCCAGCTTTATGTTCTCTCTTTCAAAAAACAAAACAAAAAAAAACTTAAAATGAACAAGCAAAAAACCAGTAAGACAAAACACAAGACAAGCAAAACAAAGTCCTCAAAAAAGCCTTGGAGTTGTTTTGTGTTGCCCAACTACCCCTAGGCAAGGGGCCTGCCCTTGAGTATGGCTGATATACCCAGTGACATTCCAGTTGATATCAGTTGCAAATAGCTTCAAGGTTAGGGGTGAAAGCCTGCGTCCACTTGCCCCTCTCAGTGCTGGGAACACGTCTGGCTTGAACCTGTGCAGGTCTTGGTGTGTTGCTACAGTCTTCGAGTTCGTGTGTGCATCAGGCCTGTTGTGGCTGGAAAACAGTTTCCTTGGAGTAATCCATCACCTCTGGCTCCTACAATCATTCCACCTTCTGCATAGATCCCTGAGCTTTGAGGAGGGGCTTGGTGAAGGCACCTGCTTAGGGCTGTGTGTTCCCAAGTCTTTGCTCTCCAAACATTGTCCTGTTTAGTCTCTGTGTTAATTCCTGTCTACTGTCAGAAGCACCTACTCTGAGGTAAGGTGAACCAGGCACTGATCTCTGAGGGTTTTGTTTGATAGCCCAAGTTTCTCATTTTGGGTTTTATTTTAGTTTGGGTTTTTGTTAATGATTCTACTGCTTTGTGAAATTCTACTTTAATATCCTACACTGTTTTCATTATTTCATTCAACTGTATTTTCACAACCATCATCAAGACATTTATTCAAGTCCTCATTAAGGTCCCTGAAGAATGGCTATTTTGAAGTCCTTGTCGTATGCTTCAACTAAATTACTCTTCTTGGGGCCTGTTGCAGTAGAGTTGGGGCACAAAGGGGATGGGCTAGGAAGGAAGGCTTGGGATTCTTATTTTGTCAGACCTCAGTAGACGCTCCCAGTGAGGACAGCCCAGGTGTCTTGGCAGCCTGTCCCGACATGATTCTTTGGTTTCCTTCAATCTCTTGGCCAAAAGCTTAGTGTATTCTGCAGCCTCATTTTTCTTAGTGTGTTGTTTCTTCAGAAAAGTTGGTGATTGCAGGGCAGGTGGAATAACAGGATGCTGAATCTTGATGCTGCTTGCCTTCTTATGACAACACATTGGTGGACACTGTCTTTTTAGAGGGATTGAACAGTTTGAGGATTCTACCAGCTCTTTCCAGCTCTTTGGGGTCTCAACTGCTAATGCATGGTGGTATCTGGAAGTCCAGGAATAACACACACACTCTCTCTGTCTCTCTCTGTCTCTCTGTCTCTCTGTCTCTCTGTTCTCTCTCTCTCTCTCTCTCTCTCTCTCTCTCTCTCTCTCTCTCATTTGAGAACACTCAGATTGACATCTAAACAGAGTTGCACTCCTTGCTCTCTCCTTGCTCTATAGTAAGAATGCTCCTTGCCTGACAGCAGGTACACACTACTGTAGGTCAGGACAACTTCTTGAGAAGACCTCGTTTGCCATTCCCACCCCTGATTCAGACCATATTGCCCTTTCACACTTTACTCAAGGCATTGGCAGTAACTTCTGTGGCTATGTATTCCTCACCGAAAGTATGAAGCTTGCATTCATTGTTGGTGGCTGGTCATCTTGATGCAGCTGACTACCTAGGAGGATCTATGAAGAAAAAAAGAAAAAATTATATATCACTATAATTAAAACAAATTTGCACATTGGTAGAGTTCCAGGTCTTCCAGAAGAACAACAGTGCTTTCAACTTCATAAATACATTTTTAAAAATTCTATGACCTTTGCCAAGATTTTTGTCTAGAATTTTATTAAATAAAATATTAGGTTTAAAAAAAAAGTTTACTCTTAGCTAGACGGTGGTGGCCCATGCCTTTAATCCCAGCACTCTGGAGGCAGAGGCAGGCAGATCTTTGTGAGTTCGAGGCAGCCTTATCTACAAATCTACACAAAGAAAGAAACCCTGTCTCCAAAAACCAGTGTCGAAACTAAACCAGCACCACATCCTGCTTGGTTTTTAATGAGGCTCTGTGTGAGACTTTTACCCATTTACTCCTGTCTACCCTACAGCCCATTGGCCACATACAGTCAGCCCATGTGGCCCAACACAAAATTGTAAACATATTTAAACATTTATTTGTAACTCTTGTGTGGTCTGGAGCCTGACTGTTTAGATGAGAGCACTGTAGTGTTGCAGGGTCAAAGTTGGACAGGAAAACCAGACTTGGTGGTGCTTACCTAGCATCCCTGCCCTTGGGGCTCATCCGGGAGCTGTATCAGACTCAGCTCCACCACCCCCAGAAGGACATACATGTGCGTGTATGTTCTATTTGAACTGTGTCACAGCTTTTTAAGTTGTTGCATTGTTCCAGATCTACTGGCTAAGTGGTGGTGAAAATTTGTCTTGACCGATCTTGTGTGCGTATCATAAGAATAAAGAGACTAGAAAATGAAAAATATAAGGTGACTATTCAGGCAGTATAGATAATATGTAGTTAATAAAATGAAAAAATTAATTTGTGCTACAACTAACTAATTTCTCAATTCATTAGTTAACCATGGGACTTTTCCACAATTTGTCCAGAATCCAAGACTGATTAAAGGAATGGTTTTAGAAGAGGCCACTCCCTTGAAGACATGGCTCGTCTTCTGGGATGGAGCACTTTGCTGTATAAACCAGTCCTCTGCCCAGAGGGAAACACTGTAGAATATGTCCAAGTGTAAGCTAACCTCTGATCAGTCCTGCCACCGCAATGCTTACTTGTGTGTAAGAGGGTGCTGACTTCTACACACACACACACACACACACACACACACACACACACACAAATGAGGAGTTGTGAGGGACTATAGACTAACACTAGATGGCCAGAGGGAACAAGAGGTGTTGAAAAGAACAAAAGGTCACGTGTATCAAAAAAAATGGAGAGGATTTGAGGGAGGGAGAGGAATGGGGAATAAGGAGGAAAGAAACAATGGAAACAAATCCTGTTTTGAAAAACACAATGATGAAACTTAATTCTTTGTAAGCTGAAAAGCAAAATGCAGACCTCCAGAACTTAAAAAAGAAGCATGCATGCGCGTGCACGCTCGCGCACACACACACATACACTTGTAATTGTGTAGAAAAGATTGTCAGATAATTTTCATCTGACTTCAGTTTAATTTAATTATGCTTTGTATGGCAATACAGAGCTTATAACTTGAATCCAGGGAGATATTGTGGGTGGCACAAATATTAACATAAGTGGCTCTGTTACCTTGAGTACATATCCTCTTGTCCCTTATAATTATCTGTACAAAGAAATGATAAAAATGCATGTTGTATCAGTCTTTATCATAAGCAATCATAGCTGAGATAGTGAGTTCAAAAATTTATCCCTATTGCTATAAGAAAATGCTTTTGCAATTCAGGGGCTTTTAGTTACTCGTTTCCTTTTTCATTGATTGCCCATAGAATGTGAGCCACTGTGCCCTTGGTTATCTGTAAAGCAGTGATTTATAGCTGCCAGAGTTGGTTCATTAGTGATCAAAAATAAGTTTAGGGCCAGGCTACACGGTGGCTCAGCCAGGCTCTTGCCTCCAGGCAGGACAGCCTGAGCTTGGTCCCTGAGATACATAGGGCAGGAGAGGACTGATCTCGGACGCTGCCCTTTGACTACACATACACAATAAAACAGTGTAGTACATTTTTTTAAAAAATGAGTTAAGTTGAGGGGTTGGAGAGATGGCTCATCAGTTAAGAGCACTTGCTCTTGCAGTGGACTGGGGTTTGATTTCCAGGACCCATTTGGTGGGTGGGTCACAACATTGTAACTCTGGTTCCAGAGGACTCAATGCATTCTTCTGATCTCCATAGGCACCAAGCACATACACGATGTACATACATACATGCAGGCAAAACACAAAAATAAAATGAATAAATAATAAAAACTTGAATAAGTTTAGTGAATAATGAAATGGCTATTTTTCTTACTAGAATAGTCGCTACTAGCATATGTGGTATATAGTAATAATAACATTTTCAAATATTTTTCTGTTATGTATATCTAGGTCTTCACTCATTAAAGTAAATATGCATCTTATATGAGACCAATATCACTGACATTGAGATAAATACAAATGCATATTTTAACTCACAGCATACTATGGTGCTAGTATAAAAATACTTTATAGTAACACTGGAGATAAGAAGTGTGTTAGAAGATGACTTATAAATTGTCATGATGCAAGGTTGTCCATGCTGGTAGCTTTCGGGCTGTGGAGTTATGTAATGATTGCAGTGTTTGTTAAAATGAGAGTTCTGGTTGTTGAAAGAGTCTTTGGCAGGTCCTTGATTGAGCTCGGAGTTTGAATGTTAGTATGTTTTGGTGTTGGGAACTGAACCAAAGGCTGGCTTCAGGGATGCTGGGCAGCTGCCCTGTATCCCTGAACCAAGACTGAGTTTTTAAAAAAATGTATGTATGTCCCACTACATGTATGGCAGTGCACCTCTTTCAAGCCTGATACCGTGGAGGCCAGAAGCGGGTGTGGGCTCATCGGAAACTTGAGGGAGCAACGGTTGTGAGCTGCTGTGTGGGTCCTAAGCATTGAGCCTGGGGCCTCTGAAGAATGGCCAGGTCTCTCAACCACTGAGCCATTTCTGCAGCCTTAGGTTTGAATTTTTAATAATAAAACACAGGGGGACCTAATGTGGAAGTTCCTCTGACCATACATAATCTTTCTTCTTAAATATTTACCTTTATGTGCATGTGTGTGTTGCTGTTTATCTGTATATATACCACATGTATTCACAGGCCTAAAGCCAGTGTTGGATCCCTGATACTGGAGTTGCTGGTAGTTGGGAGCTGCTGGATGTAGATGCTGGGAACTGACCCGGCTCATTTGTAGGAGCAAGAAGTGCTCTTGACTGCTGAGCCCTCTCTGCAGCCCAGTAGTTGTTTTTGAAGAATGTAGCGTGGTGACATGGTGATTTATGTGACTTCTGTTGAGACTCCATGCTTAGAGCTAAGTCCCACTTCTGCCTCCTGGGTGCTGGAATTACAGTTTTGTGCCACCACAACCTGGCCCAAGTCTTTTTATAACCTTATTCCTCAAATAATTTTTTTTGTTTCTTTATAAATAATGTCTTAAAGTTTCACTGGTACAAAATCACCATCAAAATAATTAGACTGTCACTTTCAGCTAAGAATGAATCAAGGTCCAGGTGTGGTGGCACATGCCTTTAATACAGTATTCAGGAGATAGAAGCAGAAGATCTCTGAGTCTGAGCCCAACCTGGTCTATACAGTGAGTTCTAGGACAGCCTGGACTATGTGGAGAGACTCTTGTCTCAAAGAAAATAAAGTAAAATAAAATAAAAAAAAATTAAGAATACAATAAAACAAGGTTTGCATTTACAGTGTAAATGCAAACAAAAATCTTACAGAATTAAACATGGGCTTGTATAGTATTTTCTCTTAATACCTCTTCTCCCCCTTCTTTAATCCCTCATGCATCTTTACTGAAGTCCTGGTATGAAGAGCTATTAATTAACTTTGAAAACAATTCTTCACAGCTTCGAGACTGTATCCAAAAGACTTTGAACGAGTGGAGCTCCCAGATCAGCCCGGATTTGGTCAGGGTAAGTGGAATGTGAATTCAGAAACTGCAGGCCTAAGCAGATGTGACGTCAGTAGGAAGTGGATTTTTCCCAGTTTGGCGAGTGAAGTAAGCCCGCAGGCAGTTGGCCATAAAGCCCTTTGTGGGTCTTTTGCTGAAGTGGTGGTCTGCTCTTGCAGCAGACTATCTGGTCTCCAGTCAGTTCTCAGTTGTTTTCCCTGCTTAGCTCCCACTGCAGTTTCCTCACCTGCTGTGCCTAAGTCTGTAATCCCGGCCTTTGGGAAGCTCAAGGCAAGAAGATTGAGTTTGAAGCCAGTGTGGGCTGTAGTGAAAGTTCCAGGGTAGCCTTAGCTACATAGTGGGACTCTGTTTCAAAGAGTATATGCTGAACTGAATAGTATGCTCCTTTGGCATACTATTTCTAACAATCTAGCTGCTGTATAGAAATTGGTTAATGTCTGTTTATCTGAAATAATGGTCTCTTCTGTGTCTGACTTTTGTCAACGCTTTGTATTGATTTGTGCTGGATATGATAATGTATATAGGAGACACAGGGAAGATAGTGTTTGCTTTGTTAGATCTTAGGCAATATGTTTCTGACTGATAGATGCTATCCTTTTATTGTTATCCTAATAAATTATTTATTGTATTGTATTGGGATATCTCTTGCCATTTAAAAAACTATACTCAAGAAAAGAACTATTTAAACTTAAAATATTTGCGATTTCAAAACTGAATATACAGTCCAGCGGTCTTATGCATTGGTATCTGCCCAAAGGACTTGAGTATTTATACATATAAAAACCCTATGCAGGGATGTTTGTGCCAGCTTTATCAATAATTGACAACAGTTTGAAGTAACTTAGATGTTCTTCAGTAGACAAATGGAGATACAAACTGTGGTGCCATCCAGGCAATAAGATATTACTGAGTCCTGAAAAGCAATGAGCTATCAAGCCAGCAAATACATGAAGGAACCTGAAATGCATATGGCTAAGTGAAAGAAGTTGGTCTGGAAAGGGTGCATACTAAATGATTACAGGTGAAGCACCCTGATGGGGATGCTCATAATGGGGGAGGCAAAGTAGGAGGTAAATGAGAACACTCTGTTCTTCCTGTTCAGTGTTGCTAGGAACTACCATGCTCTTAAAAGCGTATTGAAGAAAAAGCAGCTATGTTACCTAACAGGTTAAAGCTTGATGGCAGAAGAATGATAAGATGTGTGTTTGTTTAAGTTGGTGTGGCAGTTTGAATGAGAATGGCTCTCCACAGACTCTTCTGACTGTTGGGAAGGGTTAGGAGGTGTGGCCTTGTTGGCGGAGGTGTGCCATTGGGAGTGGGTGTGGAGGTTTCACAAGCCCATGCCAGGCGCAGTCTGTCTCTCTGCCTGCTGCTGTGGGTCAGGATGTAAAGCTCTCAGATTCTGCCAGGCCTGTCAACTTCCTGCCATGATGATCATGTTCTACCCCTCCAAAACTTCAAGCAAGCCCCAATGGCATGCTTTCTTTTGTAAGAGTTGCCTTGGTCATGGAGTCTCTTCACAGCAATAGAACAGCAATTAAAACAATTAAGAATTAAGCAATTAAGATTTTAAAAAAGAATTTAACATGCCATTATTCAAAATAAGTAATTTTCATTCCATTAATTTTAAAGTAAAATTATTTTCTGTGCTAGTGATTCTAACATCTCACATAACTCTACACTCTTCTGCTTGTTTATTTTTTTATTTTTAGTCATAAATAATTTCTGAATACCTGGTTAAAATGAGACTTTTTTTCCTCCAAAAAATAAAACTTATGCACACACTTAGCCTTTACATCGTACTTTATGCTTGTACAGTCCATTGGACGTCAAAAAGAGCCTTTGCTTCTGAAGCGCTTAGGACAGTAAGAAACTCTACAATCAACAGGACTCGATTAGCGTCCACGTTACTTTGTGTTCCCTGCAGGAGTTTCCAGATGTCTTGGAATGCACCGTGTCCCACGCAGTAGAGAAGATAAACCCCGATGAAAGAGAGGAAATGAAAGTTTCTGGTAAGCTCTGCCCTTTACAGTTCACTCTCCTATGCTGTGGACTGAGGCACACGAGAGTAAATCCTTCCTTCTGACAGAGAGGGAGTTGGTCATCAGTGAGGAAAGCAGATGTATTTTATGTACATTGGTGTAAAGGTGTCAGATCCCCTGGAATTGGAGTTAACCACTGGGCTGTCTCCCCAGCCCCTCATGTCAGCTCTGAAGAGTGAGTTGGTTATAGGAAGTCAGGGCTGTGGAGTCAGAATGAAACTTCACTTAGCTATCCTTTCAATGTTTCTGTGTTTGTATGATTATGTGTACTCAGCAATAGAAAGATTAAAGTAGGAAACGGAGAGGCGAGGAGACAGCCAGGAGCAGCATGTGTTCAGAACAAGTGCACCTCCCCTTCTTGGGTGCTGGCGAGAAGTGCTGGGGCTGCCTGGAAGGCCAGAAGGGAGTCTGGGCAACCAGCTACACAGGCGGAGAGTATTATTTATGGTCAGCATTTCAGAAGCAGCAGTAGAAAGTTTAGTTTCTGCCCTCAGCTTACAGACAGCATAGCAGTTTATAAAAGCCCCGACCTTGCCTAGATGGAGGTTCCTGGGTGTAGATTACTAACTAGAATAACGTAGGGTTAGCAAGTGTTCAATTGCTTCGAGCCTCAATTTGTTTATCTCTACAGTGGAGTACAATTATTTCACAGGCTGCTTTATATTATGGATGGAATAAACAAAAGAGGCCCACAGCTATGGCAGTGCTTGCCACAAAGTAGTAGCGGATAACTGTTGTTTCTTAGCATATTGACCTGGGCACGCGCGATGGGATAATGAGGCAGGGACGGCCTTTTCATTCCAATTGTAACACCATCAGTTGAGTCTTGCTTTATGCTAAGCACTGAACTGCCCTTTACGATTATGTTTCCTCATATAATTATCAAAACAGACCTATTAGGACCATTATCTCAATCGCACCAGTGATGTTAATTAATGTGAAAGTTAGCATAGGCCTTGATGTAGTGTACAGTAGTGCCAGCTACTCCGAGGCTGAGTCAGGGGGATTAGAAGATTTAGCCAGCCTAGCAACATAATGAGACCCCACCAGTCTTTCAGCGGTGAATTGATGAACTAGCAAGCTAAGGAAGTATGCCTGACTTCAAAACGTGTTTCTTCTGTTAACTTCACATCACCGCTAAGGTAGGAAATGAAGTAAAGCCAATATTCTTGTGTAGCTGACAGTATGTACTTCATCACTGGCTTGGGCCTCATCCAAGTTGTCCTCCATTCTTGTAGGGTTTGAGAATTTTGATAGGTAATAAAATTCCTACTTAAGAGAAGCTTGCCTCTTTCTATCTCCGTGTATTTTATCTTTCAGAGAGGGAGGAAGGCCATTCTGGATGGTGAAATTTAGGGATCAAGGATTTAGTAGTGGGAGGGTTTTCTTTGTTGCATGGGGAGGAGGACCAGACCTAGGGCTTCATGCATGTGAGACAAATGTTTTACCATCAAGCTGCACCCAGCCAGGGAAGGTTTTTCAGCATGTATTGTGGGCACTAAAGCTGGACTTGGTGAATACTGACTTATCTACAAAGGGAGCTATGGCGGCTGCTTACCAGGAGTAACACCAGGACCCAGATGTTTTAGGACAATCTGTAGTAGAAAAGAGAGGGGACAGATAAACAAGAGCACATGAGCTCATAAGGAGTGGCAATTTTAGGAGGTGTGGCTTTGTTGGAGTAGATGTGGCCTTGTTGGAGGAAGTATGTCACTGGGTGGGCAGGCTTTGAGGTCTCATATATGCTCAAGCCATGCTCAGTGACACAGTTCACTTCCTATTGCCTTTGGATCAAGATGTAGAATTCTCCAGTACCATGTCTGCCTGCACACTTCCATGCTCCCCACCATGGGAGTGGACTGCACTCTTAATGATAAGCCTCCACATCAATGAAATGTTTTCCCTTGTCAGAGTTGCCGTGGTCGTGGTGTCTCTTCACAGCAAGCGTTTTTGTTACCCCTTCCTTCCATTCTTCTTTCTTGCTGTTTTCATATTGCTCTCACATTTGTTCAAAAATCTAAATTTACTCTGTAAACAGTAGGTTTATTTATTTATTTATTTTGGTTTAGTGAGACAGGGTTTCTCTATGTAGCTCTGTAGACCAGGCTGGCCTCAAACTCACAGATTCTCCTGCCTCTGCCTCCCAAGTGCTGGGATTTAAGGCATGCACCACCACTGCATGGCTGGAATTAAATATGTTTCAGAGCTCAGAGTTTTCCAGATTTTTGTTTACGTGGATTCCACTGGTTGTGTCCCGCATGGTAAGGGTGATGGTGTGTAAACAGGCATGGCTGTCAGAGTAGAAGACAGATAAGTAGAGGAAGACACAAGTTGCCCCGGCTCTTTTACTCAGAATCACATTTCTAACCGCTCTTCTTTGGGAAATGAGTCAGTATAAAATTGAATAAAAAGTTACCAAGTTGTTTATGCAACAAAAACTGGAGCTGCCACTGACATTTACTATCAAAAATATCTAGTAGGCAGGAACGCATGTAGTAAACTGTCCCTGTCGGATTGCAGAATCGTGCCCAAGAATGAGAAATGAGAACTGGATGTGGTCAGCATTTGGGAGGGCGAGGGTAGGAGGACTGTGATCTTGAAGGCACACTGGGCTATAAAAGGAGACCTTGTCTCAAAATAATTTTTTAGAATTTCTTATATATGCCGTGTTTTGCCTGCATGTTTTGTTTGCCTGCAGACCAGTAGAGGGCACCAAATCTCATTACAGATGGTTGTGATGTGGTTGCTGGGAATTGAACTCTGGAACTCTGGAAGAGCAGCCAGTGGTCTTAACCACTGAGCCATCTCTCCAGCCCCCAAAATAATTTTTTTAGTGTGTAAAATTATGCATTAGAGACAAAGCCTGGGGACCAGGGCTCCATACATACATGTGAGTTTGATCTGTAGCACTGAAGGGAGACAAAAGAAACCACCACATGAAAAGCTTTGCGTGGTAATACCACTCGCTTCTGTGTTTGCTTTTCTCCTTTGGTTGGTCTTCATTTGGGGAGGAAGCACATCATTACTAAGAACGTTAAGATAGCTACTACATAGAAACATGTACAGAAGATTTACCACACAAAGATAAACCAAACGGGACTCCGAGATGGCCAGCAGGGAAGGGCTCACATTCCTTACACAGGACTGGAGCTGACTTCCCAGCAGCCATGTCAGGCAGCACACCCTGTAACTGCAGCTCCAGGGGACCCGATCTCCGAGGACACCTGCACACGCACAAAATTAAAAGTAATTTTTAAAAATTTAAGAGGTAAACCAACAGAGCTTTAAAAAGTTATGCCATTCTTTATGTTGTGTGTGTGTGTGTGTGTGTGTGTGTGTGTGTGTGTGTGTGTGTGTGTGTAATTTTTCTTCTTATTACACACTGAGGTTTGCTTAGATTTGGCTTATTGTAGAAGGCAAGTAAGTTGATCTATAATGCTTAGCTTATAAAAATAGACATTTAAAATATAAATAGACATTTAAAATATAAATGTAATTTTAAAATATACAAATATACAAATATAAAATATACAAATTTATATTTATACAAATATAAAATATACAAATTTAAAATATACAAATATAATTTTAAAATAGACATTTAAAATATAAAACTAGACATTCAGGTCCTATTTATTATAATGTGTAGAAAGTATTATTTGTTTTATTCTTGGGAAATAAACGCATTGACAACCAGCATGCAATTTAAAATTTACAGTGAAAGTGCATGTGTCTGTCTTAAAGTGGAGCTGTACAGTTTCAGAAGCAGGAAAAGAAAGCTAATTCCTGTCGTGGTAACCCTGCATACTAAGATGTAGACATGGGAGTGCACGGGAGGATGTGGACACACATGCACACAGAATGGTGTGGACACAGGAGTGCACAGAGGATATGGACACACGTGAACACAGTAAGATGTGGACACAGGAGTGCACAGAAAGGTGTAGATACATGTGGTAATCAGCTTTTTCTTTGTTTCCCAGCAAAACTGTTCATTGTTGGATCGAATTCTTCATCATCAACTAGAAGTGCAGTTGACATGGGTAAGCAGAATTTACTTTTGTTAATAATGGAGCTGTAACTATCTTCAGTGAATTAGTTATAACCAGTCTAGATAAGGAAATAAGCGGATTTCAATTTTACCATTTAAACTTCTAGCCTAACTTTTAAGACTTGCATAGAACCAATGCAATTGCTTACATACAGCGATATTTTGATAGAAATGTAACAAATGTATTAAATGCTATTTGCTTAAGGATAGCATTTCTCTGTAATCATTATCAGCCCTTTAAATATCCCACTATAGATAAAATACTAAAATCAGAGACAACAAAATACAAATACTATGGATTCATGTTCAGCACCTGGCTAGGTAAAAATGAAGGGAGGAAAACCCTAAGTAAGAGAGAGGGCCCAGAGACCCTCTTGCCTGCTGCAAGAGAAGTAGGTGAATGGGCCCTTACAGGCATGTTCTAAATGACAGGTAGAGTATGCACTAATCTGCTGTACAGAAAATAGTGAATGACATAGGTGACAGAATTCAGTGGAATATGTGAAGATAGTAACACTTGTTTTTAGGATGTGGCACACACTTGTCCATTCTGTGTCTTCCTTTCCATCAGCGTGCTCTGTCCTGGGAGTCGCACAGCTGGATTCTGTCATCATTGCTTCGCCTCCCATTGAAGATGGAGTTAATCTTTCCTTGGAGCATCTGCAGCCTTACTGGGAGGAACTAGAAAACTTAGTTCAGAACAAGAAAATTGTTGCTATAGGCACCTCTGATCTAGACAAAACACAGCTGGAGCAGCTGTACCAGTGGGCACAGGTAAAGGGCACCCACATCCTGACTGGCTATATTATGTAGTGCACATTCACGGTGGGGTGACTTCTAAGGGTGCGAGCCTTGGGACAGGCTCCATCTAAAGCATTGGGAGCTGGGAGTTTTGAGTTTAATATGTCTAATTCAACTAAGTATTCATCCCACTTAAAATGAAGAAAACACTAAATGCCAAGTTTTCACAGCAAGTGAATTTCATCACAGTTCTATGTGTGGTGAAAATATTACACGTTGGGTATTATGGCTTTGATTTCTTAAGTAAAGAAATATATGTAACAATATTTTTCTATTAAGTAGAGGGGTATTAGGCTTAGTGTATAGAACCTGATATGGAGAAGGAATCATAAAGCCATCATCTCCCCACTCTAAGAATCTACAAAGTATGGGTGAGGTTACCAGCACATTACCTTTACTTCTGTATCTTGTCTCTGTTCGTTTTATTTCATCCTCTGCTGCTTCCTCAGACCTTTCAGAGTCGATGACAAGCAGCAGGAAGACCATGGAAAACATTGTTCCTTGTCTTGTTAACTTGGTAGAAGTGTGTGGCCAGGACACAGCTGGAGACTTAGTGATCTGGGAAGTCTGTAACAGGAGCCAGTGCAGCTACTGGCACAGTAGCCTGAACAGTGTCTTCCTTAAGATAAACTCCCTGATGCTAAAGAATCCCTTAGAATCACTGCTTCAGAGGCAGGCATACTACATTATTAATGATTCCAGCAGGGAGTGTAAGTCTGTATTGGCTTTCCCTCATCCTAGTAATCACTAACACCGATTAGGAGGGCATATATTAATACATGCAAAATATTTTATAAATGAAGAATTGTCAAATATGGTTTTATGACCTAAAATGTGCTGCTCTCTTTTAAAAAGTAGGGCTATGGAAATGGCTTAGGTAGGTACTTGCTATATTAGCATGAGGACCTGAGTTCAATTCTAGCACCTCAAAAGAGCACACATAAAAACACCTAGCAAGGCAACACCGGCCTGACACCAGTGTCTGGAGAAGGCAGAGACAGGAAGATTCCCCGGAGATGGGAGGGCACCCAGCAGCCTAGCTGAATTAGTGAGCCCCAGGGTCTGTGAGAGACCCCAGACACCAAATACCAACCTCTGGCTGCCGCATGTACCAGTCCACACAGATGCAGACAAAGACAGAATTGTCTAAATAAACATACAAAGCGATAGGCTTCATTGTAGAATCTTCATACATATTACACTAAGTTCTGGTTAATTCCCCTCCCAACCATTCTCCCTTGTGGAGCTCCTTCCCTTCCTCCTGGTCGTATTCCATTATTCTCTTTCAGTTCCATGCTTCATGCATGATCTAGACACATATACACATGTACACAAGCCTGATATCAAAAGTCCCACATGTGAAGAAACGTGCAGTGTTGCCTTTCTGAGTCTGGTGTATTTCACTTCACAGAACAGTTTCTAAGTCCATTTATTTTCCTGCCAGTGTCATAGTTTCCTTTCCTTTATGGTGACTTTCATATTTCTTTACCCATTCTGTTGATGGACACATAGGCTGATTCTAGTTCTTAGCTACTGTGGATAGTAGTTTTCTGCAATCTGTGTTCTCTTGTGATGTAATTTAATACAATTCATTTATTTCCACTCTTAGGTAAAACCAAATAGTAATCAAGTTAATCTTGCCTCCTGCTGTGTGATGCCACCAGATTTGACTGCATTTGCTAAACAGTTTGACATACAGCTTCTGACTCATAATGATCCTAAAGGTAGGACTGATATTTCCATCTATAGGTCCTTATCATGAGCTTTTGAAAGACAAAGCTACTTGTTTAGTGAGCTGGAAGTACAGGCAAATGATAGAAGGCACAACAGCCTGGGTTGATCCCAATATAATGCACACAAGTTTAAAAGAGAAAACGGGCTGGAGAGATGGCTCAGAGATTCAGAGCATTGGCTGTTCTTCCAGAGGTCCTGAGTTCAATTCCCAGCAACCACATGGTGGCTCACAGCCATCTGTAATGAGATCTGGCGCCCTCTTCTGGTATGCAGGCAGACCACTATATACAGAGTAACAATAAATAAATCTTAAAAAAAAAAAAAAAGAAAACAAATGTTTACATTTCAGTGTGTGTTGTGATAAATGTACAGTGTTTTTAAAATGTAAATATTACTGTTAATTTAAAACATAATACACATCTTTATTTTTGTCTCTGTAATGGTAGAGTTGTAAAGCAGTTGGCAAGATCCTATGCAAGAACATGAGGATGACCTTAACCATTTCTCTTAACCATTCCACTTTTTTTTTTTAAGAACGCAATGGGAGTAATATGTTGATTAGTATACTTAAATATCATGCTATGGCCAAAGCAAAAGTTCAAAGTGATAGAAATAACTAGATTTTGCCAGTGATGAAGAATATGTTATGCCATATACTGAATATACTAATGGGGGAGTTAAACCCTCCTGTATTTATACCTTTTGCACTTATTGTTAGTGTTTTCCAATATAATTAAGTATAATGGTGTGATTCAGTCTCTGTCTCTGTCTCTGTCTCTGTCTCTGTCTCTCTCTCTCTCTCTCTGTGTGTGTGTGTGTGTGTGTGTGTGTGTGTGTGTGTGTGTAGATGAATAAATACTAGAAAAAAAAAAACCCTGATGAAATATATAGTAATAGAAATGCTGTAAATAGGGTTAGGAATGATGTATTTTTTTTTTTACTCTCTTGTATTTTTCCTGGTTGTACTTGTGTCCCCTGGAGGTCTTGAGAAATTGCAAACTTCAGGCTCCACTAACTAGAAGTTATTAGAGAGGCTGGGGTATTGGAATGTGTTTTTAAAGACATGTTAAACTGGTCATGTTTAATACTGTAATTCAGCTTAAGAGGATACATGTCTTTTATATTCAGTTTTGTTGTGCTGGCCTGGAGCCACTTTATAGCCAAGAATGACTTGAACTTCTGATCCTCCTGCCTCCACCCCCAAGTGCTGAGTTCCAGCTGTGTGCTATCAGAGCTGATCCATGTGGGTGGGGTAAACAATACAGGTGCACCCTAGGCAAGCATCCTGCCAGGCAGCTAACTCCCTGAGCCTGTATTCAGTGCTTACTTACACAGTAAAGAGCTTCTGTAGTGAGCCCTAACTATTGGGGTTGCTGTTCCAGAACTGCTTTCGGAGGCAAGTTTCCAAGAAGCCCTTCAAGAGAGCATCCCTGACATCGAAGCCCAGGAGTGGGTCCCACTGTGGTTGCTGAGATACTCCGTCATTGTGAAAAGCAGAGGAATCATCAAGTCAAAAGGCTACATTTTACAAGCCAAAAGAAGGGGATCTTAACTACAACCCAAGCTCATAGCATACTGACCTGCATTTATCTCAGATATAAGATAAAAGTTTCATAAGATGAAATTGAGATGTGTAAACAAATGTAACTGTTGCCTACAGGAAGTGTCACAGAGGCATGCATTCAGTTGTTTGGCAATGTGTTGTCAAGTTTTGAAGACTTCTCTTGCCTCTGCATCAGCACACTCACAGGAACCACTGTATTGTTTTCATTAAACTATTGTTTTCTAACTGAAATTGTCTATAAAAAAAATACTTGCAATATATTTCCTTTATTTTTATGAGTAATAGAAATCAAGAAAATCTGTTTTTAGATATATTTTGGCTTAGGCATCAGGGTGATATATATATATACATATTTTTTATTTCCAAGATTCATTAATTGCTTCTTACTCTATACTTCTATACTCTATAACTAAGAAATTAAACTATAGTTGTTAAAATAGATACTGGAAGATATTTTTTTCTGTCATTGGCAAAATAACCTATCTCTGTAACTACAGCAGCTAGGATCTACTAGTAATGTAAATAAAATTCATTCTTTGATCCATGAATAGAAAGTTAATCTTGTGTGTTCTTACTTACAGCTTAACTATGATTTCACCATGTGCTATGTGTCATGTTTCTTCCACCTATTATTTTCAAAACCAAGCCAAAGTGAATCTGAACAAGAGGTTGATGCTTTCACATTATTGTTTGGGAGTTTTGTAAAAGCAACTACTGTGATCCTGAGAGTCTTTGGAGCTCCTTACGCACTCTTAGTGCGCTGCTGCTCCTTCCACTAACTTGGTTACATTCTTTTGGTACTGTGGGCTCTGGAGAGACAGCTTAACAATCAGCTAAGTAAAGCATATGTTATCTGCACCTATTAAATACTTCAAGGAGGGAGTAAAGCCAGAAAAGGCTGAGGGCATTCATTCAGTTTAATTTCATACCAGTTTAAAAACTGAAAGTTTGCAAAGAAGCCATGATGCTTATCTGTAGCACACTAAAGGGTCTTCGGCTGTGATGTTGTGCTTATTAGACAGTCTCGGTTTTTCTTTACAAGAGATCTTGTATGTCAGTATTCTTAAACAGAGGCCTTGTAAAAAACTTTGCTCAGAAATTTTTATCTCCTAGCTATAGTCTCTGTTAAGTCAACACAGTAGACCTATTTCCTAGTTAAGGCTTTTGGTACTGATCGGATGATTTTCTCAGTTAAAATTATGTGAAACCAACTGATTTGCCTGCTAAAACTTGTATATAATTCAAGCTTAAAGCCTATAATTACATTGATTGTGTATAATGCTAAATAGGTAGGTAACTTAAATTTGGAAATGTATGCATTTTCATATGGCAAAAATCTTTACAATGTATGTCGTATTTTAAATCTGTGCAGTGAGCTGCTCTGAGGGTAACTTTGGTATCGCCTTTGCTGTTTTTTTAAACCTGTTTTTTTTTTTTTTTTTTTTTAATGGTTTCTTTGACAATTGAGAAAACAAAAACCAAACCTTCCTTTGCTGATGTATCAGATGTTAGCCAGAGCTTGTTTGAGATCATCTCTTCCACACAATTATGGACTCATTTTGTGAAGGGATCATGTACAGAAGAAAATGTCATGTATGGAATTAAGTGATTCTGTTGTGCTTTTGTACCAGGCTTTTTCTTTTGGGCTAAACAACCAGCTCCCAAATCAGGACACAGAGAATTATTATTAGTTTTGAATGCTTGGCCTTGCTTAGGCACATTTATGGGTAGCTCTTTTAACTTAAACTAACCTATTTCTCTTTTACCTCGGGGCTTAGTACTTGTCTTCTGTATCTCTTACTTTCGTTGCTTCTCTATGTCTGTCTGTCCATCCATCTGTCTGTCTGTCTGGCATCTGCCTGCTTTCTTGCCCTAGGTGTGCCCCTGGTCCTTTCCTCCTCCTCCACTAATTCCTCTCGAGCCTGTATTTCTCCTCCTAGTCTCTTTCCCTTCTAGCCCTGCCTATCCTTTCTCCTAGCTAGCCATTGGCCATTCAGCTTTTTAATAGACCAATCAGGTGCCTTAGGCAGGCAAGGTGAAACTAATGAAACACATCTTTACATAATTAAACAAATGCAGCATAAAAGTAGCACACCTTTACACAGTTAATATTCTGAAGCATAAACAAATGTAATTTATCTTTGCCCAGTTAGTTAAAATAACATTGCACAACATTCTTTTACTTCAATCTTAAGTTAGAGGATAAGCTTTAAAAATGAATCTTTGGGGGCTGCAGAGATGGCTCAGGGGCTAAGAGTATTGCTGCTCTTGTAGAGGATCCAGATTCAGGCCCCAGCACCAACGTGGTGGCTCACAAACATCTATAACTCCACTTCCAGGGGATCCACTGTCCCCTTCTGACCAGGAGGCACCAGTCACACACACAAATCTTTCAAAAATACTCCCCAAATAACTGCTTAAAACGAAAAGCTAAGTTATCAATAGTGTGCATGACATATATTTGAATGTAGTGACCCAAGGTAGAAAAATTTGTGTATAATTTCTTTCCAAGTAAACCCTAAAGGTTTTTAGCTTACTATGTTTCCAGAAGCAACAGGCACCTTATTCAGCAGCATTGTGTTACTTGGAATTTATTCCATGAATTCACCTTGAATTTCCATCCAGGAGACTGCAGACACCAGAAGGACCAAGGACTCTTACAAGCTAGATTCATGTGCTATATATTCTAAAGACCCAAAGTTGTTTGCTTGTTTTGAGACAGGGTCTTTGTAGTCCTGGTTGTCCTGGAGCTTGCCATGTAGGCCAGGTTGGCCTCAAACTGGAAAGAAATTTGCCTGCTCTCCCGAGTGAGTGCTGTGAGACTAAAAGCATGTGCTACCATGCCCTGCCCCTGAAGACTATATTGATGACAGAACATTAATACATTATCCATTTAAGGATGACTAAGTGATAGACCAGGAGTCAAATAGCTAATAGATTTCAGTTCTGGAAAAAAAAAGGTCAACTGGACCTAAAGGACCACATTAATTTTGAACTATTTGAATTTAAACAATATGATTTAAAAACAAATTATTATTTAATTTTACATTTAATTATATAAATGTAAAATGAAAACCAGAGTTACTCTGTATTGCACGGGCAATTAATGAAAAGCTATTTCATCTATTTTAGTTTCGACTTTTCTATATCAGGGCCAAGTAGTAACCAAAATTAGGATCTTGCTTTTCTGGGACAAAAGTTCTAAGGCTCATCTTAAGAGTATGTCTTTATCTGAGTATTTCCTCCTTGGCTAACCACCAAGTACTTTGATCTTTGAAATGTAAGCAACAGGTCACTGGTGTATAATGGCTGGCAGTTCATCCTGCTAAACATATGGATAGGAAATTGTGAACTTTTTCAAAGAATTTAAATCACTGTGCAGTCTGTGTTCTTATACTCAAGTACACCAGACTTTGTTTTAAACCTATTTTTTCAACACTAATTTGCAATGTTCCAAAATTACCTCTCTTTCCATTATAAAATTGATGAAGAAATATATCAGTTTGATTTTTTTCAAAAATATGTAACAATATTTTTATAGTTTTCAGATTGAGGGAAACAGAAAATGGAAATAATGAACTATTGTGTGTCTATAGTGTACTTAAGCAAAAATAAGGCATTGTCAAAGATAATTTTTATTTTGCTTATATTACTTAAAATGTGAGTTTATGTTTTTTTATTTGAGTTGTTTGAAAAATGGAAACATCTGGAAGCATCATCACGTCACATCACATCAATTTGAATTCCAAACATATGATTTGAAAATAAATTTTGAGTTAACTGAAAAATATCTAAACCATAAAGCTATTCATTCACTCAGCAGAGATGTGTGTTGTGTTATGCAACATGCTACAGATAGACACAGATAATCTTATCTTTAAAGAGCTTATAATATAGTCACAGGGAGGAGATGGGTCATGAAGAGCAATAAAGAACTATCTTGATTGATGGCAGAAATGGGGGAAAGGTTGAGAGATGTGGAAGAAACTGGCTATGGGCAGAGGGCAAGGACAAGAAAGACTTAACTAAAGGCATTAACTTAGCCTCTGGCTGGAACAAGGTGTGCTGAGCATTGTGGGTAGAGATCCTTCTCTGCCTGATTTGGAAATATTCTATCAAATGATGGGCAATTTATATGTAAACATGTCAGTGCAATCAAAATATCTTCATAATCTGACTCAGGCTGGATACCCCACACGAAAGCATGAGGATGTGGGTTCAGACTCAGCATCCACATGAAAAGCCAGTCATGGTGGTGGAGTGGTAATCCCAGCACTGGACAGTCAGCTCCACCAATCAGCAAGCTGGGGTTCACTTAGACCTATCTCAAAAAATAGGGTGGGTTATACTAGAAAAGTACTTTACAACCAGTGAAGTAGATTTCCGGTCTTGCATGCATGTGTATGGGCACACAAGTACACAAATACAGTCATACAAACAAAAGGCTTCTGTTGAGGTATGTTTGGACAAGTCACATTATATGAACCAAACTAAAGCTTAACACACACACATGCACCCTAGTTAGGATATGGTTGTATATCCATTGCCAGAAATTTTTAAAAGGATGCATATTGTTAGAATGTCTTTCATATATGCATTCGTTATGTCCACCTTCCGTCATTTTAGGATGGTTCATATCTTAAAATTATTACTTTGAGTCAGCTCTCTTCCCTTTCTCTGCTCAGTCTTGATTCTTATATTGTGCTCATTAGATTCGCTTTTTAAAATGTGTATCCTTATAATTTTCACCAACATCTTTGGAGCAGTGTTATAGCTTGGATCTTAAATGCCCTGCTAAGGGTCATGTATTGAGGGTATGGTCTTTGACGGTGCTGTAGAGATGTGGTAGGGACTTTAATAAGTAGGGCCTAGTGGAAGTTAAGTCATTGAGTCATTGGAATTGTTGAAGAGAGATAAAAGCCTTCATACACACACACACACACCCATGCATCTCCACCCCCCCACACACACACACCATGTGGTGAACAACTTTGCTGTTTCACACTCTCCACCATATTTGGTCTTGCCATCAGTCTAAAGGGACAGGGAAAGATGACATAGACTGCAGCCTCTGAACCATGAGCCTAAATAAATCTCTAAAGTTGGTTAAGCCAGAAATTTTGACACAGCAATAGACAGATGACTAGCACACGCCCCGAACTTTGTGGTTCTGTTTGTCTGGAAATGGCATTTCATATGGAATCTTTATTTTTTTAATGGTATTGGAGACTGAACCCAGAGCCCTGCAACTGTTAAAAGATGTTCAACTTTATTATCATCAGGGAAGTACAGATTAATAAAAACAAGAAAAAAATGCAAAGACTGACAACAGCAAGTGTTGGTGAGAACGTGATCAAACGTAACTCTCAGATGTTGGTGAGATGGAAACTAAGGAAAATACCTGCCTCTGCCTCCAAGGGGAACAAAGAGGAACTACTTAACTCAGAAGAAATGTCCCCACTGAAATAGGTGTTTTTCAGAAAAATTACTTTGTGTTTAAAACGTGAAGGAAAATAGATTTGATGAGACACTTGCTCCCAACATGAATTCCTTTACCCTTTCCTCAATCCCTTTTGTAGCCTCTCGACATATTCCAGTTCTCCATCTTTTTCATCTGCAAAACAAAAGTGAACACTTCAAGCATGTGTGAAGGTGCACACCTTTGATCCCAGCACTTGGGAAGCAAGGGCAGGAGGAGGATCTTTGAGTTCAAGATCAGCATGGGCCAGGGCTATGTAGAGGAGCTAGCTCTCAAAGAACAAAAACAAAACTAACAAAAAAAAACTGAAACCCTTTTCATTTGGGCCGGTCAATCCCTTCCGCTCCGTTTTATTTATTTATTTATTTATTTATTTATTTATTTATTTATTTATTTATTTATTTTTAAGGTTACTTCTAATCCGGCCGGTCTCTTCCTTCCGCTCCATTTATTTATTTATGTATTTATGTATTTATGTATTTATTTTTATTTATTTATTTATTTATTTATTTTTAAGGTTACGTCTAATCCGGCCGGTCTCTTCCTTCTGCTCCATTCATTCATTCATTCATTTATTTATTCATTTATTTATTTATTTATTTATTTATTTATTTATTTATTTATTTATTTATTTATTTATTTATTTTTAAGGTTACGTCTAATCCGGCCGGTCTCTTCCTTCCGCTCCATTTATTTATTTATTTATTTATTTATTTTTAAGGTTACTTCTAATCCGGCCGGTCTCTTCCTTCCGCTCCATTTATTTATTTATTTATTTATTTATTTATTTATTTATTTATTTATTTATTTATTTATTTTAAGGTTACTTCTAATCCGGAGACATCTTAGTTAAATCCCGAGCTTTTTAATTATTCTCTGAGATCCTGGGTGCACTTAACACACATCCTTGTATCTCAATCAAATCTCAAAATCTTAACTTACATTCAACTTCTAAAGGGACCAAATAAAGTCTCCCATTGGCTTCAGTCAAGATTCACGTCAAAGATCGTACAATTACTGCACAGGAGAAGACGGAAGGAAAGCAGGGTATAAACCGGCTAGGAAGGCCTCTACCTCCGGAGAGGGCACGCGGGGGAGGCTCGGAACAAGGCGGAGGGGGGTCGCCTTCTACCGGGTCGTCTGCCTGGGGCGGAGATCCCGTCTACAACTGCCGCAAAGCCGGCCTAGGAACCATTCTTCCGAGACTCGGTTTCCGCGGGGAACCGTAAGGCGCTCTTGTCTGACGTACTTCCGGAGCGTCCCGCGCTGGCTGCCGGGAATATAGAGTCGGGAGCATGGTGGTCACCAGGTCAGGGCTGTCTGGGACCAGGCCCCAAGTCGTGTCAGAAAGCTCCCAGCAGAAGGTGAGCGATCCCGGGCTCCCGGCTCTCCTCGCCGCCGTCAGAGCGGCTCGGCCGGGTGGAGGGGAGCGAGGAGGCTCGGCCGGGTGGAGGAGGATCGGCGGAGGGCGAGGAAGGCACGAGCCTTGCGCGCGTAGCGCTGCGCCGGGTCGGCCCGGAACCTGGTCGGGCCTCGGGGTCTTTAGGGCACTCAGGAGAGTGTAAGTGGCTTGCCTCGTGCAGATGAGACCTTTTAAGCTTTCTTTGAGACCAGGGAAGGTTAATTCCTGCCACCACTCCCGAGCCTTCTGTTTACACGTGGGGGAACTCTGGCTCGTTAAGGGCTGCTGTGGTGTCTGAGAGCCTCTGGTTGTCTCCTGCTGCAGTGCTCTTGCTCTTTAGATTGTGTGCTAAAGGGTACAAAGCAGCCCTTCCTGTTATGTAAAAACCCAGGCAAGCGGCGGATTCCTGTATACACTTCTAAATGTATATACAGTATATCTTAACTCCCATGCCCCCTGGGCCTGAATAATTGATTTGGATTTTTCCTCCCTAAGTGGAGATAATTCTATTTTTACTTCTGCTTTCTGAAGTCTAGAGTGGGGCAAGTAAAGAATAAATTACTTCATCATGAGTTTGGCTTTTATTACTACTCTATTAAGCCTTACCATTTGAGGTCCTGCCACATTTGCTTGCTCTTGTCCCAGCCCTATCTAAGTTATACTGTGTCTGTTTTTGATTTGCAGAGTTCTGCTCCTCAAGGAATTGGGACACATCTAAAAAGCAAGAAAGAATCAGGATCCAATGACAGAAGTACTGCTGTGTCACAGACTGCCGAGAAACAAAGTTCAGTCCTCTCTAGAAAGAGGACAAGTAGAAATACAGGCCCACCAGCAGAGCTGACTGAACTGGCCTCTGATGCAGAGGCCTCTGAAGCAGAGTCTCATGCTTCAGGGGTTTCTTCTGTGCTTGAGGTCCAGGAGCCTATTATAAGAATAACTAGGAAGAGGCAGGTCGTAATTGCACCCACCCCAAAGTCCAGTGTTAGGAAAAGGCAGAAAATAACCCCTCAACATGAATCTCTCGATCAAGAAGTTGTTTCTGAGGCAGAGTCTCATGCTTCAGGGGTTTCAATGGTTGTACCTTCCACAGAAAGAAGCAAAAGAAGTAAGACTAAATCTCAAAGAGGTTTAAGTCAAGAATCACAGGCAGAAGCTACATCTGATGGTGAGTCCTCATGCTCCGGCATTTCATCATTTGAGATTTCACCTAGGAGAACAGTCAATTTGCAGAAGAAATTACAGGTCCAAGGTGAGAAGAAAGATACTAAGATTGTACCAGGAAATAAAAAGAAAATCGTGGGTACATCTGTGAATTCAGAGGACTCAGATACTAGACAGACCTCTCAGTCACCAGCGAGACCACATCCTCAGATAAATAGGCCAAATTTCTCTAATAATGAAACTTACAATAATGACTTTGATGATTCCACCCACAGAAATTCAGAAAAAAAACAAACGGCACAAAACCACCAAATACAAGAAGAAAAAGAAACCAGTGTCGCATCTCTTACAGAAATCAGCGAGGAGAACTGTAAGAGCCTGGATGAAGAGGACACCAAAATAATAGAGGAAAAAGAAATTAATAAGAAAGGTTCCCAATTGAATCTTTCTGAAGTTCCGGACACCAGCCTTCAGCAGTCAGTTTCTCAGAATCATTCGGACACCCTAAATAGTGAAGCTGTATCACAGCCTTCCAGTCCACATCGTGAGGCTATAATAAAATCATTAGAGCACAAGTTTGCAGTTGTGAAAATACAAAGGTTGAATGAAGAAAGAGTGGACAGCCTAAAAAAGAAGGACACGATTCAGTGTCACAAAAGTGACACAAAAGACCTGACACAATTCAGTGATCGTAGCTACAGTAATGAGGAGCCCGCAAGTGTGGATGTCAGTGAGAACAACAGGCAAAGTGACGTGAGCCTTGAATGCGATACCAAAGCATGCAAGTCTGAGCTCAGCGTGCCTCAGGATGTGGACAATTCTGTCTTGTTATTTCTTAGCAGTGATGAGAGCCAGCAGTCTGAAAACAGTGAGAATGAAAAGGACACTGTGAGTTCTGTTGAGAACAGTGGCCAGAAGGAGTCTGCAGGGGGAGACTGGGAAGACACAGCCAGTGGCAGCCCACTGTTTGTGATCGACAGAACTCCTGGGCTAAGTGCCGATAAAAATTTTTACCTGGAAGACAAGGCCCCCAGTGAAGTTGCTGTTGAGGAAGAAGAGGAGGAGGAGGAGGAAGAGGAAAACAGTGAAGAAGAATCCTCAGACGGTGATGACAATAAAGAGGAGTCGAGTGATGAGGAAGACTTGTTGAGTAACACAAAGTCCAAGCTGTAAGTAAAAGGGAGGGTAGGCTAAGGATTAACCCCGTGGCCTCAGCATGAGAAGCATGTCCTTTGCTGCTGAGCTGTACCTCAGCCCCCAAAGTAATTTTTATTAGTTTATATTGTATATAATGTTTCATTATGATGTGTGTGTGTATAATGTACTTTGAGATGTAGTTAACTTATAATCCTCTCATCCTCCCTTCATTCCCCCTGATGCCCTTTCCCCCAGCTAGTCCTCTTTCTGCTTTCATGTCTTCTGGGGACATAGGTGACCCAGTGTATTAATTGCTTACAGGAGTATGGGTGAGGGGTTATTTACAGGCTCATGAGAAGCTGACTCTTGTGCTACACCATTGAAGAAAATGCCTCTTCCTCCCCCAGTAATCATTAACTGCCTATAGGTTCTCAGGGAGAGATGGGGCCTCATGAGCTCCTGGACCCTCCATTACAAAATGTTGACTGGTCCGGCAGTGTGCAGCTGCTGTGAGTTCCTGGGTCATACCCTGTCATACCCAGAGAGCAGAGTTCCTCATCCATGCTCCCTGGCCCCTTCCTGCGACTTGGACATGCTCTCTGCCCACTCTTCTGTATATAGATGTCTGTCATAGCAACAAGCATCTTGACATGATTATTCTCAGCACTTTGACCAGTTTTGAGTCTTATGAAAGACTCGGAGAGCGTGGACCCTCACTCAGGAAAGGCGGCTTCCCCCCCCCCAAATCACTCATGAGAAGCGGTCTTGATGCAAAAGCATCTTTTATATTCCAAGTGCACTGGGGTCCTCAGCCATATGCACAGGGGTAGAGGACTGAGGACCTTGAATACAGAATTGAGACAGCTTTTATAGGGTTACAACAAAACCTGCGCGCGCGTGCGCATCTTAAACCAATCATCTCATAGCATCCAGAGCCCACTCAGTGGGGACCAATCAATTTAAACTATCCAAGCCTGTGCTTTATAGACCAATCAGTTTCCTATAGCCCTGGAGATCTGCATTTGTGTGGGCTCTTAGGTGGGGTGACAAATGGCAGGTTAGGTCACTGGGGCGGGGGTTTCACAAGCAGTTTACAAAGTCAGGTAAGTGGCAAGGAGTGTCTGGCTGAGGGCAGGGTCTGGAATTTAAACTTCTAGCTTCCTGGGGTGAGTGGAGAGTTAGGCTAAATTTTTCCATCCTTACACTACCTACTGGGGGAGAAATGCATCTCACCATACCTGAGTATAAACCTAAATATTTAGAAGATAATTTTTAATGAATATAGCTTATCTAGCAAAGAAAGTAGTAGCTTCCTCACTAGGGCCTGTAACCACCACAGTCCTACAGTGCCAGTTCTGACTTCCTGTAAGTGGGCCTCGGTTCCCCCTATAATAGTGCACCAGTAGGCAGGCAGGTATAGCTTCTCTGTCAAGTCAGTAGTATAACATGCAGGTCCACAACTGGGTAAGACCATTGATAACTTTTCTCCCTGGCCTGTATAGTACCTTCCAGCACAATAAGAGTTAGCCAAGAGGAAAGATGCTTCCAGCTCAGCTGCAGTTTGATTTCTTTGTCCTGTAACCAAAGCCTGTGATGTCTTAAGCAGTAGGGTCTTTTGGCTTTTTTTGAGACAGGGTTTCTCTGTACCCCTGGCTTACTGTCCTAGAACTTGATATGTAGATCAGGCTGGCCTCAAACTCACAGAGATCCTCCTGCTTCTGCCTTCCAAGTGCTGGGATTAAAGGCATGTGCCACCATGATTCAGCCAGCAGTAGGGTCTTAACATCAAATTCTTGGTGGATCACCAAGAGTTATGGTAATAGCCTCTCGTTTTGAGTAGCTGTGGGGTGTGCATCATTATGCTTAGCTAATGCTTTTGTTATTTGTTTGTTTGTTTTTTAAATACTCATTCCCACATTAATTCCAGTATACATTCAAAGATAACCACTGCCAAGGCACTGTAATACAAAGATTCTACATTCCAGTAGAGGCTGCTTATACTGGACACTACATGGTGTATGAGAATGATTAGAGAAGAAACTGACTTCCAGTCTGAGTGTACTTATAAAAAAGACTCTTGGTTATGTAAAGGAAAAATTCTCACTATAAAAATACGATAGGAGCGGAGGAGACCAGATCTGGAAGAGACTGCTTTAGTGGTCTAGAAAATGCCATCTCTTTTCTGCTTCCATAAGTTTGGTGCTCATTGCCATCTGTGATGTATTTAGAAACACTGCCATTAGTTCAGCCAGCAGGGAAGTCTTTTTTTCTTTCGCACACACTCTCTCTGTAGCTTACATTAGACTGGAATGCCCTGCCTCAACTTCCTAAGGGCTGGGACTATAGTCCTGCACCACACCTGGTCTGCCTAGGAAAGAATTCTAGAGTTAAGTTCATAGTCAGCTGGTCTTTATTCCTGGTGTAGAGATACAGTGTGTCTTTCTGAACTGTGTCCTCCAGTGTGTGAAGTTCACACTTCTAGCTTTTCTTCAAGTTCTTTGTGAAATCTGTGGGCATGTTATTTGTTTAGTCCTCCTAGAAGATCTTGGAAATCTGTTTGGATGTCTTTTACAACCTTGTTGATTCATTATTCATTCTAGACTTTAGTCTGAGTGAATGTATGAGGTACACATGTTTATTCAATGTTTTAGGAACTGTACTGTAACGCTCCATATTCATGTATGATTTTAACATGCAACCTTGTTTCCATTTTGTCTTAATTACTTGATGTTTAAAGTGATCTTTTCTCTTTCAGTCTGAAGTTGACAAGTAGCTGCATAGATCCTGGACTAAATATCAAGCAGTTGGGTGGTTTGTATATTAATTTCAATGTAGACAAACCACAGACTCACAAGAAAACCCTAACACAGATCAAGGAGAAAAAGAAAAACGAGGTAAGTTACATGTACTATTCCATCCTCTTTAGTCCTTGGAAAATGACTACTTTCCCTATGGCAAAACTATATGTTGTGCTCTTTTTCCATCTTGTTGAAATAGTTACTTTTTATGAATGGAGTTTTATCTGTAAAAGATGATACTTGAAACAAACTAATTCAAGATCAGCATTATTATTACTTACTATTATTATTTGCATCTACCACTTAGTTTTGCTGTATTTTTTAAGCATTCATGTATTGTGTGTGTGTGTGTGTGTGTGTGTGTGTGTGTGTGTGTACACCATTGTGCTGTGGTGTGCATGGGAAGATTAGAGGACAATTTGCAGTAGCTGGATGTCCCCCAACTATAGGTTCAGGGATCAAGAGCAAGGCCAGGAGTTTTGGTAGCAAGTATCTCTTTAAAGTGCAAAAAAACATTTAGCAATAGATTAGTGGATTTGCCTACACAAAATTTAAAAGACTAAGTTTAAAGGGGGAAGAAAGATAAAGAATAATAATTTGTATTTTTCTAGCTTCTGCAGAAAGCTGTTATTACACCTGATTTTGAAAAAAACTATTGTATCCCACCATATAGCGAATCGAAGCATCAACTTCAGAAACAGCGCAGAGTAAGTAGGACTTGCTTTTCAGATTGCTCACACGTGCTTTGCCTTTGTACTTTCAGGGTATGTAATACTGTGATTGTGCAATTAAGCTCTATCTGTGTATTCATCTATTACAGCTAGGACCAGAGTTCTTAGACACTAGGGCCATCAATGTGGTTCCATCAACATGTTTAGTGTGGCTTTTCATTTCTTTGTACACAAATACAGTTTTTGGTTTTGTTTGTTGTAGTGGCTGGGAGTGAACCCTGGGGTCATGTGCATGGTGTAAGCATGTGCCCTGTTGCTGAGCCATGCCTTCTGCCCACAAATACAGCTTTGAAACATATACCTTAATCAGTGACAGCAGCATACAGCATACTACATCATTTGGCTTCTATATACATTACTGAAGGCTAGGCACTCTATTACACAAAGTCAATACAACCAACTTCAAACTCTGGTCCACTTAGGCAGCTGAGGGAATGGAAATATTTGACAATGTAAGCAAACCCTGTTATTTTACTGTTTGGACCTATAAGCAGTTGCTAAAGGGCTAATAGTGGAGCAAAGTGGCATGTGGCAGGAACTAAATCATTTGGATGAATGAAACAAAATGGTAGAGTTTCCAAAAGAATAGTCATTTTGTTTTGTTTTGGATATAAAATTCTTCACTTGTTGGCAGTTAAGTAGTTTCTCGGACCCTTAAGTAACTAAATGAAAAAGTAATGCTTATATGCCAGCTTCTAAAATAAAATGTTTTATACATTACCTCTCGTATGTGCTCCTAGACAACAACAGACTGCAGTCATCACCAGGGAGTCGTCATTTATGAAATTGATGGTGCTGTGTCAAATGTTGTTTGGTTTTGGTTGTTTTTTATTGTTTGTTTTATTTATTTTGTTTTTGACTTAATTCTTTTTATAAGGATCCTAGAGTTAAATGCTTTCTGTAAAGATGGGTTTTGCTTGTTTGTTTTTGGTTTGTGAGACAGTGTCTTATATATCTGGGTTGGCTGAGCAGCTGGGGTTATAGGTATGCCTTACCATATCCAGTCATGGAGTGCTGGACAAGAACTCTACCAGCTGAGTCACATCCTAGCCCTTGTAAATGTTCCCCCTCCCAAAGTCTGAATGGGTAGCCCAGATAACCTCATGTACTAACACACCTTGTTAGGCTGTCCTAGAACTAACTCTTGTAGACCAGACTGGTCTCGAACTCACAGAGATATGCCTGCCTCTGCCTCCCAAGTGCTGGGATTAAAGGTGTGTGCCATCACAGCCCCACACTAGTCTCTATACTCTTGGGGGCTGGAGAGATGGCTTGGTGGTCAAGAACACTTGCTGCTCATGCCTTTAACTACAGTTCAGGAAATCTTCACTGTCCTCACCTCTGTGGGCACCTGCATACACATGTATGTGCACATACATATAAGTAAAGCACATTTTTTAATGTTCTTTCACAACTTGATTTTCAGAAAGAGCGACAAAAAACAGCCGGTAATGGTTGGTTTGGTATGAAAGCTCCAGAACTGACGGATGAACTGAGAAATGATCTCAAAGCATTGAAGATGAGGGCAAGCATGGACCCAAAAAGGTTTTACAAGAAAAATGACAGAGATGGTTTCCCTAAGTACTTCCAGGTATACAAACAGAATACTGGTTATGTTCTGTGGAGAGTAACATAGCAGAGTAGAAAGCCTGTGGTCAGCATGTGCATAGGCTTTATAATGAGTGACTAGAACGCAACTCAGACAGCCGCCAGCACAGAGGGGCAAGGTTAAAAATGGCACCTGGGATCAAGGTTAGATCTATGAAACTCACTGAATTTTTTTACCTGAATATGTGGCTACTTCAAGAGCAAAAGTTCATGTAAGATGTAGAGAGAAAGGAAATTGTTTGTTCCATTTCTTTTCTCTTTTCAAAACATCCCTGGATAGATGGGGCAAGTCATTGAAAAGTTGCTTTTCGGCCAGCAAGTTGATCATGTGTCCACTCTTCTCAGCCCTTTTCTACTCACTCAGCTTCTAGGTTTTCAAGTCTCTCCCTCTGGCCTCCTTGTAGCTAGTGTTGTATTCTGTAATTTATTTACATAATTATCTTCATGTTATACTTCTGAGAAACGAGTGATTCTTGGTGACTTTTGGGGTAGTCTATACCACTCCCTTTGGACCTTTATTCATACTCTGCACCCAAACTAGGTTGCCAGCCCTTTGTTAGTGAGTCCTCTGAAACTGCACCCACACCCCCTTGGCGCCCCAGTTTTCTGAGAACATGTACCAGTTTTTACTGCTCTCTGACTTTACTCCCCCGTCTTTGCTTGGCGAGCTTTTAACTATAGAGAGCCTAGCTAAAATGTTGCCTTGGTCATTCTTACCTCCTTAAACAAACCTGGTCACTAGGTCTTCAGAGCTGTGTGTAGTGTTTGTTCTGTGTTTATCATTGTACCATAATGGTTTTTAGTTTCTGCTTGGTTCTGCCTTAAGATTGTGCTCTTCACTGGTGTGGAGTAGATGTTCTCAGTCCTTGTTTTCCCCATCACATAAGCACAGTGCCTGCACGTAGTAATCATCCTACAAACTTCAGTCAGTTGAGGATAAATGTAGAAACTGTGCTAAACTGACAGTATTTGTGATAATCTCTAAAATCACATAGGCATGTAGAATTTATATGTACATCACTGAATTAGAAAGCACAGTTTATATTGTGCTATTTATCATGAATTGAGTGCTTAGCACTGACCTGCTGGACCCTCTAATGGGGAAATGTCATCAGTAGTACCAGTGTACTGGCCAATAGGTTATTTATTTTTGCCTTTAAAAACTGGCCTAACTAATGCATGTGTAATGTAAGCTTCTGCTTTCCATTCCTTTCCTCAAAGACCGTTAGACCTACACCGAAATATGGAGCAACTTAACAACTTAACCTAGGTACTGTATGATGTATTTCAATCAATTTTCCTTAGGTTGGAACCATCGTAGATAATGCAGCTGACTTCTACCATTCAAGAATTCCCAAGAAACAGAGGAAAAAGACTATTGTGGAAGAACTGCTGGCTGATTCTGAGTTCAGGAGGTAATTTACACTTTATTTTATAATGTGTGCTTTTCTTTAAATACACGTACGTTTACAGGTTCTCAGATTACATCTTGGTGACTATGTTTTTATGAGAATACTAAAACAAAAATAATTTAGTATTTGGCATAGTCCAAGTTAGATCCTCTTCTGTTTCTGCCAATCCATATGTCATGTAGCCTTTAAACTGCATGTGTTCCCGCCTGAGAGTGAGGGTGAGAAGGGATGATCAATGTCTTAATTATCCTGTGAAAATGCTTTTACCTAATAGACCTTTTATCTGGAGAGCAGCCTTTTAAAAGCATTGCTCTTTGTTTTCTAAGGTGGTTTTCTTTGTGGGGGCAGGGTGGTTGGGACACATGGTCTCTCACTGTGTAACTCTGGCTGGCCTGGATCAGAGATCACCTGCCTTTACCTCCCAAATGAGCCAGTAAGAAATGTCATTAGTACTGTTTTCATTAAGTGGAAACTGTTTGCTTTGTCCTTTTTTGCATTTTTTATTCCACATTTATGCCCAGATCCCACATCAGCTGGATATCAAGTCTTTAAAAATCGGTCTTTAAATACAAACTCTGGCTGGCTGAGGAGTTGAGTGCACATGTGTAAGTTCAATGCATAAGAAAGTTCTGAGTTTGAGGCCAGCCATTGCAAGATACCATCTCAAAACATAAATAAAACAAATGACAACTGCTGTCTCAGCCTTCTGACTTTTGATGGCAGTGTGATGTATACAAGACAGTCCAGCACAGAGCATTAGGGAGTTAGCTCTCCCTAAAGCTATAGCGACTGCTAACGCCTGATATAAATGATACATTGTGATATAGATAAGAACATGAAGGTTTGCATTTTCTTTTCAGATTTAACCGAAGGAAGTATTCAGAAATCATGGCTGAAAAAGCAGCAAATGCAGCAGGAAAGAAGTTCCGGAAAAAGAAGAAGTTTCGCAATTAAAATCCACAAACCATAGCATTTTATAGATCCCCTCTATTTGCTGAAGGTCATCACATAATTTATATAAATAATATATAAATAAATAGTGATTTTGTTTGGAAATAAAGCTGACTGACAAAATCAATCATGTGCCCCTTGGAATAGAAATGGGTGTGGTGTGTATAGATAGTATGTCTGAGTTTAGACTCTTAAAGGCAAAGTGAGTATCAACTATTTTAGTATTTTGTTCAGTTTTCAGTATTTGGTTATTTAAAGAAAATAATTAGGACATAAATAGGCAGT